>CM068351.1:26339357-27081857 GCA_034769755.1 Odontamblyopus lacepedii | reverse complement strand
TGTAACACATGGTAAAAACATGTAATTATTCAAATGGTCTTTATCCTCTAGTAATTGGTTTGTGTTCGATAAACTGAAGGTGAAATTTTATGAACATCTCGTGACACTGATTGAAAGCAGATGATGTGGGGTCTGCATGTGTCTGCAAAGTGAATCAGCAGTGTGGAAGTTGCCAACACTACCAATAATCTCACAGAAAAAAACAACATAAATACTCCAGGCACCACAAATAGACACAAGCGCACACACCCCACAGCCACATTTCTTCAGTCATTCTTTTGGTCTCTGTTTGGAGCATGACATTTGTTTTTGCAGGTAGGTAGGGCGGGTTATTTTCAGCATATCTCCATAGGAAGCCAGCAGAGCAGAGGAGATAGGCCCCTAATGCAGCGAGGCGTACTGTCAACATTAATCACCCCAGAGAAGAAGGGAGGTTGTGCAGGATTTGACCCAGAAAAGTGAATTTTCTCTCATGAGCTTTCTGCGGAAAGCCCAGATCCTTAAATCTCGCGGTATTTGATGAGCTCGCGTTGAAGCGCTCTTGGAGAGGGAAAGACAGTGCTCGCATCAGACAGAGGCTGCTCATCTGACGCGGCGCTGCTTCTCTAACCGAAGGTAAGTACAATCTTTGATGAATTATGTTATTTTAATGTCTTATTGGAGTATGTGATCTTTAAAGACTGATTGTAAAGAAAATGTATTTGCGCTCTTTGTTTGAACGACTCTACAGTACTTGGAGACCGCTATTCTCTCTCACTACACGTTGATAAAGCGGCAGGCAATCTTATTGTTTTGCTCCCAACTTCGAGCGTTACCGTGACGTAAATGTAATAGAGACGGCGCTGCTTTCATGAATGAATACACATGTAGACATCTGCCCGGTGCAGAACAGCCCGTTCCAGTGGTCCAAACCCAGTCAAAGGCGACATTGTGTCCGCTCTGGCATCCGCTGGCGGCTGCAGCGGGCTGGACGGTGTCAGCGTCTCCGGACCGCTCGTCTGCTATGGTCACTGCTGTTTACCCACCTGGCACATCCACACACAGTTGGAGTTTGGTAGGGATCCTAACTAACATAAACGTAATTCTGACCTTTCCGTGGCTTTAGATTAACATACAGTGTGTACACGTGTTCACACAAACCTATACTCTAATACCAAATTATTAAGGAACACAAGGCTAATTACATTTCATTGTCCAATCATGCTTAACATTAATACACGGCAATAATTAGACCCCCAACATAACTATGGTAATATAATGTTATTACATGCACAAATATATAAAACAACAATACTCCTAACAAATTACACTGAGGCTACAACTGTCCTTTGCATATGTGTATTGTTGTGTTATAGCCTCTTTTATAATAAATGTCACAAATGTGAATTCTTAAAATGAACATATTCTGGATTCATTTGAGTCTCTATATTGGTTCATTTCACCCAGCCAAAGTGGCAGATATTAGCATCTTAGCTTTAGGAAAAGGAAACAGTGTGAGCAGTTGCATGACAGGCACCGGATTTAGAAATGTGCTGGACTGGAAAGTCATACTCCACTGAAGAGGAAATGTGAGATTGTGCCGGAATAAGACAACGGCTCTACTATAAAACTACTGGCTGCTTAGGATCTGTATTAAAATGCAGCCGGTGTACCAGAATACACAGTGTGAGCCTGTTATGGATAGAGTTGGATATTTCTGCAGTGCACTTGGGGTTCGCACATACTTCGCAAAGCCTATACTGACTGGAGGCATTTGACAACTATGTGTAATGTTGACTCTTGAAAGGGCTTGGACAAGTGTGTTGCCATGAGTTGACATTTATGACACAGTAATTTGAGAATATTTTGTAGAACGATGATTCAAGATCCAAATATAAAGTACTACCTTATTATTTTATGCACTTACTGTAAGCCTATTATGTAGAATGACTATATTAGCATAATTAGTATGGCTGTAACAAAATAATTTAGTAAAATATACCAAAAAAAAGTACTCTTTGCGATATATATAGCAAGCAAGATACAGCAGCCCATGATGTCAATACTGTATCATCATATTAAATGATACGATATTTCGATATTTTTGTACACCCCTAATAATGAGTATCAGGCAGTCATTTTTAATCAGTGTAACTTTGTAATAATATGTGTAACAATATATGTAAAACTTGGTGAATGTATAGGCCTATATGTTACACTGCAGACATAAATTGTCATATTTCCATTATGCTGCATTGTAATCCTAATATTTTTTTTCTGAATTTTATACTCTATTTTTTAATGTATAGTGTACTATTTTATACTCTATAGTCTATAGTGTATTATTTTATACTCTATAGTGTATAGTGTACTATTTTATACTCTATAGTGTATAGTGATTCACGATTCAAGAGATTCAAGAGATTCAAGATTCAAGATTGTTTATTTGTCATGCAGGTTCAACCCAAGGTTTACAGTGCAATGAAATGCTTAGGATGAGAAGAACCGTTGACTTGCTAAGATATTCAAGTACTAATAGCATGCAATAAATAGTACTGTTAAAAAAGTGTTTGCAAATACAAGGGAAAAAGTAAACACTATAGTAAAAAATATAATAAAATACAGATATAATAAAATTGTAATAGAATATAATATACAAGGTGCAGGTAGGATTAAATAAGGTGTGGGTAGAGTATCTCACGGATGAGTAACATATTGCACATAATTGTATTGCACGTGGGTTGAGGAGCAGGTTATTGCACAGATAACAGTGACAGTGAGAGAGTGTACTATTTTATACTCTATAGTGTGATACAGATCTATTTGTTGTTACAGTGCAGTTGATACGCCAAAGTCAATAAGAATATGTGTGTGTTGCATAGGGGCTGCAGCAGTGAGCGGTGAATCTATGGATGGCACTGCACCAACATCATGACAGCCTGCTTCAACCTCCACCTAGCATCTTTGTGTCGCCATGGTGACAGGCAGTACCAAACCTTGACTTTGTTGTCATGGTGACTGCGTAGCACGAACACCTTTTAATTCCATTGTTCACATAACGCCTGGCCGGGTAACAGGTCCCAATCTGCTGCCATGGTGACGCCGTAGAGATGCCCCACCAAGACATTTGTGTTGCTATGGTGACCCTGTAGCTCGCACATCTGTTAGTCGCCATGGGAATGTCCAAGATGCTGCGTGTGTTTGTCGTCTTGGGCTCGCTCTTCATGATCCTCTTCATTATTCTCTACTGGGACGGTGTTGGAGCGCCCTATCTGTATTTGCACACTCACGTCTCACCTGGACCCAAGACCTCCGTGCCACCTCCACAACAGAAGCCCAAAACTTCGCGGATGCCCTCTTTTCTCTCAGACATCGATGCCTTTGTCAACCAGTTTTTGGAACCAGGAAGTGATGAGCCCACTGACCCTGCCCCTGCTGATAGGGGTAACCAATCAGAGAAAGCAGAGGACCGTTATATACCGCGACAAGAGTGGAAGGTCCACTTGACCCCAATAGCACCAGAGCTCCGGGAGAGACAGGTGAGACAATCTGAGACCAATTATACTTTGAAAAATTATAAATATTTTCATATAGTAACATATTGCCTATTGTATAGAACTCAGCTGATATTCAATCTTGACCACTGTTGGTTTGGAAATACTGAAAACGTTTCCTAATCAAGTTTATTTACACCAACATTTTTATAGACGTGTAGCTCTACATTAAAACAAATGTTGTGTCTTTGGCAGTGGTGGAGGATGATTCAGGACAGATGTGTTTTTGATCGCCTAAAGAGACAATAGTTAACATTTTATTAATTCATTTGTGCATTCTATTTATTAGAAAATACTGAACATGATACGCGCTATCCCAAATAAAACAAGCATTTAATACAATCATTGCCAATTGTGCAACAGATGTATTTCTCCTGATTCCAATTGCTCTGGCTATCTATTGATACTTTCCAGCTGATGTCATCAACATTCCCTGCAGTAACTGCTATATCTGGGGCTTGTTAGACTTCTGAGCTTTACTTTTAACACAATCTGACTAGAAATAATTTAGAAATTAGCCAACATGATCTGAAAACTGATTTGCCATTGTTTGCTAATTTGTGTGTTGTGTCGCCATGGTAACTGGTGAACGCTCACAATTGTGATGATTTTTCCTATGACTAAAGGAATTAAAGCAAATATTTCCAGATGAATATAGGCGCAGATACAACACTCCCCCTGCTTTGAATTATGAGCTACTTTTCAGGGATTAGAGAAATAAGTAATTCATAAATCCTGTTATTGTGCCTTTTTATATCTCACATTCACAGGAACAGAGGCGCAGGATGCTTCAAGAATTCTGCTCCAACGACAGTCTGACATTTCCGGGCAAAAACCGCTCCTTTGACGACATTCCAAACCAAGAACTCAATCACCTTATTGTTGATGACAGGCACGGCATTATCTACTGCTATGTCCCCAAGGTATTTCAGTGATGGATTATTCCTTCTAATGGCTTAAAGTTCCTTCCTATAGTTTAAAGTTTAGGTGGCATGTCAAGACTTCTGTGGTGGAATTATCAGCGCAAAAAAACTGAAGTGATATTTTATGTCACACTAGCTTCAGAAAGTCATGCCAGTCAACACAAAAGACATGATCGATGAGTTAAATTACCTTAAAACACAGATTTAATATGGCTGAGCCAATCCCACTCCAATAATGATAAGGTTCAACATTTGTGGATCATAAATTGGGACATTTCTTGAAGAGAGACTTACATAGGCCATCCATATGAAATTATGGCATAATTTATTGGGTCTTTTCAGATTCTTGAATGTGATGCCATGCTCCCAGATGGGGGCATATTTTCTTATTGATTACATTGTACTGTGCCATGAAATATTGAAAAGGCAAATGTACAAATGTTGAACGTGATTATTTATCAGTGACGAGACCCTAGAACTCACAGTATTAGAACAAAAATCTGAATTTGAAAAATATAAATTTTACCTTCCCCCATCGGTATGAAATATTATTGACCTATAGAATGTTGTGGTGTCGTCTGAAATCTGGCAGTGGCGATGTGTGTATTGTAGCATGAAATGACAGCGTTGTGGTGTGTTGCATCTGTGCCGGCCGCAGGTAGCGTGCAGTAACTGGAAGCGCATCATGATCGTGCTGAGTGAGAGCCTCCTCCATGATGGGGTCCCACAGAGAGACCCCCAGGCTGTCCCTGGGGAGCTGGTCCACAACAGCAGCATGCACTTCACCTTCAACCGCTTTTGGAAACGATACGGCAAATTCGCAAAGCATCTCATGAAGGTGGGTGCAAATCAGGGCTGCACCACATTGGAAAAGACCGTGATATGGCTACAATATTAATATTATTATTATATTTGTATTTTTTAAAATAATAATTAATAGTTATTTTGAAAGTAAAATCAAACGTCACCTTAATTTACTAGTCAGATTGTTTAAAAGTAAAAACTTAACATAGACAAAACCAAGACTAAATCAAGGTTTATTTAGGACATAGTGATGAAAACCATAAATAAGATGGAGAACCTTGGTGTTATTGCAATATATTATTATTTTTTGCCATATTGATGATTGTACTAGTTAGTGTTACAATATTGATACTGTTGCAATATCTGTGCGCGGCCCTAGTGCAAAGACTTGTTTTCAGATTGTACAGCTTCATATAGATGGGATGTATGGGTAGTATATGACTGAAATCCTGCTGTATGTATTCATACTACAGATTAACAGATTGCAGACTGTGCAGATTAACCATGGCATTTTACATAACCTTGTCACACATATTGTCTATTCAAACCCTGCTGATGCTTCCACATGAATGGGCAGTGCATCACATTTAAGGACATACTGACACTGTCATCTGACATCTAGATGCTATATTCAATTAAGTGTCATGGTTTGTACAATTTGACCTGCGTGTAACTCGATAACATTACTTATTCTCTAACATTTTTAGTGGTAATCAAATCATTTTTTAGAAAATTTTCATTCGGTTTGGTTTTGTAATTTTATTTTTTGACATGAAGATATGAGTGTAGGATCATTTTTTCCTGTTGTTTTTATAAAGCAGTTAGCCAATTTATTATTATCTTGTAACTATTTTACAGCAATGAAATCCAATTACTTTTTGAAGCAGGTCTTACTGTAAGTTTAATAGAAAAGGTTCTGAAAGGTGCAGGTGAACTGAATATAGTGTCCTAACTTTATGCACGAACGAAATAACCTTTCTTATATCTACCTGGGCAACAGAATGTTTTTTCTGAAATGTTTAGACCAAACATTATCCTTTTTAGTTGACTAACACACAAAGGGTCTGTACTTTAATGTTTTCTGGCTAAGATAAAGTACTCTTTATGTTATGCAGTGTAATGTTAATGCAGATAATTGAGAAAAAAAATTGATTGAAAGACATTAACAGTGCAGATTGCGAAGCATTTTGGGTAATAACTAATAGAGAAGCTGTTGGCAGGGGCACCAGATTTGTACTCAGACACATCTTTCACTAAGAATTATATGAAAACAACTGCCTGACACTATCCAAGACAGCTGATTCCTGGTCATATTTGAAGTACACGACAATGGCTAGACTGCTCTGTAACTCTGCAGAATATTCCACACATACAGTTGGTTTCTAAAGTCAACAGCTATTAAAGTCCTTCCCTGTAATTACTACCTTGGCACAAGTCTTCTGTTAATATTAATTTATGATATCAGAGTGCTATTATGGGAAAAGCGCTATGCAATGATTGCCCTTAGTAGACTATAATTTGGATCAATTTCCCATTTAATGCTATGCTTTTGTGGGTTCCCCTAACCCTAACCCTCACATTTATTTTTCTTGTCAGGTGAAGCTTAAAAAGTACACCAAGTTCCTCTTTGTGCGGGACCCTTTTGTGCGCCTCATCTCAGCTTACAGGAATAAATTTGAGCTTAGCAATGAGCAGTTTTACCAGCGTTTCGGACAAGTCATACTACGACGCTTTGCTAACCAGCCCACCCCCCCTGCACACGCTGACGAGGCCTTTTCTCAGGGCATCCACCCCTCCTTCGCCCACTTTGTGCACTACCTGCTGGACCCTCAGACTGAAAAGGACCAGCCCTTTAATGAGCACTGGAGACAGGTGTACCGGCTGTGCCATCCGTGCCAGATCCAGTATGACTTTGTGGGACACTTGGAGACGGCCGAGGAGGACGCTGAGCACCTTCTGAGGCTGCTCAAAGTGGACAATGTTGTGGAGTTTCCCATTACACCCCGAAACGTTACTAACAGTAGCTGGGAGACAGACTGGTTCCGCACAGTGCCCCTAGAGGCCCGGAGGAAACTGTACAAGCTTTATGAACCTGATTTCAGGTTTTTTGGCTATGAGCGACCGGATTCAATACTCAATGAGTGATGAAATTAAGTATTTTATATTTTCTGCAACAGTGACACTTCAACAAAACAATGTTACTTAGCTGGGGTCATTTAAGGACACACATTTTGATTTTGAACCACTTACAGTGTATTCATTTCAAAACACTTTAGCTGTACTTATTGCAAAACATAACTCCACAATAACTTTATGAGATAGATACACAAGATACATTTCTGGAACCTCATTTCCAATCTCGAAACTGTCAGTGAACAGCAAACAACTGTATTTACAACAGTATTACCACATTTTCATGTTGTATCTTGAAACATTTTGAACAGAAATTTAGTTGAATATGCGCAGAAAAATCTGAAATTGAAATTTTATTTTTGTCCCCAAAACATTTAATTTCCTCTGTAGCATTTAGCTAATGTAGCACAACATGTACTCAAAAACATATGAAATGTTTGTTGGTTGCCAAAGTACATTCAATATTTTTGGTTTACAACTATTGAAAAGGGTCTATTCTGCCAGTCTAAGAATCAATTTCTCAAGTTATTCATTTTAACACGTAACTTTTTAACACATAACTCTCATAAAGCACCTATGAGACAGAAACCAGGTCAAATCTGTGTCAGAAAACAGAGCACTTTGTGCCAAACCGAAGGATCACAGTAGATTCAAAGCAGCTGGTTCTGTGTAAGTGAAGAGAGCAGGAGATGAGTGTCCTGCCTCAGGCGCTAATGTTGTGCCTGTCCCTTTAAATATCATGGAGTCTGACTGGAACAGTATGAAGGATAAAACATATGACACATAGCTCCAGTTGTTGAACTGTTCATGATGCTTTTCTAATAGTGGGAAATGTAGTTGCACTAAAACAGTCAGCTTATTTATATCACATGTGCAATGATTACCCTGAGCACAAATGTGTCTCTGGTGTTTTTACTTTTTATGGTGAAACATATCAGAACATGTTTTACCACAACAAACCTGGTGATGTATTGAGCCCAATACATGTGGTCTGTGCATGAAGAGAAGATATGACTAGTATAGTTTTTACAGCTTGCTTTAATGGGAACATTTCAGAGCATGATATGAATACCACATTGTAGCGTCATCTTTTAGTAGCTCCAGCAAAGGCCTCTGCAGCTGGATTTGTCTGAGCTTGTTTTCAAAGCGTAAAACTGAGTTTTTACATTTTTGTTGGGTTTATCTCAGATGGAAAACCACAGCAAATTCCCACAGACTAAAGGAACATGTTCAATTGTTGTTTTTTTTTCATAGAATACATCTCTTAACAGTCAAGGGTACCACTGGAGACTGCAACAGTGTTTTTATCATCAATTTTACATAAAAAAGGGTGTATTTTTATTGAAAAAAGTGTTTTCGAGTATGTGCAATGCTACTGTGATGTAATGTAATCACTCCAATAGAATAGACTTAAACTAGCACTTAAACTTAAAGGAACAGTTAAAGTTGATGTCGATAGAACACTTGACTCTGTTTCATGAAAAGTTTCATATCACACAGGTCTGCAGTGGGCTGTATGGTCAGACAATGGACAGACAATGGACAGATAAAGGAAGTGCCTTTGGATGTAAAAGTTTACACAGGATAAAGTATTTTTGTAGGAGGACTTTGTTTTTACTCTGTTCAGTGACTACTGTATCAACCACAGGAGGTATTTGATCTATGGGCTTTGTGGTTACAAAAATAGATGAACATTTCCTTTAGTTTTGTAGTGTTTATTATTGTTGGACATGTACTGTACCTGATGTCAGACGCCTTGTACCATGGCCCACTCGTTGTCCTGGTAACACTGTCCTCTATATGCCGTTTGTTAGTTTTGTGTAAAGCGTGACAAATTTACGCCATTGAAATGTAATGATCCCAAAAGATGAACGCAGTATCTTTTACATTTGCATTTACACATGCACCTCATCTGCATTTGTTTTTCATTTCTGATTTATCTTTTTTGTTTTGTCTGTACTTATCACATATCTGCCTAATACTATTCAAACCACATCAGCTGTTTCTTAGTAATTTATTGCAAGACAAAAAAATATCTGCTGTATTTTGCTGCTGTTGACAAAGGGAAAATGTTCTGAATCATGAAATGCACATTTGAATGTTTTCTCATGACTGAAGTGACCAATGTCATATCTGGAAAATATTCTTTACATTTTGAACTTATCGAACAATCTTTTTCATCTGGCATATTTGTATTTTGTGGTTTTACATCAAGGAGAAATAAAGGTTGTGGGCATGATTGAAGAAAATCTGCAACATATTCATCCTTTCTCCTCTCTAAGCCATACATTAGCATTTTATCTGATGAAGATGGCAGCTAGTAGACAATGCATTATGGTATTGAATCAACAGAAATGGGCCTGTTAAAGTATATTACATTTTGTCATACAGAGCAGCCAGAGGGCTATATGGGTGACACACAGATATAGATTAAAAATTCAATTAAAATTCACATAATAGAAACTCCCTTTGGGCTAGTGTAATAATGTGGGGATGAATAGAAAGTAACCATTTTCTATTTCATTGACAAACTATTAAACAGAGCTGAATTTGGCATATAATAACTTAGCCTGGGGCTAATAGTTAAAGTTTAAAAGGTCATTTATGAAGGTTATCACTTAATATGTTTAATGTAATAACTACACCTTAATAAATAATATTAACAAAAAGCAAATAGTTTATTAAGATTGGTTCAGGCTTAGTGAAGGGCAGAGGTGGAATGTAATAAAGTACAAAAGTAACACTTTAGTAGAATTTTTACAGTGGACAAATTTTATCTCACTACATTTGAGCTCATGTATCTGTGCTTTCTATTCCACTACATTTTAGATCTGGACTGAAAAGTTACTTTTCTTTAAGGTTTGAGACCATTTAACTTGAGTTAATGTAACCAACAGCAAACCAAATGCACAAACACACAAAAACAGATAAAAATAGTTTTACTTGAGTATATTTTTTCATGTGATACTTTTACTTGTGTAATCTCATGCCCCTGTATTTGTACTTTTACTTGAGTAACAAAACTGAGTACTTCATCCACCAGTGGTGAAGGGTTAGGAGTCAAGGTATTAAGAAGTTAACAAACATGAATCATTCTTAATAAACCATTTGTTGAATATGAATTGAGTTTTTGTTCATGCTTTATTAATGCTATTAAAAGTGTACTAGTACAAACTTTAAAGTAAATGTTATATTGTTAATGTAACTTACACACTTACAATTGATAATGAGTTTGACTGGTCATGCTAACACTGAATCAAAAGTACAGAACAAAGTATGGTGAATAACACATTTTAATAAAAATACACTGCCTTTACCAGTACTGTTATCTGTAATGGTGTATATTTCCACAGTCAGTATAAACAACACAGAAAGAACATAGTACATACACATTGCAGAAGTGCAGGGAGCTATTCCGCTGGGAACTCTTCAAACAGCAGAAGAATCCGGAAAAATGGTGGGCACAGAGGGAAAACAGACCAGTTATAAAAACACAGAGAAGGATTTTTTAGAACATTTTACAAGTGAACAAGTCTAGTCTAGTACAGTAGAGAGTGCCATGTTGAAAGATTTAGGCCAGATGAAATAAATATTTAAGAGGGACTTTATTTTGTACTGAAAAGATCAAACGGTGACTTCTTTCTGACCCCGTACTTCACATATCCGTAGATAGGAGAATACAAGCACCTATAAATACTACACTGGAATAGCTTTGTAGACTACCCTAATATGACTTTTATGACATTGCCTGGTCACTCGCAATTTAGGCTGAATGTCTGGGCATGTAAGAATAGCTAATGTCATTATAAAAATAGAAGAAAAAACAGAAGATATAAAAACATACTATTATACTAACTGTACAGCACAATATGAACATGTTTTTGTCTGGCTTAAGCACCATGTAGTATATAGCCCTGCTCTGATCTGATCAACCCAGTTCTGCATAAGTGGTAAAAAATGAATGGGAGTAGAAAATGACCTAAATCCAGTCCCATTGGCCGATCAAATACAGTTTATCTAGAACAACTCTTCTCATCAATAGTGAACAGATATGACTGGCTGGACTACTGTTTTAGCACCAAAGTAGCATCAAAAATACAAGTTTGCTATGACAACAGTCCTCATTTTTTATCATTCTGACACCCATGGAAAGCAAACTTAAAGCATTATCAATTCTAATGACTAGCCCTGAGCAGGTATCCATTAAAAGTAATATAAACATCTACATCATCACTGTAAATGGCGTTCTCCCGTTCTCTCTTGTAAAGCCTCACCCACACCTCATCTTTTAGCCCGAGCTCCAACATGATGCTCTGGCTCTGCATTATGGACCGATCACTGGGCTGGGCGTAGATGATGGCTTTCTCAGTGTCATTCAGCATAATGTGCAGGTATGTCTCCTTGAAGTTCCACGTGTGAATGTTGACGTTAAAGAAATAGATGCCTGGGATTTGACAGATAAACTTTCCCTCAAACATGTTAAAGTGTTCATCCATGTTGACAAAAATGGTGTCAAAAATCAGCGCCTGGTACGTCTCCAGGCTGTGGAGGGACTTCCGGCGTCCCACAGAAAAAGCAGAGTGCTGGATTTTACAGGGGTCGCCCGGTTCTCCAGCCTGACCCTTGGAGCCTTTGGAGCCTATGGGACCTCTAGCACCGGGAGGGCCGTCCATACCCACTTTACCGGGGGTGCCTCTGTCCCCACGGTCTCCTTTGTCACCTGTAAGCAAAGTGGGATTACTCTGAAGTTACTCGTGACTCCATCTTGTGGTGCAAGGAGGTAATGGACAAGAAAATGCATGTTTTTTTTATTATTATTTTTTTTTAGGTCAAATAGTCTTTCAGAGTTGGAGTTTGGGGCATGTCTGTTTTGAAAATGCTATAATTAATTATTTTCAGTTAGATAATATATAAAATTAAATCTAAGGTACAATACTTTTTATTTAAAATATGGAATGCTGAATATTAACTTGTATTAAATGGTTTTAGCCACCCAAATTTAACTCCCCATTCAAATGTTTATGTTTGTTATATTCTTGTGGAATAAACCTGCAAAAGTAGCATATTGTACTATACAAAAAGTTATAAGTCAGACATTTTTACTTAATTCAATATTTCCACAATGATTTTTCTTACTTCTACACAAAACAATTTGTTTATCTTTACTTCATGGTCACTGTTAGATATTTTATTATGATGTTTTTTTACCTTTGAGGATGGTCATATTGATGTAAGTGCGGACCTCTGGCATTTGACTTAACCTCCCTGAGCGGTCTCTTGTGCCCTCTGGTGGCTCCAGGTGGTCACAGCAGCGCCTACATCCACCTGATGGAGGGGGCCCCGGGGCAACCACAGAGAAGAGGAACAGGACAAGCAAGGGGCCCAACATGGTATGGCTCACTGAAACCCAAGAAGAGCAATATATGGTGAATCATCTATGCATAATATTCTATATTTAACAGTAGACCTGCCTCCCATCTCATTGACACAGGCCTATAGGATGTAGTAATGTAATCTGCTATGAATTGTAGACCTGTGTTACAACTGGAACATAAAACATATTGACATACATAATATTGCGGCACTTAATATTATGTCATATTTATAAAACTGTTAAGAACATGGTGCACTCTCCTCATGAACTGAAGTACAAGTGGAAAATAAGGTCATTACACGTCCTTAAAGTCACTCCCTGAGCTCTGAAAATGGGAACTTAATCCTTGGACTGTGCCAAAGTAAACAGTCTTTGGCCTGAAGAAAAACGATAGAAGAGAGGAGATCAAGACGCAATAAATCATCTTGTGAAAAGAGTTTGCTGCACGTAAACATCTGAAGCATCTAAAATGAGAAGGAGATGGTTGGAGGTTAGCTACAGCTTCCAGGACGATGAAATACAGCATAAAAGTGCAGAGCTCAGATGAATGGGAAGTTACTAAATTATGATGGGCTAATAAATCTCACTTAAACGACCATGTAGGCAGTTGCTGATTTATGGTCAATTAGCTGAGGATGGTTTTCTTCCGCAGCAGCACACTCCATCCTCTAGAAATCAGCTGTGGAGACAAACATGTATTTATGACTCCATAAATCTGCCAGTGCCAATATGAAGAGAGGAGCTGAGTGTGTCCATGGTTTGTTTTAGTGCGCCAAGCCTGGATCACAGCCAACATCAGTGTAACTGTAAGAGAGACTTTATATACAAGGGCTTATTGGCTCTGTAATGAGTTTGTAAGTGCACATTCACATAATTGTAAAGATGAGACATGAGGAACATGATCAAATAACAAAATAAAGATGGTTATGAGTAATCCTAAACAAAGATTCTCACCCAACTATAACAATGCTTGCATAATACAAGTCAGCAAACCAGACCCTCGATGGGCCTCATCACCCAGTACACAGTCTTCTGATGGCTGAACAAAAACGAACTCTTTCTGGTGCAGATCTACTCATGATCAATTAAGGATGCATTAACATTTAAATATTATCAGAGCATAACAGCGGGTGAAGATAAAGGGAACAAAGGGAACAACTCCTAAAAGCTTTGAACACACAAAGGCAACTGAGAAGCACAGTGTCAATGTTGCAGTGTAAAGTATCTATGTATCCATCTATCTCTATTCGACCTGTTTATACTTCACAGAGTGGCGCAGCTATATCACAGATGAACTATCTTCCATATTCTTGATACTGTCATATTGTGATTCAGTGTTTTTTCTACATAATCCAGCTCTATACATTCAAATAAAGACACTTTTCCCCTCTCCTCCGACTGCCGCCTCCCTGAGTGAGTGACAGGTGGATTTAACCCATCACAGTGGAGTGTGAAGTCCCATAAGAAGCAGATCAGTGTACTTCAGTTATTATACATGAATTTGGATCGAATAATACAAAGAATATCAAAACAATACCTGGCTAAATCCTGCATTTATTATAGAGTATGTTGGACTAAGGAAAATGCAGTCTTATACTGTACTGGCTGCTTAAGATTTACTGAGTCATTAAAATTCTGTGCCTGTATGAGGACTTTCCCACACACATCATACACATAGAACAGTGCATCATAAAGAATTAAACAATGCACAGAAGGAATGTAGTGGACTTCACAAGTGAAATGACGAGTGATTTAATGTCATATTTTGCAACTTAAATTCTATATTGTTGGCCAAGAAACAGACAAAATGAATGCAGTCGCAAACATGACTGAACAAACCTCTAATCAAAAAGCATTCTTGGCTGGATAATATGAATGTGCATTTTGCTTTTCACAGTTCATTTTGAGGAGTTAAATCTCTTGAAACTATGTGTTTTGTCAGAATCAGAGCTAAAACCACAGAGTTATGGAGAAAATGACCATTCCCAGTGTTTGGTATGACCTGGATGTCCTACTGACCAGAGAGATTATGTAACCGTTTTAAGCACCATCACATTTAAAGGTACAGTGTCTACACCAATAAACTTGTCTGTTGAAATATGTCTGTTGAATTTATTCAATTACAGTTGTTCAAAGTGCAAAAATGACTTTAATAAGCCAGATCGTCTCACATGGTTGAAAAAGGCACCTCAGCACCCAATAAGAGTGTCTCATACAAGAAGATCAATTAAAAGTTTTTTTTTTGTTTTTTTTTTTAAACGAACTCTATCAGTATATTTTACGTATATAAGTGTCATGACAACAGCCATCCTTACTTGGGCCCCTTACATGAGAACCAGAAGTAAGTTATGCAAATTATTGACCAAAGCATTTCAACACATCTGTGATTTCCCCTCCATTAAAAAACTGCTATGCAGAAATACATTTGTTTAATCTGATTTTGCATCCTTTCATTTTCTCTGCTTTCTGTTACTTCTGGTGCTGCCTGCAGCCCTACTCTGAAGTCAAAACGAGGACTTATGCTATTTTAGTCATACTGCCTATAATTTTCCAATTTCTTAAATTGCTACTGCCAAACGCCTGAAGCACTTCTTAAATGTCAAAACATTTTCTCCTCTGCTTCTGTTTGTTTAATTTTTCTGAGCAGACAGGGACATATCTAGAGGCAAGATGACTCACTTTATAGCATATTATAGATTGCCACGTTTACTCGTATTAAAATACTCAACAACCAAGCGCTTTACGCAAGGTCTAAAAACTTCATGAACACAGTCAAATCTTACAGTAAACTATTACCATGTGACACCCTACAGGTGACAAAGCTGAGCGCACTCATCTCACCTCGTGGATGTCTCTTTTGACCGCTGCAGTCCTGCGCACGGAGGAGGCGAGCGAAGTTCCTGAGTCAGCAACTTTTCCTTCTCTGACAAAACTCTTATACGTCGCCGTGTGATCCCGGGAAAATACTGCAACGTCTATGCAACGTCAACAAGTGAAACTGCACCCGGGAATGTCAGCAGTGACCTTATAGTGATCACTGATGCGCGTAAAAGCTAATTATTGAGCCAGGATTTCGACAAAAAAAAGTTAACTATTGCTACTGATTAGTCAACACAAAAGTCACTCAGATCTAAGTGGAGTATCTGGAATGGTGCTCCTCAGTCAGACATTCATGCTCGTGTTCCCAGACTTGAGTGAACTTGTGGAGAGAGCGTGGAGATGTACCCACACGGCACCTCAGCTCATGCACTTCCGCTGGGCCGAATTCCTGCGCTCCATCCCTCCCATCGGCTCCTCCACAGCTGCACCGGAGCAGCCCAGAGCGCACTGTCGTTGGGGGAAGGACGGAGCAGGGATGGAGAAGGTTCAAATGACAGAAAATCCTAAGCGCATACGGAAAAGATTTGGAAACCTTGATTAGGACCGTGGAAAAGACAATGGTCCAAGTACACGGTGTAATTTCGGTTTTATGTTAGTCAAAGGAGACAGATATTTGGGGTTCGGTTGTATGGGAAACTTCTAGACAGCTACAAATGCGAATCAAAACTATTTAGAATGTGAGAACAAATGGATCCCAATGGAAAAAAACCGCAATCCAAACAAAACCACGGCCTTGAGATGAAAATGTGTTTACCAACAGTCTGAAATCAAGGCTACACCTCTTGTCTTGACCCAATGCCTGGGACAAACAGAAGTATTTCCCAAGAACTCAACGTGAACTTGACTGAAAAAATAAACACTTTCACAGCGTTTCACATGCCCCAAAGTTTATTTTCAGCATAACTCAAAATGCTTAGACTACAGCTATGTTTGTAATGCCAAGTTTGTTTTTACTCTGTGATTAAAGGCCATTCCATTGTGCAGAAACTTGTTAACTATTTTGGTGATGCTATCTGAAAAATGTCAGTAGAAAGTTGAAGTTGTGATGGAATGTGGGGTTTATTCTATTGTAATACATGTTGGTTTGACTCAGGGTTTGCTTAAAGGGCCCATATCAGGCTAATTTCTGATCAATGTGATGAATAATGTTTCCCCCTCAAAAACATAGGCCTACCCAGAGCTGTGTTTGTTTCACATACACATGTTTAACTCACAAATCCTGCATATTTAGGCTATGTTCTTTTCTTAAACAGAAAACACGCCAAACACTTCAAACAAACAACAAAAAAAGCAAACTTCAGGGATGTCTTTGATAAAGTAACATTATAACATTAAAGCTCACAAGAATCCGGTCTAGGTCCTATATTTAAATTTTAAAGGTCCCAAGTTTAAATATACAACCTTTAAATTTGATATTTCAGGTGGAGCATCTGCCTGGAAATGTCATTGCTTTGCCTGGAATGTTCCACAGTTAGGCATTAAACCTTGGAGACAAACAGGAGATGCGATCAGGCCAAATTATAGGTCAGAGCTGTTGAGACGTGATCTGGCTCATCAAAGACTGGATGTTTTTCATTGTGACTTTTTAACACTTAAAACACCTGTCATTTTATTAAATGCAATATAGCCTTTAAAGCCATTTGGAACAACACAGGAAAAGCAATAACACCTCCACTTCTACCAGAAAAGTTACACAGTGTGTCTTTACATAATCTTTTCTTTGCCAAATTAGAAGGATCCAGTCATAGAGATAGCAGAAAGGATGGAGCATATATTTAAGTTTGACCACTGTTTTCCGTTGCGAGATGCCTTGGAGAGGGTTTACATTAATTCTGTGTTCAGATCTCTCACTCAAACCTTAATGTATTTACAAATGTACCATCAAATTTTGGTAAAAATAAAATGTGACAGCAAGTTTTCAGATTATAAATGATGGGAAAGGTGGAATAGGTACAGGTCATGCACTTGTATATACAGTATGAGCCTACAGCTGGTTAGCATTACTGCCCATGTGTGCCGAAGGACAAGCTAATGCAGTTACATCAGGGGTGCATTCCTTTGTCCTGCAGCCAAAGTAAACTAAAATGTGAAAGCACCTCTTACAGCCATTTTATCTTTACCCAAACATCCACTATCTCCTGTTTCTAGGAAGGAAAGCCTAGTTCCCAAAGGAGCCCAGTACTGCGCTCCTCAGTCTGAAGATCCAAAACCAGACCAGTGGTGTGGTAAAGTCTTCAGTGGGCATCTGACGGGCTAAAGCAGATGGAGGTGCAATTCCCATTATGAGACACACAGAGAGGGCAAAGGTCAGGTCACCAGGTCACATTTATGTGGATGTCTACATACAGTGTTGTTCAATACAAGGAGTTGTTGATAACCACTGGGTGAAGTCCATAATATATACAAATGGCATTTTAAAGCCCCCGCATGTAACTTTATCATTTTGGTTGTGTTTATTGTATTGAACAAAACAAAGAAGCAAACAAACAATGAAATGAAAAACATGGAAATGACTCTTATTTGACATGAGGGCCTTCTGCTTATTTTAATGGAAACATTGTTGCTTCCCTGTGTTTTATTTAGTTTGCAAAATAAAAATATTGCACAGACCAAATTTAAGTACAAGCTAATTTGCATCTGTAGTCCCAGGGCAAAGGCAGTAATAATGGCATAAAAAACATGGCATAAACGTATCTCCATGGAAAATATTCTGAGGTATTCTGGGGTTTAACTTTTTAACTATTTCCAAGGAACCATCCCAGTTCTGCTTCCAGAAGGTTACAGCTTGCACCACAATAGAAGAACTCAGTTAAAAAGCTGTGCTCATGTTAACAAACTATTTTCAATCAGTTTTAGATACACTCTAATACATGAAACTAGGCAGTTGCTTCATCAATCACAATGATCAACTTTCAGAATTTTGTCTTATTGTGCAAACCAAGTAGTCAACAAAAGTGCAAAAGCACCTTTTTATCATCTATTTGCCCTCTGCTAAATCATGATTTTAGACCAAGCAACAATACATTGGAAAGACTGAATTGATTTCCAGACATAAAGGGTGCGACCTCCAGCCTCTTACAGCTGCTGTCCTCACAGACACTGGGTGGAGCCCTGGTTGAGGTACACAGTTATTACTCAGCTACGGTACGTTTGTTCGTTTTTGCTTCAGTGGTCAGTGTCTCTTCCTTTTGTGTAGACCTTCAAACAGCTGTGTTTTCCAGAACCGTCTTATTTTTCTTCTCGTCTGTCTCTGGGCTGTCTATCCATATCTCCTAATGGATTTGAGGCTTGACGTACACAGTTTTAACACTGTGAAATGTAAGAACTGTTTATTTGAATAAGTCACTGTTAGTTTTTACGAGAGTGAGTGGGATTTTCAAAGCTTTCAAAGTGGTTTGTGATGTCAAGATTAAGTCACTGGCAGTTCCTAATGGAACTAAAACGTGGAAAACCTGTAATACTGCTGTAATAGATGACGCCCTCTTATGGTAGAATTGACTTACTACAAGTCATAGTTATTCCATGTTGTATACCTTTTGGATGTGTTTGTTAAAAGTGCACAGTGTAACTTTTCATTCTTGTCTCCATGGAGATGTTATTTATAAGTTCCATGGTATGGAATTAAACAACAAGAGGCACCACCAAGCCATTCCAGGTCACATATGTGCTGAGATGTCCCTGCTCACTCTAAGAACATATGTTTTTTCACTGTATTTTTGAGCAATAAATACACTTGCAATTGAATAAATGCTAGATAAATACGTTTAATACTATCCATAGAGACAAGCTGGTCTTCCCCC
This sequence comes from Odontamblyopus lacepedii, assembly GCA_034769755.1. NCBI lineage: Eukaryota > Metazoa > Chordata > Actinopteri > Gobiiformes > Gobiidae > Odontamblyopus > Odontamblyopus lacepedii. Next base: position 27,062,410 of record CM068351.1, on the reverse strand, counting down.
ACCAGAAAAATCACATAGTGCCCCTTTAAAGTGGATGATACAGTGAAAACGGACGTTCTGCATTTGCGGAAACTGGCACCTGGTGCCACATCATCTGCATAATTCCATGGAAACAGGAAGTTAACGCCACACTTTGTAATATTCTCCATGGGAATAGATAGTTTTTTGCCATAGTTTGGGCTCAAAACCCGACGTGGCCAAAAATGAGATTTTTCGTTTCGGCTCAAATTTGACCAAATTTTAAAGTTGCTCAAAAATGGCTGGAAACTCCTCCAAACAACCTCAGACCACCCCAGATGTACATATTAGAGCATGGTGTGTCATTTGAAGGCAGTTTGGACTCAAAACCCGACGTGGCCAAAAATTACATATTATAGCCAAAGAAACATTTCATTGGAAGCAAGTAGGAGGACGGCCTTCTAAATAAGATCCAAGCTTGTGGAGGCACAAGGCTGCACACAGTAAAGAACCATGTTTTTCAATTTCTTAGTGCAATAAACACAACCAAAATGCTTTTCTTTCAGTCTGTTTATTGGCTAAAAAGTTACATTTTGTGGCTTTAAATTTGAAATGTGGGGTTGGTAACAACAAGTAGCAAACAACAACAACAAAAAAATTAAATCCTCTTTAATATAAATTTAAGTTTTTTTTGCTGAGAAGTCTGTTCATCAATGCATTTGGTGAGCAAAGTGATTCAGTTAAAACTTAAACAGTATTATGGTGCTGTGGTGTAGTGTCCAACCAAGCTACTAAAAATGTATTTGGTTGTGCAAGCGGATGAGGGTTGGTTGACTGAAATGTTAAACCACAGTAATGACACTCTCACAGTGAAGCTCACCACTGGGCCCACCTGGCAGGACACACAGATGAACAACAAAGGCTCGGACCAACACATACCTCATACACACATGCACGCACACATGCATGTACATACGCCCGCACGCGCGCACACACACACACACACACACACACACATGCGCGCACACACACACACACACACACACACTCACCTACACACATGCGCACACACACACACACACGCACACAGGAAGTCAGAAGGGTGACCCACTTCTGTCACGACTTTATTTATTTAGGTTTATATGCAATGGAAGGATTTCATAACAAGAAAACAAAAAAATAAATGTACTTTGCAAACCAGCTGCCATAGTCAATCCATGCACAATTGTGTATTGTTACTCACATGGAAACCATTTACTTACTGCTATGTGCATTTACTCTACAGTATATACATGGTCAACCTAGGACTACAACTGGACTAATGCCTACTAAACATGTGACCAATGTTTATGCAGAAAATATTTGTCCATAAATCTTGTTAATGTGTAATTTAGCAGCTGAATCAAAAAAGAAAAAGAAAGATATACAACCGTTGGAATAGTTTTGACTGACATTAACATTTTAACAATGGGAGCAACAGTGGGCCTGCTTCTCAACATGTGATACCTGAAAAGTCTGACACACTGACACAATACTCAGATGGATTTGTTGCTAAATGTGGTGTGCAGCTCTTTGAGAGTGAGATAGCCTGACTTACATGTGTCTACAGGTAAAGATGAGGCTCTGCACATGTGTTCAGTCACAGGCCAGCCTGACAGGTGCTCACTGGCAGGAGAAGCAGCGACAGGTGTGTCCTCTTCCAGCCCATGGTTATCAAACACCAGGTTCAGATCAGAAGGGAAAAGGGGAGATGCAGGAGAGAAGGATGAGACATTCAGGGGTGGATGGAGGAGAAGGGGAGAGCTCTGGTTGTCACCGAAGACCTCTGTATCCTGCTCTTCAAACCTCCCCACCCCAAACCCAGAGTCTGGGCTATGTGGCTCCTTCCGCAGGCTCTCATAGATGGATGAGGAGATAAAGGGCGGGCACAGGGACAGGTGAAGCTTCCTGTGTGGACTCAGGATGTTGCCCTGGTAACTGAAGTAGGGGCTGGTGCAAGAGTGAGTTGAGCTGCCGGTGCCACTGGACATGAAGTAGTCCTTGTTGGAGAAGCAGGAGGAGGAGCAGGAGGAGAGGGGCTTGCCCGCAGAGGGGGAGTGGATCAAGGCTAAAGAGCTGCTGGGAGAGCTGGAGGGCATCTTGTCCCAAGACTCACACACCTCCACAGCACAGATGTCCTCGCACGGACGGGACACAAAGAAAGGGTCGGACACGGGCACAGGATTCAGCCATTTCTGAAAACGATAGAATGGATTGTCTCTAGTTTTTAAGCAGAAATGCATTTATATTCAAATGCAATATCTATCTCATTCACATAAAAGAAATGTTATGAATGCTATATAAAGTATAATTTCCTTCAATTTATGAATAAGTGAGTGAAAGGCATTCTTAAATGTTACATTACCTTCAAATTTCCTCCATAAACTGAATGCAGAGTGCAGAAGTATTGGGAAGGATTCGGAACAGTCTTCTCTTTCAGATTCCTGTGAACAGTGGGTTGTTTCAGTGGGAGGAAAAGATAAGATAAATGATATTCTGAGGACAAGTAGCTCGCTAACCGTTTTCTGATGCAACAGATGTAAATGACCACTGAAACAAAGGACAGTCCCAAGGTGAGCGCTAAAAGTCCAAAAATAAGCGCAGATGGCTGGCCCAGATTTAAAGCTGGAAAAAATAATAATAATTAAATACATTATTGACTGACAGGTGATGTATTGTTTATCCAGAGGTATGTGTGTTGAGTGGGGAGAGGGCCTATATAATACCTTGTTCCTGTGATGTTGCCACTTCATCCTCTACCCAGGATGTGGTCGGGCTCCACTCACTCCAGTGGCTCCCTTTCCACCTATGAGACTTTAGTCTTACTCTAACCTGGAGATGGCCTTTTAATTTTTGCCATAGGATCATCTCTTGAACATCTGAAGGCTGCCTCACGCTGAAATTCCTTTTGATCTCATACACTCTTGCATCCCAAGTACTGTAGGGCAAAGTCAAATTTACACTCTCCCATGACTGGTGAGCATGTTTGATCTGAATATGGACGGTGAAAGTCTTGATGAATCGCGACTGGGGGCTCCCGGCTCGCCAAGATACCCGGGTCATGTTAGCAGTGCTGCTGACATTGGGAGTGCTGGGAGGTTGCAGTTTTACTATTCAAACACGGAAGCACAAAACGCTTAATTTACAAGAAATTAATAAAAGAGTTGTTCAATTTAAGATTTCTTTTACTCACTGTGAAGTTTAGGCTCATAGATTTGGGTTTGAATCAATGTGCCGTTGCAAGTCACACTATTTTTGAGTTTTTCATATGAATCAAATGTCTAAAAAAAGAAGAGATAAAAAAGTGAGCTATAGTCACATTGTAAATACATTCTCCATGTAAGTAAAGAGACTGTATTGGCCACAGCGTTAAAGGGCCCATATTGCACTATTTTCTTATTAATTAAAAGTTATATTCAACATTAATCACAAAAAAAATATGCCTAGTACCAGATTTTAGTAGAACAAGACACACAAACATGTATTAAACACAGAACAATGCAGGAAATACAAAAGTTCAACATTTCATAATAAAACAGTAAAAATGACCATAGTAAAAAGTGCATCTGAACACCCCTGTCCCCTGTAAAGTGCACTGTGACAGTTTTCTGACAAAAGGAAAACCCACATTTAGTGCTGACATATCTGTGTATTTAAAAGATGTTTTTCTTTGTTTCTGTACAAAATGTTTTTCAGTTTTTGTATAATTTAAGTTCTTCTGGAAGTTTATTCCATTCTGTAATTGTTTTAAATGAAAATGATGATTGTCCTAGAGCTGTTTTTCTTTTTTGTATGACACATTGCCCAGTTGTCGTTGAGCGTGTCGTTCTGCTCATTTGTTCAGATGTTAAAGTAACAAACTTTTTCAGAGGTGGAGATGCCATATTATTAGTTATTTTGAAGAGCAGACGTAAATTTGCATATTTGATATTATTGTCAAAGTTTAACATGTTGTACTTTCTAATTCTATGACAATGGTGATAGTGTCGTGTTTTCCTATCCAGAATCCTAAGTGCTTGTTTGTAAAGAGTTTCCAGTGGTTTGATGGTTGTCTTGTTTGCCTCTGACCAACATGACATACCAAAAGATAAATGAGACTAAATCATTGCATTCAGATAAGTCTTAGCTCCTTCTGTTGTTAGTGAGTTTCTTATACATCTAAAATTGGACAGATTATATTTTAATGTGTGATAAACCTTTTTGACATGTTTTTTGAATCTTAGCATAGAATCTAAAATAATGCCCAGATATCTAAACTCATCTACATTTGTAATCTGTTGTCCCATCACAAATATTGGGGGGTAGGTTTTGTGTTTATGTTTGATTGAGAAAAACATTGTGGCCGTTTTCCCCACATTTGGTGTCAAACAAGAGTCATCCAACCAAGTTATATTGTTGTTTCCTCATCACAAACGTACCTGGAGTTGCGCTTTGCTTTATTGACACATGTTTAACACACAAATCCTGCAAACATAGGCTGAGTTTTTCTGTCAAACTGAAAACACTCTGTTCCACCTTGTGATAACATGTGGTAATACAGGAAGTGCTCCACTGTATTTTTAAACTCAATACACCTTGAATGATTTGGATGATTTTAGCCCTGGAATTGCCCATTTCTACTGAATGAAACACTGATTACTCAAATGTGTGATTGAAACAAACCACATACATAGGTATGTTTTTGAGGAGGTATCAGCATTATAACATGGTTTAAAGTTCATATTTTGTGTAACATAGAAGATGTAATAAGAGAATGTATTACAGCTAAATGATAATGTACTCATACACATTTGACTTTAAAAACAACAAATAACCTTTATCTGACTCTATAGCTGTGATAGTTACAAGTGGCAGAGGGTGAATGAGTGAGCGGCAGTATTTTGTGGTTAGGCTTCGGGTTATTGCAAGGAAGCGTGGGTTGATTATCTATATTCTATCATCTACAATTGTGCTGTATTACCTTACCTGATTGAAGGAAAAGGTGCATCCTGGGAATTCTCCATGTTGTTTTAGTTTGCAACTGCGCCTGGACATATTTCAATCACAATCATGCTTTTTTAAACTCACCCCTAACCAGACGTGGGTAGGGTAGCCAAGAATTGCACGCAAGTATAGTATAAATATAATATTACTTTGGTAAAATTACAAATTAGTAATACGCAAATGAGAGTAAACACCATCTGGAAAACTACTACTGCAGTAAAACTAATTATGAAAGTAACTGTATAATTAAAGCCGCAAGCGGCATCGAACGGCCCTCGCGGGCCGCGTGTCGCACTCTGCCGACCCGACGCTCCCCCGGGTGATGCTAACGCTCCCCCGTGTGGCGCTGATGAGTCTTTTGTCTCTGTGTGTTTGTGGCTTTGGGCTGAACTTGTCACTAAACACATAAAGTCCACACACACTGGAGATGCTGATGTGTTAACATTGACGAATATGGGCACTTTAGGACATCGCCATGGCAACACCGTGCAAAATACAACTTTGGCCCCCTTTTTTGATTTGGGCTGACCTGAAGAATCACTTCGCTGCACGTAAACCGTGGCAGTTATCAAAAAATTTCAGCTATCTTTTGATGCCGCACTTCTCTAGTTGATGTACAGCGATTTTAACCCCTGTGGGTGAAGCGCCTTCAGAGGAGTTCGTTCAAATGCGACGTGAGCGAAAATGCTGACTCAGCAACTTGTTTATTTCAATCCAAGATGGCCGCCATCTGCTTAGTCAGCGGGCGTGGCCATAATAATATTTTTTTTCTGTCTTCACAAGAGGAATGTCTGTACTGAATTTCGTGACTGTACGACAAACTTTACGTCGGGACATCTCCCATAGGCGCAATGTATTTTGACTTTTGCAGGTGGCGCTGTCGCGCCACTTTTTTATACCCATACATGCAACATATATTTTCTCAAATTTTTCGGCACTTCTGAATTTTGGGCAAAATTTGCCTTCGGCATGGGGCTTGGATACAGCTTCATGTCAGGAGTGTGTTTTGGGGACAAGAGCACTTCACGCTACTTTTGTCAACATTGATGATGTCAATGTTGACGATGACTTGTTAGCTTCGCGCTGAACTTTGTAAGACAGTTGACAACGATGATGTCAACTGTCATCATCAACATCATCGTTGCAAAAGCAATAGGCCCTATGCCCTGTAGGGGCTCGGGCCTAATTAACATCTTAAATATATTTGAAAGTATGGGCAAAAACCTTGAATAATGCACAGAATCTGGTATTTTCAAAAGCTAGACCACAAAAACGAGAAAAACTAAATCATATCTGAAGAAGAGATGGAGGAAATATAAATAAACTCAAATAAGGGTACTGTTACTTTAAACTTAATCTCTTAATCTTACGCAAGTAGAAGTCCACAAACTACTCACAAACAAGATGTACAGTTGCTCTTAACGTAAATGCATTTGTAAATGTAACTGAGTACTTCCCCCCTCTGCCCCTACACAAAATCCATATAGTACTTACATGATATGCGCACGTTGTTGTCTATTGTCTTTATAGATGAACGTAGTCTTGACACCAGACACCCAACAGTCCGAGCTGGGGTTGAACGCAGAGTGCCTCCAAGTGCAAGTGACATTTCTGACAAAGTCGTTTACACAGGAAAGTTCTGGAGGGCAACACAGAACTTACATTTTTGCTTGCTCATTGATTTGCACAGTAATACAGAGACCACAGTTACTCTTGTACCTGACAGGCTTTGTGAAGCCTGGGCTGTGTGCGTCGAAAGGAGAAGCACAGCCGAGTACATGGACCACTGAATCCCGACTGCCATAGCTTCAGTCTAACAAGAAACATGCATTCATATGAACAAACTTGAGACTATTTTTGAATGAATATGTCAGGTAAGATGGATTGTCTTGCTGTCATAAAACGTAATGCGGAATAATAAAAAAAAAGTTTAAATTGAATGTACTATCAATTTTGGACTAGTAACATTAGTAACGAGCTGCTGAATGGCAAGTAAAAGATGTTGCACAAATATGTAGTCATTACAGATACTACCAATATAAATGGGGAAATCCAAAAATGTGTTAAAAATAGTTCTGTTTTGAATAAAGGTAAAAATGTACCTCACTGCTTTCCTTGACTCCTTGACTGAAGATGCATCCTCTGAACTTTCTACATCTCTACATTGTCTCCAGTGCTGCCTCTCTGTCAGTCATCCCTCCATCTCCTCAGCCTGTTGACTGGCTTGTTATTTTAAGTGCCCGGTGACATTTTCCACTTGTGACCGCAGCCTGTGTACAGAGGGCTTACAGGAAGCCCAATGTAGCTGAGTGATAGTGAGAGGATGAGCCCGGTCGCAGCTCCTCCTCCCCTTGCCGCTATTGCTGCTACTGCTATACCTGGACTCCTCTGTGGGCTCTTTCAAACACAATAAACACAGTTAAAAACACAAAAAGACAAAGCACACCACATCCTGTTTCAATAACCTAGCACAATGTCAGACTTGCATGTTCACTTGTGAAGTGGTTACACTCAATGAAAGTCAGTATAAACTAGTAGATAGAAAAGATTTAAGTGGGACCTAATTTAGAAGGAGGCGGTTATTTACATAGCATGCATTGAGAAAAGCTGTAACAGCGCTAAAACCACCTTTACAGCCGCAACCACTGAACTCATACGGATGTCTACTGTGTCTATAGAGGCCAAGAGCAAAAGTTAAAGTTTCAATAGTCAAAATGTATTTATCTGTAATGAAACATCTACCATAGTATAGAGCAGATTATTAGACAATATGATATGCTTCTGTTTTAATAGGGGAGCTAAAATGTAAAACTGACAAAACAAAATGAAACTGCTTGAGAAATAACCTTAATAACCTTAATAATAATAATAATAATAATAATAATAATAATAATAATAATAAATAATCATACCGTATATAATATTTTTTTCCCATATGGGGCGCCAATTGAAATACATTCGTACCCTGACTAAGAGGCTATTTTTTAAAATCTGTAATGAACAAGTCTGATGTATGTGCAATATAATTAACAATACTAACTGAGGAGCACATGCATCAGCTATTACTGTTTTTTTCCTGTATAACTGAGCATTGTGCAACAGGTAACACTGACTCAGAAACAGAAACAATTGCACAACACAGTTTTTGAAGTCAGTCTTTTTGGCACCTGTCACACGTGCAGTGGGGCAGGAGCTGCTCCGCTGTCTGCCGCCCCCAGTTCCTGATCTATGTACTGGCACCAGCAGCTGAGGGGCGAGGAGGAGGTGGTGGTGGGGTGTGCGCAACCTGCTGAAAGGTCAGACTACGGCGTGTCATCAAGACCAACTGATCTACAAGAAAAAAAGGAAAACAAAAACTGTATATTTGAACACTTTTTAGAAATATACATAAAAAAAATCACACATTATTACTTAATGTATAACTCCTTGTTTCCGTGGACATGTCTTCTACAGCATAGCATTAATGTATCCATTTCCAAGTGACGCTACAAGGCCAAGTTACAGGTCAGATCTGTGGACACAACTATGCTGATAATGAGAATGCATGTTTTTTGAGCAATAATAATACCTGTAATTTAATTTACAATAGTTACATTTTATGGTATACTGTGAATCATTCCAGGCAAACCCTTTTCCTGAAAAGTTGTATAAAAAGTTGCACAATTACTATTCTCAAATCTAGCGTGGTGGCTACTTGAAGGTCCTGTAGAAGTTCCAGGCATGGGCTTGTTTTCTTGTCCTCACTGTCCTCATGTTTCTTGCAAATTTCTATATTTTTATAAAAAAAACTGACCCATGGGTGCCATCACAGGTGGAGGCATCAGCACCAAAGAGAAGGAGCGGACCCACAGCCACCAAAGGGTCCACACTGGTGTCTCATTAAATTCCTTGGACCGCCACATTACTGTAGTCACCTGAAAGAATTATAATACATTTAGGGGACTGCGTAACAGGTTAAACATAGACTGACACCTATAGTTGGACAGTATGGTTATATTTCAACAGCATGGGGTTAGCAAGGGTGGAAATAGCTTAGTCATTGGAAATATGCATTTGAGGCCTTATTTTTTACATGTTTCCAGGTATTATGCAGTATTTATAGTCTGGTTGCTACAGTGTAAATTCACTCTTAATGCAATTTATATCTTAAGTGACATATTATATTGTCCCTTGACTGTCTATGTGGCTTGTGTTATTGTGAAACCTCTCAACTGGTTCTACTGTTCTCTTAGGTCTGTACACAAGAGCATTTGAGTTCATTTTAGTGACTTCATCTGATTGCTGACATATGAAGCATTACTAAGCGTGCATATTTCAGAATTAATATTACTCATTTTGGGACATAAAGTATTTCATAGGAGGCCTACACAAATAATCTGCAAATAACTGTGATAGTATCACATAGGCCTATTTGTTTCATTTGACCAGTTCTCTTTTCAAATGTTATATTGGAATATTTTATACAATATTTAGAATAAATACCTCCTGCAAAGATGCCTTCCACTCATAATATTCACTAGTATTTCCATAGTATATGTTCTCCAAGAAGGTAGTTGGAGATCAGAACAAAAGTTGAGTTTGTAGTTTAGAGTTTTTGCTGAGAGAAAGTTTTGTGCTGCTGCTGTTTAGAGAGTCAGAGTTCAAATGAGCAATGAGTCTGTGCAAGAACTGCTGCATCAATTGCCAGTATACTGACAAGAGTGAGAGGAGCTTACAGTTTTCTGAGTCAGTTATGTTTGCTATTTTTGTAGTCCTTACTACTACTTAGATCATAAAATGTCTTTAGATTTATTTGACATTGACATTTATTTTACACAGTTGTGAACTTTCTTGCTTTTGTCAGTGTGACTGGTAAATTGTTGGTGATTTGCAAATGATGATGAATGGAGTGTTTGCAGATGCACATACAACACATCATCAGTGTAATCTAGTCTAGATGTTAGCCAGTGGTGTGTTTCTAGAAGTGACTAAACGTAGTTTCAGTTGTTTTTTGCTCACCTATTTCTCTGGTTTTGAGCATAGGCTCAGATTTTGCCATTTTCAACCCTACATTACTACTACTACTTTGACATTTATGTAGATCATTTGAACCGATATCCTACTAAAAGTGAGACTTGATATGCTTGATTTTCCTTGACTGTATTTTAGGCAGGATAAATATGGACTTTGCATAGGTTTTTATTTGTGCAATAAACAACACACAAACATTTGCTCTCCACTCCACAGCTCAATTACAAATAAAGTGAAACAAAAAAAAAAATCTATCAATAACACTGTGGTTTCACACCCAGGGGAGCAAAGGGGCCATTACATTTTAGTGACACCTTTCCCCACTTCTGTCAAAGTCTTCTTGAGCTTGTGGTTCATGATGTTCATTTCCGTCCACTGGACTACAAAAAACAACACGTAAAGATAATGAAAAACTGCCAAGAAAAAAAGAAAAGCTAGGTGGTCATGTCTACCCAAATCATCTGTCTTGTGGCCAAACCAGAGATCTGAGGGGCACATCGTCAGAGGGTGAGCAACGTAAGATTCCCTGGAGACAGATTTCCAAACGGCTGGATAACCTGCAGAAATGAAACAGCATAACAGAAGGAAAAACCGATTCAGTTTCATCATGCATTTGATGTGGAAGGCTATAGACTTGAGAGAATTAATCATTCAGATGGATGCATTTAACAAAGATTTGAGAGTTTTGACTTTCTACAGCTGAATTACAACAAAAATACCCCCAAATCTCCCCACTTTTGCAAAGAAATGGACACAATATACATTTTGAGCTGCAAAATATATTGTTCCAGCTCTTATATATTGAACTATAAATTGTTATAGTAATTATCGTAACAGGCCTAAATGCATGTTTCAGACCTGGGAATATGTTGGAGCGGAGACAGTGGCCCAGGCTTTGGTAGCCATTTGCTAGTACGCTGGTTGATCCAGAATCACTAAAATGAGGGAGTAATGGCATCTTCACCTGAGGACTCTCAAATGCTCCTATCTGCAGTTTACACAACACACAATATTTAGCAAGAAATTACAAGAAATGGTGACAAAAGGCAAATGTCTTACCTGTGACATAACTGCACTGTATTCAGGTCAAACTGTGAAGCCAAACCACAGAGGCTATGGACAAACAAGTGGTATTGCGTTTCTCAAGAAAGTCACCAAGACACCTGAGAGCTGTGCATTCACCTCAGGAAGAAGAAATACGAACAGGAAATGTGTCTTTGAAAACTTTAAGAAAAAACTGAACAATCTATGTTTGTTTTGTTTGTCTTTTTATTGAATTCATGACACTCTTAAATGCTATTTGTGTTGTTGAACTTTACCGCACACAAATGTCAGACTGGCTAAAACAATATAAAACATAACAACCACAACATTATTTATATTATGTACATGCGCTCATTTTCTCAGAGGCTAAAGAAATCAAAGAGTCCATTGTTCACTCCCAAGTGCACTTTCATTGGTTTCATTCCAAGGACATTAACAGAGGACTTAACAGCTGATGCCATACAGTTCATTTTAAACATTTTATTGTACAGTAGAGTGAAGCATGAAACGGTTTTATAGTTTGCTTTTCTTTGAAAAAGCTATGTTTGGATAAGTGAATGGCAAGTTGTCACTTTGCAGTTTTTATGGACTACACATTCTAACTAGAAAAGTATATAATTTGCCCAATTAGGATTGGCTCTGTGAAAGGGAACAAAGCTAACACAATGAAACATGTAAATAAATGCTTGAAGTTTTGCAGTTCTAAATTAGTCCAAAAAACAACATGGTAACAAATGAAAAACAAGTGCTAAGATTGTCTTTGACCTGTTTTGGCTTCAGAAAACTAAATTGGAAAAATATAAAGTAAAAAAAAAAAAAAGTTCAATTGTGCTTTTTGTGGTTTTGCTCTATTTTGTGTCCAAATGCATTCAACGGTTATCTATAATCTAAAAAAGTAGTTTGAAACCACATCCCCATTACCTCTAATACTGACTACATAACAAAGTGTGAGTTTAACATGAAATCTTACTTTACAACTTGATTTGGATGTTTAAATGGACATGAGAAGGCATACAGGCACTCATACCATAACAGTAGATGTGGTTTCTGCGAGTGTTTCAGCAAGGCTCATATAGACGGCACAGTTCTAGAATGATGGGCTATGCATCTTTATACACATTTTTGAAGACCGGTAAAATCATTCTCTTATAAAACGTGACTTGCTTTAAAAACAAAGGAAGAAGCAGGTTCGCTGCTACCTGGGTAGCTGAAATACTCATAATCAGATGTCTGTTGGAGTGGTCCTTCAGGAGCTGCCTGCCTCTCTCTGCTCAGGCAGGACATAAGCCATTGCTGCTTTATGTGGGAGCAAACTTCTTAGCCTGTGCCCGGACGCGCTTCTCATAGTCCATCCTGTTTTGACTGAAACAAAACACTACGTGTTAAGATGTTGAAATAGAGGAAACATGTACTTTGTGTGGCAAACACCGACCAGTAAATCGTGTATGCCTCTGCTTGAGCCGGGTCTTGAATATTTGGCTCATTCAGCAGTTCTTGGATTCCCAAAAGGATCTGAAGAGAGTTGTAAAGTACGGTATATAATTACTGCACCTTCTTTGTGGGACCTATGTTTTTGTTCATCCTTCCCTTACAAGGTCTATAAAATGTCAAACCTGTTTGATGGTGATGGCAGGCCTCCAGTCCTTGTCTTCCTCCAGGATGGAGAGACACACAGTGCCAGATGGGTAGACATTTGGGTGAAAGATTGGCGGCTCAAACTTGCCTAAATACAGAGCGGAGAAACAATAAAACAGAGGTTAAAATTTAAACTCAGAATGTTCAGGATATGGTAAGGCATTGTAAAAACCATCAATTACCTGATTTTGCATTGAATATCTCTAAAACACAAGAGGATGTGTGAAAATGCTTTGCTCTGGGATAAGCCCTTATATATTATAGCCTCAACTAATAAGATGCTAATGTAGCATGATCAATCACTGAACATAACTCACATTTTGGTGGAGAAGACGGGTAGTCATCTTTGAACAGCATTCGGAGTTTGTAAAGGCCGCCCTCCCACAAGGTCTAAAGAAAAATGTTGTCTTATTCATTTGTACTACTTTAACTCTTACATGTAACTGAACATTGAACCAGTGGTATGTTACAGAACACATGTATGAATAATAATATAATGGGGGTGGTTAAACATTAAGATCATACTCCTTTCTTCCCCGGGATGGCACATTCCCAATTCATGAGGTTCATTGTCCCATCTGGGTTCTTGGTAGGCACAGCAACAAAACCCTGACAACACATATAGATATATTAGAAATAAAAATAAGAAAAGAGTCAAAGGTCAGACAGTTCTGAATGCAATGTTTGGAATCTAAAGCAGTAGGTGCTTACAAATGGGTGGTCTTTCCTCCAGGCTTTACGCTCCTGGGACAGTCTGCTCAAAGCGATGCCCGACATGACTGCTCATTAACGCCTCCCTGTGGAAAAACAAATTAATTAACCAATTAACGATGACAACAATAAGGTAAACCAGAATCATAAGAACATGCTTGTTTTATCTGTGCACATTTACACAATGTCTATGAGTTTTTTGCAAGCCACTGAGTATTTAAAAACTGCGTACATTTAATGCGCTAGCAAGATATTAGCACTAGCTTAGCATTACTCTGGAAGGCTATGGCTGGAAATGGGATACAAGCCAGCAAAAGGTCTATTAATACAAAATATGTTCATATTAGATTCTGTTTTCGGTTAAACTTACCTCTTATATTGTTTAATTGGAGGGCTTAATAACAAGTAACAACCTTGTTTGGTTCGCTAAAGCTAACGCGGCGGCTGCTATTGGTGGCTAACAAAAAAAACACACCCTTCGACGTCCGAAAACCAAACCGGTTATTGTAGATGGGAGTTTAACAAAGCGACAACTTACTGCTATTTCAACATTACCATGAACTGATCATATGAACGCAGTCTGCTGGGAGCGCTTAATGTAAAAACTGTGCAGCTGTGGAGGCTCGAAAGGCTAGCACCAGCACGGCAAGAAAGGACCCCGAATTGTTTATTTGGTGAGGACCTTCAGGCGGCGCTCAGGACATCCGAGGAAGCGCGTCAAATTGTGAGCCAACTTTCACCCTTTTGAATAGAACAATTTATGAAGCTTATTCTAGTTAATTAACTTCATCACTACAGTAAAGACTTAAATCTAATCTTAAGCATTTGTAAGGGACAGCTTTGAGCTTTGAGATGTCTGTAGATAGCTAGCAACAAGCAATTCATCATTGGCTGTTTTCCCTGAGCTGAGCATATTGTATCTGGATATCTGACGATGTCAAATACTTATAAATGAAATGGGGGGGAAAAAAGCATATGTCCAGCTCATACAAATTGCTTTAAACCTTTTGAATCATTGTGCCTCTACATCAGCAACACATCTGCATATGATAAGATGCAGAAATAATTGTTGCCTCACTCTAAATACTTAAGGTCATCATTATATTCCACCAACATTTACTATTTTTCTTTATAAATTAAAGGTTAAATTTGGTAGATCTTTTATGTTAAGCCTATTTCTAAGCAAAGCATATCTGATTGCTGGTATGGGCTAATTTATGATAAAACTTGAGGGCCACTACAAGTATGGCCATATAGTACAGTAAAAGTATTATAGTATACAGATGCATGTATGGGATGGTATAGAAATTTGGTGTCACGATTATGATGGCCAAAATAATTGTGATTAACAATTGTGATTATCTTTAAAAATTAAAAATAATAGAGTAATTCTAATTGTAATATTATGAATAAGTATTGTACTTTGTTAAAAGTGAAAACAACAATGATTTAGAAGAAAACACAAGGGTCTTTTTTCTGCGTATTCTTGTGATATAAGAGGGATTCTTTTTCTTGGTGATTATCACAATTAAATAAAATGTCCTATGAACGATTATTGTCTACGCTTTTGATTATATTATTCTTTAATGTCTCATCCATAGTACATAATCACTCATTAACAGTCAGTCTGGAACCTTGGTCATGGAAGATTAAAAGAATTATCATAATTAATTGGTTCATCTACTCACCCAACTTGTTTTGCAGATTATTATTTATTTTTTTTATTTTATAAATCTTACATCTGTGACATACAACATATCTTAAACACATCTTGTGAAGTAAAAGACTCAGTTTACTACCTCCCCGTTTGTGTTAGAGAGCAGTTGTAATTAACCCCCCAAAAAACCCAAAATACACTTTGGAATATTTGTCTACATGTGTTATAAAAGTACAAGTAAAAGTAGCTTTCACTTGTCTTGTCCTTCAGAGATGATGTATTCTGGAGGTGCCTTTTTAAACCATTCAGTCCAGGAGCCATCATACAGACAGGGCCCAGGGTGCCCAAGCAGGTGAGCACCTAAAATAACGACACAAGCAGTGACCCCAGACCCACAGGTGGCCCAGAGTGGCTTCTGGATGTCCACACCTGCCTCTTTGAACATCTTTGCCAAATCTTCAGTTGGAAGCACTTTCCCAGACTCATCCAAGAGTGAGTAAAACGGTATGTTGATAGTACCGGGGTAATGGCCAGGCAGAACATCTGTTAACAGAAATGGAAAAATCAGTTAGTTGAATTACAACATTTTAAGCTCTGTATATGTTACAAATCGCCAATCATCTTGGTCCTTTTTAATCAAGAGTTCCTGATTACTCACAAGCCTACATAAAAACATTAACATCAATCATTGTTAAAATCAGTTATGAACAATTGATATTATTGGCTCTTATAAATGTCTCTTTATGTCCATGAAGTTATTGAAAAACACATTTATTTATTTATTTTAATTAAAAAAAGTATTCATATTGTTATTCTTATTATTGCCACATTGCCCATGAGTGAAAGCAACATATTCAAGTTTTTAAAGGAAGCATAGTAATTCTTTTAAGTAAACATATCTCAGCATAGGCCTGTTTTCCTCTGCGATTGACCCAGTTAAATGTATGTATTCCATGTCCTATGACCATGCTCTTCTCCGTACCAACAATAATTAACTATGTGGGGCTATGGGGGAAAAGTATTTTAGTCCAGTAGAAGATGAGTTGCAAATATAGGTAAAATATGTATTAATGAAATTTTCCATGTCAGAATTATGTAATATTTTACATAATTCCTTACAGTTAAAGCCTATTAGACCTATAGTTAATTTGAGATAACGGTCTACGTTTCATGCCCTAATATCCAGCAATCCCTAAATCAGGTCGCCAACACAATTTAGATTCAACTTGTATTAATTTTATCATTCATCAATGCTCTTAAATATAAATACCTGATTATTTAAGATAATTTTGCTCACCATCCCTGGGCTCTGGCTCCGTGCCTCTGTACCTGCCCGCAGACCTGGCATCAACCACCTGTACTCCCTTCGTCTGGACGTTCTCCAGAATATCCTGATAGGTCTTCACCCAGGATTTATTCAGGGAGGCTTCAAACTTCTGTGGCTCGGGTTCAGTGTACTCTGCTGTCACCGGGTACTCATTGTGCAGCCAGTTCTTCATTCCACCGTCCAGAACCGACACCCTATTGTGGCCAAACAGTCGGAACATCCACCACACCCGGGGCGCACTGAACGCCCCGAAGTCGTGGGTGTCGTACACTACTACGTGCGTCTCGTTCCCGATTCCGAGCTCCCCTACGTACTCAGAAAAGCGCCCCGAAGTTGGCAGCATGTGATCCAGCTCCGTGTTCTTCTCACAGCAGTCATCGATGTCAAAATAGGAGGTGCCAGGGATATGCGACTGGGCGAACTCAGCTCTGGGGTTTCGCTTGGTTTTCGCAAGGTACCATGACGCGTCAAGTATCCGGAGTTTTGGACCGGTGCGGTTGTTTTTGATAGCGTCTAAAAGCCACTGAGCTGACACCAGAGTACGGACCTGGGCCGCCATGATGGAGCTGCGTGGCTGCCGTAGACTGGACCACAGGGGGGTAGTGTTTTATCACAAGAGTACAGAGGAGGGTTGAACTTTTGGAAATGGCGATAAATAGGCCTATTAGACACTGCAGCCACCCCCAAAACCAAATAATGAAGTTACAACAGTGCTTTTACATTACATTTATTTTGAAATCTTACAATAATGGTTTTATCCATAATATAGTAACTGTAGCATCCAGTCGAACTTAGAAAGGCCAGAACTGATGGTTAAATGACTTTTAATATTTTCCTTCCGTGTCAAAGAACCAACGTAAGAGCTAGAAAGAACAAAACAACGGAAATTACTATACACCATATTACTAATAGCTCATTACGTTGCTATCAACATTTTAACATACATTCAATACAAATTAGATTCGGCTCAAATATACATTAACAAATAAAACAAACCTTGTTCCTCTGTCGACTGTTGCTATCTTAACTATCTTTGGGTTTTCTATGTAACTTTTCACTGTTGTTTTTGTTCTCTACCGTTAACTGTCTGTCTTTAAGCCCGGCAGCACTGTGGGGATTCTGTTCTTTGACTTCTCCAGTGCCTTCAACACCATCCAGCCGCTGCTTCTGAGGGACAAGCTGGAGGCAGCCGGGGTGGACTGCGACCTGGCAGACTGGATCCTGGACTACCTCACAAACCGGCCCCAGTTTGTGAGGACCCGGGACTGTGTGTCTGATGTTCGGACCTGCAGTGTAGGGGCGCCCCAGGGCACTGTCCTGGCGCCCTTCCTCTTCACCCTCTACACTGCAGACTTCAGGCACAACACGGACAGCTGCGTCCTGCAGAAGTTCTCTGATGACTCTGCCATTATCGGACTCATCACGGACGACGATGACGCAGAGTACAGGGGACTAACGCAGGACTTTGTGGACTGGTGTCAGCAGAACCACCTCCTCATCAACGCCGGGAAGACCAAGGAGATGGTGGTGGACTTCCGCAGATGCCGCTGCACTGCCTCCCCACCAGTGAACATCCAGGGAAGGGACATTGATAGAGTGGACTCATACAAGTACCTGGGTGTTCATCTGAACAACAAACTAGACTGGACTCACAACACAGATGCACTGTACAGGAAGGGCCAGAGCAGGCTCTACCTCCTAAGGAGACTCAGGTCCTTTGGAGTGAAGGGGCCCCTCCTGAGGACCTTCTACGACTCTGTGGTGGCATCAGCCATCCTGTATGGTGTGGTCTGCTGGAGCAGCAGCATCACAGAGACTGGACAAAGTCATCAGGAAGTCCAGCTCCGTCCTGGGCTGTGTCTTGGACTCGGTGCAGGAGGTGGGGGGGACAGAAGGGTCCTGGCCAGATTCACTTCTATGCTGGACCTGGAGTCTCACCCTCTTCAGGGCCCCGTCTGCTCTGGAGAGCAGCTTCAGTGACAGACTGATCCACCCTCGCTGTGTGAAGGAGAGGTTCCGCAGGTCTTTCCTTCCTGCTGCTGTCAGACTTTACAATGAACACTGCTAACTCTGCTGCCTGTGCAATACTGGGACCCTGTGCAATAATGTAAGATAGTAATTTATTGTATATATAGTTTTTAGATTGCAATTTATTGTATATATAGTTTTAAGATAGCAATTTATATGATACATAGTTTTATAATCCTTATCTTTATAGTGTTTGTCTATTTTTAACTTAACTGTACTTCTATTGCTGCTACTGTTTCTTGCTGTTCTCTTTACTGTGCGTTGCAACACTGAAATTTCCCCATTGTGGGACAAATAAAGGATATCTTATCTTTACTTTTCGTCCCTTTTTAGTACATCGAGCTAACGTCTCTTCCTTCACTTCCGCTAATACCGGAAGTCACCAAAATAAAAGTACAACCTTACTATTAAAGACCATGGACCGTATGTGAATGTATATAAGAGCTAGTTTGACCTTTACAGTAACAGCAAGCTGTTTCCCCAGTTATTATAGCACCAGTCCCTGATTTCATCCCCTGGACAAGTTCTGGTCTTGGCAGGTAAAGTAGGCTACTGAACAGTTAATAGCTTGATAATATTAGGTTAGTAAATATGTATATACACTTCCGTTCAAAAGTTTGGGGTCACTTAGAAATTTCCTTATTTGTGAAACTCGACAGTCTATTCTTGTTCTTAGAAATGAAGGCTATTCCATGCAAGAAATTGCCAAGAAACTGAAGATTTCCTACAACAGTGTGTACTACTCCCTTCAGAGAAGAGCACAAACAGGCTCTAACCAGAGTAGAAAGGGGGAGGCTCCGCTGCACAACTGAGCAAGAAGATACGTACATTAGTGTCTCTAGTTTGAGAAATAGACGCATCACAGGTCCTCAACTGGCAGCTTCATTAAATAGTACCTGCAAAACGCCAGTGTCAACATCTACAGTGAAGAGGCGACTCTGGGATGCAACTTCAGGGCAGAGTGGCAAAGGAAAAGCCACATCTGAGACTGGCAAATAAAGATTAATATGGGCAGAAGAACACAGACATTGGACAGAGGAAGATTGGAGAGAAGTGTTATGGACAGACTCCACTGAGCTGTTGTGGGAGCAGCTTGACCTTATGGTATGTAAGAAGTGCCCATCCAGCCAATCCAAGTTGTGGGAGAAGCTTCTAGAAGCGTGGGGTCAAATTTCTCCAGATCCTTCAACAAATGAACAGCTAGAGGCCAAAGGTCTGCAATGCTGTAACTGCTGCAAATGGAGGATTCTTTGACAAAAGCAAAGTTTGAAGGAAAATTTTTTTTTATTTCAAATACAAATCATTATTTCTAACCTTGTATATATATATATATATATATATATATATATATAGTCAAACTGTCATTTGTAACTTGCAGTTCCCGTTATAGTGGTGTGGTCAATAATTATTTTGTATCTAATGTGCCTTTGATAAAATATCAAATTGATTGATTGATATGATTGAAATGTTGTAATCTATCCTCCGAGCTTGCTTGAAATGCCTGTGACGATGTGTTCTTTGGGAGCTTTAGTGAACCACTCATACCAGGAGCCATCATACACAGTCGCATCTGGGGCACCGCAGATGTGAGCCGCCAGCACCATGTGGCATGCAGTCACCCCAGACCCACAGGTACCACACAAAGGCTTCTTCAGATCAACCTGGCGCTTTTGGAAAAACCTCTTCAGTTCCTCCGGAGAAAGTATCATGCCATCTTTATCCAGAAAGTCATAGAAGGGCATGCACTTTGACCCCGGAATGTGGCCTGGGTCCACACCTGGAGGGTATGACACAAAATTGAGAACATGTATTTTTATTATTATTTTTTTTAAATATGCCAATGATAGGAAAGGGCTAATCATGGCATAGATAGAAAAAATATAAAAAATAATTCATGTTAGGCTTCCTTCATCAATAAATATAAATATGGTTGAAAAAAAATGTTGGCTAGGAAATGCACACATATACATAATATTAATGCCTAGAATCTTCCAGACGTTCAGACGGTTTAAAATATGGTACATTCATTCCACACTTGGTGGTAAATGTCTATTATAGCCATAGCTGCTCTGGCATAGAAAGAAGCAAGGCAGCCTTTGCAACCCTCACGCACACACCCATGTTAATACTTGGAAATGTGGGTGAGGTGACTTGCTTAAGGACAATGACGGTTTTGCCACTTGCATCCTACTGTAGAACCTGGTATTCCCTGCAGTCTCCCATCCATCTACTAACCATAGCCTTGCTTAGCCTCTGAGATCTGACACGAGATCTGACAAGATCAAGAGATCTGACAAGATCAAGCTTTGACAAGGCGATTTGGCCATAAACCTGCAGGTACACCGATGGTCTGTAAACATGTATGTGTCCTCTTGTCAACAGCTCAGGGGTTGGTGTGAGTAGGTGCTTTTGGGTTATAAACTCTACAAAATGCATCTAAAATTCTTTAGAAGTATTTCAACGCCATGCTTGGAACTTAACTAAGGGGCAATTGCATGTTATCAGATATCAGTGGAACAACTTTATCAGGGTGGGATTGACGGAAGGAAACGCCCTTAAAGACTACCAGAGCCTTTATGGTTTTCTTTTGTGGAATTTAAAACTTTATATATTTCTAACATATTTAGGCTATTCTGACCCGAGATCATGGAGTAATTGATAAAGATGACCCAATAGTACCTTCTCGTGGCTCGGTCTGCTTGCCAAGAAACCTTTCATAAGGTCTCACATCCACCACTTGGTATCGCTGAGTTTTTATATTCTCTGTCATGTCCTCAAAGGATTTGACCCATTTCTGGTTCATTTTGGCGCTGAACTTAACTGGTTGTGGCTTGGTATACTGGTCTGTTACGGGGTGGCCCTCTTTGACCCAGTTCCTGAAGCCGCCGTTCAGAACCGACACTTGATAGTGGCCATACAAGCGGAACATCCACCAGACTCTGGTGCACGAAAACGCACCGAAGTCACTGGCGTCGTACACAACAACGTGGCTGTTATTACTGATTCCAAGGTTTCCCACGTATTCGGAGAACAACTCCTCACTGGGCAGCGTGTGATCAAACTTCGACGTCCTGTCTGAGCACTCATCAATGTCGAAATGGGACGCTCCTGGAATGTGGGTTTGAGCAAACTCTTTCTTTCCGTCTCGGTTCATCATGGGAAGGTACCAGGACGTGTCCAAAATGCGCAGACTTGACCCGACCAGATTGATTTTGACCATATTTGCGAGCCATCTCGCAGACACAAGAGCCTGGGTTTGCATTTGCCCGACTGCAACTACGCACAAAACTCTGTGCAAGTCCAACAGTTGAGTTTAAGTCAGGTCACTTCTTCTTCTTCTTCTTCTTCTTCTTCTTTTGGGTTTACGGCGGTTGGCAACCAACTTAAAGGAGCATTACCGCCACCTACTGTTCCAGAGTATGGGTCAGACAGTAAGCTCACAATCTAGACTGAATCATTGCAACCAAAACGACAACAACAATAATAATAATAATAATAAATTAGGGGGGAAAAAACAACTATATTCTATTATAGATACCTGTACGTTTTAAAAAGCCCACCAATGCTCCTACTTGACCTCTATAACTACAACTCAGAACACTCTTCAGATTTAGCTTTTTAAATCCGAGAACCTTTAGCCTCTCCTCCAGTTCAGCCCTTTCCGCATTGTATCCCCTACACCTTAACAAGACATGCTCAGCTGTCTCCCCCTCTTCCTGACACATTTCGCACTGCCCTGTCTCATGCTTCCCTATGAGGTGCAGTGTACTATTAAGTGCACAGTGCCCTAAACAAAGTCTTGTGAGGACAATTTCCTCCCTCCAATGCCCCCCTTGCACCCAGTTCCCCCTCACCTCCTTTTTGACATTATATAATTGTCTCCCTTTGTTATCTTCGTCCCATTGTTTTTTCCACTCCTTGACAACTTGTGCCCAAACCAAATTCTTTGCTTCTGTATAACTGCTTTTTAAGTTCATTTCGATGTTGTTTTTCCTGAGAGCTGCTTTTGCCAATCTGTCTGCCTTCTCATTCCCACCAATTCCAACATGAGCTGGCACCCACAAGAACTTAACAGTACCACCAACCCTATGAATTCTTGAAAATGTCATTAATACTTCATACAAAATCTCCTGCCTTGTTTTTGAATGAAAAGTTTTAATACTATTTAGAACTGAAGCCGAATCAGAACACACCAGCACCTTTTCCACCCTTGAGAGTTCAGCCCATTTTAAAGAACCCAATATTGCCGCCATTTCCACTGTATACACTCCCAGCCTGTCTGAAGTGCGTCTGTTTATGCCTATGTTTTTACTCGGGACAGCCACTCCAAAACCTGTTATGTCTGTGTCTGGATTCTTTGTTCCATCTGTGAATACCTGAGTGAAATCTGAATATCTTTGCTGGATATAGAAGTGGAATGCTCCAACCAGATCCACTTTCCCCTTACTCTCCCTTTTCAAGTCTAGAAGGCACCAGTCAACATCTGGGGACAGAAGCATCCAGGGAGGAGTTGCAGGGAAAACTAGTGCAGGACATATTTGTAAATCATAAACACAACAATCCTTTGCTAGCTGATTTCCCACTTTACCAAAGTGATCCCTCTGAGACTTCCCATTCTCCCAGCAGTCCATTAGCACTTCTTTAGTGGGGAGTAACTCCCCATGACTAGCAAGATGCACCCAATAATTTACAATTATTTGCTTTCTCCTCAGACCAAGAGGCATTTCGCCCATCTCCACCTGCAAAGCATTAACTGGCGTTGTTTTAAAAGCTCCACAACACACTCTTAGAGCCTGTGCCTGCAATACGTCCAATCGCTTTAATACAGAAGGAGCTGCTGAACCATAAGCCACACACCCATAATCAAAGACAGACTTAATTAATGTCTGGTATAGTCTTTTCAGGGCTGGGCAACTAGCCCCCCAGTCCCTCCCAGCTACACATCTCACCACATGTATCACCTTTTTACATTTGCTTTCAATTTTATCAATGTGAGTCTTCCATGTCAAGTGTGCATCAAACATGATTCCCAAAAACTTAAAGGAACTCCATACAACCTCAACTTTAAGTTTTCGTTCACTTTCTTCCATGTAAAAAACACAAATTTTCAACCGAAAATCTAAACCCCCAATCATAGCCCCACTCCACGACTTTATTAACAGCATCCTGGACCTTACCCACTATGTGTTCAATGTTTCTCCGTCTCTTCCACAAAGCACTGTCATCTGCAAATAAGAACCGGCCAATCCCTCCAGAAACTGCAGAAAACACATCATTAATCATTACAATAAAAAGTAAAGGACTTATTGCACTGCCTTGAGGTGTACCATTATCTACAGTATACTGAGTAGACAGTGTAGATCCAATTCGCACCTAAATTCTTCTCCCAAAAAGAAAGTCCCTAATCCAGTTAAAGGCCCTGCCACCAGTTTGTGTAACTTAATCAAAAGGCCCTCCCTCCATAACATGTCATAAGCCTTTTCTATATCAAAAAATACAGCTAAAACTGAATCCTTGCTTGCCTGCAATTTCCTAATTACATTTTCATGCCTGACCACTGCATCCATTGTATTTCTAGCCTTCCTAAAGCCACTTTGGTGACTAGCTAAAACACCTAGCCTTTCTAGCTCAAAGGATAGCCTTGCTGTAATCATTCGTTCCATTAACTTACACAAGTTAGATGTTAGTGCAATTGGCCTGTAGCTACCTGGCTTTGTTGGGTCCTTACCAGGCTTCCTGATTGGAACAATTATCGCTTCCTTCCAAACACATGGGAGCTCTCCCTGAGTCCAAATTCTGTTGATTAAATACAACAGTTTTGTGAGTGTCTCTTCACCAAGATTTTTTAACATTAAATAACAAATTTGGTCCTTTCCTGGGGGCTGTTGGCTTTGCAGTTTTCAGCACCCTCAACACCTCTTCCTTAGTAAACAATACATCTAAATTGTGGTCTGTACTGGTCTTCTTCACTAGAGCTTCAGGGTATTGTGCTTTAGTTTGCCCTATCCTCAATTTTGCCATCTCTGACAAATTGTCAGAACTGTGTACCATTGAAACGTTTTTGGCCAGAACTTCTGCTTTCTCCTGGTCTGAAACAGCAGTCTCCTGCCCTGAAATTAGCACAGGGTAATCCCATTCCCGCCTGTCTCCTCCCATCCTCTTAACCATTCCCCATACATCTCCCACTGGAGTTGACCGCCCTATTTTTGAACAAAATTTCCTCCAACTACCCTTCTTTCACAGTTTTCACAGTTTTCCTGACCTTTGCTTGAGCTCTTTTGTACTGAATGAGATTTGTTATATTAAGTGTTGTTTTGAGTCATTGCTTTATTTTGTTCTTTAATAGCTTGTTGACACTCTTCTGTCCACCAAGATACTAATAGTCTACATTTTCTGTTTTTACTCACGGGTATGGATGATTTTGCTGCCATTACCATTGCGTCAATTAACTTCTTATTTATTTCATCTACACTATTTGAGACCTTAATGCTAACTACCACTTCTTCACACAGTCTTTGAAACTTTCCCCAGTCAGCCTTGTGAAAACACCATTTCTTAATTCCTTCCCTGGATGTTACCTGAACTTTATCACCAACTGAGGTTAAAACCGGGTAGTGGTCACTCCCCAAGGAAGAATCTGTTCTGGTGGTCCACTGACTTATTCCTGCAAGAGCAATGGATACCAAGGTTAGGTCCAACACTGACTCTGTACCACTTGTAGCATTCCACCTGGTACCCCTTCCATCATTCAAACACACTAGCTCACATTCGTCCATCAGGTCTTCAATCACTCTGCCAGTAGGATCTGTATGCACACTTCCCCATACTGTACTATGAGCATTAAAATCCCCACACCAAATAACCCTTCGGTGGCCTCGGCCTTCAATACATAGCAAACTCTGCAAATCTAACCTGGCACATGGATTATAAAAATTGATAACAATAGTTGGGTCATCTTTGTCCCAGATTTCTACTGCTATGTACCCCAGATCATTTCCTTTTCCTAAGAGCCTGTGCGGGATGTCTTGTTTAATAAACGTGGCACATCCTCCATCCCCTCCATTATTCCTGTCTCGTCTTATCACAGAGTATTCATACATCACAAAATCCAAAGAAGGCTTAAGCCAAGTTTCCTGCACACAAACAACATCGGGCTTGACAGAAAGTTCTCTAATGAAATGTTTGAATTCCTGGCCATTTGCCATTAAACTTTTTGCATTCCACTGAAGAAGAAAAACCATGATGAGAAAAAAAACATTATGTCTCCTGGCTTGACTGATGATTGAGGTTGTCCCTCACTTCTTCCCATGTCAGTCCTTCGAGTCCCAAATGGTTAACTGCTGCTTTTACAATAATATGAATTTTTTAATTTTTTGACTGGATACATGCTGTAGTGTTTATTACTCCAGCAATGAAAGTATCTAAAGCCAATTTGTCAATGACAAGGACAATTACCTGAGGCTGCCTCTGTACCACAAGTGGCCCCTGCTCAATTCCCACACTGTTCTGCACACTCACTCGCGTAACTTTCACAGCTTCTGCGTAAGAAATTTTCCTTTCCACTCTCAATTTTTGAATATTGCGTTCCTGTTTCATTCGCTCACAACCAGCATACGCAACACTATGTTCCCCACCACAACTACAGCATTTTGGCTGCACTCCTGCTCCATACTTCCCATACTCATGATCCCCACTGCATCGAGCACATCTTCTCTTATCCTTGCAGTTCTTTGCTAGGTCGCCAAAGCGTTGACAATTATAGCATCTCAGAGGCTTTGGGACAAATGCTCTGACAGGAAAGCTAATAAACCCCAGGAAAACCTTTTTAGGTAGAACGTCTTCCTTAAATTCAATCAAAATACTTTCACTGTCAATTTTAACTCCATCTTTTGTGGACTTCATCCTTTCAAGGTTAGCAACATTCCCCCCTTTCATATTATTCTTAAGGTCATTTAAATCTACATTCACTGGGACCCCTGTGATGACTCCCTTACACCCACTTCCTCGTTGGGCCCCCACTCATCCCACACTGTCCACTTTTAGTTTTCCCAACTCTTTTTTGTAGTTTGGAGATTTATTAAGCTGCTCTTCATTAACACAATGCACCAGCAGGTTCCCATCAACAAGGATTTTCGCTGACTCAGTATCACCCAGCTTCTTACCCAGGACCAACATCAAGATAAATGGGCTAAGCTTCTGCTTCTTCTTCTTCTCTTGTATAATCCTCCATTAAAAACCTAATCAGTGTCTTTTGCTTTTACTCCTCCTGACTCTGCATTCTCACTTCATCTATTAGTTTGTGTCTGTTGTACTTTGGGCAACGAAGAAGTGCATACTCACCTGGTGTTTTGGTTCTCAATATGATTATTCAATCAGAAAACAAAATAAACCTCACTTGAGTCTCATTTAGGTTGCTAGTTTAAATTCTTAAATCCAGTTGGCTTGAACCTAAAGTGACTCTCAACAGATTCCTCACTACCTAAACCCCAGCACCAGCAGCTAATATTTAATCTGTGCTAGTGCAGCCTCTGCAGCTGAGTGAATTCTGGTGGTTCTGAGCTTTCACGTGAGGACAAACATGCTGCTACATAAGGGATAAGGTACTGGCAACCCAGTTTATTTGTGATTGTAGTACCTTTTTTAAACTAAGTGAGGCAGCAACGAGTTAATACAATGTTTAAATATGGTATGGATAGCTTTTATAAAATAATTATCATTGAATTATTGTTATTCCAATAAAGTACACCACATGCATTTTTCTGATCCTAGAATGTGATGCTGTCATACTCCAAGATGGGGGCTTGTACTTTGCCCGGGAGTATCCAAAAGGTAAACTCACAAATGTTTAACCTGAGATTTTTCAGTTAATGACTAAACTCTAGAACTCACTGTTTTACAACATAATTTAGTATTTAAAAATACCCCCCTCCATCTTTACTAATTAATATTGGCCCATAGAATGCGATGCTCTGAAACCCAAAAGTTTTTTTTAATGCAAAAAATATTTCTTTCTTTCTTTCTTTCTTTCTAATAAAAATAAATACGTTCTCTTCTAATCCGGATGTTGTAATTCCACCAGGCGATTGTTTCCGGTACTCTTCACGTCTGACCCCCGGCTTGAGAAGAGCTTTTCCTCTTTAACCTGTGAAAATATTACCTTTGTACCTGAATTGTAAGTTTGAGGGTGCTAATTTGGTTGACAGGTTTCTGGGTTTACTAAGCCAAATGATCAATCGTGTTTACCTGAGTGGATTTTAAAATGTGATTAGTTTATTGTAAGGTCAGTACTCGCTTAGCCAAGAAGCTACATAGCGAATTGAGCTAAGTTAGTGCAAGAAATGTGCGACACTTCGTTGGGCCAACCATGCTTCGTTTGAAATGTGATTTCAGTTTTTGCCTGAGATTTAATTTTCACTTATACACTCACGTAACCCATCAGATATCTTACACTCTCCTGTAGAGGCCATTGGAGCCTAGCGTACATGCTACTGAATTTGTACTTTAAGGAGCATTGGCATTAGCTACTATTTTATTTATTTATTTATTATTATTATTTATTTTTTTGTAATGGTATTTTACAAATCCTGTGTACATAATGCTTCATAATGAAATCTCTGTGCCAGGGTGGTTCTTTCTCCATGTGTGATCACTAATGGGTGGCTGGTCGCGTAGTGCAGTGTTGGAGCTGTACAGAGCGCTCCTCCGTGCGGGGCGTCATCTCCAGTACACCGACCGTAACTACTACCGCCGTGTCGTGACCCGGGAGTTTCGCCGCTGCCAGTCTTTGAGTGGACCCCAAGCGAAAGAGGATGCTCTAAAGAGGGGGCAGTTCTTCTTGAACAGCAAACTTGGAGGGCTTATGTAGAGAAATAGGCGAATTAAATCACCTGGAATCTACCCTCCTAGGTGAGGAAATAAAAAAAAACATCAAAACACGTTTAATTTTTTTGTCAATGCCATAAAGTGTTTCTCAACTTATGTCCTCTCAGTGTCACCATGGCGGGTGTGAATGGAGATCGTAAGGGCAAGAAAGATGACAATGGCATTGGGACGGCGATAGACTTTATGCTTTCTAATGCCAAACTTGTACTAGGCGTGGGGGGAGCGGCCATGCTTGGTATTGCTACACTTGCTGTCAAAAGAGTGAGTGTTATTAATATTCCCTTAAATAGAATTTTGAAAAGCATTTTGTAAAGCAGTGTTTTTTTGTTTTTGTTTTTTTGCAGATGTATGATCGTGCTGTAAGTGTTCCCACAAGCCCTACAAAAATGGAGAAATCAGGGAAGAGAAGTTGGGAGGAGCCTGCCTGGATGGGCTCTTCACCTCGAGTCCTAAACCATGACATGAAGTCTACTGTAAGCCGCTCCTTACAGTCTCTACCTACTTCTTCACAATCTTTTCAACCAGGTCAGGATTCATTAGTAATGTCCGTGAGTTTATGTTTGCTGTTTATAAATAACTTGTGATCAAAATATTGTAACAGACAGCCTATTTGGAGGATTCGTGCTTTTTCTTTACAGTGGGTTTTATTTATGTTTGGAGCTGTAGCAAGTAATATAAAAGTAAATTTGATATTTTAGCTTGCTGTGTTTGTATTGCTGGATTAATAATAGTGCATTTAATGAAGCAATATAAACTCACCCCATTGGTTGGATAATTTGTGTGTTGGTTACCTACTGTGAAATCAAATTTAGATAAAATAACATTTGTATTGTGTAGTCTCTCATACAAACAAAATTGATTAAATCATGATTTCTTCAGACTGCCTCCGAAGAGCTGTTGGTCGAGCTGCTATGGGCGCTACTGGGTTGGCTGAGGCAGACCTGCTTCGAGCCCGGATGCGCCTTTCACTGCAAGAGTGTCTTTGGGAATTTTACCAAAATTCAGTTAATATTCCTTCTGAGGAGCAGGCTACGGCCAGGAGGGCAGCCCTTGACATCTGCGCTGAGCTCAGAGTGTTCCTTCATGCCAAGTTGCCTGACATGCCACTAAGGGACATGTACCTCAGTGGCAGCCTATATGACGATCTGCAGGTACCAAGAATACACTAGTTATGTACTTTATAAACCCTGCAATAACAAATGGTTAATTGTTGACTCTTTCCTTATGCCTCTAGGTTGTAACAGCAGATCATGCTCAGCTGATGGTGCCTCTTGTCTTGGAGAAGAATCTGTGGTCATCCATCCCTGGAGAAGACACCATTATGAATGTCCCAGGTTTCTGGCTTCTCCGGAGGGAAAACTTGGAATACTTTCCACGAAACAATAGTTACTGGGACCGGTGCATGGTGGGTGGGTACCTGTCTCCCAAATTAGTTCTGGAGGTGTTTGACAAGCTTGTGGCTGGCTCTATCAACTGGCCTGCCATAGGAAGTGTCCTTGATTATGTCATCCGTCCAGTGGTTCCCTCTGAAACACTCACCCTGGAGGTGCAGTATGAAACTGATCGAAAGCTCTATGTGGATTTCCTTCCATTACTGGTGATGGAAGATGGAACATCACTTATTGCCAAGCCCCACCGTCTGGCCGCAGAGCGCCATGAGAACCTGTGGCGTCAAAGTTTTCGCGTGGCAGAGACCGCTCGGCTCAGGGCTCTGGACCAGGAGGATGGAGGCTGTCGCAGCACCTGTTTGAAGGTGGCCAAAGCAGTGTGCAAATTAAACCCTGCTCTTAGCCGGCTCAATGCCAGTCAGCTGACCAATGCCATTTTACTGCTAAGTGAGAAGGAAGGGGACTGGACGCAGGAAGCACTAGCTGATCGCTTTCTCCAGCTGCTGCGAGCTCTAGTTGGACACTTAGAAGCCGGGAGATTGCCATGTGCGCTCAACCCCAAAGTTAATTTATTCTGTGAACTCACTGAACAGGAAGTGGATGAACTGGGATATACACTTTACTGTGCCCTTTCAGACCCAGAGGGGCTTTTGAGAACTGCCCTGGAAGCGCCTCCCTGACATCTAATCTGTCATAGTGTCTACAAAAACAGATGCATGAATACATCCTTCACATGGACACATGCTGACCTATTCTAAATAAATTGGTTGCTATACTGAGTGAAGTTCACCCTGTGACATAAGGCTTTATGATATCCAAATAAATTATTTTATTTTGATACTAAAGAAAGACTTGATTATTAGTTTATAACTCTAAAGCCACTGTTATGTTTAAGTGGGAAACATGTTTTTAAATAGGTTAAACCAGTGGTTCTTAACCTTGTTGGAGGTACTGAACCCCACTAGTTTCATATGCGCATTCACTGAACCCTTCTTAATTGGAAAAATACAATGTTTTTTTTTTTCCAAATTCAAAAACAGGTATATATATTTTATTGGTGCACACATGTGAATCCATATTGCACATATTCGTCCGACCACTTTCTTTTTTTGCTCGACATAGTTAGTATGAAGGGAAAAAATATTAAGAAAGAAATTACACGAAACATATGAGTTGGATGTGTGTCTGACCCCTGCCAAACCCCTGGGGTTCGATCGAACCCAGGTTAAGAACCACTGGGTTAAACATTTCAGGGATACTAGCATATGATGCTTCAAGTTTAGACATTACTGCAATAACCACGTAAGACTTGTCAGTTGTGACCGTTTGTGCTGTTACAATAAATTCTAATTTAAATTCTTTATAAATGTATTGCAATTATAAGACTCATATATAACACTCAGTTTCTAGAAAATCAAAAACATCTAGTTTTGCTACAATTGACAGTCTTGATTTCAAGCGTGCATATTTTCTTATAGCCTAAGATTGAACAATACAAATGTACAGCCTGACTAATTTATACCATTCATGTAACTGGATGAAAACCAGTCAGTCATCGCAACTTTTATGGAAGTGGGTTGGCATTTTTATTAGAAGGCGTGAAATTGAATAATGTCATGAACAAAAATATTTCCATGTGACAAAATTATAGTCTGGTATTGGAATGCTCGTCACAGTTTCACTTGTGTGTGTTCTGAACTTTCCATTATGAAGACATAAATGCCAAGTTGCTCTTCGCATGACCTTTTGTTGGTCTCACTTGTACAGTGGTTAGGTGATTTGGGATAAACAAAAGTGTTATTTGAAAGTCTGATTTTAATAAAGTTGCACAGGCCACAGTTTGAATTCAAAAGCCACAAGGTGGGGTCAAGATTTAGTTTTGTGTAACTCATGCTTCACTTTCACAAATATTGATACAAACATGAAGCATTATAAAGCATAGTTAAGGGAGGTCATCCATCTAAAAAAAAAAAAAGTGTTTTCTCATTGCACAGCCTTAGGAAAAGTGCAAGTGGCTAAAACTATTGTCAAATTGGAGTGTTGTTTTATTTGATGATCAAGAACCAAATCTGGTTATTTAATGTAAATTTGTAAACCAAAGGAAGCATTTATTTTCCCTGGGTTATTTCTGCTTTGTATGTACTATACAGACATGGACATCATGCTGCTTGGACTGTCAGTGTGATGGGCACTGTGCCACATTATTTAAATGTTCATAAGAAGCTCTGTACTGTTCTGTGGGTCTATGTTGCATGCTGTTGCCTCTTGCTCATCCCTGGGGCACCACCATTAAATGTTGCAAACAACTATGTTCAATTAATTTGATTTCTTATAGCACAAGAAATGTTTGCATATAATGCATTATAGCTTATTTTTAAAGAACAACTTAAATGCACTAGAGGAAAACTCATAAAGATTACATGTGTGGACTCACATAAATTAAAGTACAATTCTTTTTATGCGATCAATTAAACATTTAAACAATATCTGCTTTTAACCTACATATATTAATGAAAGATAAAACACATGACATCTAGTGAAATAAGACAATTCAAAACACTGGACTTAACACTCAAGGAAGAGATAAAAGTTACTTAGCAGGGGCAAAGCCCACACGGTCATTACTCCTGTCAAAAACAGTATAGTACTTCCCGATGAAGACATCTCCGAGGATCCACAGTGGTCCTGCAGGAGGAGGGATGTCCATGGCCATGAACCCAGACAGACACACAGACACTCCCCTCTGGGATTCCTGTTTTACAGGGAGGAGACATTTAGCATATATATATATTTAGCATATATATATATATATATATATATATATATATATATATATATGCTAAATATATATATATATATATATATATATAAAAATAATTAATAAAATTAATCACTTTATAGAAACTTTATTCCCACCTTCATAACATAATCATCTCCAGTCAGGTTATACATAATTCCACCAACGTTAAAAGATACAACTGGTAGAGCTGGGATCTTTTTACAGTCAATCATGTACTGCAGAGGTAAATGGAGTTCATGGTGTTAAATTGAACTGCTATGGTGATTCCTACACTGTAGAAAGACTCACCTCCCCCATTATCAAAGGCAGAGCTCCAATAGCTTTGTGCAAAGCCCTAATTTCTGCCACAGGACCCACAATCAGAGATGTCCCTGTGTCAACAATAGCTTGACATCCACTTTTACAAAGAGTCAGTTGGCTTCCAACGTTAATCCTGTAACATTGAGATTTGATCAAACTATAATCCTGAACCAGTTCATTCCTCACTACATGACAAAACAAATCTTTTTTTTTTTTACCCAGACATTTGAATCTGCCAGTAAGCTTTTCGAGTGACATTTACATAGTGCAGCTCTCCACTGTAATGCTGTGGATCAGTTCCTCCAATGATTAGCTCACCTCCTACAGCTGCTAAAGGATCTCTAAAATATATGGGATTTGTATTAGCCATGATGTAGACTTCCTTCAGGTCAGCATTTAGAAGCAGACACAAACCTGCTAATGTAAAAGGAGAAGACATTTTGTGGTAGCAGCTTAGCTGCCATGGCGGAGTCAAACACTGGTGTTACTTTGGCCACAGATATAGAAGGATAAGCCATGCCCAGGACTCCATCAAAGCGGGCCACTGCAAAAGTGATGCCAGGCTGTTTAACTGCTTCCCCAAACTGCTGTTTAGGCACAGGCAAACCAGCCACCTAAGGACACAGGAAATAAGGAGCGTGAAGAAATCATTTTCTAAATCATGTGATAACATGACTACAATAAAAACAAGAATGCAAATGAACAAAGGCCTTTGTGAAAGAGGGAATGTGGCTGATAACTCACAGAAACTGTGTCTCCACTGATAAAGCCAGACAAGCTGCCTCGGCCATATCGGATCGAGAACTGTGTGCCATTCTGAATATAGGTACTTGACTTTTTTGAGCTGTAGCGGCGATGAACCCCTATTAGGAAAAGAAAAGCTAATATGCAATTATGTATGCAGTATGTAAAACTTGTGTCACTTTAAACAAACTGCTCTGTCATATACACTTTACTGTATTAGAGCTGCCCTTCAATGCCACATACTCCACACAGAAAGTCCCTACAGGTTGGAAGTAGGGACCTTCTTGCTGTGAGGTTCTAGCAACTTGCTTTACACATGTCATACTTTTCTATTTTGGTTTTACAGAACATAAGATAAAGAAGCTTACAGCAGGCCAAATCCAAAAAGGAGCAGTGGACAGAGGGAACCCAGAGGTTGGATGAGCCAGTGTCAAACAGCACAGTGAATTCTTGTGGAGGAGTACCAATACTAATTGATCCAAAGTACTGAGCCTGTGAATACATGATTATTGCACATATATTAATCATTCATTTTTAATGCCATATCCAATTATGAAATGCTAATAAATCATGAGGAATGTAAAAAATACTTCCTCAGACTTTTTATATGCATCTAAGTAAGCTGATCCTAGTCCTTTGCGTTTTAAGTTGCAGAAAATTGTAACACTTGAGGTGCGTACTTCCTGTGTTGTTCTGCTTTCTCCTCTGTAATAAGCTTCATCCTCACCATCAGTAAATATGACATGTGTGAAAACAATGACAGTTAAATGTTGCATACATCCATAAAGTTTGTCAGCCTCTCCACAGGCAAATCTGGAGCGGGAGTCCAGTGATCCAGTGAGACCTGTGCCATAGCACGCAGCTCCTCCAGGGACTTGCCATTGTCGCTCAAAATACGCCGCAGGCTTCTGGTTTTATGCAGGGGAACCCTAAAAATACATGCAGTCTAATACAGGCTATGGAAGTGATGAGACGCAACATTCCGTCAGTCAACTTCCGTATTCTAGCAAAAGTACCAATGTCATACAATCGTAGAGAAAAGCACATGAGACTAATTAACATGATACAACTTAAATAACAGCCACACGTCTAGGTTTACATATTTTCTTACGTCGATATCACAGTTCTACAATTTGTTAAGTGTGTTGCAGTAGCGAATAACAAATTGTTACATTATGGAGAAAGGAGAAAATAATTTACCTTATAAGAGCCGAAGTCAGTGTTGTACCAAGCACCACAAGTGCGTAAAGAAATACACACCGAGTCATAGCGGTGTTACAAAAGTATTTATTCACGCACAGAATTATTTATTCATGGACCGTCTCAAAAAGAGATTCATGTGACGCAGTCTGCTAAATGAACTCAATTCGGCAATGTTTGTACCTAATCGTTTTATTCCGCTAGACGCCTTGACGATTGGCCAAAAAAGCCATGAACAGTCCCTATTGGCTGAGGGGTGCGGCCACCATCTTCAGATAATAAATGCACGATTGCAGCGTGGTTCAATGGTTGGTTTTGGTTAATAAAGGAAATAGCACTGAATGTTACGAAAGGGAAAATGCAAACCTTGGGGTAGGCTAGCCTATATATTGATGCATGCGGTGCTTACTTTTACAGGAACAAACTGGAACATGTCCCTACCACTTCTCTGTTTGTTACTTGTAACTGAAATAGTGTGAATTGGTATCCTCAATTTTCTTACAGTAATATACAGTAAAACAGAGGGAACCACATAGAACATGATCCTTCCATTTCATTGCAGACTACTGTACATGGCAAAATAACTAACTGTAATAACTGCACTTTAAAATCTAAATTCTTTCTATTCTGACTGTAATGATTCACACTAATATCTTGTCAAGACAGCAGCACGGTGGCTGAGTGGCACTCAGGCCTCACAGCAAGAAGGTTGCGGGTTCGATCCCCGGGTCGCCCGGGCCTTTCTGTGTGGAGTTTGCATGTTCCTCCCCGTGTCTGGATGGGTTTCCTCCGGGTACTCCGGTTTCCCCCATCAACCCAAAACATGCAGCACCCCTATGAACTAACATCAAGGACCATAATGTCCACCCTCCTGTGGGCTCACCACCCGCAGAGGGGTTCATAGGGGGGGTCAGGTGCTATGAGGATTGGTCAGCGACCCAGCTGGATTAAGCGGGAGAAGATGGATGGATGAATCTTGTCAAGACATTTAAAAAGGAAAAAAATGCATTTCTACAACTCATATATAAATATGCTATGACCTTTTAAGCACAATTTAATTTAAAAGTCATATAAATTGCAAAAATCTCAGCAATATTTGGTATTTTGGTTTAAAGACTTGAAATGAATTGACGCTCAAAGCAGACGACTTGGACTTGACTTGGACTTATGGGCCAGTGACTCAAGACTTGACTTGGACTTGCCTGTATTTGACTTGGGACTTGACTCGGACTTGAGGTCAAAGACTTCAGACTTACCCGAGACTTGCAAAACAATGACCTGGTCCCACCTCTGGCCATTTAGACTAAAAGTACATAGGTCAACGTTGCTTTGTGACATCTACTAGAGAAAGAAACAACTCTGAGCTGAAAAATGATACAGGCCTGACACATGGCACATGACACAAATTGCTGTTGAAGTGTTTTTAGGAAAGTAATAATAATAATAATAATGCATCAGTTTTATATAGCGCTTTTCTGGACACTCAAAGACGCTTTACAGAGCATTATTCATTCACTCCATACCCGGTGGTGGTAAACTACTATTGTAGCCACAGCTGCCCTGGGGCAGACTGACGGAAGCGAGGCTGCCAATCTGCACCATCCGACCACCACCAACACTCACGCACACACCACTTTCATACTAGGCAATGTGGGTGATGTGCCTTGCCTAAGGACACAACGACAGTTTTTTGTGACTGGCGCCCCACTGTGGCACCTGGAATTCCCAGTGGTCTCCCATCCATTATTATTATTATTATTCATTTATAATGTATTTTTTGCACATGCTAATTTTTGTACACTTCAGGCTCTGGTGTCTGTTTAGAGAGAACTACACTAATCAAAAATTTTCTAATTAGGAAAAAAAACTCTTTCTTTGAGCTTCTTCAAACCTAAGTGAATGAGAGGAATGGTCACCACCAGGGCCACAGCTCACCAGTGGCGTAGTGTAGTTGGGCAAAGCACGGGTGCAAATCTGGCATTGAGCTTTTGCACACCTTTCCTCCAACCCATCTTGCCTTATCCGTGTGGCTGCACCGTTGAATGCTACGCCATTGTGTCCCCATGAGTATGATGTAGGAGATAGTGAAGCACATAAATAGCAATCAGTAGGTGACATATAGTATAATGTGCAGTTGTGTACACGTCATGTATGGTGACAGTCATTTATGCTGAGTCTGTACTGGGGAAGGGGGCCGTGATTGGCCCTAAAAGTGCCCTGGCCCCTGGTGCATTGCACCAGCCAAATGCTACGCCATTGGGTACCATAAAGACACATTTGGACAGACAGTGCTGTCAGTCAAAGGGGCTAAATATTTGAATAACAATAAGAATCTCCAACACAGACACTTTAAATAAAAGACAACCAAGTCAGCAATCCCTTATTAATATATTTATCTGTTCCAGATGTTCATTATGAACTGTACCCATTTAAAAAAGTAAGTTCTGGTTTCTTATCTCTTTCAGAATGGCTTTAAGGCATCTGATGGAATTTCAAATATTAAAGTGTGAATTCAACATTTTGATGGCAAATGGAATTAATTTTACATTTAACATTTAAGCATTTCCATGAGTCATCTAAAGTAGCTGTCAACAAAAGGCACTTCCTGTCATACAACAATGCCAGAAAGCCTTCACTGAACTACACTGACTGGGCCAGTTGAACCAGTTCAGATAGGCTCACATTCCCCAAATGACAAATATGAATGATCCTTAATATATCTATATAGATACCGGTATGTATATACATTACAGTACACACATTACAGTACAGACTTCCAAGTGACAATAAAAGCATTTCCAGGCCTGAGAGAATTTACATTTATAGATATTTATCCCATTTGATATTTATTGTGTTAAGCATGCATAAGCGTTACCACATGGAACCACCCTTGCTTTTATTGCAACGCCCAGGTAAACACACCTTTACAGATGATGACAGAATGAACGGCAGGGAGAGAGCAAAACAAAAAGTGTGGGCGGAGCAAACATCTTTGGCATCTGTGAACAGATCTGTGAACCAGAATGCCGACTGTCGTGGCTCTACTGAGACAACATGGACTGGCTATAGAAGACATTTGTGCTGTAGAGTGACGGTAAGAACAACATTTATATAATACATTTTTATATAACATTTTACATGCATCCATACATCAACAAAGACCTTAGAACTAAAATATCAAACTTATCATATACAGAACTATCACAATTGAATATAGTTCACAATGTCTTGGGTTGATTTTTCAGATTGGCTTGTGTCAAATAGTACCAGCTTTCATTTTTAAGTAATATATGTGTAATCCTAACAGAATGATAAAGTTGCATGATGACATCTGGCATAACAAGCTCCTATACTACAATTCAAAGTATCCCTGAGGAGTTAGGCACAGCAAAGGTATGTTCAAACTAAACATATTTAAACAATACTGTTAAGAGCAAATAGTTCATTATTATTATAGTAGTTTCTTTTACATGGGGCTTGGTTTCTTTGACAGTCCCCTGACAATGAAGAAGGGGAGGAAACTGTTGATCCGCCACTCAGCTCCAACCAACCAGCCAACATGTCTCCAAGTTCACCAGATGACCAGGAAACTGGGGAAGAGGACAATTGCCTGTCAAAACCTACAGCGGTAACTAGTAGACCTATTTTATTCATTCAATATGGAAAGAGTGATAAAACATAATCAACGTTGCCATAGCAATTAACACTTCAAGACAATATTATATCCTTTGAATGGTCAAAAGTACTCAGAATGGCTCCTGTAAATATAAGTTTATATACACCCTTAAATCAGAATCCATAGATTGTGATGTAAAAAAAAAAGTAGTGTAGGATTACTATGCTTACAGTTTTATAAATACCAAAACAAAGATTTTTTTTTCAGCCTCTCACAGATAATGGTGAATTGGAAGAAACAGCAAAGCCCAGGTCCAAAATAAACCTTGATTGTACTGAGAACCAGACGGATGTATCCCCCTCCACAGACCAAACCACCAATGAACCAGTAAGAGATTTCTTTTTTGCTTTATGAATTTGGTGTGACCATTTACATAGTTTTTAAAAACGATTTAATTTGTTTATTTTGTCACCAGAATGAGTCTTCTTATTCCACCAAACCACCTCCTCTAAAGAGCACTTATGTGTTGGCCACTGAAGCCATACCACACATTGTGAGTTGACACTGTAAATTGCAGATAAACCACATTTTTATAGTAGGGAATGCAAACAAGGAAGTCTAGTAACTTGTGAGTTCACGGCACTTGAGTCTTGTTTATTTGTTGATTTCCAAAGAGTTGCAAAGAGAAAAAATATATAAAAGTACTAACTGCTTAATTAAATTTTTATCTTGTCTTATCTTAATTTATTTTAATCTAGTCCTAAAACAGTAAAACCAGTAAATGAAGTAAACACAAAGTCATAAATAATTAAATAACCAGTCAACTCATGCAGTGTTACAGTGCTATCTGTATGTTTATTTGATTTTTTCAATAAATCAGTCTTTATTTATAGAGCCCTTTACAAAACTCAATGTGCCTAAAGTGCTTTTTCAATAAAATCAGCAGTATAGAAACGTGCATTTTTTTCACCACCAGTTTTTTTTTTTTTTTTAGAATATCAAAACGAATGAAGTGAAGCGCTCGTCTTCATTACCCCAGCCTGAGCGACCCCCACCTCCAACTGGTTACTATGGCACACGCATGTCCATCTCCAAGCCGGCTTCTCTGGTACAGGTTTTTTTTTTTTTGAAAAGTGAAAGCTCCAGCGAGTGATTTTAACTTTGACATTAACAACCTTTTTTTTTGTTAGTGCTCTGACAATGAAGATGGCCAAGAATCCATGTCTTCCTCTATGAGCTCTGAGCAGCACTCTCCCGTGTCTCCGGATTCCACTGATGACCAGGGAAATCTTTTTGCCATCTATCGACCAATGGTAGGATTCTTCTTTTATCATGTTTAAAAGATTTTTAAAAGTAAGCTTGTTTTTAGGTAACACTAAAAATACAGTTTTCACTAACCACCAACTGAACACATTAATTATGTTGTAATTCAGCCTGAGGAGACAGAAAAACCTGCTGTTCCACCTCGGCCCCCTCAACCCAAGCAGCCCTACGTCCCTTTGGCATCACTGACTTCGCTGGTATGTTGGCCTCCTTAGAGCTATCATTAACAGAGGAAGCCAAACTTGGACTGGTTCAAAATATTTGCAAACTGTAGGTCAATATTGAATTTTAGCTGGCCTATTGCTTTTGTAGTGGTTGGCTCTGTGTTATCTCCAACAGATAATGTATCCAACCAACAAAAACAAAAATCATCAATGCAATGCAGTGTGCCTGTTCTGTTGTGTTACAGTCGAGACCACCGCCACCGCGATTCAGACCCCCTCCTCCACCATCTGAAAAAGAACCTATGTACAATGAGATACAGTTTCCAGCTTATTTGCACATTCTGCCTGAACATGATAACAATGTGGTAAGTAATGATAGTGGCAAATGTGCGAATGAGGTAATCCAGATGTTAATATTAATTTCAAATAATTTTTATTTGTGTCTTATTTTGTATTATTAGACCCTTCAGAAACAGACTATCAGTAGTCGTTCTTCCACAAATCGTTCGAGCATGATTTACACACAGGTATACTTATTCAAAGTTTCACACGGACAAATCTGATCAACACTGAATAATGCAAAACATAAATTATAATCTTTTCTTCAGGAAATACTCGAGATGTTACGGTGGTTGAAAGTAGTGTCAAGTAAGTACATGCATGCACAATGAGATTCTTTATTTGTATACATTATATTGTAATATAGTCACTTGCACTATGTGATATGTCTTTGTTTTGTTTTTTCAATTTCTACAGAAACAGACTACATGGCTCCATCTTTATATGGTGCTAGTTTAGAAGAAGAAATCAGGTACCATACTGCAATACTGCAAATTTGATTTAGATAATATGACATGTTTTAAGTATACATATACAGTGCAATTTTTGGAAGAGTTCACTCCAAGTTAGTTAGTTAGTCAACTTATATAGATACTAATAGTAACTTTTATTTTTTTAACTACAGATCTTTTCATCAGACAACTATGAACCTCAAAAAGGCTCTGCGCCTCTTCAATCTTCTCATGATGAAGCGCAGTGAAATATTGCGAGACTACATCTCAGAGCTCACTTCTACTTCTAATGATCTGGACAAGGCGCTCAAAAGGAAGAAAACCATCCAACTGGCTGGAGGCACCACTGGTGCTGTAGGAGGGGTCACTGCAGTGGTGGGCCTTGCTCTGGCTCCAGTGACTTTTGGAGCCTCTCTTATTGCCACAGCAGTAGGTGCTGGTATGGTGGCATCTGCTGGGGGAGTGTCTGCTCATGTGGCTAAGACAAAAAAAAAGGTTATTACAAGAAATGGAGTTGAGAAACTAATAAACGACTACACAGAAAGTGTGAAGGACCCAGAGCACTGCTTGTGCTTCATCCTCTCTGGTATGAACGAGGTGCGTCGCTATGATTCTGCACGGCTACAGAGGGCTGGGGCCCAGGTCGACGCTCTGAAGATTGCACAGCTGTCTCAGTCAGTGTTTAACAACATGGACACTGTGAGGAGGAACCCAGGAGCACAGACTGGTGGAATGTCATCAGAAAGACTACTTCATGGCTTTGCCAAAGAACTGGATTATTATTTTACAGAGAAGGAAGGACAGAAGCTGAAAAAGTCCAGGAAGAGCAGGTTTTCTGGTCGAGTGCGTTTACTTGCAGAAAATCTTCAGGATGAATTGGATTACTTAAATCATATGTGGACACTGTTTAACTGAGACCACTGTACAGAAATGCTATCTTTGTCTTTGATCAATGGTATAACTTTTCTAGTGGCAGTTACATGACCTGTTTATCTCCACAGAAACTTGAGATCCTTACTGAAAATGTTCCACAGTAATACATATCAATACTGCATTTATTTAAATAAATGTGTTTTGAGTGGGGTCGTATCTCCATGGATCTGAAACTTGGTCTGGTGACATCACCTGTTTGTCTCCATAAAGAGAAATTAATGGCATACTTTGGAACATTCTTTGCAAAGCAATAGCATCTCCACAGAGTGCAGCAGGTGGCAGATATTAATCTTTTTTAAAAAATTTTTAAAAAAAATATATTTTATTTCATTCATTATAAAAGAAAAGGCTTTTTTGTTTTGTTTTACATGACAGTACAATATCAGAATGAAAAGGAGCAGAGAGAAGAATACATCTTATATTTTCTGCCCCTTTTTACAAAAAATATATTTACTGATTTCTGGTTTAGCATCTTAATTTAACTCAAATTTGTCATAAATGTTTTCATCTAATGTTTAACTTTGCCACAGACCACTATCTCAGTTTACAGTTTCATAATTATTTAATACACTTGATTTAACAAGTTTTTAAAATATATTAAGCGATTTTGATTCTTTTATCTTATCATTTAGGTTGTTCCATAAGTTTACACCTTTTACTGCAATACTCCGTTCCTTAACCTTGGTTCTAAATCTAGGTTTTTTAAATACTTCTGTTCCCTTCAGACTGTAATTACTTACTCTTTTTTCAAACATTGTTTGAATATTAATTGGTAATAGGCTACATTTCCATTTGCTTTGTACATTATTTGTAATATTCTAAAGTCAACTAAATCATGAAATTTCAGTACCTTATATTTGATAAATAATGGGTTGGAAGGATCTCTAAAGTGACTACTAATGATTTTCAAGGCTCTTTTTTGTAAAACAAATAGAGATTGTAAATAAGATTTACACGTTGATCCCCAGATTTCTACACAGTAAGTTAAGTACGGCACAATCAATGAGTTGTACAGTGTTATTAATGCAGAACTATTTAATGAAAATTTAACTTTGTGTAAAACGCCAATGACTTTTGCGATTTTTCCTTTTGTATAATTTATGTGTGATTTCCAGGTAAGTTCTTCGTCAATCATGACTCCTAAAAATCTATTAAAATAACACCCTCCACCAGAAAAGTTTGTTAGTACACCTTATGAATTTCATTGTGAATGGATATATAGTCAAATGCGGAAATAACAAATATGTCCTTGTACGTATGTACATTAATTGTTTTAACAGTGGCATTCTTAAAAAGTGTGTCATGTTTATTTTATGGGTGGAACTACTTTTGTGGGTGGAGTGCGAGTCTTGCGCGGATGGATATGTGCGCAGGGCCACGCTTGAGCTCTAAAACACCACCGCTCTTCTCCTCACGCCATTTTCCTTCCTGAGGACCTACAATCTACAGCTTTGAGGCACCGCGTCCTTTTGCCGAAATGGCAGTGTAAAAGTGTGCAGCGACCTAGCAGCAGCCAGAACAACAGTGCATCACGCAAGTGCACTGAAGTCCTCTTCTAATTCAGCAAAATGTCGTAAGTATTGGTTTTTATTATTTACAAACGCTCTCTCTTCCTGTCGGGCCCACAAGGCCTCACTTTGTCGCCGGTTGTAGTAAATGTTTGTTTATACACATGATCGATTCCTTATTCATATGAAAAACAAAGCCTGTAATTGTATGATAGCATTAATGTTTGTGTTATTAAATTAATCGACAGTGAGGCGCGATGTGACGTCATTTGAAATTCAAGATTTTTGTAGAAGAAACTAGATTGGTAGATTATATCGATTTTATTTAATTTCGTATCTTAAATCAAACGTTTACCTTGTCATTTATACACTACAGCCACGATGTTACACCGCTTCAAATGCCAGCGTGGCATTCAAGGTGGTTTCCTCTTTTGTGTTAAAATGGCGGCTAGTTGTAGGCGGATTTGGACAAGTATGGTAGTGTTATTGCTGTGGGGGATGGTGCCCTATTTGGAGACTGTTTGACGTCACAGTCTGAGCACGTGACTTAAGCAGGTGCATTGCAGTGATGGGGGCAGTATTGTGCTGAAAGTGTGATGGCATTTTTTTTTTCTGTGTACATTGACCATGTTACCATGTTTGTCTTTTATTTTCAGGTCCTTCAAGGAAACCCTCAGCACTGCTGCATCTGACAGCATTAAAGAGTTTGACACTTCCCTACTATTGTCACTCATCCCTTTTGTGACCAACAACAGCCACTATGACCACGATGATGACAAGCTCACAGTTTGGCCTGGAAGACATGGAGGCCCTTCTATGGGAGCCTACCTTTCCCATGGCTGACCCCATGGACTCCTTCTTTGTCCACCCTGACCATGACGAACAACGCGGAGAAAATTCATTTGAGGGGAGCGCCTCACCTGCGTCAACCCTCAACTCATCTTTGTCCTCCTCTTCTTCTCCCCCTCCCTTCTATTCTCCTCCCCCTTCACCTCCCACTGACCGTCTCCATGGGGACAAACCTGGGTCTGAGTCGGACCTGCTCTCCATTTCCTGGTTGGACCATTCTGGTCAACTGAGATGTCATGCCGTCTCAGATGACAGCAAAGGTAAGATGAGAAAATGTGGATTTCACAAGGACTGAAAATGCTGACTGATCTTTGTTTTCTTTCAGAAAACGCA
This sequence comes from Odontamblyopus lacepedii, assembly GCA_034769755.1. Classification (NCBI taxonomy): domain Eukaryota; kingdom Metazoa; phylum Chordata; class Actinopteri; order Gobiiformes; family Gobiidae; genus Odontamblyopus; species Odontamblyopus lacepedii. The sequence continues at coordinate 27,018,187 of CM068351.1, read as the reverse complement.
TTTGGGGACCTTGACTGGATGGATGAGAAAGAATTTGACTTTGACTCTCTCATGGGGTCCTGCAGTCCTTCAGAAGACTCTCCAAGCTCTCCAGAGGACCTGCTAGCCTCTCTTGATTGCTCCATGGAATTCGACTCCTACCCTGTGACCACATTCTCCCCCCCAGTGCATACCAGTCTTTCCTCTGCTTCTCTTCCAGAAATGGTTCCTTCTGTACATTCCACTAACCCTGAAGACGACTCAGTTGTTCCCATCCCACAACCTGCCTCCCCTGTTGGCAGTCAGGAGGTTCCTTCTACACCCCCCTGTGTCCCAGAGTCCCAAGAGGAGCTTGAGATCAAATCTGAGCCTGCTTCTCCAGAGCCTTCGTCCCCCGCCTACACTCTGGAGCTGGGCAGTGAGGTAGATGTGTCTGAGAGTGAGGTGGAAGTGACAGAGGTGAAACCAGTCTTTGCTTCAGTCATCCCCCAGATCCCCAGGTTTGTGGTGTCCCTCTCCCCTACTCGCATTGTCTTGGTGCTGGCCCCCAGAGAGGAGCTTGGCATCAGCACCACCACTGTAACCACCACCACCCCCCCCTCAGAGGCCCCCGAGCCCACCCCTCTCACACGAGCCTCTCGCAGCAGACCCTATCCTGAGGCCAAATACAAGTCCTGCCCATCCCCTCCTACATTTGCTAGTGTTAAGGTCAAGTCCTCCCAGACCGCGATGGAGGATCGGGTCCAACTGAAGGCGCCACGAGATAAGAAACTCAAGAAGATGGAGCAGAATAAGACTGCAGCCACTCGGTACAGACAGAAGAAGAGAGCTGAGCAAGATTCTCTGTTGGAAGAACATGCCATCCTAGAGAGGAAGAACATGGAGCTGACTGAGAAGGCTGAGTCCATGGCCAGAGAGATCCAGTACCTCAAAGAGCTGATGGAGGAAGTGCGCATGACCAGGATAAAGAAGGGGCTTAGTGCTGACCCCTAGTGGTTAGACCCAACTGAGAGTGTAGTATGAATTTCAGTGGAATTGTGAGAATGAGCTCGGCTAATGCTTTTTTGTATTCCGCATGCTTAACCCACGAAATACATGTCAGAATTATTCTCCTGAACATTTAACTTGGTATTCAAATTGTATTTATAGAGTAGTTTTATGGAAAGGGTGTTTTCCATACTATGGATTTGTTACATTTATGTATACTTCGGACCTTTTAAGTATAATGTCTTGTAAGATTTTAAATTGTGAGTTGTAGATAGACTATGTATTCATCTCTTAATAAAGAGTCTTAATTGGAATTGCGGACTATTTTCTTTTTAATTGTTCATCAAAGTCAGGAAGTGCTGTAGGAGATGGGAATGAAACAGAACCACAGGCACACTTCGTAAATATTTGTAATATTTAACAATGAGTACGACAAGCCTTTGCGTGAACAAAATCACAAGATTGTAATTGCAGATGTGAAAACAAATGCAGCTAAGCTTTTCTTCTGCCAATATTGAAAAAATGTTTTTAAAGTTCAATGAACCAATGATCTGCTAAACTCAGCAAAAGTAACATTTAGAAACCTTATTAGTACAGAATATAACTTCAAAGACTATGAACTGAATATACTGTAGTAGATGCAAAAAGACAACACCAAATGAAGCTTAAGCTGTATTCTTTTAATTGCTTTTCTAAAAGCTATACATTAGGCTTACTTCAAACACATTCTATACAATACATCATCTCTTGTTGGCCAAATTTTTTGTGAGAAAAGTTATTACCAGATATAAGCAAATTGCTTTGAAAAACAAAAAACACCGTAACTGCAACAAATCTGAAATATATCCTTATTCTTTATTGTAGATTAGAACGAACAGTACTTGACCACACAGAGTACATCGTTTTGGCTACAGTGGTGGAGCTTACACAGTGCTTGCTAAAAGCTCACAATGTAACATTAATTACACTGTTATTCTACTAAACTGCAAAATACAACATATGTGAGAGGAACTCTACAACTCCAACAACTGATGTGTCTTCTGATGAAAAAGTCATGCTCCACACACCAGGAAGTGCTGCAGTTGCCTAAGCCACTAGATGGAGCACTGTCGGTCAGTATTTGCTACTCATTTCTATAAAACAAATACACCTGCTTGGCAGTGGTGTTGAACATTACTATCTACCATTCGAAGTAAAATGTAGACTTTTCACTCTGGTGTTTTTTGCTGTTAGAGGTACACAGATGTGTGAGCTGGGTAAGAGTAAGAAATGAGGTTGCCTTTCCATTTGTATTGAGGCACTCTTTTCACTGCATGCGATGTACAAACATGCCTGTGAAATGTATCCATGTTTAGTCATACAACAGTGTCAGTGGCATAGTAAGTTCCCCGGTAGTGAGCTTGAATGGCTGATGAGGTTTTATCTTGTTTCTGCAGCACGCTAAAGCTTGATGTCGCTGAGAGAAGTTGTACACTTTTAATGCTGAGGCACATTGCTGAATCTACTTGTCAATAAATGTAATGAAAGCATGACCACATGAACAGTGCAGCAGAGCAAGTCCAATCTGAGGCCGGCACAGTCTCAAAACAGCCTTTTTGCTCATTTGTCATTTCAGCAAACATAACCATAAATTATTTGGCAAGTTGACTGAAGGACCAAAAATGTTTAAACAGTTTTAAGATGAAAAGAGTTGATACCAACCAAAGTGCAAATAGGCTTCTGCGTCAAAGTAAAGCTGGTTCACTCACAGTAACTTGCATCTGCAGTTTTCCTCTCAGCACTACTCAGCATTTTTGTAAGTGTGCCAGATTTTACCCTAGAGGAATCAATTCAGCCCCTGCCGACTCCCTGAGCAGTGGATCATTAAAAGTTAGCAGAAGGTAAATTCTGTACATCGCCGATGATGTCCTGTGTTCTGTGTGCTGAAGTCTGTTTGAAGAAATGTGAGTGCAAATAGATTATTCTCTTAAATATTCTACACACTAAAGGACTCACACAAAACTAATCAGATTTAAAAACACTTTCACTCAGAGCATTTTACTTTGAAGCCTATTTAAAAATATAAACTAAGAGTTATACTTGCAAAATATACAATTCACTAACCACAAAGCTAATGGTACAAGATGTATAAATACCAGGAAATACAAACTTACTGCACCACGATTACCTTAGCTCAAACACTATGGGACCTTCTCTTTGGAGTAGAAAGCTTGTCCGCCTGTTAGGATGATGAGTGGCTGTTTACTCTGCCGTGTTGAAACAGGGTCTCTATAGCAGCACTTGTAGTTTTGAACATGCTCATGAAATGGGACATGGCTCAGCTCCCTCAAGCAGATGTGAGGCAGTCTTCCCTCTCTAGATTCATTTTATGTGCACTTAGAAATCCCCGGTACAGCTTTTATTTCAGTAAACGGTGGTTTTGGTTTGCTGTCAAAGTCTTGTAGGCCACTGTCTTTTTGCTTGTTGTAAAATAGATGAGGTGATATCATTAATGAATTCCTTTTCAAATGTATGAGTCACTGTAGTTGGCATCCTCTGCAGTCGTCCTCTGGCTCGGTGTTGTCCGATGAGTAGGAGCTCTCCTCGCTCACTGTCAAAAGGAAAACAGTGATATTAGAGGCAGTAATAGCACACTGAAGCAGCACTTGCACCACTCATAGATGATACTACACATTTATGTATTTGATGTTCCAGGATCAATGTTTTTGACGGAAAAGAGGAGTAAACAATATCACTAAATGTCCACTTCTACTTTAAAAGTATCAAGATAAGTATTAATCTATGGTAATTCATTTAGTAACTATGTACAGGTTTGAAGTAAATAAAGTTTTACAAAATCCAAAATTACAAAGATATTGTTATAAATTAACTAAATTAACTAAATGCACTCCATATTTAATTTAATCTTTTTTTTCTCATAAAACACATTTTCTTTCATTGTAATTGAACTTATTATGGATCAAACAGTGTGTAAGACTAAGGATACATGTAAAAAAGGTTCTTTCTGGGCTTGGTCTTAAAAAAAAAACTGTAATAGCATAGACAGATGACTTACACCACTCAGTCTGGATGGGGAGGAAAGCCTTGTCCCCATTCTCTCTGATCATCTCCTCGATTTTATCCAGCAGCACTGCCACACTGCGGTCCTTGCCTGGCGTCTTACTGTCCAGCACGTGGTAATAATTGCCACAGTACTCTAGGAGGCGCTGTAGCTCCCGTCCACCTCGCAGAATGTGCTCTTCTATAGGCGTGCGTCCCAGCCAGTCCCCACAGCTGAACAGAACCATGGTGTGCAGGCAGGCCCCCTCCCCAAACAGAGTGTCTATATGGGCTAGGAGGGTCCGTCTCTTCCGGGCTGTGAGGGACGAGACCACGGGTAGGACCAGCAGCAGCGTGTGGGGCCCAGGCCGCAGCAGGGCTGCCCCTCGCTGGGACTCCTGACGGATACGCTTAGGGGTCCGCCTCACAGAGAACCAATCCCACCCCGGGGTGTCTACTATGGTCACACGGCGTCCAAATACAAGGGCCTGTCTGCGGAGGCACAGTTCTGTCTCCTGTCCCGACTCGAAATAGCGGCGGCCGAGGATGGCGTTCCCCACTGAGCTCTTGCCCACACCTTTCCAGCCCAACAACAGCAGGCGCAGCTCTGTAAAGCATAGGGAGGGCATCTGAATGTGAAATTTAGTGTGCACAATAATAGGGAATTGGAAAAATCTATGAAGAAAGAACATCTGTTGTAAATAGTTCACCTTGCCTCAGTCAAAGTAGATGGTCAAAATGCATACTAAGACAGGTCACTTACTAAATCTTAGTGAATGTAAATTACAAAAACACAGTGAAAAATGCTGTAGTAGTAGTTCATTTTCTGAAGTCCTAAACAAAAGCTCTCAAAACTATTATGTAGCCTATCTCTATGTATCTAACCCGAACTGCACTCACAAGACTACATTTGCACTACACTACACCTAGGAGTTCATGCAAAAACAACCATTTATTTTATATAAAGACAGATTACACTTGTAGATCATGAGTTAAATAAACCTTTTACATATAAATACAAAAAACAAAACAAACCTTCAATTAACTCACAAACTTTCCTTTCTGCTCTTGTCCCTCATAAACGGATTAGACGACTAATATACATTTTGGTTGACACCAACAACCAATGATAGACCCACAGCCCTAAATATTTCTCATAAAGCAATAGTAATGGCCATAGGGGGTGAGGCTGGAAGAAAACCATGTATTAATGCCTAACCTTAATGAGAAAAAAATCCCAAGTCATTAAGTTATTACAGCAAAGTGCATATCTGATTACGTTATTGACAAACCATTACAGTGCAGCTTTGCTTTTGGCTCTATTCTACAAACCTCTACAGCACCATCAAAACCACTGATTTTTCCTGAGAACTGTAAAAGTGGTGAGGCAGGGCTACTCAGAGCAATAAGACTGCTCTGACTGTGTAGCATGATAAGGTCATTTCCAGAGAAGTGTTTTGATGGCAGCTGTGTGACTGTCTCTGTTCGTGACTGCATGACTCAGCCCCATTAGCCCGCCTACCTCGGGGTGGTCCTCCAATCATCTGCTCCCTCTGCCGAGCATGCTCCTCCATCCTCATCCTCTCCTCCTCCAGAGCTCTCCGGGCCTGCTCTTCTTCCAGTAAAATCAATTCGTTCACTTCAAAGTACCAGCCTGCACCAAAGACAAATCAATACCAGTCATATAACTTTTAAAGTACAGATCATACAGTCGTAATGATCCTAACAGTGAAATGGAAAAGTATTTTAGGTTTACCTTGGTTGTCTGTGATCATCTCCTCTACTTTTTCCATCAGCTCTGGCACTTGTGTGTTGTCCTCTGTGTTCTTACGGGTGTTATCAAAAGCATGATATCTACAAAAATAGTATATCAACAAGTAACACAAAATGATAGGACTGCATTATTAAAGGAGCACTATGTTACTTTACTGGTGGCTTTGCGTGGAATGATCTGCAGAATGGCATTAAACTTGTATATATTCATAAAGATAATCAGTAAGTACCACCATGTCAAGTTACAAATCAGATCGGTGGAAAGGCGACCCTCTTCACAGTAAAGTTTTTCAATGTGGCTGGGCGATAAGGGACAAAAAAAAAAGTTTTTGCACACATTAGATGATAGCAGTGATTGCTAGTGTTTCAAACAGGGGACACATTTTCATTCTTATCATAATAGATAAAAATAGATAAGCAATCTAATTTTAATAGTGAGAAAATCAAAAGTAACCTGCTTCATAATAAGCCACGAGTTCAGTATTGCTAATATGTAACATTGTACTCAAGAAAAAGAATACACTATGTCCCTGTTGTGGAGAAATACCAAGGACACTCATTCATGATCAAAGTGAAGTATCAAGGCTTCACTGCCCCTTAAAAGCTCTTGCTACCTAGAACAATATGTACTGGAACAAATCTGACTTTGACTGTTTACTAGTCATTTCTCTGCCAATAATGCCTGGTCTAGCAACTGAATATACAGTCAAAATAAGTCTAAAAGTAAAAATAAGTAAAATATATGATTAATATTTATTGGGATGGTAATTAATTTTGGTGTGTTTTTGCTCACCTGCTCCCACATCTCTCCACCAGCCACTGCAGGGCCTCCCCGGTGTTGGCTATGTGCTCCTCGATGAAGACTCCTTTGGGCAGCTTGTCCACACAGGTAAAGACCACCATGGAGTAGCGCCATGTGCCTCCTCCCAGAGCCCCAAGCTGCTCCTCGGCTGCCCTCCGGTGCACATCTGTGAAAGGCTGGGCCACAGACACCACCAGCAGGATGGCATGGGGCCCCGGGGGACACAGGATCGCCCCCATACTCGGCCCCTCACTGTCCAGGCTGGGAGGGGGTCTCCTGGGACTGTCAGATTCGGCGCCTGCGTTATCATTGTCATCTGTCTCTGTGTCTTCATCTTCGTCCTCTTCTTCCTCCTCCACCTCTCTGGGAATGGCCCAAGCAGGAGTGTCTACCACAGTGACGCGCCGGCCGTAAATCTCGGTCTGGCCCACGTTACTGTGTGTAGTCTCCACACCGGCGTCGAAGGCCTCCTCCCCTAAGATGGTGTTGGCAGTGGTGGTTTTTCCCGACCGAGGCCCACCGAGAATCAGCAGGCGGCGCTCAGGTGGATGCCGCCCTCGGGATTCTATAATTAGAGCACAGCACATGCAATTATTCTACCCGTGTAAAAGATCTGCATGGATGAACTCACATATGAAAGTCCGTAAAAAAGATGTTCATAATGATCAGTGAGAGATGAAGTGTGAAAGTACAATTTTTACATTAACTTAAATCTACATGTTATCTTTCCCATATTAAATCTTCAGCTATTGCTCTTGTGCACTGATTGTCCTTTACATTGGCTTTACATTAACACTATGCCACTGTTCTGAAACATGCAGTGCACCATGACCTCAGCCTTTGAATGAAAAAATAGAAAGAGAAACCTCAGACTACCTGCTAAAATGCTGTATGAACAAATGATCATAAAATATTATAGATTCATCGAAGGAGAAGAGTTTGAATTGAAAGGCAACACACGGTAATAGTGTGTGCAGCATGAATGACATAATGAGTAAACATGGGGAGGAACAGGAAGTTTTATTGATTTCTCCTGCACACCACAGCTGCTGACACTTGTCCATGTGAGTTGCCACACAGGAAGTGGACCTCAGCAGCAACAGTTTAGAGCTGAGCCCTGAACCCCGCTCCTCCCTGCACAGATGGTGGGGATACAGGACCTGCGGCAGCCAGAGCAACAGAGTAACAACAGCCACTCACCAGTGTCAGAAGCAGAGGACACAGCAGCCATCTTGTGTGTCGAACCTCTGGCTTCATCCTCCTCGGCTCCCCTCCTCCTTCTCCTTCTGGGCTCCACGGTGGCGTGCTGCTGTGCCTCTTCACAAAGAGGACTGCGAGGATCTGGAGGGGAGCGGGGAAGGATGGCAGCTCATGTGCGTCTTGGCCCTGGCTCTCATTCTACTGCAGTGTATTTCCGTCTGTGTTTCCTCTTCTGCACCCCTTTCTCTCCTCATACCACTGCCACTCAACCTTTCTTCCTCACTGCTCCAGCCCACACACCTCCTCAGCAGCTACAGCTGTCCACAGAAAGTCCTCTCCTCCCCTTGACTCAGTCCTTCAGTGTTGCCTATTTCATATCTGTGGGCGACGAAAGGAAAACAGATCAACCTTTGAAAAATATACAATTTCACAAGGAAAAAAAGTCTTCCTACTTACTTATGTGTAGGAGCAGCAGAGGCAGCAGCAGCAGCAGCAGCAGCAGCAGTGTGGCACTGTATGCAGACTGCAGTGAGGACAGAAGGATGGATAGACAGAGAGGGAGGAGAGAGAGAGGGCACTGTGCTCTGTTTACAGCGGAATATATTCCCTAGCTGCAGCACCGTGCACTAGATATAGATTTACAGTCTATGGCACTAACATACCTATTAATGTGATACCTGCAGACAGGAGCACAGCATGAACACATTTAAATAATGACATAGGACCAGGCAGATACAGCTAAAAACATAAAACTACTTTTTTTCTATAATTGTGCACTATAGTGATACAAGTGTCACCAGAGGATAAGAGCCATAATCTGAAGGACAATGATGACGCTAATCAGATGGACAGAGTAGCTACAAGTAACATTAACCGTGTCTTATTTGTCGACTATCTGGTTTAATTGTACAGAAAGATTTTTTTAAATTCACAACAATATGGCCATACATTTTGGGCATGTTACGGAATATTTGTGGATAAAAAAACAAAGTTCCGCGCAAGAGAAAAATAAAAGCAGGAATTTCTTATAGCCATTACGTAACAGCTGTCGTACATTTGAAAATGGTCGTAAACCGTTGCATGTGTCGTAAGAAAACCAATGCCGTAAATCAGTAACGTAAAAGCCCTGCAGATGCTCCATGTGAATTTGGAGCCAAACTAAAAGCCACTCCAGACAGCTTCTTATGCAGCCTGTGTGCATGTGTCAGCGTGTCTTGTAGAAATTGCTTGCAAAAGAGAAAAACAGCCATCTTTCAAACATGGAAGACGATTTTATGAAGTATCGTTCCCCGCTGGTCTCAAGATATGCAAGCAAAGAAATGGCCTACAACTTCAGTGATAGGAAGAAGTTCACTACCTGGAGAAAGTTGTGGATTTGCCTTGCTAAAGCTGAGAAGGTTTGACATCAGATTATTCGTTTATGATTTCACGTTTCAAAATATTATTTTAACTTTTTCTACATAAAAACTTTCTGACCTTGAAGTTATATCAAGTTCCTGGTCTAAATATAGGATTATGGAGGACCCCAGACAGCACTTACTTGCCAGGTCATAATTGTGTAGTACGCATACTACTACGCATACTACAATTGAGAATTCTATTGAAGAAATGAAATGAAAAGTCAACACTAATATGTGATATAGCAATATGCAAAGTCTCTGGACATCAGATTGTAAGATCTTGAGCCAACGCACACTTCATATGACTGTACAGATGTTTGCTTCTTTTGACACCCAAACCAGTGTGATGCGTCATAACTACCTTGACCCACACTACATTGTTTCATCATTGAGATGTAATTCAAATAGACAGAACTACACAACCCTTAACCCTCAGTTACAGTTGAACTTAAAAACCTGAGTCTTTTAATTACAATAATTATACTGATGCGCAGATAATCCTTTTGATATCGTTTTACAATATTTGGAGTAAGAATGTATATACATAAATATATTTAATCTTCAAACAGTTACTTAAATTAACATTGTAGCTACTTTAAGGTGGTACAAAAAAGGAAAATGTTTCTCCACTTGTTTATGGACTATGGGGGGAGCCCATTACAGTCTCCTGTATAAAGGAAAGAAATCTGTACTATATTTTAAACCCATAGTGTTTTGGTTATGAAACAATATTTTACTCTCAGATCTTAAAATAACAGAAATGCATAGTAACTAACCAAATGAAGTAATGTGTGTCACAGTGTTGACTTGACAGATGATAAGATTAACTAAATTAAATCTACCTCCACACACCTATCACACATGACCTCTGTTAACAATATTTGACCCAATTAGTTTTATTCTATGTGGCCACTTATTTGAGACTGGACACATCTTTGCAACGTCACACGTTCTATTTAGGTCAGCGGCTGGTAGTGTGAGGTTTGTGTGAGAAAATAGCATGCAGAAAATGTCACAGTAACAGGAGACTGCCTCTAGAGAGTACTCCCTTGTGTGTAGTAGTGAGACATGTGTGCTCTATAGATTTTTTAAACTCCTATCTTTTGGTCACTCCCATCTGTGACCTTTGACATTGCACTGTTTGACATGTGATTTTTAAATGTTTTGCAACTGTGGACAGAGGTTCTGTCAGGCCTAAGTATGTCACATGGTGTTCTTTTCCCAGTGGAGCACTAACTGAATCATTATAATTGTTTTCTCATGGGATGTGCCCACACTTAAAGGCAAGGAACTACAAAATCCATCAACATTTGTCTTCAGTCACATGACATGATATCCCTAACCCAAATATACCATATACTTCCAGTAAATTATATTGTTAAACAAAAAAACAAAAGCGCTATTTAGAGAACTTAATAAGTCATAGAACCCTCTGCAGTAGTGGTCTGGGTTCCAGCTTTCAAATATTGAATAGTAAGTCAGTATATTAGCATTTTTCAAATGGATCTTCAAAATATAACCATCATCAAGGTAATGCTAAAAATATATATTCTTATTTGTTAATATTGCCCTCTTTTTATATTAAGATAATTGATATACACTACCATTCAAAAGTTTGGGGTCACTTAGGAATTTCCTTATTTTTGAACGAAAAGCACTGTTTTTTTCAATGAAGATAACTTTAAACTAATCAGAAATGCACTCTATACATTGCTAATGTGGTAAATGACTATACTAGAGCTAGTATAGTCATTTACCACATTAGCAATGTGGTAAACCAAAAACTAGACATTTGCAGCTCTGCAAATGTCTGGTTTTTGGTGTAATATCTTCATAGGTGGATAGAGGCCCACTTCCAGCAACAGTCACTCCAGTGTCTAATGGTACAATGTGTTTGCTCATTGCGTCAGAAAGCTAATGGATGATTAGAAAACCCTTGTGCAGTCATGTTAGCACATCTGAAAACAGTTTAGCTGGTTAGAGAAGCTATAAAACTGATCTTCCTATGAGCAGGTTGAGTATCTGGAGCATCACATTTGTGGGGTCGATTAAATGCTCAAAATGGCCAGAAAAAGAACTTTCATGTGAAACTCAGCAGTCTATTCTTGTTCTTAGAAATGAAGGCTATTCAATGCAAGAAATTGCCAAGAAACTGAAGATTTCCTACAACGGTGTGTACTACTCCCTTCAGAGAACAGCACAAACAGGCTCTAACCAGAGTAGAAAGAGAAGTGGGAGGCCCCGCTGCACAACTGAGCAAGAAGATACGTACATTAGAGTCTCTAGTGTAAGAAATAGATGCCTCACAGGTCCTCAACTGGCAGCTTCGTTAAATAGTACCCACAAAACGCCATTGTCAACAGTGAAGAGGCAACTCCGGGATGCTGCCTTCAGGGCAGAGTGGCAAAGGAAAAGCCATATTTGAGACTGGCCAATAAAAGAAAAAATTTAATATGGGCAAAAGAACACAGACACTGGAAGATTAGAAAGAAGTGTTATGGACAGACCCCATTGAGCTGTTGTTGGAGCAGCTTGACCGTCTGGTATGTAAGAAGTGCCCATCCATCCAATCCAAGTTGTGGGAGAAGCTTCTAGAAGCGTGGGGTGAAATTTCTCCAGACCCTTCAACAAATGAACAGCTAGAGGCTAAAGGTCTGTAATGCTGTAATTGCTGCAAATGGAGGATTCTTTGACAAAAGCAAAGTTTGAAGGAAAAAAATATTATTTCAAATACAAATCATTATTTCGAACCATGTCAATGTCTTGACTGTAGTTTATTCATTTTACAACTCATGGGGGTAAATAAAAAGTGTTACTTCTCATGGAAAACACAAAATTGTCTGGGTGACCCCAAACGTTTGAACGGTAGTGTAATATATTTTTGTAGGGCAATATAATCATTACTCTAATTGTCCTCCAAATTATTCTAATTGTCAATTGTGATCCACCCATACATTTTTAAATGTTTTAATGTAACTCCTACCTCCAACTGTAACAATGTTAAGATAAATATTATTTTGTTCAGGCTTTAGGTCTGCCCATTACAGATGCTCAGATCCAGGAGATGGAGAGCCACGTGGAGGACATAGATTTTGCCATGGCTGCAGACGAGGAACGCAAGCTGAGACACGACGTCATGGCTCACGTGCACACTTTCGCTCACTGCTGTCCGTCCTCTGCACCCATCATCCACCTGGGGGCGACGTCCTGCTACGTGGGGGACAATACGGTAACTAATGAGTATTTCCTCCTCCTGTCCATCTATGGCAGCAGACACACTAGGGAGCATGGCTGTGATGTTAAAATGTAAAATGGGGGAGAAATTACTCATAACAGTGAACTTTTTGTTGTTGTGTTAAATAGGTTTAAATGCAGTATTATCTACAATTTGTGGGTTATTACTCAAAATCAAATATTATCCCTGAAATAAAACATTATCATGACAAATTTTGCTTTGATAGTAACTAAGATGAATTCTAGTTTTTGAGCTTATTTCCTTTTTTGTCTCTCCCCCCACAGGACCTGATTATGCTGCGAGATGGCTTTGACATTCTGCTGCCTAAGGTGAGGCTCAGCTGTGTAATAATATAAAAAAACACCCTCTGCTCTGCGTGAACACTCAAAAATGCCTACTTCAATGTCAGCTGTTTATTATCAAGCCATCTGAGTAGAAATAATCATATATTTATCTTCCAACAAGTTAATTTCCCTTGGCACAGAATGGTGATGTCATGTGTATGCGGGCACATCTGGAGCTTTATGTAATGATAGGCCATGTGCTCCTTTGTCCACAGCTGGCCAGAGTTATCGACCGGTTGGCGAACTTTGCAGAAAAAAACGCTGATCTCCCAACGCTGGGGTTCACACACTACCAGTGAGTCTGCTCCTCTGTGGACATAAATCACAGGCCTTAGACACCTCCTTTAAACTGCCCTAACGCCGGTTCATTATGGGCCAGTTAGACACAATAACCTCTGCTTGGTTAAGTGTTTTCTTTCTTTCTTGTGGTGCAATAGACCGGCTCAGCTCACGACGGTGGGGAAGCGGGCTTGTCTGTGGCTGCAGGACCTGGCCATGGATATGCGCAATCTACAGCGAGCTCGCAATGATCTGAGGTTCAGGGGTGTGAAGGGGACCACCGGGACCCAGGCCAGCTTCCTGCAGCTCTTTCAGGGAGACCATGACAAGGTGGAGTTAGGCAAAGAAAAAAAAAGATAAATCCCAAGGAAATAGGTGTGACAAGATAAAATTGAAGATTGTGAACACATGTGGAAATTTTTTTTCCACATGGATTTAGAAAAAATTCAGTGTCACTGGCAGTCAATGCAACCGCGTCAATCCCCACTATTTTAACATATCTGCAGTATCTTTTGTCTATCAAAGCTGTACATTTTATAGTAAATGGTAAGAATAACAGTTTGACAGCCAATTTGACCTAGGTATTGACATTTATACATTTAGCTAGTTAGATAAATTTTCACGTTTGCCATTTTCTTGTAATTAATTTTCTGTCATAAATGATTTTACCACAACTTGACATTCTGTGGATTAGGTAGAAGAGCTGGACAGAATGGTGACTGAGATGGCTGGTTTCCAAAAGTAAGTAATGATTTCTTTTTTCGTTTGAAATATTAGTCAAAAATATTACTCAAACTTCTTGTTATTTTGTCTAGATCTTACCTGGTGACCGGACAAACATACAGCCGCAAGGTGGACATCGACTGCCTCTCTTCTTTGGCCAGTATGGGAGCCACTGTGCACAAGGTTTAGTCCACAAAACAATAATGTCTCCATCTAGTGTCTAGAATGATTATGTGCTTGAATATTTTGTCAACTTCACAGATTTGCACAGACATCCGCCTCCTCGCTAACCTGAAGGAGATCGAAGAGCCCTTTGAGAAAGAACAGATAGGTATGTATAGACTTGTAGCAAGACCACTAGTGTCCATGTTAATTACACTTCAGTATAACATTAATTTAATCAATTAAAGGTGAGTTATGTAACTTTTATGGTGAGGGGTTTGCCAAGATGTTTTTGCTTTGCCTGTAATGTTCCACAGCAAAATATGAATTTAATCTGGTTTGCATTTGTTCCATTACATTAGTTTTTATTGTGTTATAAAATACAAAGAAAAACATGGATTCTTAAGATGAGCAGTGTCTCCTTTTTACTGGCATTCCAGGCAAAGCAATAACCTCTCCATGGAGACAAGCAGGCAGCAGACTATCCACCAGAAAAGTTACATAGTGCAGCTTTAATCATAGTAAACCTTTATACCTTGTTTGGTATAACAAGCCACAAAACGCACTGTGTTCTTTTCCATTTCCAAGACAAATACAGTTTATATCAGGGTTTTAAGCAATTAGGCCATACAGCAGGTGTGATAAAACTACTGGATTAATTATGGCAAAAAGTACCGTAGGTCTTTGCTCAAGTTTAGCCTGGTAGAGGAAAACCACCAACCATGATGGAATGTCTATCCAAGTTTCAGGTCACCTTCTGCTGTGCGAGGTTTATATTAGGCTCCACAGTCCCGTATGACAAATAGTCCTGCTCAAAAACATATCGTACATTTCCCCATTTAAAGTAACAGTTGAGTTAAATATGTTTGTGTGTGCAGGTTCTAGTGCCATGCCTTATAAGAGGAATCCCATGAGGGCAGAGCGTTGCTGTAGCCTGGCCCGTCACCTGGTGGCACTAATGGCCGATCCCCTGCAGACTGCCTCAGTGCAGTGGCTGGAGAGGACGTTGGATGATAGTGCCAACAGGTCAGAAACTAGTACTAAACTAATCTACCAGACAAATGTGTAATTATGGCTAGAACTAATTATTCTAATTTCGTTTTAATTGTTGACTTGTCAGTGATGCAATTTTATTATTAAATACATTTTGTACCAAGAATGAAATATGGTAACTGAACGCTTCTAGAAATAGTTTTTATTTTTTTACGAATAAAGGTGTATTATTGATGAAACATTTTGATTTAATAATGCCATTGTCTTTATCATAAAAAGCCTTTTGACAGGTGTTTTAGAGTCCAAATAATAGTTACAACAGTAATAATAATAATAATAACAACTTCTAAATAATCACGATGACTCAGGTGAATCGTTGCAGCCCCAGTGTATACAGTATATTAGTAATTACTGAATATAATCTAAGTTTATCTGAATTGTCCAGGCGGATCTCTCTGCCTGAGGCCTTCCTCACTGCAGACATCATCCTGAGCACCTTACAGAACATCACCGAGGGGCTGGTGGTCTACCCCAAAGTCATCGAGAGACACATCCGCCACGAGCTGCCCTTCATGGCCACAGAAAACCTGATCATGGCCATGGTGAAGGCCGGAGGGAACAGACAGGTATGAGACCCAGATTTCAGTTTAGCAACATTTAGGTTTTATTTTGAGAACTTTAACAACCTGTATAGCTGTCTATATCTTCAAAGCTCAGAATGCTCTGTTACACCTTGTGATGTCATTTAGTAATAGTTTTCAAGTTAACACCTGCCTTTTTATCTTCAATCATTCAAAATATTCTAGTGAAGGTGTATGGGATTTAAAGACACAGTGGAGCGCTTTCTGTATTATCAGTGACATCACAAGGTGGAGCAGAGTGTTTTCTGTTTGAGAAAAGAACTGCCTAAATACACAGGGTTTGTGTGTTAATGAAACAAAACACAAGTCCAGGAACGTTTGTGATGAGGAAACAAGATTGTAACATAGATTAGAAAACGGTGTAATATGGGCCCTTTATGACTATGTTTCGTCCAAGCCATTATTTTAAAAAAAAGTAGCTAATGGAGATCTAAATAAAAACAAAAACAGGTTTATCACAATAATCACCATAATAATAATAATAATAATAATAATGCATCAGTTTTATATAGCGCTTTTCAGGACACTCAAAGACGCTTTACAGAGAATTATTCATTCACTCCAGACCCGGTGGTGGTGCTACTATTGTAGCCACAACTGCCCTGGGGCAGACTGATAGAAGCGAGGCTGCCAATCTGCGCCATCGGCCCCTCCGACCACCACCACCATTCACGCACACACCACTTTCATACTAGGCAATATGGGTGCTGTGCCTTGCCTAAGGACACTACGACAGTTTTTGTGACTGGCGCCCCCCTGTGGCATCTGGAATTCCCAGTGGTCTCCCATCCAAGGCCTGGCCCTGCTTAGCTTCTGAGATCTGACGGGATCAGGCTTTGACAAGCCGGTATGGCCACCGTGTAGTGTAGTGTAGTATAGAAGTTTTTTAAAATCTTATTGCTTAGATGTAATGCTTGAATAAGCAGCATTAACGCATGGCAATTAGCCACTGGAATTCTCACTGTCTGTGGTATAAAACTATATGGCATGTTACAAAATATTTGTTAAACTGTTCATAATCCCAGTGAGTTGATAGCAATATAATATTTATTAATTTAATATATATCGGTACATACCTTATTAAAACAATATGTTCTTTGTTTTCTTCTCACTCTGTTTTTGATTAACAGTAGTCTAAGCCTTTTTCTCCTAAAGCCTCTCTCTCCTCTCTGCTCAGGATTGCCATGAGAAGATTCGCGTCCTGTCCCAGCAGGCAGCAGCCGTGGTCAAACAGGAGGGAGGTGATAATGACCTGTTGGCCCGAGTCCAAGCTGACCCATACTTCGCTCCAATCTTGGGACAGCTGGACTCTCTACTGGACCCCAAGACCTTCATCGGCCGAGCCCCCCAGCAGGTATAACAGCCACAACACCACATATTCGCAGCTAGTCATTCTCACTGCCTCTTCTGCTTAGTATAAACTGTTGACATGCTCTCCAGGTGGCCAGGTTTCTGTCTGAAGAAGTGCGCCCTCTGCTGGAACCATACAAATCTAAAATGGATGTCAAGATTGAGCTGGAATTGTGATGTAAATTAACTTGTAACTTGTAACTTTTAACTTTGACTTAGACACTGGTAAATTAAATAAAATGTACAAAAATTGCAGTTTGTCCAGAGTTTTTTTTCCATTGAGTTTTTATACGCCCGTTGTAAGTATTATGGTATGGCGCTGTCTGTCCGTCCGTCCGTCTGTCTGTGGACACTTCAAAGCTTTGAAGTCTTTGAAGCTTTGTCTTCATGAAGAGGCAAAACATGTGGGGCATGCGCCGATATATATACAAGGTATACTGTATTTGTGTATTTTATTGTATATTTTTGTATCGATCCATGCTGTAGGTCAGTGGTATCAATTTTATGTGACTTCAGGTTTTTTCACACTTGTTATACGCCCGTTGTAATAAGACGGGACGTATTATGGTATGGCGCTGTCCGTCCGTCTGTCCGTCTGTCCTTCCGTCTGTCTGTGGACACTTCAAAGCTTTGAAGTCTTTGAAGCTTTGTCCGCGCTCTAACTCGACAACCGTCTCACCTAGGAATGTCAAACTTCATGGCTGGACACCCCATGGGTCAAGGATGTTCCCTATTGATTTCAAGGTCACAGGGTCAAAGGTCAAGGTCACGGCCCGACCCTTTGCGGAAACCTGCCCGTCGCTCTTGCTAACTGTGATCGTTTCCATCTCTGTCTTTTTATGTTACGTGCCGTAGATCTGAACTCTCTTCTCAAATGTTCTGCTGCTGAAAGCGAGAACAACCCACATTCTCTGCTTCTTTGAGCTTTGACACATTAAAGCTTTGTATTGTCTTTAAGTTCTGTTGCTGCGATCTGATTGGTGGAATTCCGATTCTAGAATGTGATGATGTCATACTCCTACTCCTACTGCAAGAGCCAGATTTCCCTATTGATTATCCGTCCGTCTGTCTGTCCGTCTGTCCGTCTGTCCGTCTGTCTGTGGACACTTTCTTGTCCGCGCTCTAACTCGACAACCGTCTCACCTAGGAATGTCAAACTTCCAAACTGCACCAACAATTCATCTTTAACTAGGTTTGACAAATTCTAACTTAATTCTATATACAATAATTCAAAGTACGGGCGTATTTTGCCCCGCTGGCGGAGCTCTTGTTTGTGTGTAGTTGCACTGGGACCAGGTTTATTCCTCTGTACTTGTCCCTTCAAAGAAAGACTAAACAAACTAAAAAACTAAACAAGCAAATTTCTATTCAAATTTATCTCCTGAAATATTTTGTAGATAGATGTCTAACCAAGAACCATCCACCTTAAGCTGACCACACAAAGAATTAAAGAAAAAGAATCAAAGAATCTGGCTGTGGTTACCTGAGTGCTTAAAATCTCATTATTATATGTTTAGAGACTATTAATATGACATGTAAACCACAAAATAGTCAGTTTTCTTCATGATCAGGGCCCTCTGATAACACATCAGATTTTGTGGTTTGCATTTAAATAACTTTAAAGGTCCATAAATCAGATTCTAATCAGATTTTGGTGTGTATGTAATTGCAGCCACAGTCATCAATGCATCTGAAAAGGAATTTGATCTCAAGATGTATTAGTTATTAAGTAATAGCTGCAACACTCATTACTGGTCTTAATCATTCAAACTGACTACAAATTATGGCATATTCTACAAACTGTACATGAAACATCTAAGAAAAAACAATAATTATTATTTTTTGGCTGGTTTCTATTTGATTTGATTGGGTCTTATTAACCAAAAAGTGTGGCAATATCTCCTCAATATAAACAATACAGAGAAATTGTCAAATTTCTTCTTCCAAAATCTTCCACATGGTTTTACTAAAAGATGATTTGCTGTTGACCCTCTTGATTAAAATCCCCTCCCTATTTACACTTGACAACTTTAAAAACAAAGTGGGATCTGTTAAGTTAGCCAAGAGTTATACAAGAGCGCCCAGCCAGGTCAAAGTCTAACCCAACCCTTCTGAATATTTAAGCTGTACGTTACTGTAGTTAGTCACTGACATATTAGTCATTTTACCATTTTATTTCCATTCAGTTAAACCATACATTTTATCCACACCATATTTTTGAACAAGGTTTTAAAAGTTGTTGCATGATTTGTATAAACCATGACTCCACTGCTTCTGTTTTGGATGTGATCGGATGGAACGCTTCACTTTGGAAACCGTTACTAAGCAAAAGTAAGTCAAACTCTCTTCATTCACCAAATCAGTGCTAATCTATTTTTTTTATCTGTTTTTGTCATTTTAAAGATCCACAGCAGCGTTCTGACATGTGGTTGTGGGCACTGCTTCCTCTGAGTCTTGCTGTGTTTGGTATCTCTGGTATTTGGATAGTGTGAGTACTACTTATTCATCTAGTTAAATCAGTTTTATTTACGGTTTGTTCCTTGCCCCATGTTGGAAACTCTTGTACTATGAGTTTGTATATGTATTAAAATTCATAAAATTCCTGTAGCATTTTAACATACCACTCTACATATTTCTATTTTCAAATAAAACAAATCTGATATATTAAAAACAAACAATGGCAAAATGTCCTTGATAAATTTACAAACCAGCCTAAAATTATAAGTTACAAGCACAGTTAATATTTTTAGTGTTCAATTTTGTCTTTTTTCTGAGTTAGATGTTTTTGAATACTTTTAAACTAGTGATCTTTGCCTTTGTTTTGACAATCAGGTATGCAATATCAGTGTCCAATGGTACCATCAACATCACAGAAAATTTCCCTTACATCAGGTTGGATTTTATTTTTTGCATTCAATCCTCTTTGATAGACAGGATGGCTCACTTCTATTTTCTTTACATTTGTAGTGAGTGTGGTGCTTATGCACCTCAGAGCACTATCTTCTCTCAGTACTGCAACATCTGCGCGTTCATGGGTAAGCATACGATCCAGTTTATTTCTAATTCCACAATTAGACTTCGACAAACTTTACTGATCCACAAGAGAAATGATTTGGACACAGTGGCTCACATGTCATGGTATAATATAATACAGTAATAATATTATAATAACAACGAGCCAAAAATATAAATGGTAATAATACATTCAGAACAAGAAGCAAAAATAACAAGAGACTGGTGTCAAATAAGGCTTAATTATACAAATGTACGTGTACAAGTAAAAATAAAAAAATATAGCAATACAAAGTAGGTCTGGGCCATATAGAGGGGGTGGGTAAGGAGGAACAGAGCAAAGATAAAATAGTGATTGATATGACATAGGGTTATCTATTACATAAGGGTGAGTTGTTGTACAGCTGTATGGAGTACGGTATGAACGTAGCCCTGCAACTCTTACTGTTTGAGTGGAGAGATGCCATATGATATGCTAATATGAGTTGTTTTTTTCACTATAATGGCCATTATAGTTATTGTTTTGTTATCCAGCATGATAAAATAGATATTTTAAAGGCATTTATCAGTATTTTAACTTGTTTATCTTTTTTTAATTTATATCTCACTCTACAGGGCTGTGGATTATGATCATCCGTTTCCAGCAGATCCGGGACTTCGGAGACCATGGGAAGGCCAACACGCTCAGTATGATTTTGGGATTCATCTCGTGTGTTGGAGTTTCACTCCTTGGGAATTTCCAGGTAATCCAAAGCCCAATAATAAATATTTTCACTCACAAATCCATAAAAGTATACAGCACTGGTATGATTTAATGGTCATTTTGAAATCTTTATGAATGAAAGAGGGAGAGAGAGATACTTTATTGATCCTGAGGGAAATTCAGGTTTTGTTGTCTTTGTGTCTCAGACAAAGGTCTCAGTGCAGTTTAAGAGGAGGTCTAATCAGGGAGGATCAGCAGATCTGTGTCAGGGCAGTTTGAAGAGAGAAAGAGCCAAAAGTGTCCCTCCTGTGTCCTGCTGCATCACAGCAGTGTCCAGGGGGAACCAGGCGAACACAACAGGAAAGGCCTTGTTCATACTCCATTCTGGTCTTTTGGTCGGTGATGAAATGGTCCATTCCTCATAGTGTTTCATTTGGAAGATCATTTGTTGCCACACATGGTATAAAAATCCTGTAGCATCTCAAATGTCCATAGGTTGCTACTTACTTAGTGTCTTGCACATGGATATGAGAAAAACAAATGGTTCATTTCACACAATCCAACAGTCCCTTGTGTTCATTCCCTCAAAGTTTTTCCTTTGAAGATCTTCTGCTACATTTTCTGCTACATATGGTGTAAAAACCTGTAGCAACTCAAATATGCATTCTCTTTGCTGCTAGACTCTTACTTGGTCTCCATAGGTACAGGAAAAACAAACGCTCATTTCACACAATCAGTCCCTTACCTGTGTCCTTTGAACTACACATGCTACACCTCTTAGTTGGTTAAAATTCCATGACAGGATGTTCACTGCTCAGTGTGAGCGAGGTCGCCACAAAAGCAGCACCACTCCGCTGCCATGGAACCAAAAAAACACAAAACAACTAACAATAGAACTGAGACTGATTATTGAAATTATTGAAATAAATCAATAAACCAGGTCAGAACCAGCAGTAGGCACAACTAAATTAGGATTGTTAAAATGTCTGAGCATCAACAAAAAAAGCTCCATTTGTAAATATATGACATAATCCTGTAACCTTTGGATACAGATTTATCAGATTAATAACCCTTGATTTCCTTTTGACAATAAAGTATTTCTAATCTAATGTTGATTTAACAGGAGTCTGTCCTGAAAGTGGTTCACTTGGTGGGGGCCTTCACGGCCTTCGTCCTGGGCATGGGCTACTTCTGGGTGCAGCTGTTTCTGACGTACAGAGGCCAGCCCTCATACGACCGGCACTGGGTGGGTCCAACCAGGGCCCTGTTCTGCTGCCTCTGCACCGTACTCATCATCACCAGTATCTTTCAGACAATCTGAACAGTTTCTAGTAGCTAATGGATCTGTGAATGGACACTAGGTAAAAAGTATCTAGTAGCTACAATTGCTGCTACTGCTACTACTGCTAGTAGTACTGCTACTACTACTGGCAAAACTACTATCCTTATAGCTTTTCTATTTTGGTTTACTCTGACTCTGAATGGGCATTATGTAGAAGTATCTAACACAGTGCTTTAGAGTTTAAAAGTAGTGATGTGTGTATTAAGTACCTGAAATTTAAATTTGCCAGACTGCTACTACTACTACTACTACTACTACTACTACTACAATACAGTGTTGGAAGGTAATGAGGTTCAAAAGTAAAAGTACAATACTTAAGTAAAGTACAGATTGTACTGAAGTACATTTTACAGTGGATACTTTTAACTTTTACTTCATTACATATAAGAGCAGGTATCTGTACTTTCGACTCCACTCTATTTTAGACCTGGACTGAAAAGTAAAAGTACTTTTCTTTATGGTTTGAGACCTGCTGAAATGACTGAGACTTATTTTTTAGCACATTTAATTTGAGAGTATGTCCCAAGTTTGAGCAAACCAAATACACAAAAATACAAAATAGCTACAATAATTAACAAATCACTTAAAATCTGCTAAACTCATGATCAAAATCACTACATTTAATTCCTTAATTGTTCTAAAAGTCTCTGTGAAGTACTTTTACTTTTTACTCTTAAAGTACATTTTTAAACAGGTACTTTAATACTTTTACATCAGTAATTTTTTTCATGTTATACTTTTACTTGAGTACTTCATCCACCACTGCTGCTACTGCATCTACTACTACTACTATTGACAAAAGCATTATAGCGCTCCTATTTTGTTTACTCTGACTTTTTAACACCATAACATGATAGATTATATAAGCGTCACTATTCAGACCCAGACTGTACAACCCCCAACATTTGCTATCAATACATGCACTATTATATTTCCTTGACATGAGCCCAGTGGTTGCGCTGGCAAACACAGGTCACCGCTCTGGTGCAGCCATGTGCGAGTGGGCCCTGGTCATGCTCTTCTTCTGCCTCTTTGGTCTGTTTGGAGCAGAGTTCAGACACATTGACTGTCACCACCTCATAGTGCAGAGACATGTCCTGAAGTCCAAGCCCACCTCTGTGTCTGTAGTGTTCAACCACCACCTCACCCCGGTCCACATCAGCTGAACACTCCTGGTCAGGTTGGGTCTAGTGTGGAGGAGTTATTTTTATTTTTTGGGAAGTACTTTCTTATTGCTTATTTATACCTGTCAAGTGAGCTGAGGCCATCAACATACCAAGGAATCACCTTCTGGATGCTCCATCTGAAGTGTTTTTAAGTTCTCAGCTTTTTATTTTTTTGCACACTGTTAAGATAAAGAAGTGACTTAGTTGGAACTACAATAGGTGAGCTAATTTGTGCATTTAAACAAATCCATTAAATGACTATAGTCACCAGTTAGCCAACAGTTTTTCCATTAGTTACGCTCACATTTTTTTGTTGAAAATGAAATGGCTAAACACACACAGAAGATCACAGGAACTTCAATCCATCTACTTGCACTTTACCCAGCTGGGTCACAGGGGCAGCAGTTCTCTGCCCAGTCCTCTGTGCACCTGACCCCTATGAACCCCTGTGCAGCTCACAGGAGGATCACAGGATCTTGAAATTTGTTATTCAAATCCATTTTGGATTTTGTGTCTTCTTGTATGCAAAAGAAGAAACTTCTTCCCTACACCTTAATATATATAAAAAGTACTGTAAACATTACCTCAGTCTCATGTCGTAACTCCTGTATCATATGTATTTAAATATATTTAACTATCGAGTTGGTATGCATATTTAAATGTTACCTAAACATCTTTAATATCTGCATATGAACACATGGTGGCGCCATTCCTCTGTGATAAAGTGCTTTGAATAACTGCACATTTTTTTCTGTTCTAAGTAAAAATGTTTTCAGTTATGTTGTTACATTTCTGGTGTTTTTTCTGCAGACTGCCATGTGTGGATAGAGTTGCAAAATGCATTGCTTCCTTAAAGCATCAGCCATTAGCAGTAAAATAGTTTTGCCTGTTCCAATGAATTCTTTTAGTAATGCCAATGCGTCTCAACTTTTATGTAACATAAAGTCTGATAAAACATATAGCATAGAGCATTTACTACACACGAACTATTAGTTATATTAAAAGTGCCCTTGCAACTTTTCGAGTGGAGGGTCACCTGCATAAATTGAGATGATATTACCTTCAATATGGCATCAGACCTGGACAAACAGGTGACACCACCAGGTAAAGTCACAGGTCAGATCTGTGGAGAGATGACCCCCACTAATAAGAACATGTGGCCTATTTTTGAGCAATACAAATACTTACAGTTGAATAAATGTAAGACAGATAGTTTAATGATTTGGAAAGACAAGACAAAGCGAAAACATTTTTAGGGAGACAAGCAGGTGACACATCAGAAAGGTTACATCTAAAGTGCCCATGTTTCACTATTTCATAATATTATGTTGTTTTGTTTTATTCACACATGTTTAACACACAAACCCTGCATATTTGGCTGGAGGTTTTTGAGATGTAGACAGAC
The DNA here is from genome assembly GCA_034769755.1 of Odontamblyopus lacepedii. Classification (NCBI taxonomy): domain Eukaryota; kingdom Metazoa; phylum Chordata; class Actinopteri; order Gobiiformes; family Gobiidae; genus Odontamblyopus; species Odontamblyopus lacepedii. Next base: position 26,993,652 of record CM068351.1, on the reverse strand, counting down.
TAATAATAAAGGGTTACTCACACATGTGAGAATGAAACGAAACACAACTCCAGGTTTTTGGGGAGGTAAGGTAACAACATTCTAACATGGCTTAAAACGGGCATTAAAATAAAAATAACACTCAGGTTATTACTGCAATCTATCTGCAATACACAAACACACAAATCCAAAATGAAGTCTTAGCCAGTGCACTGCGGCTGAATGCCAGAACAGTCTTATTTCCCACGCCCCTCCACCTGCCAGCTGGGGAGCCCCGCACAAAACTACCAGCGCAAGAGATCTTACTACACAAGTGGAATCCAGCTGTGACCAATGCGTTTAGGGCTTTACACGCGCTGTACCTCAGTCTTGAGTGTGGGGGCGCTGTGGAGTTAGTGAAAAGCGACAGCGATGGGAACAGCGCAGTTCTGGGATCGTGCCAACATGTTCTTGGAAGATGCCAGTAGTTTAGACAGACGTTCTACAATGAGCGCAGTTTGTCAGTTTTTTTTGGATGGACTGAACAATGAAGCTCACATAGCTGCACTGACACTTGGAAGAGGTTTCTCTCCAGTACTGTTTAGACCATCCCAGCCCTGTTTATGTCAAAGTATTGGCAAATTCCGTGGAACGTAATAGGCTATAGTAAAAATACTGTTCTTAAGTATATTAAGTATAAAATTTAGGTATCTATACTTTACTTAAGTAGATTTTTTTTTACTTTACTACATTTGAGAGCAGGTATCTGCACTTTCTACACCACTAAAGTATTTTTATAATGGTCTGAGACTTGCTGAAAACGCTGAGGATTTATTTTTAACACGTAGTCTGAGCAAACAACGTTATACAAATAAAAACAGCTAGGAAAAAATGATTCAGTTTTTTTTCTGTTGAACAAAATTTAGCGCAAATCTTTACCAAAATCAGTGCATTTGAAGCCTTATAAGTGCATATGTGCAACATACTTTTACTTTTTACTCTTTATGTACATTGACAGTTATTTTAAGTTGATTTTTTTCATATGATTCTTTAACTTATATAATTTTTGTATTTTTTCCACTGTAATTGTACTTTTACTTGAGTAACACTGAATACTTCTTCTGCTCAGATTTGAGCTTTTGGGATCTTGTCATGAAAACTCCAGGCTCATGGTTTGAGTGAGCTTGGGGAATAGCAGTCCCAAGCATCAGCAGCATTCTTTCACATAGACACTGCTGCGTGGACACTGGAGGGGGCAGTTAGATCAGACAGTGGAATCTGATGGGGATTTTTTAAGTGCATTTAGTTCCCTCTTGTCTTCACAATAATTTGAAATAGTCACATTGAATATGCCTATTGCAAGTACAGAGATGTTTAAAATATGTGAGATGAAAGTTGATTAAAACGTAGCTCTGATCCAATAATACAATATGATGATGGAGCTCAGATAATACATTACTGTTTGGAAACAGTGCCATGAGTCAGCAGCAGACTGGATTTCAGGCATAGTTCATTTCTATTCTTCTTACAGATTCTTCCCATTTTAACACAGAGATGCAAAATAAAGATGCAGTATGTAACTTTTCTGGTAAGGAGACCACTACCTGCTTGTTTCACTGGAGATTTTACAGCTTTGCCTGAGACAGGGACAAATAATGTGTCTGTCTGTGTATTCCTCTACACCTGTATTATCAGACACTTTATTACGTAACATGGATGGGCAATTCCTAAACTGAAATTATCCAAATGATTTTAGTGAAGGTTTATTTTTAGAGGTTCTGCAACAAAATATAGATTCTGAATCATCAAGCAGAAGTTAGTCTAGATCCAGTTATAGTTGCTGGAGTGTGCTCTGATCTTGCACACCTACCAGATCCAACAGCTCCCGGTGAGGAATTCTATTGACCAAGAAGTTTGGCGCCAAATCCCCTTAACCCACTGTTTTCATTATTAGCGAGCGTGAAAGCCCTTCGATAAGCCAATAAACTCATCAGTACCACCATACCCAAAGCTGAGGGGCCCCTGATGTAAATGTCATGTTTTTATGTGTTATGAAACATGACGTGGTCCGCCTATGAGCAGACTTGTGAGTTTGTAATCAGCTCCAACACCTGCTGCTGGTGTTCTGCTCAGCCTTATCCCCCCCGAGCAGGAACAATACGCCACGCTATCACACGGCTAAAACCGGGCCCTCCGCCGCACCACCTGCCTCCCCTTATCATCGCCACACCAAATCCTGCACATTCCACAAGAAAAGGCCACGCCGTATCAAAGAGAGACGCTTATGGTCGAGTGAAGTAAGATATCAACAGCATGTGAGATATTACATAAACAGTAGAATGGCACTTGAAGGTTACAATAAGGATTAGGAGAAACAGACAAGAGTACTGAAAGGTAAACTAAACAATGGGATAGTTTAAACAACTGGTAGAGTGGAGTCTGCATGTCTTTCTTGGAGTACTCTAATGCTCTGGTAAATGTGTTCAGTCCAGGAACACATAATATCATTGTTTCTTATATCACCCACATGCATCACAATTACCTCGGTTTCCAAAGTGGGACTGATGTATGTTCATGTTTTGATCATATTATCATTATTTCATTACAATATAACACAATATAATTACCACTATATTGTTTTTATTGTCATGAAAGCTTGGTAGGCCAGTCAAAATAATTACTATATTGACTTATTCAATATATGAAAGCTGGAACAATATATTTTGAGGCTCAGTACTTATGTGTACTTGTACATGTGCATATGCATGTGTATTTTCTTTTTCTTTGTAATAGTGGTGAAATGTTAAAAAAGTAATTTCTATGGCATATATAATTCTTCAAAATGTGTTTACCAGGCAGGCCTAGGAAGGAGGTCTTTGTATTTCAAATGTCATAAACATGACCTGTCTCTTCTAGATACAACGTAATCACCATAGATTGTGGATAACAATTATAAAGATAATTTAATCTTAATTCCAAAAGGTGGCCATATTGTCGATGCTTTCATTCCTTTTTGTTCCTACAGAAAATCCAGTTAGTTTAAACCTAAAATGCCTCCCTCTGATCTGATCTTCTAAAACCCAGGAACCTACAGCCAATCATGAATCAGTGCTAGTGCAGCCTATGCAGCTCACTGAGGGAATTCTGGAGGTTCTGAGCTTTCACATGAGGCATAATCTGCCCATTTACTGAGAATAAGAAAACGTGTCTGTGTCCTCTATCTGCAGGTGAGGGTGAGGTTCAGTTTTGAGAGAGCACAGACATAATACGGCTATAACATCCTCCTTCAAAGCTACAACAGTTGAGAACGACTGCATTAAATCAATGTAATATACACTGTCTAACACAACACATTAGTGGGCAGTGGTCCCATTAGTTCAGCTGTGACACTCATGCTTAGTGTCTGGCCTGTATATGCATCTCACTGTATACATGTGCATTTGTGTGAGTGGGACCAGCTTCCCCTCTCTGTGTCTTGTGCGCTCAACAATAGTCTATTCTGCAGCGTGCCGTGCCAGAGCAGACACACCCAGAGCCAAGGCCGCGGAGCTGGGGGGACATAGTTGGGCAGGAGCCAGGCCTGATGGGACACTGGTCCGATTCTCGTCTGGGAGCGTGGAGCGCGTCTCCGGAGAGGGCAGGGGTGCTCTAATCGCTCGGGACATACATTGGACTCATCATCACCTCCTGCGTCTCAAAAAAGTCCCCACCTCCTCACATGTAGACACAATACTCGCCCTGATCCACAGCGAAAGGCCACTCTATCAACTATCAAGACAATCACAGCTGGACACCCACACAATGCCACAGAAGACCCGCCTGCTTCTCTATTGTGTGATGGTGGCTCCACATCTGAGCAATGGTAGAATGAGCATTGAAATATTGTACTCAAGTAAAAGTTAAAAGTACAGTTAAGAATGTACTCAGTTACAGCCAAATTAGTATTACTAGTTATAATTTCTCAGCTATTTAGCATTTTAGATCAGTATTTTAACCCCAAGTTATTAAATTCAATCCGCAATCTGCATATTTTCTGAGCTCTGCAGTTTGTTTGTAGGCATAAAAAGGAGCATATTTTGTGCTGTACTCAGTAACTCTTAAGATTTTAAATGTAATAGCATTAGTGAGTTAAACAGTCCACTACAAGTGGGGAAACCACCTGGATGGGGACAACGCTAAGGTCATAAGCATAGAGCACAATCTGTGGATTAGGGAGGCCATTGAGATCCGAAAATTCACCCGCCAGACTGTAAATTAAGACAGGGGGATGTACTAACTCTCTCACATCTGGGATAAAATTCTGAAGAAGTTGGACAGCAGATGGCGCTCTTGTCTTATTGCTCCAAGTGGAAAGACCTTTACCATGCACATCACAGCAAAATCAAATGACACTTCCGAGGAATGTGGCCAAGTGCAACCAAAACTGTTAAGGTATAACACAAAAATACTTGTGTGACTATTAGAATGTCTAAATCATGATTTGTCCTCATAAAGGAGGCAGGTGTCCATCTTGCGAGTGTGTGTACAGATTTTAGTTTAGTAAATGCTCAACCCTATTCAAAAGTCAATTCAAAAACAAATATTGTCCACAAAATTGACTGGATTACAGTAACGCGAGTATTTGTATCAGTTCCTTCCTACCTCTGCTCCTGAGTGTCCCTCCTTGTCCCCCCTGCCCCGTCCCGCCCAGTCCATACAGACTAATTATATCATTATTGCCTTGTCTGATTGTCCGCTGGAATGCCGTGCTGTGCTTGGCATTTTTCGGCAAAGGGCAGCAGCGTGTTGGACGTGAGTGGACAGAGGAGAGAAGGAGGAGGCTGAGATCACCACTGCGGTCCACTGACCCGCTCTTTCCTTGAGCTCTTTCTTTCTCTTGCTCTGTCTCTCTCTCTGTCTCTCCTCTCTCTCTCTGCTTCTCTGTGTCACATCCATCTTTATCAGGGGCTTATACAGATGCCCACTCGTCTGTCAAAAACACTGGCAATGCTTCACTGCTCAGGCTTTAGAAGATGGGGAAAACTATGGTCGGATTTAAGCAGAACTGAATGGGAAAACGTCTCTATAACTGTCATTTTGCTTTTTGTTGGTGTTACTATGAGGTGAGGTGTAGGTGCAGGTAATGAGAGACTGTCCCACACATGTGTTAAGTCTATAAAGATCATGGGAAAATAAATGGACTAACACAGTGTTATAATCTCTGTTATAATGTTGTTTCCTCGTCACAAACATACCTGGAGTTTAAAACAAAGTGGAGCACTTCCTGTATTACCACATGACATCACAAGGTGGAACAGAGTGTTTTCAATGTGAGAGAAGAACTCAAAACACAACTCCAGGAACTGTCTGGAATACCCTCTCATCTCCAGCTGCCTGTTCAAAGATATCGACTTTTTTCCTCCAAACTAAATATATCAGATATTTGAACAAAAGGTAAAAGGGAGGTTTTAACTTGAAAACTACAACTATATGACATCACAAGGTGGACCAGAGCATTTTGAGCTTGGAGATGTAAACAGACTAATTATAAAAAACATGTGTGAATGGAACAAAACACAACTTCAGGTCTGTTTTTGATGAGGTAACAACATTATAACATGGCTTAAAGCTCACAAGAGTCAATTATGTGTAATATGGGACCCTTAACAAGAAGTCAGTGTTTCTGAGGTTTACTGGAAACATTTATATTCATGGTCTATATATATTACAGTTTAATAGCAAATACAAGAAAAAAATCAGACTTTAAATCTACAGCAAGATAGCTGTCTAAAACATTGTCTAAAAGCAATAAATCACACAAAAACATGCAACTTGTGGATATCTTTGATACTCATATATCTGATTTGAGTAGAAAAATCACTCGTGGCCACATTATAATCTTGGGTATCTACTACCTAACGTACTGTTGTTAAAATGTATGATATCAATTTCAGTTCAGATTCAAGAAAAGTTTAGGACAAAGTTAAAGTTAAAGTTGTTCACATTCAAATTTATAAAAGCATATTCAATTAAACCATTTAAAGTCACCTAGAACTGCACTATTCACACGGTGCCTCTGCTTTTTAATGATATAGAAATCCATCAACACAGTATTTATTTGAACAATTTGAGTTTTCCAGTGCGGAGCAGGGCGGAGCTTCTCGCCTCAGTAAGCACAGGTGAGCAGTTATCTCAAACCTGGGCAAACAGTCATTAGCACATACAGGTCTCCAATTTACTGTCTCTCCACTCAGATTACTGCTTTGGAAAGCATGGAAAAATAGATCTTTGTACCCAGAAAATATCACTTTCACAGCATGCAAACAGCGCTTCAAAATGAGAGATCCTGCACTGGTATTCAAGTGTCTGGGGCCGGCCTATATTTGGGTTTGGTCGCTTTTGGAGATGATGAGAAACTTTAGAGTAAGCAAAAATGTGTGCAGTTACAATTTTAGAAATTGGCAGCTATTTCGTGAGTTTGTGTGGTCTCCTGGGGGTTCTATTCAGACTGTGATCAACAATTTCCACAGAAGGCAAACCAAATAAATCAAAATAACGCTGGATGATGTGAAGTGGTTAGCACTCTAGTCTCACAGCACTGAGGTCACTAAGATTCCTAGGGGACATTATGGGGCGTTGGATGTTCTCCTCATCCCTCAATTACCTTGTGTTTTAGGGTAGTAGTAATAATATTATATTGAATTCAAAATTAACCACAACTTATGTCTTATATGTCAGTCAGAAATACAGGATATTTTGTTGTCTAAATTCAATTAAAGCTGCACTATGTAACTTTTCATCACGTGCTTGTCTCCATGGAGATGTTCCATAGTTTGGCACTGTCTGAACACACCTCCACACGCTTCTTCTGACTGATCTTTCTGGAGGCTTTGAGGATGGGTCAAATGCAGAGGACAAAGGGTAAGAATATATTTCTGCACAAAAATACACACTTGACTACAAAAAAGACTTGACAGTTGAAAAAGATGTACCATGGACCAGAGCACTAGATAGCATTAGCACTATTTCATTTTCATTCTGAGTTAATGAATACTTTATGCTAGTCCTTAAATAACGTGAGTAATCTTTGGTGCCATGTTCTTGATGAATGAGAAGTCTGAAATAACCTCTCATCTCCAGCTGCCTGTTCAAAGAAACAGCTTTTTTCCTCCAAACTAAATATATCAAATATATCAACTATTTCCGAATCAGGAGAACCAAGCAGTTTTGTTTCTGTCATTTCTATATTGGGATAGTTTGTGTACAATTTTGGATTTAAAATGAAATTGGCCACACCTCCTTTTCAAAATCTGATCTCATCAGATCTCAAAAGCAAAGCTTGACTGACAGACCGCTGGGAATTATAGGTGCCACAGTGGGGCACCAGTGGAAAAAAAATGTTGTGTCCTTAGGCAAGACACCTCATCCATTTTGTCTAGTAAAGTGGTGTGTGTGTTGCTGGTGGTTGAAGGGGCAGATGGCACAGTTTGGCAGCCCCAGGGCAGCTGTGGCTACACTTCACACAAGTGTGGACTCTAATATATCTTACCACCACTGGGTGCAGTGAATGAATAATGCACAGAAATGTAAGGTTATTTATGTCTGGAAACACAACACAATAGACAGTTATTATTAAATTAGATCAGATTTTGTATTTGGTTACCCCATAATGAAATCCAAGTAATTACAGGGGGACAGTGCAGGGTGTTCCTCTCTAACCTTTGCATGAGCACAGTAGCCAGACCTCTCTCTCTCATGTCCTGACCTTTGTGCAGGAACAGACTTCAGTGGAGAGCCTGAGGAGGTCCATGTGTCCTCAGAAGGTCCATGTGTCCTCAGAAGGTCCATGTGTCCTCAGAAGGTCCAGGCCCCTCTTCTCTAAGGTCTGTGACATATGTGTGGAACAGTGACCTCCTGCTTTGAGCTCAGAGCCTCTGTTCTTCAGCAGGGCTCAAGGTCACCACAGCGCCGCGTCAGGAGAACTGATGCAACACGAGACTTCTGAAGGACCACTCATGGGCTGGAACAAAGACTGGTATTATATGCACCATTCAAAAGCTTCATATAGAACATTTACTGAAATACTGCGTGTAGTGTTGTAACGATACTAAATGTCAATTTGATTTTGATCCTACGGAATAGATTCAAATATACTCAATACTGATTCCAGATGCTGATGATATTAAAAACTCTCTTTCTTTAGACAATAGAATGTGATTTTCAACATTTAAATAATATATATTTTTTTATATTAACATGTCTTATATCTGTGTAATCCCTAAAGCTATTCAGGAAAGATTCTGACCTGCAAATGTAACTTTTTTTGCATAGATAGCACCACAAATGAGTATCTTCCAATTAGTTTATAGGAATTAGTTTTAGGATCGATTAGTTTCTGATTTTCTATACTGTACAACCCTAGTGTACAGCTTGTAATCAGATTTGTCCCATCTTGTACATGCAAAGCCTTAATTTTTAAAGTACCATAATAACAACAAAATACATAAAATAAAAAATAAAAAATCCAGTCTTATTTATAGTATAAAAACTGCTAACCTATAGTTTAGATGTGTGCAAATGTTGTGAATTTTGAGTCTTGTATTAGTTTGTCAGTTCATATATCAAGCTTATTGTTCTCCTAGATGTGTTTAAAAATGGGAATTCTATTATTTAACTAAACATCTAAAATTGCAATCACAGTGTCAGAAAAATTGCAATTAGATATTTTCCCCAAATCATTCAGGAGCTGTGTGCTTGTGATTACAGGAGCAGATGTTCCTATTCTCATAACTCAGCATTACCAGATGCTATGTGAAACTGTCATGGATTGTATATTGTGCACTTACACCTAACGTGCACCACTACGGTCCCACTGAGACACCTGCCCAGACACACAACTCTATTCAACAGTTTTGTCATTGCAACCAACACCATACATCATCATATTTGAAGTGAATCCTTACTGTTTACAGATTTCAGATACAGTTATGTTGCCGCACAGCTGTCTGCAGTGACACAATCTGTTTTATTCATTAACCTGGCCTTGAACCAGAAACTTGTGTGATGCAAATCAAATCCCTGTCTGGCCAGTCCATGGGAAACTTTACATCAGAGAAGTTCACACTCTGAATACGCTGCTCGGCCTGGATTTTCATATTCTGCTGGTATTTCCGGATGGCTCCCACATTTGCAAAATAAAGGCCATCGCAGTAATGGTTATAATGTTGAACAATAATAAGTGAGGGAGCTGAATGAAAGCCTGGAGAGTCTTGTTGACCTTTCCGAGCTAAACTGGTCCTGGCTTGTGTCTGTGCACTGCTGGGCCCATTGTGTCCTGAAGCTTATCATTGTGCTGCAGTTTCCTCTGAGAGCGGAGTGTACAGTGTGTGTGCTCCTCAGTCACACACACACAAGCACACACACACACGCACACACTCGCACACACACTTACCTGGTGACAGATACATCAGACATGTCACTGCTTCATAAACTCAATGTTTCCTGGATAACTGCTCTGCTCAAGACATCATTCAGCTCTCTTCTGGTCACACAAACAAATGTAACGTTTATAAATCATAAAACTGCACAACATTTCAAGTTGTTTAAAGAAATTGATGAAAATTTAAAAATTAACCTTTTCAAATTTGCTCATTGATCAAACTATTATTAAAGGTGCACTGCATAACATTTCTAGTGCAGGTCCTCCACCTGCTTGTTTCCATGGAAATGTCATTGCGTAGAATGTTCCACAGTATAGATTAAACCAATCTATCATGAGAGAGACAAGCAGGCTACAGCACTACACTACGTTACAATTCAGGTCTGTGGAGGGTCGCCCCCATTCACAACATACTGTATTTTTAATCAATAAACTGAATCTATGAATAAATGCTAAATGGATATGTTTAAAGTCATACCATGGAATATTCCAGGCAAAGCAAGAACTGCTCCATAGAGACAATCAGGCAGTGGGCCCTCCACCAGAAAAGTTGTGCAGTGCACCTTTAAATATAAGAGGTCAGGCAAGCATCAGCATCGATGTTTAGCACCATGAAATAAAACGCAAAAAAGAATGTTACTTGGGACAAAAATGCCAATATCTGAATATAGGTAATGTGGATAGACTATATGCAATTCTATTCTAATTTCTAGTATAGACACTGGGTTAATGAAGTTGTAGCCTGTGTGTGAGTGAGTGAACAGCAGCCCTGCACGCACACAGCTGGCATTTCCCTACACTGGCATCTAACATGTCAGTGAGGCTGCAGAGCCCACAGAGTGCACAGACTGGCCTCATTCATAAAGCTAATAGCTGCTGAAAGCAACAATTATCCCAGCAGTAGCACCAGTGGATCAGTGGAAGTATTCAATTTTGTTACTTATTGCTCAACTTTTCTGGTGGAGGGTCTGCTACCTGATTGTCTCCATGGCGATGTTATTGCCTGGAGTGTTCCATGGTATGACATTAAACATATCCATCTAGTATTTAGTGCAGGCGTTTCTATTGCTCAAAAATACAATAATTCCTTCTCTGAATAGGGGTGACTCTCCACAGATCTGAATTGTAATGCAGCTTAGTGCTGTAAGCTGCTTGTCTTCTTTGTGATAGATAGGTACACTGTGGAACATTCTAGGCAAAGCAATAATATTTCCATGGAGACAAGCAGGTGACGAACTCTCCACTAGTAATATTATGCAGTGCACCTGCAAATAAAAGTACAGATAGTGGAGCAAACAATACTCAAGTAAAGGTTTCATACAGATTTTGATAAAACTTCAAATATAGTGATTTTGATAAACATTTCTGCTGAATTTCATTCAACAGAAATAATTGAATTGATTTTTTCCCCTAGCTGTTTTTATTTGTATATTTTTGTTTCCTCAGACTACAAACATGTTAGAAATAAACAGTCAGGCTTTTCAGCAGCTCTCAAAGTATCATAAAAAAATTACTTTAACTTTTGAGTCCTGTTCAGAAAGTTAGTGGAGTAGTGGAATCCCTGTTCTCAAATGTAGTTAAGTAAAAATAAATAGTATCCACTATAAAATGTACTGAAGTATAGTACAGATACCTAAAATTTATACTGAAGTACAGTACTTTTTAGTTTGTTTCGTTCCACTGATCAGCACTGGTAGTAACTTCACCTCAGAGTTCCCACTGGCATGAGGAAAGTGCCCCCACCTGTTGCCCCCTTCCTCTGATGATGTCACAGTCTCTGCAGACCCAGACAATACACCCACATCTCTGGGACTTCCCCTGCCCCGGCAACAGGGGGAGCTGTTGTGTCCGGCTGGTATGCACACTATGACTCATGGCCTCCTAATGTCCCACACGGTCATATGCTGTCATCTCACTCAGGCACAAAGGGACTGGGGCTGTTTGTAGGAAGTGGGGGCGGGCCCGTGGACGTGTTGCCAGGGGCGACTGATATCCCAACACCGCTGTGACCCTGGTAATGTCGGTGGCAGCTGCGATCAATGGTGCTATTGATAAGCATGGAGAGAGTGAGACAACAAGGAAACATCGTGAGAGAAAGGCTTTGAGTGGACAGCGGTGGTCTGTTCCCATTATGCAACTAATTAGCAAGTTTTTCAACAACCCCATTAGAGTTGTAAATGTCACATATAATTGACACAAAATTATTCCTAACAAAAACATTATATTAGAAGCAATCTCAGATCACAAGTAGTGGAGTCATTGTTTAAAAAGGAGCCTAATTTGTTGTTGCTGTGAAGTCATATGCAGTAAAAATTCAATTCAAGAGATGTCCCACAGAATTATATCTGTTCACTGAAGCTGATTTAAAAGTTTAATCTATCACATAAATTTTTTTGTCAGAAATTAGAACAGGGTCCGTATTATGCTATTTTTCATCTACGTTATAATGTTGTTTGCTCATCAAATACATACCTGGAGTTGTGGTTTGTCTCACTCAAACAAGTTTAACTTACAGACTGTATATTTAGCATATTTCTTCTCTCAAACAGCTTCTCAACAGCTGCTCCACTGTGTTCTTAAACTCCATACACCACAGGTGTCAAACATGCGGCCCGGGGGCCAGATCCGGCCCTCCAAGACCTTTAATCTGGCCCTCGGCTGATTTTCTATTAAAATATAAAAAAAATTCAGATTTTTCTGGTAATTTTCTGAGCATCTTAGCATAGCAGCGTCTCCAGTGCTTCTGTGCGTGGCACCTCCACCAGACAAATGAAGACCTGCCTCTTTCCAAACGCTCTTAAAGGACGATCGTTTTGACTGTTGACCGTGACACCCTCATCAGCAAAATGTAAAAAATAAGAAAAGTGGAGCTGAGTGCAGGATTTTCCAAGAAAAATGGACTAATTCTTATTTGTTCACGGAGGTGAATGGGAAACCTGTGCGCTTGGTGTGTTTGCAACAAGTGGCGGCGCTCAAGGAATATGATCTTAAACACCACTACGAGACACTGCGAAAAATACAATAACTTGAACGGAGAATTGAGAAGACAGAAGATAAACGAATTATTGCTGGGACTGAAGAAACAGCCGTCTGTTTTCACCCAGGGGCCAAGAGGTTCGTGATGCTACTGTGAAAGCAAGCTAACCTAGCATAATATTATAATATTTTGTAAAATAAAATAAAATAAAATAAATGTCTGTAATAGATTTGTGTTTCTCTGCACAAATATTTGGACTTATTGCTATTTTTGAGGTATATATGCCATGAGTTTTCTGATCCGGCCCCTTTGGAGTCAAAGTTGGTTGTATACGGCCCCCGGACCAAAATGAGTTTGACACCCCTGCCATACACCATCACTACTTCATTGTCTCCTTGGGGAAATTTGTCCTCCGCATTTGACCCATCCTTCAAAGCCACCAGGACACCTAATCAGGAGCAGCAGGGACCCAACTCAGTGATATTGTTGACAGGCTTGTTCAGGACTCCCCTCGTTGGAAGATTGTACCTATTGTGCATGTTCTGTGTTGATGAATTGAGATCAAATCAAAAATTGTGATCTGGCTCCACAAAAATTGTGGCATTAATTTTTCCACCATATTGACCACCTCCACTTAAAGTGTATATGACAGGACTACTCATTTCACTAAAACACTTAAGATTATCCTATTTAAGATTTTACCAAAACTTAACTTTTTATTCTCCCAAGTCTGCAATTCTTTCGGTTTCATATTTAACTTCATGGTTTGAAATCATGGTATCACACAAGGGAATTCTGAGAGAAAGAGAGAGAGATATACTTTATTGATCCAGAGAGAAATTCAAGTTTTGCTGCAGCAACATTTCCACTGCGCTTCTCAGTGGCCTTTGTGTCTCAGTCAAAGGCCTCAGTGCAGTTTAACAGGAGGAATAGTCAGGTAGGTTCAGTGGATTCTGTGGAAGAGCCACAAGTGTCCCTCCTCTGTGTCCTGCAGCATCACAGCAGTGTCCAGGGGGAACCAGGTGAACACAACAGAAAATGCTGTGTCCATACTCCGCTCTGGTGTTTTGGTCGGTGATGAAATGGTTCATTCCCTCAAAGTGTTTAGTCTGGAAGGTCACAGAGTATTTCCTCTGAAAGGTCGTCTGTCACATTTGATGCCAAATATGATGTAAAAGGCCTGTAGCATCTCAAATGTCCATAGCTAGCTCCTTAGCTAGCCTCTTGCATGTCTGCATGGATACGGGAAAAACAAATAACTTATTTCGCACAATCAAACAGTTCCTTACATGTGTCCTGCTCATGCTACACCTCTTAGCCGGTTAAAATCCCATGATATGATGTTAAAAACAGAGCTCAAAAAACAAAAAGTTTCAAAAACTACTGTGTGTGAGCCAGGTAGCAACAAAAACACAACAACAGTACTCTCTTTTAAGCCCAGAGACATTTCATTCATTATGTGCAACTTGTTAGGAACTCTCAACTTGATAAATGAGGATCTAAGTTCACTCTTCCAATATTTATAGACTGAGGAAATCATAACTCGTCACAATGACTCTATACATTCAGCATTGTATAAAACAGGAAGCATCAAAGTATTACAAACTAGTGCTATTATTGTCCTGACCTATGACCTCTGCATCCAGCACCTAATTATTTCAACACCAAAACACCCACATGGCCATTGTTACCTTACATTTGCACAATAGCATTTTTCAAACTTCTGCTCATGTCAGGCTTGTCATAACAAAAGACCAATTTCCTGTGTGTCCGTTAATGTACTCGTTCATCTATACATCCTGATTTCCTCCCATTGGCCGGAGAGGATGAAGTAGCCAGTGCGATCTATGGCCAGCACGGCGATGCTGGCCCCCGATAAGCCAGTATCTACAACAAACTCACAGCGACCATCAAAGCTATCCTACCATTGTTCCCACAGGCACAGGAAGCCAGGTCTGTTGTGTTATTGTTGGAAGGAGAGTGAGAGAGTGACGTGGAACGAGAAGAAATGTGAAGTTGTTGTTTCAATAGCGGACCGGAGAATGGGCTCTGATTGGTCAGTTTGAGGAAAGGACCAGCGTGGACGAAGCTACCTGAGTCAGAGCAGGAAGAGGAGCCGGAGCGGAACATCACGGAGGGAACGCCATCCGGAAAACACCTGGGAGCCCACGAGGAGAACAAACAAACCCGGAGGAGGGGAGAGGAAGGCGAGGAAGAGGCAGAGGCACAGCGCAGGCAGGATAAGGAGGGAGTTGTGCACGCTGAATTCAGAATCTGCACACTCCAGGAAGGGCCTATAGTTTAGATACAAGACAATCACAGTGTTAAAGATGAGAGACAACTTCAAGAACTAAGAGAATGGCAGGGATTTGATACATATGATATGAATAAAACTGAATGCAGACCTTCTTAAAAACAAAAAAAAATCCTATATTAAAGCCACAGTATGTAACTTTTTAGACTAAGATAAAGCATTTAATTTTGGATATTTTATTCCTCTGAAAAACCTTTAAAACAATCTTACTGTGAACGTGCTTGCATCTCCACAAACCTGACTCCTGTTTGGCCTGAAATAGGGCCCCCTCCTGCTGGTTTCCAAGGAAATCTTGTTACTTTGCCTATAATCTTCAACAGGATAGCAAATGTCTGTTTCCATGGAATCAGGCGGGTGATGTGCCGCCTCCATATTTTACATACTGTACCTTTAACAGTATGTTAATTACTTTATGTTGTTCCAAAGTAAAAATAATAAATAATAATAAATAAATTGGATATAAAACTATAAATTAGGTCATAGTTTAAATTAGGTTAAAATGTAATGACGTAATGGAGTGAACAACGGTTTGTATTGTTTATAGTGAATGGCAAAGCTGAGGAAGTGAACCTGTCTGGACCCAGAAGTTATGGCCATATTTGGCAAAGGTTCACGATCAGGAAGTGTGATGAAACTATAGTTTATCCAGAACCGGGCATCTTCTCAGTCCACTATTGTACTGCTCATGACTGACTTGTGACTAAGAGGTTAGACTGTGCAGGGTCAGGGTGGGATGGGTCAGCTGTGAGGGATAGAACACAAATACATGCTTTTTGATGCCCGAATTGGGCATTTTTGTGTAGCAGAGCAGTTTAATAGTTAGACAATATCACAAGCTAGTGGTGCTTTACTAAAAGTGTCAGATGTTTGCCACCTGAAGGAAGATGGCCTCCTTAAAATAGACAAAAGGTGGACATACGTGGGTAGTACATTTATGAATTAATACTACTGTACTACTTTGTTCATTTTACAATGTAACAATACTCTTACTTAAGTAAAAGTTTTAAGTATATTAATTATATTATATTATATTATATTATATTATATTATATTATATTATATTATATTATATTATATTATATTATATTATATTATATTATATTATATTATATTATATTATATTATATTATATTATATTATATTATATTATATTATATTATATTATATTATATTATATTATATTATATTATATTATATTATATTATATTATATTATATTATATTATACATGGGACATGAACATTTGTGCTTCTAGTACTTCTCCTTCAGATATGTTTGTATCATTCTCATTTTTGTGTCTATTCTTTGAGAAAACAGATGTTCTGAATACATTTTTTGTCCTTCCCATTGCGTTCACTTCAAATTACAAACCAGTTATTATATGTTCAATTACACTGACAATTTGTCTTATCCCCAAATACTTTTTTCACTTAAATAATTCTAGATGACAATTTTTTTTGCTTCTGTTTGAGTAATACTATTTTGAAGTACCATTACTCTTACTTTTGACCACCTGGAAGAAAGCTTCTTCTCAAAGAAGAAGAGTGCTTTTTAACAATGCATGCTGTCAGCTCAGTGTTATGTAGTTAAAATACAGAGAGCTGAAGGCAAAGTAGTATGTAGTAGTTTTGATCACATTCACCTGCAAACATTGTGTACTCTCCTTTCGTGGTTTCTCACAGAGTCATGGGGTTCATCCATTTGGCTCATCCATCACCACACAGACCTCACATGAGCACTGTGCAACACTGCAATGCAAGACATCAACTTCAAGTGACACATTTTTGTTCACTATCCAAAACAGCAGAAACTCAAATCATAAAGACAGACTTTTAAAAAGATGGTTTAGGCGTATATATTTTTCAGGTATTTACTCAACTTCCAGATCATATATGTTTCAGTAGAAATGCCAACATTCATCTAAAACTCCATAACTCCCAGACATAGACTGTATAAGGAAACGGACTAAGGGAGTGAGACGTCACCCATAGCATTTGGCTCCAGTCAAATGAAGCTCTCTGAGGCTAGAAATTATAGGAGCAAATGTGGAGCTCCATATTAGGAATAGAAACTTACTAATGGACAAAATAGCCAAATCAAAACACCACTATCATATAGAGCAGGTTAATATGAACATTTTAAGACAAAAATGTCAAAGTTCACTGCAGCAGTTACAGAGTCAAATGAACCGGAAGCACCTTCTACTTAAAATGCGGCAACTGGGTTATGTCCAATTATATATACAGTCTAAGATGTTGTCCTGTATGTGATTTTTGTCAGTATCAACACCTGTTCAAATGATTATCTAGGCTCGATAATAATCTTAATTTTGATTTGTATCTGAATGTAAAATAGTTGACAACTCTTTACTCTTAACTCACTTAATGATGGGTGGAAAAACACGCCTAACAGCCCATAAACGATTTTGAATTCTTGTCTTTTTTAACCCAAATACCTTTATATACTGTAAGCAACTAGGCCATGACACACTTGTGAGGCTGGCACCGGCCCACTCAGTCTCTGCAGAATCCATTGTCCCAGACTGGAGTAGGAGGGGATGAGAATGACTGGAGACTGCAGACATTGTTGGACCCATCGAACCCTGGAGAGAGCAAAGTGGAGAGAGGCTGACATATGCCCCCTCCCAGCCCAAGTGCACATCTTCTGGGAGGTATAAGCCTGGATTTCCCCCGTTCCACTCTCCCTGCCTCCAGAAGCAGGCACCCTCTCATTTAGTTCCACTCCTCTCATTTCCTCCTCCTCCACATTAAACCATTATGTGTTTTATAGGGCATATTTCCTCTCTGTTTCCCCTCAGCCTACTTGTGCCACCTCCAATACACCTGGCACAAGGGTATAAGTATTGTGAACTGGATATTTTTAAAGGTAAAGTAGTTTTAGAGAAAGAAGTATAGGTATTTTCAGTGCTGCTACTACAACCAAACTCAATTCATGTTATCAGACCTTTAGCTCATAATTAAATGGTCTATATTACGCTTTTTTCTGATCTATATTATAATGTTGTTTCCTCAACAAAAACACACCTGGAGTTGTGTTTTGTTTCATTCACAAATGTTTAACACACGTATCCTGTATATTAGGCTTGTATATTTAGGAGTTTTTCTCTGTCCCACCTTGCGTTGTCATGTGCTCCACTGTGTTTTTAAATTTTATAGGCCTTAACTAGAATCATGTGGATGATTTCCACCCTGGAGCTTTCCAATCTGTACTGACCTTAAAGGGACAGTTCGAAATTTTGGATATAGGGCCTAATTTCCTAGTGAGCCAGAGTTGGAGACGTGTGGAGACACTTTTTTAAAATATTCCATCCAGTCCTTGTATTTGGAGAGTTTGCTGGTGTTAGGCTAGTGCATGTCAATGAGCACAGTTAGTCTGCCATTAAAAACAGTCTTATCCACTCCATAGTGCACCCGAGGCAAAACTATTATAACGTCGGACTGTCCATGTGAATGTTTGTGTCGATAGAATCATTTTAGAAATAAAACCAACCTTGCATATGAAGGATTTATGTCTGAGCAGCAGCAGCGAGTTGTACTTCCTGGTAGAAAGTTTGGCAGCGGCGGACTGATATATGAGAAAATAGTCCCTCAACATGCAACGATTTATGCGACGCAAGGTTAGTTTTATTTCGAACCTTATTCAACAAAATCTGTTTTAATGTTTTTATTGCATTGAAAAACATGTGTACTTACATCTCCACAAATCTGACGCTCCACATGCATGAATCGTATTTATCACTAGTAGAAATGTTCCAATGTTCCAATGTTTAACTTTTTATTTCCATAGTCATGCAGGTGATAGTGTGAAGTGCAATGTTCATTTAAGAATTTTCAAATGTATCAAGCTAGACACAAGAAGAACATGCAAACTCCATGCATCCTCAAAAGTACTAAAGTCTGTCATACATTTTTCTTGCTTCATTAACTTCTCTGAGCTGTTAAGTTAATTGATGCAAATTTTGAGACATCTAGGAATACGATATTATAAGCGAGTTAAAATGAAAGCAACCTTTTGAATCCAATGTTTTGCTAACCAGAACGCTTCTTCAGGGCTTACTAGCTAAGTAAGTCCAGTTGTTTTCTTTTTACCTTGTTTGTAATAGCCATGGAAGTTATTTATTCAACCCTCTACAGCTCAAATCTTATGAAAACGGAAAAGAAATGGTACACACACCATAAATACTAAACCTCAAAATACATCGTCCCAGCTTTCATATATTATTATTATTATATTCCCAATATAAGTCAATGTAGTAAATTTTGTGACAGTTATTATTTATAATAGGATAATTATATCTAGGAAACAGCCAATATCTTTCTGTACACATTTGTCAAATCTACCCATTTCCCCTTCTATTATAAATCATATCTATTTCATGAGTAATTACCTGTAATAAGTAGTTTCAATGTCGAGATCTTTTAGGCATTTACACATTTGCATTGACAATCTCTGTGCTCCCCTATAGCCTTGCCCCAACCTGCCTGATTGTTCATTTTGATTACAGGTTCTTGGCCCTATCTCTGACCCACTGAAACTTCCTCCAATCTACAACACTCTGTATATGATAATAACACTGGTGAGTTTGCACGGGCAGGTCATAAAAAGTCATCCAAGAGTCACATCTGAACACAAGTGCAGACTTCTGGGTAATTTATGGTCCTCAAAAGGTTTTTTTTGCTTCTGACTTTTGGTGCACAGCTGCGTGGAGGCAACAAAGAAGGAGAAAAAAATCTTTGTGAAATTACAAAGATGTCAAAACGGGGTGTGTCAGATGAGTTAGCTACTGCCCGACCTCATGCTTTATGGTTCATGACTATAGTGCTCAGAGCCTTTATTTGTGGAGTATTAAAGCTGAATGGTCATTAATGGGGGCAGGAGAGGAGAGGTGATTAAGAGATGATTTAGTGCTTAATATATCAGAAGGTTGGTGTGTTTCTTATGTAGGTCACATTATGATTAAGTATATTCAAGGACTGTAGAGGTTGTTACGTGTTTGTTTTGAAATGTGCATTTTAAAGGAACAATATGTAAGATGTGGATTTAAAATGTATCCCCAGATACAAGAACAAAAAAGCAAATACAGTTTTTAACCTTTTACTGATAACAATTCTAATGCTGTTCGTGTAATGCCTCAGGCATCCAGGATCCATGTCAAAGGAGAAATTACATTTTGTCAACTGGACAAATGTTTTTCGATTGAATATGTTTGGCAGCTCATCCAAGCTGCTTCTTCAGTTCTGGTGATTGCTGGTGGACACTGCCTCCCTTCAGGCAGATATGAGACGGTGTCCAAGTAGCAGCTTGGATGAGCTGCGAAACATATTTGATCAAAAAACTTTAACTTAATTACAAAAACATTGGACAAGGTTGCAAAGGTGTTTATATTGGAATTTGCTCTTTGGTTCTTAAGTCATTTGGGTTTCAAAGCTGAAATCCACTTGGTTTAAACCTAAAATGCCTCTCTCTGAGCTGAATGGTCACTACCTAAACCCCAGTACCTACAGCCTTCATGAATCAGTGCTAGTGCAGCCTCTGCAACTCAGGGAATTCTGAGGGTTTTGAGCTTTCACAATGAGACTGTCCATATACTGAGAATGAGAAAAACTATATAAAAATATAGTTCTTTTAAAAATATATGTTAACGAGCTGATTAAAAATAATTAAACTTGAGGTGTCTTTGAATGACTGGTGAGGTGAGACTTTGAGCATTTCTGTAAGATATTTGATTCTCAACTAAAACAAAATTTTGCACATTACTGAGGTTACAAAAATACCATAGTCTAGTTAGTACAATGCAGTTTGTCAGTATAAAATACATACAGTAAATAGTCATGTCGCCAGGTTATGAAGCTCAAGCATAAAGGATAAGACAACTGTTGTCACTTCACTGCAGTAGCACAACCAACAGCCACATAAAATCCCCATCTTTTACCTTTAACATAACAGATTGTAGATTGTACCACAATGTATGAAGGCCCACTTGGATAAAACTAGCTGTAAACGGGGTCTCAGAATGGGCACACACCCTCACAGGTTATCCCGAGCTTACGTTCAGGCCTAATTACAATGGTCAGCTCTAATCATCTGTCTCCTGCTGTCTCCTCTGCATCCTCTTTTCATCACTCACTCTGTAGCCTCCTGTCCTCTTTCTCTCCATCCATAAATCTCCTCTTTGGTCTTGCTCTTGGCCTGCTGCCTGTAGCCATAACCTCAGCATCCTTCTAACAATATATTTTCCCGTGTGTACTTGTTCAAACCATCTCGGGAGTTACATATAAAAGAAAAATAAATTGAATCTTTATAGTACTGTAAGCCCCGAAAAGTTAGATGTAGTGGGAAAAACGACAGTATTATTCTGTGTTGAAAATGACACGATACTGTATACAATTATGGGAATGGAGACAGGAGTTCATTTGAGAGGAATGGTGGATTTTTTTGTGTTTAGATCATTTTAATGTACAATGTACAAACTATTCGATTTTATTTTCAGTGAGTCAGTGCATCTAATGTCTTCAACTTTTTTTTTCGAGTAACAGTATCAAGTTTTAAAATATTTTATTGCAACTAGGGATGCAACAATCTGACTGGTATTGGATATCAGTGTCGATAGTGAAAAATTTGCTGAATCAGATATTGGCTTAAAAATATCAGTTCAGCAGGCATCCTAAAGTGATATATAAGTTTATGTAATTAGACTATGAGACTTTCTGGGCCAAACACAACCAGGAAATAATTTGAGCTGTGCATTATACAGAGCTGTTCTGTAGTTACTTGAAGGATAAATAACACATTTACTTGAAGGATACATAACACATTTACTTGAAGGACACATAACACATTTGGATCAGAATTAAATGCTGTTTTCAGTCTCTGCACGGGTATCGACTAATATTGGGTATCAGCAGATACTTAAAACCATAGGATCAAAATCTATCGAAATCTCTAATCATAGCAACACTAATCTCAAATGTTTGCAGAGATGGGCTGATCCAAATTGATGTATTGTTACTTCAAAATTATATTAATCAAGTAGAAGTATGAAGTAGTGATCCAGAAAAATATTCAAGTAAGACTATGGAAGAATACCGTCTTGATATAACATCTGATTAATATTTTGAAGTTTCCATAATTTGAAGGACTAAAACATAAACAATGCACAAAATGTGGTATTTTCCAAGACCATTAAATGAGAAAAATTGCATCTGAAGGAACAGTGCAAGAAACACGGTGTTCAAATCTTTTAATATTATCACTATAAAACATTTGTCAATTGTTGATATAAACAGTACTGGAAACAGGAAATCTTACGTTCTCATAATTTGAACAAGTTTAGGTTTTAAGACTACTTCAGTTCAACTCACTGTTCTTATTCTCTTATCTCCATCCAGCTAGTGCCTTTATCAAAACAAACAAGTCTCCGCTGATAACAAAACCGCTGTAGATGCATGAAATACTTTGAGTCAAGGAATTTGTTGCTATCGGCGACCTGCACTGACTGAACGCAAGCTCCAGACTTTTTTTTTTTTTTGAGAGCAATACCAGATGACACCATGACACAGTGGACCCCGCGTCATGAGGAAATGACCTTGTAAACAGGAACGCCGGGGAGGAGGCTCAGGCTGAGACAAAAAACACACAGAAAGAAGAGGTCAGGGAAGCATTTTTAGACAGAGCAAAGACGCAAATCCACCTGTACTAGCCCCGCCTTCCTGCCCAAGGTCTAATTTTAACGCTGTTTCTATTTCTGGGTGTCATAAATCTCCTCTCACTGTCGTCGACCTTGCTCCGACTTCACCTTTGAGTTTTCACTTTGTTAGACCGAGACCTCTGTGTAATCACATTGACCACAGGACTGTGGTGAGGACAGAATGAACCGTGCACTGTTCTCATAGTGGTGCTGTTTTCTACAATAATTAACTATAAAAACAGGATAACAGGTATAGTCTATCGACAATCAAAACGTGTGAAACGAATTGTACAATTTATTTCTTTACTTTAAACTCTATGTAAATCTTGTGTTGTCATGTTCTCGTGGACCCACTCTCATGTCTAAAACAGTATACAAAATAATATTAAGGCATGAGATTTTCATAGTGCTTTTTTATACTCAAAGATGCTTTACAGAGCATTACTCTTTCACTCAGTGGTGGAAAGCTGTAGCTACAGTAGCCCTGGGGCAGACTGATGGAAGCAAGGCTACCGATCTGCACCATCGGCCCCTCCGTCCAACCACCAACTCTTTCTCTCTCTCACACAGACACACACACCAACATTCATACCTGGCGTTGTGGGTGAAGTGCCTTGCCTAAGGACACAACAACAAGCCTGGCCTTGTTTCTGAAATCTGATTAGATCAGGCTTTGACAAGCCACACAATATCGCGGCCATACCGACTTGTCAAATAATTATTATGATTATAGTTCACAGTACACAGCAGATTTTATAACATACACACATAGTAACTAGCCCAGAAGCAGCTGATAATGAGGGAAAATAATGAGCAGCTATAATGTGTGGCATGCTGTTTCTATAAAATGTTATGTAAAACCTGAACTTCAAGCTGGTAAGTCTGCTTAAGCCCACAGTGTAAGTGAATATGTGCACACAGTAGCCTATATAGGGTACAGAGCTGTGTGAAGCCCTCTGTTTGTTGATCCCCTGTATACAGCACATTGTCCTCTTTCCTCTGCTTGTTGTATGGTTATCCTATGGGAGAGGCTGTTCCGTTTGTCCATTGACTTTTGTTATTTTCTCTGCTCACTCTTGTTACATCTAGTCTTTCATAGATTTATTACATTATAGGTGTGTAAAGATATATTGCATCATTCTTGCATAGCTAAATGTGAACATATGACAGGTTTTCATCTTTTCCTAATTATGACTTGGTTTGGTAGAGTAGTACCTGTGCTAAGTATTTATCATAGGTTTACATCAGTTAAGAGGCAGTTTGTGGAAATAAAGTTGAGATGAAAAGTAAACAACACAAGAAGTAATGGAAAGATATAAAGTGGGGCACCTCTACCTATGTCATCAACTCAGAAAATTCTGTCCAAAATACAGAGACAATTTATATGCATTTTTCTGGACAGTTTAAACTTTAATTTTAAAAAATTGTTGAGTTGTTGTAATTTATTTGTATTCGTCTAATCATGTCTGTTGTGCAATGCAGACTCGGCGTGGCTCTTGTTATCGTTTTGGTTGCTAGGTAGCAGGTATGGGATTAGCTCAATGTCTGTCATATCTTCACCCCCAAAAAAAAATAAAAAATTAAAAAAAACTTCATGATGCAGCTAGCTCATTTCTGTGCACTGACATAATGGTCTGCTCCAGGGTTCTGTCAATGTTTAACTCATACAAACAGGTCCACTCATTACACTGACGTTAGCTTTAGCACATTTACTTTTCACTCCCTCCAAAACAGCAATGGATAATGGATAATTTGCAAAAAGGATAAGCAATTTTAATGAAGAACTGAAACTAGTCCCGTAGTTCTGATGTAGACTTGTTTTGGTTCCGTTCTAGTCCGGGTTTACTTCCCTGTCTAGTCCCAGTCAACTGTATAAACAGATTATGGAAATATGGTATTAAAATTGTCTGTTTCCATGGAGACAAGCAGGTGACACCACCGGGCCAAAACACCTGTAACTGAATAAGCACAAGATACTGACACTTTGCAGTGGGGTTGTTCTACATGTATCTCTATTAATGGAATGTTCAGCAGTTACCATAGTGACACAATGCACACATTAGCAAACACAGACAAAAAAGTTTTAAGAAAAAATACAAAATGGATTTAACACACTGCAAAATGGATTTAACACATTTTCAGGAACCCGTGATCAATACAAGCGTTCATGGTTTCAGAGTGAGAGCGACTGTTGGCTAATGCTAGCCGGCCTGGGACTGTAAATTTATGTGTGGGAGACTTGTTTAAGAGCACAAATCATTTCACCCGTTGTAGTTCCAACTCAGTCAGTTTGTTTTGGTCAGATTTTGTTAAAATGAAGCTCAGATTAAGTCTAACTTGAGTAACAGACTTTCTAACAGAATAGTACATTCAGTTAGCATCACACACCCAGGGAATGTTGTTGACATGACAGCTGGGAAGTCTCAGTAGGCCTACTGTCAAATATTTAAGGGAATGCAATACTATTTCCATGGACACAAGCAGGTGGTGGACAGAAAAGTTACATAGTCAAACTTTAAGGAGGTCAACATCATATGTTAATAAAACATCAGTAAAACATCAGTTTCATAGAACCATAAGTTATCCACAGAGTTGTTGGGGGTCCGTCTCCTCCCTTCAGAATATTGAATCCATTCACTGTGCACAGTGCCCTGTAATCCAGGCCTATTCGAGGGGAGGGGGGAGGAGTGAAATGACTTTGCCACCCCTCGTGGAGATCTTGAAATTAGAATTCCAATTTAGCGTGATGGCCCTGTGAGCTTTTCATTAGCTCCGTACAGTAGAGAGCAGGGAAGTCCCCCGTGCACCAGAAGGGGAGGGAATAAGGGGAGGGGATGGGGGTACTGGCACAGGAATGCTGCTGCTGTATACAGCCACTGCAAGCTGAACAAAACCAGGCATTCCTCACCCTGGTGTTTATGTTCTACAGACTGGTGTGGTCCATCCTCCACTGGAAGCCTCACTGTCCTCACAATGCAACGGCTGCACAAAATAAAATAATGTAAGAGAAACATGCGCACGCTTTTGGGGCTGTTGTGTCTGCTCCAGGGAACAGAATGCACAGAATGTCAAATGCAGCTACAATGAGGTTTTCACTGATAAGAACAGGATAGTTCACAGGATTAAAAAATGGTAAAATATAAAATGAATAACAGCTTTGTTTGTTATCTTTGTTTTTTATTTTTTTTCACAAAATAGCTTTAAAGAAGGCCTAATATACTTGTGTCAGCTATATAGTTTTAAACTATGACACCCGTTTGGACATTTTAAATCGCATTATTGATCTAAAATAACTTCAACATCAAGTAAAACATGTCTGCTGATTTCCGTGTTTAAAAACTGTGGTGCCCACGACCCAGTCCAAATACAGCTTCAGGTGAGTAAATGGTGAGGGGGAACAGTTATCAAAGCTAAAACCTCTGAAAAGTCGATTCTGCATAAGAACTCTGCTTTAAATTTATGGTAAAGTTTGTCCAATCAGTAGTGGGAAATATGTACACAGGTTAAAAATGCACTATAATATTTCTGGTGGACCGTACACCACCTGCTCATCTCCATAGATATGATTATGCTTTGCCAAGAATTTTCCACAGCACAGTGTTATTTCCTTCCATAGAGACAAAAACGTGACACCACCAGGCTGAGTTATGGATCACATCTATGGAAAGTCAAAGTCAAGTCAAAGTCAATGTTATTGTCAATTCCAGCATGTAACACAATTACACAGGGGGATCAAAATTGTGATTTGACCAAAAAAAAAAACTCCAATGTGCAGTTAAAAGCATGTTATGTCATGTGATTATCTTGAGTGCGTTGATTAGCCTGATGGCCTGTGGGAAGGAGCTGTTGCATAGTCTACTAGTCTTGCACTGCTACTGCGATAATGTTTGTCGGATGGTAGGAGGGAGAACAATTTGTGTGCTAGGTGGGTACTATCCTTGACAATACTGATGGCTCTGCAGCAGCGGGATGTGTACAAGTCCTGAATGGCTGATTGGGGTGATCTGATGATCTTTTCTGCGGCCCACACCACCCTCTGTAAGGCCTTCTTGCTGCCGGACCAGACTGAGAGGCTGCTGGTGAGGATGCTCTCAGCCGCACTCCTGTGGAAGGTTGTGAGTGGAGAAGGGAGAAGATCCACTCTCCTCATCCTGCAGAAGAAGTGTAGGCATTGCTGTGCTTGACCAGGGAGGAGGTGTTGTTAGTTCATGTGAGGTCATTAGTGATGGTCATTGGTGCTTTTCACGGACTCCACAGCACTGACACGGATGGTGAGTGGGGTGTGTGACACGTGTTTCCTTCTGAAGTCCAGTGTTATTTCTTTTCTTTTGCTGACATTGAGTTGAAGATGGTTCATTCCACACCAGTTGAGTTTGTGGACCTCCTCTCTGTCGTCATCGTCACTGATGAGGCCCACCACAAGGCCCTCAAAGTAAGATTGCATGTTTTTCCTAATTAAAGTTGTGTGGGACATTCCAGCCAAAGCAATCAAATCTCCATGGAGACAAACAAGTGGCGAACATTCCACTAGAAAAGTTACATAGTGCACCTTTATGCATTGTTGCTGTCTAATAACCATCATTACTGCTACCATTAATATGCTGTTACTACTACTATTTCTTATTTGAACACTATCAGAGTTAAATTGTACTTTGATCACTACTTAAACTTGAATTCAAATCATTCAATTAATTAAACAGAGCTGACATTTCACATTACAATACACAACCCAGAGTTACTTTCCCCTGTGGGTCATGAGCCACCCTCGGCTGATAGACATTACAGCCTGATGGGTTTCCATGGTGACAATAACAATAACAAACCCTGTGTCAGTGAGTGTATAAAGCTCTCCGTATCCCCATTGCCCTTTGCTGTATGTTGTGTTTACAGCGCTCCTTAGAACCCGCTGGTACAGTTATGCGGAGGTCACCAACTTAAAGAAAAACACAGGAACTGGAGCATGCACAGTTTTATAGAGGACAGTGGTCAGATGGAACCATGAATGAGGAGAGCCAGAGAGGGTCAAGTCCTGGCTCTTCTCCAAATATATGCTTTTGAAGTAGTTAACGGTCTGGGTGGTTTGTAAGTGTTATCCTAGCCTGGACTAGCAAAAACATACAAAGGTGTGTAGTCTGAGTCCTGGTTATAATACACCAGGGGGATTATGCGCAATATTTTTTTTAGTTTTCTATCATGTTATAACATTGTTTTCTCATCAAAAACATGGCTAAAGAGGTCTTAGATGTCATCCATTCATGTTTCAGTAATTTAGCGATCTCTCTCATCCTTCCTTATGGTTAGCTTTAAGATTCTGTGCAATGCTGCTCACAATTCTCCGTAAATATACAAAAGCATGACACAAAACTGCGCACGACAACTTGACAAACCTGATACAATGTACAGTACTTTCATTAGTGGGATGTACGCTGATTGTGTTGCAAGGCTGCTCTGAAGGGGGAGTGACTTAGCATGGAGAGCAAATGGATGTAGGCTTGGAGTGTCACAAACGAAAGTGAAACTTGGTTAATTGTCTCTTTCCATGGAGACAAGCAGATGATGCCACCAGGCCAAAAAAATGTAAATGAATAAGATAAGTTTATTGGAATACTAAACATTCTAGGCAAAGCAATAATATCTCCATGAAAAAAAAATATATATATATATATATGTATATATATATTTGTGTGTATATATATATATGTGTATATATATATGTATATATATATGTGTGTGTGTGTATATATATGTATGTATATGTATATATATATATATGTGTATGTATGTATATATATGTATATATATATATATATATATATATATATATATATACATATATGTATATATATATATATATATACATACATATATATATATATATATATATATATATGTCGGTTTCTGTATTAGATAAATATAGAGAAAACCAGTCTAGTTTCCAGGACATAACGCCATTATTTTGCGTAAGCTTTGTCAGGATTTACAAGGAACAGTGAACTTCCTGTCATGTTGTTGAGTATTACTTTGGTCTTGTGGTTTCATTATTTCCAAATTTCCAAGTTCCTTTTTTTATTAAGTAAGGATTCACCCACTTTTGCATCCAAGTGAAGTCTGTGAGTGTATGTTTTCAACAAATTGTGCAACTTTGGCAACTGAAAAACAAAATAATTCCAGTGTACTTTCTTTGTCCATATGTGCAACTGACTACAAATAGGTCTACTTAATTAAAAAATGTTCTGAGAAACCATTCAGTGCTACTTTGAATCTAAGATAGCTACATTTTGTTTGCAATTTGGTATATGTTATAAGATATATTACACAAAAATTTACTCTTGCTAGATTTAAGCCATGTTATACCTGAGGTAACAGCTTTATAACAGCATTAGTAACAACATGTTTTTAATGAGGTAACTTACCTCATCAAAAACATACCCGGAGTTGTGTTTTCATTCACACATGTTTTAGTAATCCTTTAGTCTGTCTACATCTCCAAAGCTCAAAATACTCTGTTCCACCTTGTGATGTCATGACGGAGTTTTCAACAGCCACTTTAACAGCTACTTGTTCAGTAGAGCTGGGAAATTCCAAGGCTAAAATTATCCAAATGATTCTAGTGAAGGTGTATGAGGTTTAAAAACACAGTGAAGCACTTTCTGCATTACTTTTCTTGGTGCGTTGCTTGGAATATTCCACAGTGGGACATTAAACATATCTATCAGTTGTTTTTATTGCTCATACCTTGAAAAATGTGCAGTTACTGTGACCAAGCTCTCCTCTCCACAGTTCTGACTTTTAACTTAGCCACTGCATCAAATGCTCTGAGGAGATAGAAAAGATTAATACCATACTGTAAAACACAGCAACATTTTCTCCACTGTTCACCAGAATTCACCTTTCATTGATTTTAAAAAGAATATAAAACAACCCTGGTCTAACTTTACGTAAACAACCACTTCTTGTAACCAGGATAAATGTATTGATTAGGGTTATGATTATGTCACTCTGCAGTAGACATACTTCCCATAATGCACTTTAAATGTCAATATGCATCTATCTCTCTCAATCTGTTTTGCCCTCTGATATCCTCTCTCTCTCTGCCCTTGTTTCAATAGAGTGCATTCCAGTAATTCCTCTCTGTCTGTCAATCTCTGCGGCTCTCTCCCTCTCTCTCACTCTTTATGCATAGACTCATTGGTTAGCTGCTGTTGACAGATGCTGACTGGGACTATAGGGACCGTGGATGCCAAAGACTGGTGCCACGCAGACACAGAAGCTTTGATATAGGGCTGACTAAATAATTTGAGCATTGCAATTACACCTAGATTTGAGACTTATGTTTTAATAATAGGATTCTGCTCAAAGTTCACATTTTTGGTCCAGAAGAACTGACAAAAAAGACTGAAATATGAACAGACAAACTAATGCGAGAATCTCATTTCAGAACATGTTTGTACAGATCTTAAAGGTCCTACATTACGCAAAATTGTGAGAATGTTGTTACCTCCTCAAAAACATACCAGGAGTTGTGTTTTGTTTCGTTCACACATGTTTGAGGCCCCTTCATGATTATCAAAATGCTCTGTTCCTCCTTGTGATGTCATGTAGTGGTAGTTTTCGAATGAACAGCTACCTTTTACCATTAGTTCAGTAGAGATGGGCAATTCCTGGACTGAAATCATCCGTATGATTCTAGTGAAGGTGTATGGAGTTTAAAAACATAGTGGAGCACTTCCTGTCCATATGACATCACAAGCTAAAACAGTAGTTTAAGATGTACTAAGCCTAAATATGCAGCGTTTGTGTGTTAAACATGTGTGAATAAAACAAAACACAACTCCAGGTATGTTTATGATGAGGAAACAACATTATAACAGATCAGAAAATAGCATAATATGGGCTCTTTAACTACAGGTTAGCACGTTTTATGCAGAATAAGCCCGGATATTTTGTTTTTAATAGAGGAAACGATGGTATGTTGAAGTTTTGCCTTGAAGTAGTATCTTAAAATGTGCACACATTAAAGGTGGAGATGCTTTTGTTAGTGTTCCACAGTATTGCATTCATGGAGGCAAGCAGGTAACACCACTATGCCGCCAAGTTACAGGTCAGATCTGTGGAGAGACAACACCGCGATCAGTTGAAATGCATGAATGTCAATGTATTTCTTCAGATATTAAAACAATGCAAGAGTGTAATTGGAAGTTAAATGCTATACTATGGAATATATCAGGCAAAGCAATAACATATCCCACTCTACAAGGAGTAAGCAGAACCTCCACCAGTTACAAGTTACACTGTACAGCTTTAAATTAAAAGAACTATAGAGTACATTAAAATTGTGTGGTGGTAACAATGCTAAACTGGCTAATTGTGGAATGTTTTTGTGTTATGACTTTTACTTTTTACTTTGTTATCAGCAGCCATTAATTCAGGTGCTGACAAGAGGTGTTGACAACCAAGCCCGAGCATGTGATCAGAATCCTGAATAACAAAGCCTATACAACATCTAAAAGTGTGCATATTTTCCGCGTAGATTTATTTGGGTACTCTGGTTTTCCCCGGGCAAAATACTTCAGCTCGGTACTGCCAGACCAAGATCCTGGCTCAAGATATGGAGAGGAAATCTGAGGCAGTGGAAGTGACATTGAAAGTTGGGTCAAATGCAAAGACAAAATACTTTGTAGCTGATGTCATCAGCATTCCCTGGTGGTGTGAAGCTAACTGAAACTGCACTACTCTGTTAGAAGTTCTGTTACTCAAGTGAATTGATCTTAATCTGAGCAATATTTTAACACAGTCTGAACATAAAGAACTGACTTAGTAGAAAGTACAACAGTTGAGATGATGTGTGCTGTTAAACAAGTAACTTTACAGTCACAAACCAATAGTATTTCAATTAGTCACTGTCACCTTTATGTTGAAAATCAAAGTGTATTGATCACAAGCTCTTGAAGATGTGTTTAAATCCAGTATTTTTTCATACACTTTTTGTCTGTGTTTGCTAATGTGTGCATTGCGTTACCATGGTACCTGCTGAACAGTGGAGATATATGTAGAACACCCCCAACGTGATGTCACTGCAAAGTATCAATAGAGTATTCCAAAATCATCATCTATTTCTTATACCATAACTTTATATTTGTCTTACTGAAAGGATTGAAATGGTTACTGCCTTTTCAGTTGTTGTGACATTTTATTGACAGATGAGCTCACAAAATACCTTTCGTTCTTAAATGTCACCAAGTTATCTATAGTGCTTTTAGTGCACCTGCATACATCCCTCTTTTGTCTCAGATTCCGACTTATGACCAGAGGAAACCCGAGATCCGAGGAGAGGGTTCAAACTGGGGCTCAGAGGGGCCAACTAATGACTTCCCAGCGGCCCCAGCGGCTCTACCCATGATCCTCTATTATCTCCGGGACACGCGCTGCTGAGAGCCTATACCCCTCGACTAATCAGGGGTCAACTGTGCACCTATAGTCCCACACAAACCGCAAGTCTATTGAATACAGTGGGCGAAGGAGCCAGCTATGCCATTACTGCGTCAATTTAACCACTGGAAAACTCTGGAAATCAAATACCACCATTGTGCAAGTGGAGATTGGAGGGATCGGGCGGTGCTGACCTTCTCCGGATCTTCTCAAAAGCTTAAATATTTGAGCGAGTGCTGTCATTTTTCACTCATTTGTTAAGCACAGAGGGCCCACTGTGCAGGCTCTGTCAGGAAGGAGTAGTGTGTGTAAGGACATGTGCGCTGGAAGTCCACACAACACAGATTAAGCAAGTAGGACAAATAGAACTAGCACTGAAGTCGTGTTTTCAGTTAATAATAATACTTGGGCTGTGACTGTTTACCAAAACACATGATCAACCGTTGGCTTGAGACTTACAGAGTGAACATAAACTGATCCAACTCTGAATAAGCTCTGAATTATTTTTATTGATAAACTCTGAGAAAGCTTTGTTTAGACCACAGAATGTATATATAGATGGACCTAGCCAACCTGCTAGCTTTCCAAACAGGAAGTGGGCGTGCTTGTGGCTTCATTAACTGTTTCTCCACTTCACTGTCTATTGAAAAAAAAAACGTTGTGTTACTTTCAACATCCTCACTTCGGGTTGGCTCTTTGGTTGCTATGATACTTGCAGACAGAATTCCTAATGGCTCCAAATTTGCTGCCATGACTGTTAACCTCGATGAGCTTCATTTGACTGGAGTCGAATGCTACGCGTGACGTCACACTCACTTATTTCACTTACACAGTCTATGGTGTAGACTTAATTGCAAATTTGATTAGCTTTAATAGTCTTTTTAACATAATAATGGATTAATCAAGCTCTTAAAGGAGTTTTTATGCAAGATTGACTTTTGGAGCTTTCTACCAGCTCCAAAATTGTTATAGTGGTGTTTTCTCATTAAAGACATCCAATCCAATCCACTTTATTTATATAGCACATTTTATAAACTGAAAGCGTTTTCAAAGTGCTGCACAAAACCATCATTTAAAATAAACAAATAACCACAGAAACTGTTTAAAATAAACAAGTAATCAAATGCCCTACCAGTGTGCATACAAATAAATATACCATAAAATAATGTCTGAAGATGTTTTATATTTCTGAAGATGTTTTATATTTCATCCATGAATGTTTGAGGAATCTTGTGATCTTTCCTGGGCAATATTCAGACCCTGCTTATAGTTAACCGTGTACAAGGCTCAGCCTACAAGCCTACTTCACCCATTATACACCACAGAAGTAACACCAAACACCCCCCTCTTTAACCACTATACTGAATATACCAATATCAAACCCAGTATTTTTCTGGATCAGACCTGATATAACACCAGGATTTCACTTCACTACACAGGAACATCACCTGTCGTGCTGTATAAATTCATTCACAATTGTTATTTGATTATCTTGGGGCAACAGAGGCGATACTATGTGAAAAGTGCTTGGAAAAGAGAAACAATCCACAACAAAAATAACTCTAAGAATAAAAAAAATCTGGCAAATAATGTAGGAAAAATCAACAAAGGAAGCTACTTGGATGATCTTAAGAGTACAATACTCCTCAAGTGGCATCAAAGGGCCTATGTTACACTATTTCCTGATCTGTTAAAATGTTGTTTCCTCCAAGTCCATACACCTTCACATGAATTATTTGCATCGTTTCAGATGTGGAATTGCCCATCTCTGCGAACTAAAGTTAAAAGGTAGCTATTAATTTGAAAACTGCCACTATATGACATCACAAGGTGGAACAGAGAATTTTGAGCTTCGGAGATGTAGACAGACTAATAAATCAGGATGACTCAAACATATGTGAATGAAACAAAACACTGGATATGTTTTTGATGAGGTAACAGCATTATAACATGGCTTAAAGCTGCTCACAAGAATCTACCTACAATTCTGTAATACAGGACCTTTAAAATCCTCAGTAAAAAGACCCCTATACCTGAGAAGCAGAGCAGTTCAAGGCTAACAGTAAGGCTAAAAGCTACAGTCCAGTTCAGCCTCCTCAGACACAGTACAGGTGTTAGTGGGCGCTTTTAACTTAGCTCACTGTCAGTAATACTTTAATATACTCAAGGCAGCACGAGTCACCCACACACCCATCTTCAAAACATCCAGTACACCCACTAAGCCCATTCTGTTTATACATCTTTACCTTCAAAGTCTGTGATGCTCCTTTAAAGAGACAGGTGCAACTGCTAAAGCTACAGAGGATCCAGCCGTTTCCGTGGCCACAAAGAAGATACTGGACATTCAAAGGCAAGTTAACCAAATTATATACCTAGGTGTCTAATATATTTCTATAAGATATGTGCAATTTTCTATTTAATTAGCTTATATAGTCATGGTATACAAACACTACCAGCCAAAAGTTTGTACACATTCTCCAGTTCAATTTTTTTTCTTTATTTGAACTACTTACATTTCACATATATACGATAGAGATCAAATATGTGAAGCTATGAAGATATATAGAATTATGTAGCAAAGAAAAAAGGTATATAAATCATATTTTTCGGTAAAGCTACTTTGGAGATTTCAATATATTTACTTTTTTTTGCAATATAATTCCATATATCTTACTTTATATATTTGATGTCTGCTGTATATATGTAATATGTATAAAGTAATCAAATAAAATAAAGGGTGAAGGTGTGCCCATACTTTTGGCTGGTAATGTACCTTCTGTATACAATATTTTTGTATATGATGTATGCAATATTTTATTTAATTAGCTTATATGGTCATGGTATACATATTTTTCAGGATTTTGGTTACATGTTACAAGTATAAATGAAAACACTATATTAAAATTCAATCTATCATCATTATCATTATTTATTGCCTTTTCTTATTCTATAATGAGAAGCTATTCTGACAAGAGCTGCCCTTTGGCACACTAATGGAAGTGTGGCTGCCAAGCTTACCATTCATATAATGCCACAAACCAAAACACATAAGCGTGTTAAGTGGCTTGCCAAAGGGTTGAAAGGAGTGAATTGTCAATCCTTAGGCATGTTGACCAACACCTTTTTATAATACCTAGATATTGATATTTAAGGTGGACTGTATAGGTTTTCTGGTGGAGTGAACGCTGCATGTCTCCATGGAGTTATTGCTTTGCCACATGTTCCACAGTATGGCATTAAACATGTATCTTTCTCTTTGTAGACACCACCAGGCAAAGTTACAGGTCAGAGCTGTGGAGAGGTGCCTCGCTTACAGAAAGAATACTTTTTTTTAGCAATCCGTACAAAACAACCGCTTCAATTGAAATCTTCAACCAGAAATGTTACATAGTGCATCTTTAATATCCAATTTTGATTAACCTGCTTTTACCTCTCAAATCTGCATACATTCACCCCTGCCCTTACCCAGTAAAATAAGAGATGCCCCTATTTGCTCCCCTGCTTATAAACAGTGAATTAAAGGCTGCCAATAATAAAGGTGTCAATTCCAGTGCAGGCAGGCTTACTATGGCTACACAGCAAAGCAGCTACAACGTTCACGCCTTGGGGTTCTAGTTTAGCTAGACACTGGGTGTGAAAACTCCTTTGAAACTGAGTAAGCAGTGTAGCAGGCTTCTTCAGTATCTCCATTGATATTTGGATCACAGGTGATGCCTGTAAAATTGTGGTGAGAAGAACAGGTTGGTGGGAAAGCCCCTACCTCCAGGGGTGACCCCCTCCTCTTCATCTGTCTGCAGTTCCTCTTCTTCGTTTTCATTAGATACGCTTCTGCTTTGGGAACCACAACCCAAATAGTGGGGAATAGAATAGGTTTTGACACGTTAGCTGTCATAAAATTGGCAATGTGTTTGATAACTAAGAGCGAAAGCATTTCAATTTGGAAGACACTGAAACAGCTCCTTTTGTGTTGTCAGCCAAACATTTGTAGTGTAAATGAGTGCTATGTGCCAGAGGATTCCTGTTACCTAAGCACTATTTGGTGACCTGTGCTGTCTACTCTGAGCTAGCGACCTTGGTCAGACATGTGAATATGAATTTGAGGGTAAATATAGCAGCATAGCTCACACACCGTTTCCTCCATGACTCTTGTTAGGAAAACAATAGCATCCTATTATTCACCAAAGCATAACTGAAATCACATGTTTCAGACAAGCTGTGACATTCCTCTGTACATGACTTTTCTGAGTGTAGTTCAATTAAAACAACAAGATGAGTGGATGTTTTGACCTAAATTGCAACCTGACTAATTTAAAATGGCACAACTCTATTTTTAAATCTCATTTAAGTATCGTAAATTTCAATCAAGAGTGATACTTATAAAAGTTGGTAATTTTCTGATACTTTCAATCTGGGTTGCCAGACCCTAACCTGCATATAGGATATACACCCAAGTTTGTTTTTTTTTCTTCTCATTCTCAGTATATGGAAAGGCCATGCCTCATGTGAAAGCTCAGAACCTCCAGAATTCACTCACTGAGCAGCAGAGGCTGCACTAGCACCGATGAATGATCAGCTGCAGCCAGGTGCTGGTGTTTAGGTAGTGAGGATTCAGATCAGGGAGACTCCTTTTAGGCTTAAATCAACTGGATTTCTACATTGGAACTGGCAACCCAAGAGAAGTTGCGAGTTTGATGTGAGGCCTAGTCTGCTTTCTGATGGGATAATCAAAACACCAAATTATTATTTTTTGTAAATATCAGCCACCCCTAGCTGAAGAACCACTATAATATAGTAATATATGTTAAGTTGTGTTAAAAGTTATAGTGGCAACACTAATAGTTCTTGTGAATGAAGTCTTTTTATATAGTAATTGTCATAGTGGGAAAGTAGAAAATTAAGGTGCTTTTTAATCATTGTATTTGAAAGCTATGCAATAAAATGGCACAAATGGTCTGGGAATCAAATCTGGAACCATCTCGCATTGTCCTAACTACTACACCACCACATTTCCCATAATCATATTATATGGGCTCTTTGAAGAACAATCACTTCTTCTCTGTCCACCAAAGGCTTTTGGAGTTATATTTTATCAGCGAGCTCTTGCTGAGTCGAACCTGGTGCAGTCATGGTATGGCATTGTTTAAAAATGTCCCCCAAACAAAAGTGACTATGGAAAGGTCAGGTGCCCAGAATAAGCGCGGTGATATTTTCAACCACCTTTTGTTTCCTGATGGCCTGGCTCGGGGTGATGCTGATGTAATGAGAGGAGTCAGTTGGCATGGCAACTATCCTTGTGACCCATCCAGTTTTAGTAAGTATATTAGTGTCACATTTAATTTAGTCATAGCCTGGGTTATCTACCAGTGTTAATGTTGCTTTAAGCTGTGCTATTTAAAAAGCTGAAGCTGCTCTGTTTGAGTCGGTGGAGTTCTAGTCCAGGAATTGAGGCCTGTACTACAGATGCATGTAAATTTTCATGAGGGTTCTGATAGCTGCTTGTCTTCATGGATTATTTACTTTACATGGAAAGTTACACAGTATGGCATTAAACTTTTCTAATTAATTGCTCAAACTCCTTTGAAAAACATGCATTATTATCTTTCAACGGATCAAAACTGTAACGCACTGTGAAGCATTATTCTAAAAGTGTTATAACCGCCACAGAGATAAGCAAGTGACATATCCTCTACTAGAAAAAGACATAATGTACCTTTAATGTATATGAAGATACATGTACATGCACGATGAGCAAATACTGACATGAGAAGGTGTACAAGTACAAAACTGAAAATACTGATGTAAAAACTTAATCCATTAGGAGACTCTTAGCTAATTACAAACCAGGTAATTGTAAAAGTAATATAGAGTCCCATGTCTTGCTCAGCATATATATGTATTTTCAAAATTCTACAGTATGAACGAGTACAAATCAAAATGTATAGTTACGATATATGATGAGCACTTTGAGCTTCTCTTTGTAAGTGAAAAATACTATACTATACTATACATTCAAAGTCAGGCCTATGGTTCCATAGGCCTGACTTTGAATGTACTTTCTTGTAGAGGATCAGCCACATTCTTATCCCCAGTTGAGATAATGGACTTAAATAAGTTCAATCATGTTGCATAATTGAGCTTATCTATGTCCATGGTTACAGCAAATGACGGTACTATTTTAAATTACAGATCACATCTGTAGAGAGATGAGCCTAAGCATTAAGTTTAATGTTTTTCAAGATATTTAGTTGGTAATAAAAACACCTGAATAAATGCAAGATTGACCATTTTAAAGCCATACTGTGGAACATTAGAGGAAGTAATAACAACTCATTGGAGATAAGAAAAGTTAGCCTACATAGTGCACCTTTAAATTAGGTTGGAGAAAGGCAATAGCTTAGCCAAATCTAAGTCCACTTTTAATCAATGACATTTCAGCCCACTCCCAAACAAACTTTTCTCGGCTGTGCGTCAGGAACACGTGCCTCATAAAGCCCAAGTTCCACAGTGGAGGAACCCAGCTCACAGTGATGCCATGCGAGCTGTGCGTGTGTCTTTGTATGCACATTATCATCCATTCTTCAGGCAGGGGGCGGGAGAGATACGCAGCCACGCACACACAAGTACACACGCTCACACGGCAGACTTGGAAACGTGCTCTTCCCCTCCACCACCACCACGACCACCAGCGGCAGCAGCACTTCTCAGCAGCAGCAGCCGTAGGAGTTGCACTTTAGCGCAGCCAGTGTGTGTAATCAGGCCGATCCAGCGCTGAGTTCACGCCGCGCTCTGCTCAGTGATAAGGCTCCAAGGAAACAAGAGGGAGCGCACCATTTAACTGACCTGCCACTTCCTCGTCTACGTCTTCTACTTTTCATTTTTACGTTTTTGCACAGCTGGACTTTGAAAACGTCACGGTTATTACAGGCATCTTGGAAATGATTGGAAAATATTCAAACGGATAGATATTGGAATAACTTTTTCCTTTCCATCCCAGCTTGGCTTTTAATTGGATAATTTTGTAAAAACGTGGGGGTGTAATAACACCTCCCTATTTTACTTTATGACAATGCCGAAGAAGAACAAAGTGGATTTTTTTACTTGAACTGTACAGATAAGAATCTAACATTACTTGGTTTTGTCCCTCGGCTGTCTCCGCTGTGGAGTATAGGCCCCTGCGTAATACCCCCGCGCTCCCTAAATGCCCGGTCCGCAGCGGCTCGAGGCTGCCCAGCAAGATGAGCTCGTGGCTGGCGCTGCTGCTCGTGACGGCGGCGTGTCTGCGCTTTGGCGTTGCCGAGGTGAGTTTTGGCTATCCCCTGGCACATGCCCATCGTCTACTATGACTGTCATATCTCCTTTTGGGCAGGGCGCGATACAGGCGGTGCACACAGGCCAGCAGCGCGCGATACCAAGGGATAGAAAGACATTGGGTTATGAGAGCTTTAGTTGCGTTCTTAAAATAGGCTATTCCTGAACTTTTGAAAACTACAAAAAGAAAAATCATTAATTTGCCTCGTAAATGTTGCTGTTTACACGAAGACTCATTGTAACTACACATTAATGAGTTTTATAGGCACTGGACACACGATGGAGCTCCCATTAAAGTTAACTGCGCTCTAGTTTGGGACATTGTAAGTTTACAATAGCAGGAAATGTTTTAAAAATGGAAACGGTACTGTGGGAGCATTATTGTTTCTTTGACGTCGTATTGTACGCCTGACACCATTCTGCTTAAATTATTTTTGGTGGGACTTTTTGCCATTGTCTAGGCGTATATTTTAATTTGGACTATTTGCCAAAACCCAATAGACCAGATTTCTCAATCACCAAATCAAACGACGTGGGCTGCGTAAGAAATATCTTGTTCTTTCTGTCTGACTTGGTTGTGCTTTCCTTTAAACCAGTTAGATCAAAACAAAAGTAGACCAACGTATCGCTCCTTTGAAGTTCGTGCACCTGCCCGTACGTAAACTCGCGGGAGGAGAAGCTTACGCGTTTCCACGTCGCCTCTGTAATGTCATGGCTGGGCTCCACTGGCAAAATAATAACTGTTATTTTTGGTCATTAACTTGAATGAATGGATGGCTAGGAGAGGCTCATATCATCTGCAAGTGCGTGTGCAGCGTAAAAGCGTGCACATGCGCCCAACCCAATAGTGGAATATAGCGATGCACAGTGTTGAAAGATGAATAGGGGAAGTTTTAGGAAAATAAATAAAGGAAGACAATGATGTATGATTGGAAGAGAGATTGGCATCGTTGAACCTCCTTTAAGGTCAAACAGGAAGACAAAACTTATCCCAAGGTCTTGTCTGGGTCAGCTAATGTAATGACAACTGGCAGTATGATGACCAATGTACAACTTCTTGTTTTGTTGATGCTAAGAGATAAGAAGGTTTAAATGGAGATTTTAGATACATTTGGCCTTGAACATATATAGTCCTATATCAATTTCTTTCCTTCTGTGTGTTTATTTTGGTCCGTTTTGGTTTGTTTTTGGAAGATTACTCTATAGAATTGCACTTTTATTTGGGTTCAGTTAAATGTTTTAATTGCCTGTGTTATATTGCGAGATAGGGCCAAACATACCAACTCAATACAGTCACAGAGAGCTCATAGTATCAGAAATATTAGAGTGGATTTTTTTACATTTTAGAAGTTGGCAACGCACTCCATTGCCTACCATGTCCAATTATAGTATGTGCGGCAGGAAGGGCATCCGGTTTAAAACTCTGCCAAATCAATCAAGGAGCATTTGAATGGAAAAAATGAGCAGTATTTCTTCACCTCAGAACTATGAAAGATCATGTTTTCAATTTAAACCTTAGGTATTTTCATTTTACTATTGTGAGATAGGGCCAATGCTTTGTTGGTGGTTTTCAAGTGGACCTACCAGCTTGAGTGAACATAAACTTGCCTGTTTTTTTTTTTATTGTGACATTGTGTGCTGTGTAGAAAGCAATAGACCCACAAACCCACAATTAAAATACTACGGCAAATTGAAATCCTCCACTCCCCTTTTATTGACTCCCATAACTATGTATTAAACCATTCTATAGCATCGTCATGGCAACTCGACTTAAAGGCACGCACATATCTATGAAAGATGACTTAAATACCTGTCTTCAACCCTTATTTCTAGTTTATGGGCCACATGTGAAGCAGGTTTAGTGCGTGGGGCATGTGTGTTCAGATACAGGAGAGGCCGGGGAGAGCTTTGAGGTGCGAGCAGGAATTCCCCATGATAAAAAGTGAAATAGTCAGAGCAGAGGCAGCATTGTACGGCTCAGTCATGTTCTAAAGAGACATGAAAGTAGGTGGAACTGAAAAAGTAGACCCTTGCCCCATGCTTGATCTAAATTTGGCAAATGCACAAAGGGCGGTATTCACCCTAAAGATCTTATATATGCAGTTTTATGACAGATACTTGTGTTTCATTTCATTCATTATGTTTACATATAGTAGCCTGTATTCCATACTATCTGTCATGATAACACATTTTGAAGTACGATATAAGAAAATATAGCCAATAATATTGAAACTAATTTATGTCACTGCAGGGTTATCCCCCAAAACTATTTTAAATGTACAGTATAGTTACAAAAACACAAACCTCAATATTTATTCAACCTTGCACTGCGCAAATCTAATCATAGTACACAAAAATACCTAAAAGCTCTTTGTGAGCATGAAGAAAAAGTACCCACAATAAACAATAACCCTCAAAACGTACTTCTCCATCTAACATATATTGAACGATAAGTCGATATATATAATTATCGTGACAGGCCTATTGCATAACGTTCATAAAGTTTTTGGAG
The DNA here is from genome assembly GCA_034769755.1 of Odontamblyopus lacepedii. Lineage (NCBI taxonomy): Eukaryota > Metazoa > Chordata > Actinopteri > Gobiiformes > Gobiidae > Odontamblyopus > Odontamblyopus lacepedii. The sequence continues at coordinate 26,952,029 of CM068351.1, read as the reverse complement.
TCCTCTTATCAAAAGTATTTGCAGACAGTTAAAGGAACACTATGTAACCATTTCTGGTGGAGGGGCTGCTACCTGTGACTGAATAAATGCAAGATAGATACACCACAACTGATTCAAGGTAGTTGGAACCTGCTCCAGTGCAAAATTATTGAATCATACAAAATGCAAAAGACCCATTCGCCAATGCAAAAATATAATAAGTTTATTATCACATATACATAATATACTGTACATGTATAGTAGAGATACATGAGTAAGTCCCAACTTTACAAACCTTCCACGTGCTCCACACACTCTACCCCATAATCAAGTCCCATTAGCTGTCACCTTTTTTCTACTGCTGCACCCACTGCTTCTCAACTGTGGGGCGGAGTCTAAAAGAGGCAATATGAGAAAAATAATTGTGATTTTTTTGTTGTTTTATTGCCCTGCCCTACACAATATTTAACACAATACCACATGCTCACCTCGTCTTTGTTCAGTCTCACCGGTGCTCTCTGGTCTTCTTCTGTCAGGTCAAAGCTGGAACACTATCAGACTGCAGTAACATAGATAGCACCTAGTGGCGATATGTGAGAATACAACAGGGGCAGGTCGGCCAATATAATTACAGATGGTAGCTTTAACAAAGCAAGCACAAAGACTTCATTATGAAGATAGTTTAAGAAAGACTGATGCTTTGTAACTACATAATCAATGCCCTAAATTTAACTCTTAACTCTAATTCCTTAATTAAAGCCACAGTATGTAACTTTTTAGCCAAAAAATAACATGTTTTTTCCATGTTGGTTTTGTATATTGCACTGAAACATAAAAACTTACTGTGAGCGGACTTGCATCTCCATGAACCTCAGTTGTATTTGGCTTGGAGGCGGGCTTTCTTCTGCATGGTTCCATGGAAATTTTGTTCCTTTGGCTTTAATCTTCCACAGTATGACATAAAATGTATCTATCTCTGTGGAGATTTCACTTTAATTTCCATGGAATCATGCAGGGGATATGTCACCTATAGAAAGTTACATATTGTGCCTTAGTAGTTACTAAGCCTGAATTATGAATAAACAATTTTTTCATGATGAGTCTTTTTCATGCTTTATTAAGGCTATTAAAGTGGTACCCTTTTTTCCTCTCTTTTCACACCCGTATAGTAAATGACCATTATGCACTCCATGGGACCACCACAAAGCCTACATTGAACTGAGACTAACTGGAATCAGGAGAGAAACAGTGATTCTTGTCAAAAATTCAACTGGGTCCCACAGTCAGCTAGCTAACAGAAAATAGCTGGATCATTTTGACCTAAGTGATGTTCTGCCATATTCCAACATAAAGTGCAGAATTTCCTGAATAGAAAGGAGCTGGTTAACTTGAGCGTATAATTGAGCGTTTATGTAACAGTTCATTTCTGTGTGAGCCTCCAGTGCAGTCGTAACAGCTGCTGCCTCTGCCTCTCCACACAAAGTCATTATTCCAAAGAGCCACAGCCCCACATGCAGCTGGATGGGAGACACACAGTTACAAGCAAATGAATGGGACCATTGGCTTAAGATGCAAGAAAACCCAGAGAGCATCTGTAATTGAAGCCTTGTTAAAAGAACAACTTATGAGAGTGGAAGAAAGTCAACTCATAGTTAAAGGTTTTGTGAGACATGTAATTATGTCTGACTGCATTTTAATGTTCATCTGAGGATGTTTGTGGAAAGATGGTGTGTCACTGTGTGATACAGTAGTTTAAAAGGCTCATTAGAGAATGTTGAACATTTAGCATTTCTATTGTAAAGTGAAACTGTACAGAAATGTGCATGTGCATGTGTACATACTGGCTCACAGGGTGTGTTACTTACAATTATATGTCAAGTTGTATCACTATAATATAATGCAACTCTGTGTAAAAGTATTCAGAATACAGTACTCTGATTGGTCCATGTAATGCAAAACATTAGAAAATACGTTTTTATTCAGGTATTCAGTAACTAAATACATTTTCAAAGTATTTTTCCCATCACTGCTTACTCATATCCTCAAGAAGCTACTTGGATGAGTGGTGTTTGCATTCACTCTTAAAAACCTGACAGAATTACATTTTCTTTTGCAATGGTCCAAAGTTCTGTTTGAGACATCATATAATGTAAGTTATATTACTATGCAAAAGTTTACACATTCACGTTTTCTTTCTTCTTCTATTGAAATGATTTGAAAGTTATATTATTTTGGTTGCCTAGTAGTTTTAATTCATATCTTTCATATCTATGTTTGAAACTCTCCTTCCACCTCCTGGATTCATCGCTTTGGGTCATATTCTAATTGTGAATGGGTTAAGCCTTGTGTATGAATGAATCTGAATAATATGATAAAGTGTCTGGTATAGTGCATATTTATAGCTCTGATGGATCACCATGACAGCAGGCCCTGGTGTGCATGCTGTAAACATCCTATAATTAACAATTAGCTGGAGCTGGAGGCAGGTTAGCTTGTCGGGCTAAAGAAGGAAATGGTGCTGATGAGTCCTGAGGGGCAGCCGAGATGTGCTATTCTTTGACTGTGTGAGAAGAATCCAACAATGGCACAAGTCACTGGGGCCTGTACTATAGAATGGACGGGGAGGTACTACATGCATGGCCCGCTGCTTCCTTGGCCGTGACGTGGTGCCTGCTGGGAAACACTAACAAAGAGAAACTAGTGAATCTCTGAAAGGAAACAGACAATGTAAATCACACTTTTGTTCACCATTGACTTACTTCCAAATATTTTAGATGGAACAATAATTTTTGGGGTCAATATTTATTGCGTCTACTTTTTCTTAGTACTGGTTTGGAATTTTGAGCTATTGAGGGTTGAACAAAGACCTATGACTCATAAATACCAAAGTGTTTCATTCTGCTATTTATTTATTTATTTATTACTGTTTGTGTTTTTTTATGGATAATTCCACTAACTTCTACTAAATTTCTCTTTCTGAATTAGATGCCCTGACACCAGCAGATCGCAAAATAGAATGCACAGGGCACCTAAAGACTAATGGCTAACAATGACTAGAATATAAACTAAACGATTAGGGTTAATTCTTCCCTTTCATTGCCACTGCAGAGATATCTCAAAAAACGTCACATTATTGACAAGTAGAGATCAACCGGTATGGGCTTTTTCATGGACGATGCCAATCCGGTGTTTAGAATCCAGGGCAACCGAGGGCCGATCAGTCCTGCAGATATTTTTGGGCCAATATGCAGGGCCGATTTTGGTTATATTTCAAAATTATGCCATTTAAATTGACTTCAAACTAACTCACAGCCTTTTTTTTAACCACAAACCTATAAGAGAGTAGTGTAGTCATGTTTTCTGCAGTTATTTCTTTGTATTAAATTGTTAAAATAAGGCTTTGTATGTATTTTTGGCAGCAGAATGACCAAAACAAAATATAGACCTGTGCTGGAGATTTAAGGGCAATAGTCGATACACTAAAAAGTCCAAATATTGGGCCGATCTATTGACCAACCGATATGTCCATCTCTATTGGCAAGCTGCGTCAAACGTCCATAGCGATATGCTAGGTTTAGCATTTAGCATCTTAAAATCTGCACTGGTTCGTCATCATTATTCTATGTGTGATGATGATGATATTGTTTTTGTTGTGTGGTACTCAAATTCTAAATGAATAAGATTTTTTTTTAAGAGAGAGTCTACAAGGTAATTGTTTGGTATTGTAAGTAGAGATGCATCTATCCAGCTTTATCAGTTCCGATACGATTCTGATACTACAGTTGTAAGTATCTGCAAATGCCCGATATCAACTGATACTATTACCAGGACTAATAATAATACTTCATCAGGTATTTAATAGTCTTATTACATCATTTTAGATGTCCAACCTGGGTATTGGCTGAACTGACATTTTGAAGCTGATATGTGATGGAGCAAAAGTTTTGGTATCGGCGCTGATATCTGATACCAGGATAGGATTAGTGCATCCCTAATCATAAGTAAGTCAATTCTTAATCTGCAAAAACTCATATATCAAACTAGTTTAGAAGGTAATATTAAACAGTCCATTCATTTCCTGCAATATACCTGAACCTCAGCTAAGACCAAGGTACATTTTAGCACATTTTTGGATTAATTAAAAAATATATGATCCACAGAAATCTATGAAGACATTACATTTTGTCACTACCATCTCCTTTTCCTTATTGTTCATGTTCTAATACTGATATATGGATACATTGTTCCTTTGAAGCCATTTTTTGCGTTGCTTTGACGCCACAAGATGACAAACCAAATGAAGCATGTCCAGCGCTCATAGACCCATGCTTCGACCCACGTCTGATCCTTGTCCGTTTGGGCCTGACATTTATTCATCCATTATCCCCGTTTTTTAGATGCGCCTCCTTCTGTCCTCCGCTCAGTATCGCTCCTTCCCCCACTTCCTGACTCCTTCCTGGCTCCTTTGACCCCTAAATGTTAGCAGATGAGAGGACACAACGCCAATAGTCATTCAGGGCGCTCTTTAGTGACCATTGTGTGGCCCGCGTCCCTTCAGACCCCCCCTCCCCACGGGACCTCTGGCCATTAATGACCAAGAGGGTTAAACCTACACCCCAGCCTCCATCACAATGCGCAGCTCACTTTGGGGAATCATTTACCAAGTGCATGGCTATTACTATACTGGCTTTGGGATTTTGAGTATAAGCTGAATGTTAAAGCCGAAATGTCAAGATTACTTTGGAGAAATACTTGCTCTCAATGGATCTATGTACTACTATTGCTACTAGTTGCAATTAGGGATTTTTCAGTTTCGATATCGATTTTGAAACTATTGCTTTAAGGATCTGCTGATAGCCGATATTAACCGATTCCACTGCAGGGACTGAAAGCAGCATTTATTTCCTTTAAACTAAAATACAATACGACAAAACTGAACCAAATGTGTTGTTTTGAACTTTCTTTAAATAAAAGCTCAAACATTATCAGACTTTCTGGTCTGACTTCGACCAGTAAACAACCAGGATATTGGCTGAACCGATATTTGGAAGCTGATATCCGATCCAGCAAATTTTTTCAGTATTGCTGCCGATATTGGTGCATTCCTAATTGCAAATGATACCAAAATCTGAGTGAAATGTGAATAGAAAAGGCTGCAAATAGTACCATCACTAAGTACCATCATTTCCTCCACAAATAATACCCTTATTCTGCATACAACTGCTGAAATGTGATTCTTGTATTTAGTATTTAAATTGTTTACTTTGAACAAAATCTTACTATTAAAACTTGGATTGCTAAGCTTGCTTGAAAAATTGCAATACGAAATATTTCCCAAATTGTTCAGACCTAAATACTTCTACCAAACCGAACTTTATTCCACTACTAGTACCACTACTACTACTACTACTAATGATAACAGTAAACACACAGTGATAGTGTATAAAGATAAGATAAGAGCCTTTATTTGTCTCACAATGGGGAAATTCCAGCATTGAGTATAACAAAAAAAACTGATATAAAACTAGATTTAAAACTAACTATTTAACTAGAATGGTATATGCATTATAATGTAGAATTTATTGAATAAATGAGACAAAAATAAGTCTGCTTTAAAGAACTACTAAGAGAACAATCTTGCCACTTTTCAGTTACACTATGACTATGTAATTCTCCTTATATGGTTATTGTGCTGATCTTTGTATGCTGGTTGTGTTCCAGGGGGACCCTCTTCCTGCAGCGCTGGTGGAGCTGGTTAGAAACACACCCATCTCCTCCATAGAAGACCTCCAGCTGCTGCTGCTCTCTGACTCCGTAGGTAAAGACGACCTCTTTATCTATGTCACCACACCCATATAAATTACAAATTTTGTTTTGATCAGTAGATTGTGCCTTATCTGTCTCTTTTTTCCCCTCAGTAACAGTACTAAGTAACTTTTCAAGTCAAAGTGTGACTAGCAAACATCCTCCATAGGCCAAATAAAAGAAACTGATTGGCATGCAATCACTGAATTAACATTAGCATTTCCCCTGGCCACACAACCTCACTCAAGTTTTATAAATGTTATTATATCAAATACTTTTCAGCAATGCAAAACACATTTTAGGGAATATTGTTTCTTGTTGTGTCTTAGATGAAGAGCAGGACACGTCAGCAGCCACTGGAGGTCACAGACTACCTAGAAGTCTTGGTAATATTTTTTTTGTAATCATTAGTGTATAATATAACAGTGATAATATATCTGCAGACTCTTTTATGAGGCCTGTGATGTAAAAGATCATTAGTAAACAAAGACCAGACTGTGTTCTAATGAAATTGCATTGTATTTGGGGGTTCAGTGCATGTTAACTTCAGTCGGAATAGAAAACGAGGATGGATAATATTGGCAGAACTTGTAAGAGTCTATTAAAAGCACATCTGTTGCACCAGCCCATATATATGTATTTATTTAGATGGCCGACTCCTGTGGATGACATCATAAGCCAAACTAAATTGAAGGCATTAGAATGATAATATTTGCCAGACACTGATCTCCTAGCAACCAGACAGAGGCTTGAGTTTCTGCTGCTAATAATGACCCCGTCCTATTTGAGACGAGGGTTTGCTTATCACCCCAGCGCATTCACTGACTACAGAGATTATCTAAAGCCGTGGTTACTTGTGTCACTTGGCAGTCGTACAGGATGTAACTGTTGCGTCGAGATTCTTGTGCATTCACACTCCTCTGCTGTGTCAGATGCCCAGCCAGCGCAGCAGGCCCTGTGTAAAGTGCGCACGGAGGTGGTGGAGGTGACCAGGTCCATGTTGGATCGGAGCAATGCTAACTTCCTGCTGTGGCCGCCGTGTGTGGAGGTGCAACGCTGCTCGGGCTGCTGCAACGCCAAAAGCCTACAGTGTGTGCCCGTGGTCACGCACACTAGATACCTGCAGGTACTATACTACACTCAGGGAGTCGGAGTGGGGGGGGGCGAAGGGTACAGTTTACCTAGACACCAGAGCAGGGAGGGGCCCTTTGCAGTCTGTAATGGGCATTTTTCAGTAGACAACATGTAGAATGGGCCCACCAAGATGATTTGTACCCAGGGCTCAAAGTTTGGTGCTACACTCCTGACTACACGGCATTACAGAGGACAAGAGACTGCCCGCTAATGTAGAGGATGGTGGTTCCTTTGTGCCTCTGTTGGTGTTTCAGATTCTTGAATGAGATTATGTCATACCTCCAGATAAGGCTTAAAAATCTATGTAAAAAATGAATTATTCTGCATTTTCATTTCCATTAATTTAATTTGAAGATATTATAAGGAAAATCAATACATGTTGAAGAATAATTTCTATCTATGACGTGACCCTTAAAATTGGTGCATCAAATCTGCCGTAGAAATGTTACTTTCTCCTATCTGCATTCAATTATTACAGACCTTTAAAGTAGAGTGTTATCATCTGAAAACATTTATCTTAATCTTTTTTTAAACAAGAATAACGCCTCTCAAAGTGCTACATTGTGGTCATTATTCACTCCACACTGGTGTTGGTAAGATACTTCTGTAGCCACACTCATCTTGGACACAATGACAAAACTTGGTAACTGTAGCGTATTCGGTAATCGATAATCAATCTTCCTACCTTGGTAGATGAGTGCTCCAACTTACTCATAGGCAAACTTTAAACTGTATGAATTCTGCAAAGGTATAGAGGAACTGGCAACTATAACTAGTCTTTTGTTATGCATTGTTACTGTAAGCCAATGTATGTCCCCCAGCTATTCTCCAGCTCACCAACAACTTTAACAGCAAATAGCTAAAAGGATTAATTCATGAAGTACAAGTGTTGATACCATGCCTGTTCATTTGGCTTTAAAGGTCATGAAGATCGAATATGTGAACAAAAGGCCCACATATGCTAAAGCAGTGGTGTCTGTGGTGGACCATGTGGAGTGCCGGTGTCAGCCCACTCCAAAACCACCCCCACCCAAGAAGAAGACCACCAGACGACAGCACAGCAGCAGCAACAGCAGCAAGGAGCTGCATCACAACCAGACCCTCAGCACTGCACTGGGACAGGTAAACCAAACTCATTTGTCATGAAGAATCGAAAACAGAGTTGGAGTTTGTTTATTTACATGCATTCCAAACAAGTTGTAATAAATATTGTTGTCAGCCCCCCCAAATGGAGTGAAGTTTATTACCAGCAAATGACCCAGATCTCCTTTCTGATAAAACAAATGTATTTAACTATGGCATTACAAATTACACAAAAAATTATAATGCTTATTGCTTGTTGTAATTTTAGCTGAGACTAGAATGCTATTGCGTTGTATAAAACTTAAGATAAAAAAATCTAATGCTATACAGTGGAACATTGCGGGAAAAGTAACAACCCTATACCACATGAAGACAACTTTCAACAAAATTTGACAAAATATATATCAACAAAATAGCCAGTTTTATCGACATCACACTTTTTTGTACTCAAGGTAAAGTTGCACTCCAAAGACGAGCTGCACCAGTGGGACGAGCTGAAACAGAACCAGAGGTCTCACATGGAGCACGAGCTCATGGACCAGCACTGGAGCCCCAGAGGAGACACCTTCACCCAGGCGGCAGACAGCTCCAGCCTGCCCCAAGAGCACCCATCCCAGGGAGAGGAGGCCTTCCACCTCATCCCCCTCTGGTCCCACAACTCCACCAGCAACAAGACTGCACACTCCGCTGGTAACGTCACTACTGAGGTTAAAGATATAGTGCGGGACATTCCCAGCTTTGGTCTGGAAGAAAGCACACAAACGCACAGCCCATTATGGCACCAAGACAAATACACACAAATCCAAACAAGTGCGCCTTCTGCACATGTCACCCCGAACCCTGTCACCCACATGGAGGCTAGCGTTGCCAGGGACGACAGGAGGGTCCGTCCCACCAAAGAGCCCAACCCGGAGCCGCAGGTGAGACACAGGGACAATGAGACGCCCCAAAAAGACAGGTTATTAGAAAGGGAGGAGGCCAAGTTGGAGGAGGAGAGGAGGGAGCTGTTACTTCTCCACAAAAGGCTGGACCAAGAGAAGGAGATCCTCAGACAGCAGCAGCTCAAAAGAGAAGAGGAGGAGAGACAAAGGGAGGTTGATAGTCATCTGCATAAACATCACCACCATCATGTGCGAACTACCACTCCCACAACAGGTAAATATAGGGTGTACAGCTGATCAAGTCCTATTCAGGCTGACAAAAGCTCAGAAAATGTATCTTTTATATCTTGATTTCACAGTGACAACCACCACAACAACAACCACACAGGCGGCGTCAGCTCCAGCAGGTCCCAGGCCTCCAGCTCAACCGCGGCAGAGGAGGAGGAGGAAAAACCGCAAACGGATTAGCAAGGCAGCTATGAGGGCAATGCTAATGTAAAATGAATTCAGGTAAGACCATTTTGTTTTATATATCATTAAAGGGAATATAGTGATAAATATATGATAAATTAGCAATATTACACCGTTTTGGTATTTGATTGATTTATGCTTATTTAAGTCATGCTGAATTGCATTTGAGTGCTTAGAAAATGTCTCTTTTTGCATCTACCCCCTACCTCTGCCCACATTGCTGTATTTTCTTGTGACCATTCAAAAAAAAAGCAGACTCTGGGTCATACACACAGATTTCACTCTGTTCCACCTTGTGATGTCATGTGGAAATACAGGAAGTGCTCTACTGTGTTTTTATACTCCAAACACTTTCACTACAAACATTTAGAAGATTAGACTTAGACAAACTTTATTGATCCACAAGGAAAATGATTCGAAACTGTGACCCTGCTGCCGCTCTCTCAGGCGCTCAGGGTGTGAATGAGATTTGAGCCATGGAGCTGCCATTCTCTACTCAACTAAATGTAAAAGGTAGCTGTTAACTTCAAATCTTCTGCTCCATGACATCACAAGGTGGACCAGAGCATTGACTTTTGGAGAGGTAGCCAGACTAACAAAAACTCAAACCTGTGTGAATAAAACAAAACAACTCCAGGTATGTTTTTGATGAGGTAACAACATTTTAACGTGGCTTAAAGCTCACAAAGTTCATTTAGCATAATATTGAACCTTTAACAATTCTAAACCCTTATTGTTAATGATTATCTCTTGTGCTTTTCCTACAGATGCACCCTGACAACCCGGTGTATTTTGTGGACAAACCCCGAGATGAAGCCTCCCATCTCCTCTCCTACAGTGTTTATTCACCTGTCAGTAACTTACCCTGCCAGATCTCCTAGGTAACACTACTAATGACTGTTAACCCAACTTCCATGGAGTCGGACAGAACTAAGGAACATTGGGACATGCTTCAGAGGAGGACTTTCATTGGAGGGTGCTCTTGAAAATGGCACCCCAAGATAAACTGACAGGTGGCTGGGTGCAGACTGGAACTGCATAGCTGTAGAACTGTGGACATATAGTGCAATTCTGAACTCCATGTGTTTGGATATCGACGGAGAAGGACTGCTACGCCCTCTGTGGAATGACTTTGTGCTCAGTCAGACACATTATGACTACTAAGTACTTTCGGCGCATAGAAAACAGTTGTAATCTGATATATATGAGAGACGGGAGTAGCAGAGTGGTTACATGAAGAGACATAGGAATTCATTCAATGCTTACTTCCTGTAGCGGGTGCTCTCCGGGTACTCCCACCATCCTAAATTAGCGTGAGTGCTAGTCCGTTTGTGCTTGTGTTGGATGCCCTCCCTGTATATGTCATCTGAATGGGGTCTGTAGAATATGAGGGTAGAAAGGGCAGACTTGGTGAGTAGACCAAGACGGTAAAAATGGATATGACACTTAATTCAACTTAAAGTATATACACGACATGGTCAAACAGTTTAAGGCTTCCATACTCTTATAGTGCTAGAGTCACAATTTAAAGTAGCAAATTGGCTTATTAAAGGGGACATCTTCAGACAGTATTCATGTCTAGAGTTGGTAAAAGTGCTGAAAATCAGATACTAATTGATACTAAAAGCAATATCAAATTTAGATATGTTTGAGCAGGTATCACTACTGCAAAAAATCACAATAACAGGACAAAATTTGAGCTTTCCTGAAAAGTTTTAGCAGGAGTTTGACCTTTCAGAACAAATATAAGACCTTGTACTAAGATCAAGAAAGAACAATTATTTTGTTGATGAAAATTACATTCTATTAGTCTACTAAAAAGGAGATTTTTATCTTCATTTTCATATCATAATCTGTATTGAGTATTGAGTGAATTTCTTAGTATTGAAATAGTTTGACATTTTAGTATCGTGACAACACTATTCAAGTCTAAGATGCGATAACTCTGGCCATCTTCTGGGTGAGAAACAAATAGTATTAAAATATATAGATGATAATGATGATTATTAGTAGTGGTTTTCAAAATTTTCATAACTGCCAGGATTACATCAGGACTAACCCAAACCTTGGCTAAAGTAGGAGAGGCTGCAACTACAGCAGGAACTAAAATGAAATAAAGGAATAAAAGCTTATATTTACAGTGAAGAAGTCTACAGCTACAATAGTCATATGCGTACGACAGGCTAAGAAACACTGGTCTAGAGCCCTCACTAGCTTTGAGAGGCACTTCACACATGTTGCTTCTACTACTAAAAAAAACACGTCATCTACTAATTCACTGGAAAATCTTTAAGAACCAGACAGTAGTTTTGTGTACAGCGTGGTAGAAAAAGAATTGGGATGGCTGGGCAGGTTACCCACCCACAACACTCAAATGGGCTGCACCACTGGGAGTTTAGGGCAGAAAATGAATAGATAAAGGGAAAAAAGAATTTGAGAGACAATCAAACTGAAAAGACCAGTATTAGCAGGTTTGACAACAACTTTTTACACGTATGCTTTATGTTCATATACAGGTCTCTGTAACAGTATTTAATGTGTTTAACTCTATACACTGGAATTGCAAACTGGTCAATCCCACAACACAATATCTTTTTCTGTGTCAAAATTACATGTGGTCTGACTGTGCTATGTCTTATTTATTTACCATTACCATAACTGTGGACTAACTTTTTTATACTGCGACGAAGATGTTTTTATTTCTATATTATTAGGTGGTTCTCAACATGACCACCCAGGTCGACTTTCACGTATGAAATCTTCCGCCGTATGTGGCTGGTGACCACTCCCACACCTCTAGTTCTAGTTCTGCTTTTGTCTTCAGCACAGATATGAGTCTTGTCTTTGGAAAATCAATCTGTTTAAACCTGGGAAACCCATCGTATCCTACAACAGTATTTTTCCATTACAGCACACACTCGATCTGACTTCCAGACATTGTTTTGAACATGAATAAGTAAGTTGGAACCTGTTAATTAAAAGCAGGAAGTTACATGTGCTACTGCACCTATGGCCTTTTGTTGTCTTGTTTCATATAGAGATGCAAACACTAGTGATGCTGTCCATAAAGCAGAGTTAACACCATTTTAAGTTATTGAAGATTATTGTACAGTCTGTGTGCTAACCTAAACTGTTAACTGTTTTATATGAATGAAAAAAGAACTGTGTTTGGTAACACTGCCACCTAATGCTATTTTCATATGGTAAAGAAGCTTAAATTAACTATGCTTGTGTTTCCTTCTTATTTTTATAAAGTCACTTTTAGTTTACAGTTTTGCTTACGTATTACACAAACTAAAGAAGTGGTTTGTGCTTTCTGAACCTAGTGGTGATATTACACATTGCTGTTCTGCTCCAAAAGTAGAAACTGTATTAATCTTAAATGTTTATTAGTAACAGCACTGCTTCCTGGTATATGGAGGCTGTGCAGATACACAGACCCCCGCCATAAATTAGCTTAGTATACTCAATACAAATCATTGTATATTTTAATATACACAAAACAATCCTGTCTAACAATAAATTTAGCTCAAAAGTACCACCAAAGAAAAGATTTGACTTTCCGAGTACCACCAGATCTAAACCAAGTATAACAGAACTCCAGATCTGTTGTTCTAAAAAGGAATTATCCAAAAGAGGGCAGAAAAGCTAAAATGAACTCAAAAACTGAGGAGCTGAAGGACTACTACAGTTGGAGAAACACTGGTAGAAAGTTTAGATGTATTATTAAGTATTATTTCATGTGTAATGGAATAGAATATTATTTTATGTTCTTAAATTGGCCTTAAACTAGTTGAGAACTATGTCAAGAGTGAGCAAAAGTCAGAGAATGTCTCTCAGTGCAAGCAGCCAGCAAAACCTCCACCTCCTGCCCTCCACCTGCCCTGCACCCGCTGACAGGAGCCCAGGCGGGGGTGTGGCGTGACGTTTGCTTCCCCTGACACAGAGGGGCCGGTGGGGGGGCCATGTACTGTAAGTGAACTCTATGATTTGTTTTTCACATTCACTTGACTGTTGGCTGCAGAAAGTCTCCACTCAGCACCCAGATGCACTGCACCATCTGCTAATTACCCAGAGGAGGCATCTGCTCGGCCTGTTTGTCCACACTCCCATGGGACGGGCTCTGAAGCACCATAAATGCGTCATAAACACACTCATGCAAATAGTCCTCACAGTGTCTCTCATTCGAAAGACTGTGATTTCATTTAATGGGCCTGCTTCATGTTATGCCATTACAGAGAGCATTGTGTGGGCCTCTGTAGACACGATGTACGAAAGAGGTCGAGTTCACATTCTTCATAATTTCAGATGAAGGGCAGGGGTCTATTGATATTTTGCCGTGACGGGGTTCTGCGTGCATGTCTATGGTGAACTGTTCAGCAGTTTCCATGGAGACTCAATGCACACAGCAAAGTTTTTAGATGAAAACTCAAGCATAAATACAAAATGGATCAATCCAAGCGGTCATGGTGCCTTGTTTGATTTCCAACAAAAAAAGTGAGGGTGACATTTAGCTCACACCGGCTAGTTTGTGGCTGTAATTTTATGACCTTTGTTGTAATGTTGTTTCCTCATCACAAACATAATTGGAGTTGTGTTTTGTTTCATCTGCACATGTTAAACACACAAACCCTGAATGTTTAGGCTGAGTTCTTCTCTCATACAGAAAACAATCTGTTCCATCTTGTGATGTCTTGCAGAAATATAGGAAGTGCTCCACTGTGTTTTTAAACTCCATACATCTTTAATAGATTTGGATCATTTCAGGAATTTCCACTCTCTACTGAACTAAAGGTAAAAGGAGCGGTTAACTTGAAACTACCACTACATGATATCACAAGGTGGAACAGAGCATTTGGAGCTTTGGAGATGTTCAATTCAATTCAACTGTTGACAGACTAATAATAAAGGATTACTCAAAAAATGTGTTAAAGAAAACATAACTCCAGGTATGTTTTTGACGCGGTAACAGCTTTCTAACATGCCATAAAGCTCACAAGAGTCAATTTGTACAATATATGATCTTTAAAGTCTAACAAATCTTCAGCCAGAGCAGTGCCTACAGTTAGCATTACACCCCCAGGCATTGTTGAGATCACTTTCAGAAAATTCCACCATAGAGCCCTAACCTGTCCTCCATCCCAGTTTCAAACTATAGGCATTTTAGATGTTATGATGTCACATTAACGCAACCCATTGGAGTAACTATGGAGGACTTCCCATTGCCCAGCTGCCCAGTCTGGCACACACATATGACTTCTAAACAGCACAGTGCCTCTACATTCAGCACTGAGGTGGGAGGCCACATTTGTATGGGTGTCCAAGCATGCCCCACCCACTGGAGGCATCAGACAAGAGACAGAAGATACAAGAGGATAGTGACAAACTCAGGTCAAACACTGTGACAGAGAGACACTGAACAGTCAAAATGGAGGCACGCCCTTTTCACATTTGCTAGCTTAACACTGTCAGAAAGGATGAATGGCTTGCTTAAAGGTCCTGTATTACTCAAAATGGACTCTTGTGAGCTTTAAGCCATGTTAGAATGCTTTTCACCTCAAAAACATACCTGGATTTGTGTTTTGTTTCATTCATGCATGTCTGAGTAATCCTGTATTACTAGTCTATTAAGCAGCTAATTTTTTTTTTTACTTTTGTTCAGTAGAGATTAGCAATTCCAGGGCTGAAATCATCCAAGTGATACTAGTGAAGATGTAGGCAGTTTAAAAACACAGAGGAGCCCATCCTGTATTACCACATGGCATCACAAAGTGGGATAGAGTGTTTTCAGTTTGAGAACTCAGCCTAAATATACACCTGCGTGAAGTTGGTCTCTCGTCAAACGTAAACCTACACAAAAACTATGTCAATCGTTTGTGCTTTGTTTGTGCTGTTTTGTGCTGCAAAAAGTTTCATTTGTGCTTTTATGGTTCTTAAGATTTATTATTTATTTATTATTATTTATTTTCAGCCGATGACGTCATCCAGCCCCTCAAAATGTGAAATAGCCTCAAAAGAGGCATAAAATTATAGAAAATGTTTGTATTTCATTTCTGCTGTTTTGTGCTGTGACAATTTTCATTTGTGAGAGTTTATTTCTAAAATTATTAATTATTATTTCTGCAGTAATTATAGGACGTCATTTCCGCACAGCTGAGGGCAGCAAACTCCACAAAACTAGTGAAGATAAATGATCTCAGGCTGTGGAAAAGTCTGTATTATTATATAAAATATGAATCAAAAGCAAATTACTAAAAACTGTTGAATACTTTTCCTCAGCCTGAGATCGTTTTCGCCACTAGTTTTGCAGAGTTTGCCACTGTCAGCTGAGCGGAAATGACCACTACCACTTCCACATGAACATGGAGTTCTTAGAAAGAGAACCAAAAGACAGCAACAGCCTGAACAAAAGACAGCAACAGCCTGAACAAAAGACAGCAACAGCCTGAACAAAAACGTGTGTGGCATTGACAGATCCACACCTCGGTCTTGTGTGGACATCTTGATCTCTCCCTGTGAGCAGAAGTCATTCAGCTCAAGTCAAGAAATAATGTTTAGAGAATTACAGGGAAGTACACAGATATTGGACAAACTCCGTTCATCATCACCTCCAAAACGAACAGAAGAAAACAGAAACACAAAAACAGATTTCGTCACCTCATCAAACCAAACATAGGTCAATGAAGTACAATAATTAAATCAGCCCTCCAGATGAACCAGAGGAGCAAAGAAGTCTTTGAGATATGACCCTCCTGAAGAGAACTACGAGTAGCATCTACAATCCAAAAGAACCTGGTGACTATACGCAAGTGGGTTACAAATCACTATTGGAATAAGGTAGCCAAACTCCAAATCAGTGGCCAGTAAATTTAGATAATAAAATATATCCAAGTGTCTCTGGACAAATGCCGAAAGTTAACTGTTAAAAATCTAGCGCAGCAATTTCAAGATTCTTCAAGACAAGCTGAACAGCAAGAGTTGTAGAAACCATCCCAGACATTCCACCACCAGTGTCACCAAAAATACCAGCCAGAAGGAACAGATTCCACTGACTACCTGGTTGTAGCAGATGATCGATTTCATCCATATTACAGGTCTCAGAGCTTTTATGTTTCCGACAGTAAACCCAAGCCCACGGTGAGTGATTCCAGAGCAGCCAGCAGCCTGATGAATATCACTGAAGCCTGTGAAGCTCCTAAAGAAGAGTGAGGTGGGGACAGAGCAAACAAAAGAGGACTGAATACAACAATGATAATAGTAAATGGTTCAATAGTGGTCTTGACTAGGTTTTAAGTCAGGGATCTCCAACTTGTATCTCTCCACCCCCTTCCAAGCAACTCACCAAGGGCTTTCTCAATTATACATATTGTGCTGAATAACATTAATTTAATGCCTTTGCCCATTATAAATTTATAATTTTGATATGCGACTTTGCGTACGAATAACTGGATAATGGTTTATGGTTTAAATCTAACTTCTCACCTGAGGCTGTGGCTCCTATATTTACCATTTCTTGTGACCACAAATATTAGTAGCTCTTTGGCATTTTCATTTTGTAAAGGAGCTCACCAGAGGAAAAAGCTTGGAGACCCCTGTCTGAAGTTGAATATGTTTAAGTTCTGATCAGGGCTGTATGATGGCAAAAATATATCTCCAATAATAATAATAATAATTAGTATTTTGTATTTGATGTTATGGTTTCTTCATGAAAAGCAAATAAATGACTTACTAAAAATGGTTATAAGCAAGGTTCTTGAAGACAAATGCAGACATTTTAAATGAATGCTTCGAACTCCTGTACCATTTACAAGGGCCCATATTAGTCCATTTTCTGATCTATACAATACATTTCCTCATCAAAAACATACCTGGAAGTTTTATTGTTTTGTCATATTTAGGCTGAAACTCTTGCGATGTCATGTGGTAATATGGATTACTCCACTGTGTTTTTAAACACCATACACCTTCACAAGAATCATTTGGATATTTTCTGCCCTGGAATTGCCAATCTCTACTAAACTAAAGATAAAAAAGTAGCAGTTATCTCTAAAACCACCACTACATGATGTCATAAGGTGGAACAGAGCACTGGGCTTTGGAGATGTAGACAGACTAATAATAAAGGGTTACTCTGACATGTGTGATCATGATAAAGGCTGCAGGTTTTATGCCAAAGCAACTCTCTCCATTTGTCCAGGCTGGGGACTGGCACAGAGGGGCACAGCGCCCTCTGTGGCTGGATTAAACCCACCGCCCGTGCTTTTGTAAGGTTAGGGTTAGGGTTATTAAGTGCATGCAGATACTCACCACAAACAGCAGCCTCTGGGACCTGTGAAGACTAGTTTAAAAGTTTAGGTAAAACAGTTTGAGATTTCAGAAGAGTCAGAATCATCAAAACACACAAAATGGCAGTAATGACTAGGGCTGCAGCTATCGATTATTACAGTAATCGATTATTCTGTCGATTATTTTGTTCGAGTAATCGTTTGTTATTGTCGCGTCTACTTTGCACATGTTAAGTCCACACCACGTGCATTGACAGATACACGTGTTTTGGACATGAAAAACTTAATTATCGCTGGGCTAAGGTTGATTTACCTCGTGGTTTCTTTTCCACTTGATGTAATGTACGGAGCTTTCTGTTTAGATGTTGTAGCATCAGTGTTGAGAAGGTGACTTTTAAAATGTAATCCCCTACAGATTACATTCCCCAAAATGTAGTTTGTGACATAATCAATTAAATTACTTAAAGTGAGTAACGTAATCTGAATACTTTGGATTACTTGATATTGTCATGATTTTTAAAACTACATAAATGTAGCAACCAACTCCTGCAAATTCTTGTTTAGTTTTAGACCTGGATTAGTTCTGGTTTTAGATCTGTTTTAGTCCTGGTTTTAGACCTGGTTTAGTCCTGGTGTGAGTTCTGGCGCGGTCCACGGAGTGTACGCGACAAGACACAATCCACGCGCAGAGTGCGCGGCGTACGGGAGATGCGGAGCGCGCGGCGTACCGGAGCGTACCGCGCACGAGGAGGTTATGCTCTTATTATACATCCATTATACATCCATTATACATCCATGGGCGCCGCGCTGTTGTGTGTACAGTGAAGTACAGTGAAGTGCAGTAGTCGTGCGGAAACTTTACCTCTACCACAAAAGGTTCCGGCCATCGCCGAGCATATGAAAATAAAACGAAGCATCAAGGCAAAAAAAAATAATCGATGCATTTTTCTAATCGATTTAATCGATTAACTCGATGAATCGTTTCAGCCCTAGTAATGACCCACAACATTAGTAAGACACTTAACCTTGTGTTAAATTACAGTGTTCAAAAAGAAATGTCAACATATTTCAAACTGGTTTAAAGGTCAAAATGAACAGACCATCAACAATGCAAACCTGTGGAAGAGATTAGAATAACCAGTATCTCAGTTCAGAGCGATCACACTCTAAACCAGATAAATCTGGCTCATATTCATACCATTTCAGACCAAACTAAATACAAAACACATTAAAACCAAGACTGTCAGTTCAGATCTGGTTTTCACACTAAATGAAAGGAACCAAATCAGTTAAACCTGTGGAAGGGTTAGTTTAGAATAACCAGTATCTCAGTCCAGTGTAATAGTTAGGACCAGAGCTATTACACTCAAACCAGTCCAAATCTGGCCCAGTTAGACCAGGTCAGACCAAACCAAATACAAAACACATTCAAAAACCTAAGATTGTCAGTTCAGACCTGGTTTTCACGCTAAATGAACACAAACAAAAATCAGTTAAACCTGTGGAAGTGTTAGTTTAGAAAACCAGTTTTTCAGTCTAGTGTAAAGGTTAAGACCAGTGTTGTTACACTCAATAAACTAGTCCAAATCTGGCCCACATTTCGACCAGTTCAGACCAAACCAAATACAAAATGCATCACATTCAGTAAAACAAGGCCAGGCTCTTGGCCTGGAACTGACTCAGCAAAGTAAAAAACAAAAAATTTAAACCTGTGGATGTGTTAGTTTGGAATCAGGGGGTTTAGTCTCAGACTCATGTGACCATCACACATATTAGTGTTTAAATCTGGCTCACATTTAGATCGGACCAAGGAGACGACGCATTCTCCAAAAGTGTGCCAAGGTTTACAATCTGGTACACGCTAATTTAGGCCCAAAACCAAAGCCTTACAGTAACATAAGAATCCTCAGCATATTCAGACCTTGTTTTGACATGATACAAGGTTCACACAGAACCTCAAATACCTACCGAGTTTAATCCTCACAAGGGGTTAATAAAGTTTTAATAAAGCTTGATTTAAAATGATCAGGTTTGAACATTTCTCCATATGGTTTCATCTTGTGCCATTCTCTCAGCCTCCAACCTTTGTCTTTCCTTCCTTTGGGATCCCATGATCAACATTCAAACATTTTGTGCCAGGTTAGACTCCTTTCCTCCAGATTAGTCCTAGGACGTGTTTTGTTTGTAGGCTGTCCGCAACGCAATTCATTTTTAAAAATATAATTGTTTAATTCAATTCAATTTATTTTGTAGCGCCCAAAATCGCAACAACAGTTGCCTCTAAGGGCGTTCCAAGATATGGATGAGCCAAACATACACACAGACATATCAAAACAGGAAAAAACAACATTCATGTAAAGCAGCAAATGAAACATTGTCCAGTCATCCCCTGTCCTTAGACCCTCCTTCTCAGCAAGGAAAAACTCCAAAAAACCCAGGGGCCTGGGAAAAAGAAGAAACCTCGGGGAGAACTACAGTGAAGGAGGGATCCACTCCCATGGACGGACAGGCTATAGATGTCCAGGCCCGTGGGCCAGTTCGGTATGGCCACAGCTACCCAGGTGGGGAAGGAGCCGAGCGAGGAGGGGAGGCCGGGCAAGAGGAGGAGACCGGGCGAGGAGGAGGAGGCCGGGCGAGGAGGAGGAGCCGGGCGAAGAGGAGGAGCCGGGCGAGGAGGAGGAGATGGGTCCAGCTGCCATCAGGCGTCTGAAAGAGTTCCACTCCACAGGGGGAGTGGGACAGGGGACAACATGTGAATAGCAATGAACGAGCTACAGATGAGAACATAGTAAGTGATGCTGATGAGAAAATAGGAGGAAACAGAGGACAGTGCTCAGGTTGCCACACTTCCCCCAGCTTGTTATCTCCTGCGGCAGCTTATCTTAGTAACATCAACTAAGTAACCTGGTCATAAGCTATTCCGAAGAGGAAGGTTTTAAGCCTGGTCTTAAATAAAGAGACTGTGGGTGCCTGTTTAACATCAACAGGGAGTTGATTCCATAACACAGGAGCTTGGTAACTGAAGGCTCTCCCCCCCACTGTACTTTTAGACACTCTAGGAACCACTAATAATCCTGCATTCTGAGAGCGAAGTGCTCTATTTGGCTGATAGGGGACAATGGCATCCTGAAGATATGATGGGGCCATATTGTTTAAGGCTTGGAGAACTTTGAATTTAATTCTAAACTCGACAGGAAGCCAGTGCAGTGATTTTAACACAGGACTGATGTGATCACGTCTTTTAGTTCCTGTTAGGACTCTGGCCGCTGCATTTTGGACCAACTGGAAGCTTCTTAAAGTACCTTTAGCGCAGACGGTGAGCAGAGAATTACAGTAATCTAGTCTGGATGTAACAAATGCATGGATAAGTTTTTCGGCATCATTTTTAGGCAAAATATTTCTGATTTTAGTTATGTTTCGCAGGTGAAAATATGCAGTTTTACAAGCTTGGTTTATATGAGCTGTGAATGAGAGATTTTGGTCAAATACGACTCCAAGGTTTTTTTTACAGTAGAGCTAGAGGCTATACTCACATTGTCAAGTGAGATTATCTGGTCTGACAGAGAATCTCTCTGACCTTTAGGACCGACAACAATGACCTCTGTTTTTTCAGGATTTAAGAGCAGGTAATTCAGGGTCATCCAGGTTTTGATGTCCTTCACACAGGCACTGAGCTTATCGATTTGATCGGTCTGATTAGGTTTCATTGATAAGTACAGCTGAGTGTCATCAGCATAGCAGTGGAAATTAATGCCATGTTTTCTGATAATGTTACCTAATGGCAACATATACAGAGTAAACAGGATTGGACCAAGCACAGATCCTTGTGGAACACCGCAAGCTACTTTAGAGCAGGGAGAGGTGCACTGGTTTACACTAACAAACTGGTACCTATCTGATAGATAGGATTTAAACCATTTGAGGGCGATCCCTCTGACACCTATGTCACATTCTAACCTCTGCAGTAGAATGTTGTGATCAATGGTGTCAAACGCTGCACTGAGGTCCAGTAGGACCAGGACTGAAGCCAGCCCGTTATCAGCAGCTAGTAGCAAATCATTTGTCACTTTAAGCAGAGCAGTTTCTGTGCTGTGGTGAGCTCTGAAACCAGACTGAAATTTTTCATATAAATTATTGCCCTGCAGATGGTGACAAAGCTGTTTCACCACAACTCGTTCCAGAATCTTTGAGAGAAATGGAAGATTCGAAATAGGTCTGTAGTTGGCTAGTTCATCAGGATTTAAGCTAGGTTTTTTCAAAAGCGGTTTAATTACAGCATATTTAAAGGACTGAGGAACAAAGCCATTTTCTAATGACATATTTATTATGTTATGGATGGAACCTATTATTAGGTGGAGAGCTTCTTTGAGGAGTTTGACTGGAATAGGGTCGAGCAAACAAGTTGATGGTTTGGACGACATGATGACTGAGGTGATCTCCGCCTCATCGACAGGAGTAAATTTGTCTAATGCTGTTAGAGGATTTATGTGGGATATTGGTGTTACTGACTGGATTTGCTGAATTTGCTCGGGGCTGATTTTTGGAGTGGCTTCGTTGATCTTGTCTCTAATGGTTGTAATTTTGTAATCGAAGAATTCAAGAAAGTCATCACAACTGAACTTCGAAGGGAGAAGAGACTCAGGGGCAGTGTGCGAGTTTGTCAGCCTGGCTACAGTGCTGAACAGAAATCTGGGGTTGCTTTTGTTTACTTCTATTAGGTTTGAATAGTATCTGGTTTGTGCTTTTCGCAGAGCGGCCTTATAAGAGAGCAGGCAGAGCTTCCATGCCTTCAGAGACTGCTCGGAGCGCGAGCGGCGCCAGAGCTTCTCTGTGCGTCTTACGTGTTGTTTGAGTGATCGCAATTCTGGAGTATACCAAGGAGCCGGAGGTCTTGGTTTAATGCTTTTCTGTTTTAGCGGAGCTGCAACATCGAGAGCAGATTTTAAGGTGAGCATTGTCCTATCAACAAACTGATCCATGATAATTGGATTAAAGTTTTTCTCATTGTCACATGGCATATCATTTAATACTGGTTCGATTATTTCTTTGAACTCGGCTACCAATTTTTCTGATATTGTTCTTTTCATTATAGTTTTCTCCTGCCGAGCTGGATAGTCTTTTAGTACGAATTGAAAGGTAATTAAAAAATGGTCAGAGAGTATAGGGTTTTGAGGAATTACAATTAAATCATTAATCTCAATACCATAAGTTAGGACGAGGTCAAGAGTGTGATTGTGACAGTGAGTCGGCTTGTTCACACTCTGGGTAAAACCGATCCCATCCAGGAGAGCACCAAAAGCACTGCTGAGGCACTCACTGCTGTCATCAACATGAATGTTGAAATCTCCAACTATAATCCCCAACCCTTTTTCTACTTCACCTAATCCCACTCCATCCTCATTAACTCTGGAAGCCACATCTGCTGGTTCTGTTTTATACATACTATGCTGAGGTCACCTTACTAGTCCTGCACTATTGCATGATATTGTACTGCATTCTGCTTTTTACTCTATATTTATACTATTTGTGTATTTTATTGTATTGTATTGTTTTGTATTGTTTTTGTATTGTATTTATTGACTGCACCCTGCACTACGTGCCCAAGACAAATTTCTCCCTCGGGGGACAATAAAGTTTATCTTATCTTATCTTATCTTATAACAATCCTTTCCCATTCCAAAACTAAACTTGAAATAAAGTCAGAAAACTCTGTCAGAAACTCGGCATATGGACCGGGAGGTCGGTAGATTGTTATGAATATAACAGCTTTTTGGTTTTTCCAGTGGGTGCACGTAATAGATAGTGCGAGGCTTTCAAAGGAGCGGAATGTATAATTAGATTTGAGGCTGAGAATTAGGCTGGAGTGAGAAATGACGGCCACACCGCCACCTCGACCTGTGCTCCTGGCACTTTGAAAGTTCACGTGACTTGGAGGTGTAGATTCGTTTAGTCTAACATAATCATTTTCCTGAAGCCATGTTTCAGTTAGAGCTAGAAGATCAATATTAAAGTCGCCAATTAATTCATTTATTAAAAGAGATTTAGAGGAGAGGGACCTGATGTTTAGCAGTCCACATTTTACACACTTATCATTTTGTTTATTTGCGACACATGTATTTATTTTTATTAAGTTATGAGATCTGACGCCTTTCCTATCAGAGTTTAGTTGACTTTTATTTGTGCTTTTTACATGCTTAATTTGTTTATTTGCGACACAATTATTTATTTTTATTAAGTTATGAAACCTGACGCCTTTCCTATCAGACTTTAGTTGAGTTTTATTTGTGCTTTTTATACATTTATTTTGTTTATTTGCGATGCATGTATTTATTTTTATTAAGTTAGGAGATCTGATACCTTTCCTATCAGAGTTTAGGTGTGTTTTATTTGTGCTTTTTGTGCGTGGGACATACACAGCCTCAGCCAGTCTGGGAGAATTGTTCATGCAGGGTGGCTCAGAGGAGGCCCCTGTACATGGGGCACACACAGTCTCAGCCTGTTTGGAGCTGTTCTCGCTAACAGACCAGTGTCTCACTAGTCTACTCTGCTCCCTAGCGTCACTGACACTCCCTGAGCTATTCTGTGTGCTAGTCTTACCTGATGGTCATGCCGTCGCTACGTATAAGCCTGGGCTTCCCCTCAAATGGCCTCCAATTGTCTATGAAGACGACACCATTCTGCGGGCACCAATTGGACAACCACTGGTTGACAGCTGAAAAGCGGCTGAACATTTCACAATTGGCATAATTTGGAAGGGGGCCAGAGAAGTACACGGACTCCGACATCGACTTAGCCAAATCACAAACTGCCACTATCTGCAACTTCACCACCTCTGACTGACCGCGCCGAGTATCGTTACCCCCCGCGTGTATAATGATCCGGCGGTACCTGTTCTTACTTCTCTTTAAAAGCCTAAGATTCCCCTCGATGTCACCCAGTCTGGCTCCAGGGTAACACCGTGTGGAAGCTGCAGGCAGTTCCACGTCCCTGACTATGGAGCTCCCTATGACTAGTGTGTCCCGCGTCCAGCTCAGGGGGGTGAACCTGTTCCGGACGGGAAGCTCCCTACTCTCAGCCCTATGTCCCTGGTCTCCTGCAGTCCTACACTCAGCTATGTGTCCCTGATCTGCAGTCCTAGTCTTAGCCCTGCGCCTGCGTCTAACTGTCACAAAACTGTCCTGGTCTGGTCCCGGCTGCACGGGATGCGCCGGGGGGCTGCTCTCGCTAGCTGCGCTCATGCTAATCCGGTCCGCGGTCCCTGCTACTGCCTGACTATAACTCGGCTTCAGCGCCTCCAATGAGCGGATCCGCGTTTCTAACTCTGTAACCCTGGCCCCGAGGACTGCCACTATGCTGCACTTAGCGCAACTATCCCTGTCACTATCAAATAAGCCAGGGTTCTCACTCCACATGTGGCAACTAGAACAGGAAAGGGGGGCAAGAGTTTTAGCCATGATGCTAGGCTAGGCTAGATCAGGCTGAAACTACAAGCTGAAACTACAGAGAGAGAGAGGCTTAGACCACGAATTACGGAGCACTAGATGCTGAATAAACTTCGATGGTTTGACGAAGTACTCAGGCACTAGTTTAGATGTTGGATTTGTGGATTAACAGATTCAGTAGAGAGACGCTAGTAACAGTGCTCGCCAAACAGTGCTCGCAAAACAGAATTCACTCACCGGAAATGACGTCACCGGAAAAACCAATGGAGCTAGTGTTTAGTTGCTGTTCAGCTTTTGCACTTTTATAGATGGCTCCTCAGTGCTCCATTTTCTTTAACTTTGACGGATTTGGGGCTGAAATGTGCATTCTTTCTTTGGGTGAATTAAGTTTGTGTATCCATTTTAAATGATATATTTTCTTTATTCATTCCATATTTTTGGGTATTTCCTCTGATAAAAAAAAAATTGATTCTTGATTAGTTCAGCAGTTACTTAATCTCTGGAGGTTTTCTCCTGGGACCTTTTTTGGCTTTTTGACTTCAAATAGAGGTGAACATTCATTTCTCAGTAGTCCACAGCCTGTACTAGGCCAAATATCCCAGAGCTACCTGTAAAAGGTTGGATTAGCATGTTAAGGTTAGACACCACCCCGCATGTAAATTATATGTCACAGTAGCGTTTATCTTAGCAGTACACAACTAGGCTAGTCAGTAACATATGACACATGTTTTAGCCTTAGCTGTATTCAAATAATAAACAAAAATCTGCTATAGTTGCAAGACATTAAGTAGACTTAGCTTTAAATTTTTGTTGCTTAAATCAACATGGCAAAAAGGTTAGACACCATTATAAACCCAGAAAATATGTTGCCTAAATGTTTAGCAGCTTGAAATAAACATGACAATAAATCTGGTCCCTGCAAAAAAAAGGTTAGACACCATCTTAAAAACTAAAATTTACAAGTTAGTCAGAACCATAATAGCAGATATCATGTTTTAGTTTTAGCTGTATTTAAATAAACTATACTGACTGACTGACTGCTGCAGTTACCGCAGATGATCTTTATGCCTCACAGGTGCAAGACATGAGGTAGATTTAGGTTTGGCTAATTTAAACACAGCTAAAGCTAAAACATGATAAATAAACTAGACATGAATTTAAATAGATTTAGCTTTAGTTATGGACAATAAATGCTTAAAACATGACAAAAAACTGTTGTAACTGCCTGTAAAAAAAAATAAATAAATAAAAGAAAAATGGTTAGACACCATCCTAAAACCAGAAAATGTATGTGTTGGTAACATAATGGCAGACATCATGTTTTAACTTTAGCTGTATTTGAATAAGCTAGACATGAATGCAAGTAGATTTAGCTTATGTTATGGACAATAAATGCTTAAAATCAACAGTGATAATAAAACAGCTCCCTGTAAACAAGGTTAGCCACCACCACATGTAAATTATATGTCACAGTAGCATTTAGCAGTACATAACTAGGGCTAGCATAGTTTAGTTTAGTTTAGCAATGTTAAAAAAATTAAGGGCTAGTCAGTATCATATATGACAGACATGTTTTAGTCTTAGCTGTGTTCAAATAATAAACTAATACTTAATTGATCATCTGCTGCAGTTGCCGCAGATGATCTTTATGCCTCACAGTTGCAAGACATGAGGTAGATTTAGGTTAGGCTAATTTAAAACACAGCTAAAGCTAAAATATGATAAATAAATTTGACATGAATTTAAGTAGATTTAGTTTTAGTTATGGAAAATAAATGCTTAAAAACAGTGATAATAAAACTGCTCCCTGTAAAAAAAAGTTAGACACCATCCTAAAACCAGAACATGTATGTGTTAATAACATAATGGCAGACATCATGTTTTAACTTTAGCTGAATTTAAATAAACTAGACATGAATTTAAGTAGATTTAGCTTTATCGTATGTTACGGACAATAAATGCTTAACTCGACATCGGAATAAAACTGCTCCTTGTGAAAAAAAAAAAAAAAAAAAAGGTTGGGCTCCATCCAAAACCTGAAAACTAAACGGTTAGTAAATTACATGTCACAGTAGCGTTTAGCAGTACACTACTAGTTAGCATGATTTAGCACAGCAAGGTTAAAAATTCAGCAGCTATTCAGCGGCTTACAGCAGAATGCGAAAAGAAACGAAACGAAATCTGCAGAATGCGAAATCTGCAAACTGCGAAATCTGCAGAATGCGAAATCTGCAAACTGCGAAATCTGCAGACTGCGAAATCTGCAGAATGCGAAATGGTGTGTTTATGTTTCACCCGAAAGTACATTACACCATCTGACTTGCCTTGAAGTGCAATATATGCTGTTCAAAGGACCTAAGCGGGTCAGTCTCCGTGAAGAGGACATGACACCCCAAAAAATTGGAACTATTTTTGAGTAAGGTTAAAATGACCTTTTTCTGTTATTTGTAAACACCGTTTTTGTAATAGCGGCATTAGCTAATAACTGGAATGCTAGCCAGCACTGCCGTATGGATAGCTTTACTTTCGTAGGCAAGCTGTTATGTTGCAGACAAGGAGCACACACTGCTCCAGGGACTGTAACCAATACATACTCTGTTATTAACTGTAAGTAGCTTTGGTTAAAAAGTGTGAGCTAAGTGTTATGTATAATGCAATGTAAACAGGGGTTATTCTAGGCTTCCCTTATCCCAGGCTATTGTTTTCATAGTCATATTTGCCATGCCTAAAAGATACCGCTCCATTATTGCAGTGGAATAAATAATGAACAAATCCAGGTCTTTACTGATGATTTATATTAGGCTTTTAAATTGTACATAGTTACAGTTAATGGGTGCATGTGTGTGTGCGTGTGTGTGCGTGTGTTAGCTGACACTTTTTATCCAAAGCTACTTACAGTTAATAACAGAGTATGTATTGGTTACAGTCCCTGGAGCAGTGTGTGCTCCCTTGTCTGCAACATAACAGCTTGCCTACGATAAAGCTATCCATGCGGCAGTGCTGGCTAGCATTCCAGTTATTAATAATGCCGCCTATTACAAAAGCGGTGTTTACAACAACAGAAAAAGGTTATTTTAACCTTACCTCAAAAATAGTTCCAATTTTTTGGGGTGTCATGTCCTCTTCACGGAGACTGACCCGTTTAGGTCCTTTTAACAGCATATATTGCACTCGCGCAAGTCAGATGGTGTAATGTACTTTCGGGTGAAACATAAACACACCATTTCGCATTCTGCAGATTTCGCATTCTGCAGATTTCGCATTCTGCAGATTTCGTTTCGTTTCGTTTCGCATTCTGCTGTAAGCCCTATTCAGCTAATTCAGTGGCTAACACGCACGCTCATAGACTCTATAATAAAATCTGGAAGATTAATCCAGCCCTGTCGGATAAAGCAGAAGAAGATGCATGGATGTTAAAAATTCAGTCAGTAATATTATATGACAGACCTGTTTTGAGTTAGCTTAGCAGCACTCAGAGTGGTATAGTTATCTTAGCAGACAGTAGTAACAGAAGTTAGCATGGTTTGCAGTATTGGGCAAAGGCTTAAAGGCTAGTATATTTCAGTATAATGGGTTATTTACTGATGGTCTGGACGAAAGATCAAGACCCAGAGATGGTTCCTGGTCCTAGAGCGCCGACAATGGTTGAAGAACGGGTCAAACGCAAAAAATGTCAATCGTAAGAAATTTATCAAGTAATAAGATATTTGTCAAGTACACCTACCTCACCCTTTATGGCATAATCAGAAAAATGGCAAAGGGTAGAGTTCACTTTGTCAACTGGACAAGAACTGAAGAAGCAGCTTTGATGAGCAGTGAAACATAAACTCTTTGTCCAGTTGACAAATTGAACTCTACCGGGCCTCTTGATTTTCTGAGTATAGGGTTCTATTTCATTTCTCAGTGTTTGTGCTACCTTTTAGCAGAAAATTTCAGGACACGTTTGAATCTGGTTTTCCCTTTTATATTCCATTTCTTTAGTGAAGTTATATTTAAAGACATCTAGACTATGAAAAAACTGCATTTCCTCTCAACAAAAGCATTGCCATAAATGTCATATGAAAGCCCAGCAAAGCATTATTCAAACCACATTGCATCAAAAAACCAAGCAGAGAGAAACAGCAGCAGCACAAACATTATTCATCAACATTGCGAGGTAAAGGTGACCGGCCAAAACCTACATCTCACCAAATGCATTACTGTAGCAAAATGGGGCCTTATAGCTAAGAATAAACATGTCAAAGGGGACATATATAACAAAGGGGCAATGTAGGCCTACAGCAAAGGAAAAATTCAGTTCAGTTGTCCAGTTTCAGTTTCGCAAACATCCGATTGTAATAGGCCTAATAAAGTAGTAAAGTTGTAAAAGTGTGTACGGTCCGGTCTTGGCTTGTCAGGCAACATCTAAAACCATATTGGTAAATCTTATCTGGTGTTGACTTCTTCGCCTGGCTCAACGTGCTGACGCGGTGATCTGGACGCGCTGCACCTTCTCCGGAGTCCCGCAGTGTCCTGGAGCTGCATGTGCTGTGGCCAAATGCGCGCCTTTTCCAGAGACCGTGTTCTGGAGCTGCAGCGATAAACTTTCGAACATGTCCATTTCAAAAGCACTAAAAGCTAAAAGCACGTTAGAAGATCGTAAAACCGAAGCGATGCAGTCACATAGATATACACGTATCCACTGGCTCCCGGTGGCAGCTCTCCCGAGTATCCATATCCATGTAAGCACCAGGCGCGCCAAATTATACGCACCTGTGCTCACTTTATCACGCTCACCTGGCGCTAATCACCAGGCCAAGTCTCCTAAAGCTATTGGTGGGTTTCACTCATGTGACCGTGATGACGCGAGAAATTCAGATGGGGCAGGAAATGTTTCGCGCCCCTTCAAAACACAGTCATTATTATAGATCCATGAGCACAATGGGTGACAGCAAGTCAGCAAAACGTTTGAACGGGCCAGCACAGATCAACTTTCGCAAAAAAAAAAAAAAAGTGTAAATATAGTAGTGATGGCAGATGAAGCTTCATGAAGCATTGAAGCCTTTCATCCAATTTGTTCACTCCAGCACAAAGCTTCTTGAAGCTTCATTTGCTCTAGTAGGACATCTAGTGGACGCAAAAATATCAGTTGGCATATATATATATATATATATATATATATATATATATATATATATATATAAAACGCATTTCTCACCTTCCACGGTGGTTGGTCTCTCTCACCCTCATCAGCTCGGGTCCTCTACCAGAGGCCTGGGAGCTTGAGAGTTCTGCGCAGTATCTTTGCTGTTCCCAGTACTGCACTTTTCTGGACTGAGATGTCTGTTGTCCTTCCTGGGATCTGCTGCAACCACTCATCCAGTTTGAGGGTCACGGCCCCGAGTGCTCCGATCACCACAGGCACCACCGATGCTTTCACCTTCCAGGCCCTCTCCAGCTCTTCTTTGAGCCCCTGGTATTTCTCTAGTTTCTCGTGTTCCTTTTTCCTGACATTGCCATTGCTCGGTATTGCAATGTCCACCACCACGGCTTTGTTCTCTCGCTTATCCAGAACCACAATGTCTGGTTGGTTCGCCATCACCATTCTGTCAGTCTGTATTTGGAAGTCCCACAGGATCTTGGCCCGCTCATTCTCCACAACCTTTGGAGGCGTTGCCCACCTTGATCCTGGGGTTTCCAGCCCGTACTCTGCACAGATGTTTCTGTACACTATGCCTGCTACTTGGTTATGTCGCTCCATGTACGCTTTCCCTGCCAGCATCTTACACCTGCAGTTAAGTGCTGGACTGTCTCAGGAGCCTCTTTGCACAACCTACACCTTGGGTCTTGTCTGGTGTGGTAGATCTGGGCCTCTATTGCTCGGGTGCTCAAGGCCTGCTCCTGTGCAGCCAGGATGAGTGCCTCCGTGCTGTCCTTCAGACCAGCCCTCTCCAGCCATTGGTAGGATTTCTTGATATCAGCCACTTCAGTTATGTTCCGGTGGTACGCCCCATGTAGGGGTTTGCCCTGCCATGAAAATGGAAATGATCATTTACATTGAGGTAAGGGTGGTTGGGGTATGGATAATGATTGTGCTTTTGTAGCACTGAGGTATGGCCAGTGATTATAGTAGGAGAAATATGATTGTTTTTTATTTAAAAACAATAGTTAGCAGGTTTTAGGCGATTTCTTTTTTTCTGTTCTTTTTTTTTTCTTCTTTTTTGTACTCCATCCAAACTCTATTCAAACTGTCTCCAAACTCTCACTGACCGCAACTCTCCATCTAACACCCACATTCTCCCTGAACCAGTCACGTGGTACAGCGACGCTTCGGACGTCATCATTTTCAGCTCCGCCCATAAATGAAGCCTCGATACGCGTATCGCTGAAATGCCCCCTCCCCTACTCGGCACACGCTTCGAAGTCTCGATACAGAACGTCACATCACTAAGATATAGCCGCAAGCGGCAAATATTTGAATACGAGAACAATGTTCTGCTTTTTCTGGCTGACAAACTACATTTTCGGAAACCTCTTGCACATTGCTACGTCATGGCAAGGGTCCCTGATCACTACGGCGAGTCACGTCGCGTCATTTTAGTTCCCGCTCCCTATGAGCATCGCTATGTGATACTAATAAGCCCTTCGCCAGACTCTGGCGCTTGAGCCTAATAATGCCTCAGTTTTATATAGTGCTTTTCTGAATACTCAGAGATGCTTTACAGAGCATTATTCATTCACTTCACACTCAATAGTGGTAAGCTACTATTGTAGCCACAGCTGCCCTGGGGCAGACTGACAGAAACAAGGCTGCCAATCTGCACCATTGGCCCCTCTGACCACCACCAACACTCGCGCACACACCACTTTCATACTAGGCAATGGGGGTGAATTGTGTTGCCTTAGGGCACAATGACTGGCCCCCCACTCTGGTCTCCCATTCAAGTACTAACCAGGCCCAGCGTTGCTTAGCTTCTGAGATCTGACAGGATCAGGCTTTGACAAGCTGGTATGGCCACAGATTACCATGCCATCATTACCATGATGGAAAAACTCCACTCTGGATGTTATAAAAAGTGCTTGTAAAGTTATCACAGTGAATAATTAGGATAATTAGGATGCTCGAAACACGGTAAGTGATGAATAAGTTTGAGACACTGCAAACTGTTTAAGATGGTCTAGTTGTGTTTTTAATGTTTTAAAGAAAATTGTAACAGCAATTTGAACCAAACTACCGGTACTGTCTGCCATTAGCCACATTAGCCACACAACACGTTTTACATTAGGCCAACTTTATGAGCATGTTTTTGGGTCCGTTGGCACAACAGTATCTTACTAACAGTTGTATACACCTGTACACACTTTGGAGATAGTAGTGGGTGTTATTCAAACATATGGTAGATGTATAAGGGCCAGACAGGGGAGAGGGCCTACGATGGAACTCAGTGTGTGTTAAATCAGGCATCTGAGCATATGCCAGGCCTATGGGAAGGGCCCCGCGACAGTGATGGATCAGAGGGCAACCAAAGCAGGTGATTCATTTTCCCAGAGGGACAAATAGAGTCAACTCAGTAATAGAGATGCACTGTTACAGCTTTTTCAAGTCGATAATGATTTCGATACTGTAGCTTTCAGTGTCCCAGTATAAACCATTAACAGTGCAGAGACTGAAAAATAAAAAATAAAAAAAAATAAGGCAAAACTGATCCAAATGTAACTGTTATTTATCTCAAGTAACCACAAAACAGCTCTGTATAAACAAAAGTTCAACCATTCTCAGACTTTCTGAACCAACTACGACCAGTAAATAGTCTTATACGTCCAACCAAGATATCGGCTGAACCTATATTTGGAAGCCGATATCTGGTTCAGCTAATTTTTCCATATCTCAATTGGTAACCGATCAGAATGTGATGATCTCCTGGGGAAAAAGGGGGACAGTTTTTCCTACTTTGCCATGAAATATCCACAAATATCTTAAATTATTATAATAAATTCACAAATTCCTTTCTATTACTGATTAGACCCAAGATCTCATCTGCATCTGATCTGCATATTCACTAGGCTATATTCATCTCAGCTGCTCCCCATCTATATAAAAGATACAATATGTAACTTTCTAGAGGTAACACATCACCTGCATAGAAATAGTTAAAACCAAACTTTGAAACATTCTCCTTGGATTACAGTCAATCCAAGATTACAATATTGCCATGAAAATAATCAAGAGTTTGGTAGAACAGAAGTCCAATAAACACATCAAAAAGTCATATTATATTATTTGGCTAAAAAGTTACACACCATGGCTTTCATCTGAAACCCAGCAGTATATCTTCATTGGACATTTGGGTACTTTAATGCTCACTTTGCTAGCTCTTACATCCTGAGATACAGTGCTTCTGCTCAAAATCAAAATTGTAATTACAAAATTTCAAACACCACTAATATTTGTAAAGATATTAAAACGGTAAAGTGTAGACCTTTGAACAGGAGGTTACACAAGTCTGCATGTGTCTCCACGCACTCCTTACACCTTCCAGCACTTTTATTTTTCCTGTTTTTATGTACGACAAAGGACAGGGACACACTGTACACAAGACACCACCCCTCATCAAGCTCCCACTGTCCCACACACAAGTTTCCATTGCGTCCGCTCCACTATTTATTTCATAATGATTTGCAACCAGACTGAGCAGTTTCCTGAATCAAAAACATTTTTAAGAATAAGGAATACTGGGAAAGGACCTGTCAAGTTATAATGAATGCTAGTGTCTCTTTGGGCATCAAGACGACGGTGACAAACAGCTCCCTGTCCTCATCAGACAGGAAGTCGTACCTAGCGATGGGCCAAAACACAGGAAGTTGATATCAGCGTGCCTGAAATTCCAGTATTGTTTTTGCCTGTACTGAGACAAAAGACTTATGCATCACTCATCCTAAACATGTCTGAAATATGAATACGTGCTGGGGTTGGAGAGACACAGCAGAGTTTGACTGTCTTAAAGGGGCCATATTGCGCTATGGTCTGATCTATGTTATAATCATGTTTCCTAATAAAAAAACAGTAGTTGTGTTTTGTTTCATTCACACATGTTTAATGCACAAATCCTGCATATTTATTTATTTGTAGTGCTCCACTGTGTTTTGAAGCATCTTCACACCTTCACTAGTATCATTTGGATAAGTAAAGGTAAAAGTGAGCTGTTAACTTAAAAGCTACGACTTCATGGCATCACAAGGTGGAACAGAGCATTTTGAGCTTTGGAGATGTAGACAGCTTAATAATACAGTGTTACTCAAACATGAATAAAACAAAACACAACTCAAAACACAATATTGTAACATGGCTTAAACCTTAAAGAATTCATTTGTGTAATATAAGACCTTTAAAGTCAGAAAACACAAAGCCAATGAAGATATTCATCTAATTCATAAAATCATAAAAGTAAAAAAGAGGGAGATCATTTTAAAAGTAAGAAAAAAAACCTTTATTAAGCAGTTTTTTATTGAATACAATACATTGTAAGTTCAAACCATTGTCTTCCATGTAACTTTGCAGAACTACTCAGTAATACACAAAACATTCTTCATATTTACATTAAGCAACACGTAGGCTACAACATTGACAACATGGTCCTAAGTTAGACACCAGTGTGCCAACATGCATACATGACCTCAGGCAGTTGGTGCACAACTCACGCGCACGGTCTACACTGTGATGGTCTGTGTGTCTATCACGGTGGATAAGCCCCACTATACCTGCTGACTAACTCTACATTTGCAACACATGTAAAACTGCACTGCATTTTACACAGCTTATTCCTTTTTATTAATTTATTAAATCAGTTTTATATAGACTGAACCAGCAGCCAATTTCTGAATATTTTGCTCATAGTACTGAAACTCAAGTAAAAGTGGACACTGTAACTTAGTTGGCAAATTATTGTACAACTTTGTTAAAGGGCCGATATTATGCAAAAGTGACTCTTGTGAGATGTTACATGTTAGAATGTTGTTACCTCATCAAAAATATATCCGGAGTTGTGGTTTGTTTCATTCACACATGTTTGAGTGGCCCTATATTATTAGTCTGTCTACATCTCCAAAGCTCAAAATTCTCTGTTCCACCTTGTAATGCCATGAAGTGGTAGTTTTCACATTAAGAGCTACTATTTGTTTAGCAGAGATCGGCAAGTCTAGGGCCGAAATCACCCAAATGATTCTAGTGAGGGAGAGTGGAGCCCTTCCTGTATTACCACATGACATCAAAATCACAAAACACAGTTTGAAAGAGGTGCTCAGCCTATATATGCAGGGTTTGTGTGTTAAATGTGTGAATGAAACACAACTCCAGGTATGTTTTTGATGAGGAAATAATATTATGACATCAGATCAGAAAATAGCCTCATATGGGCCCTTTGACGAAATACTCCTTTAGCTATAAAGCAGCTAAGAAAGCACTAAAACTGACACAAATCTGTGAGAGCTAATTACATATCTTAAATATGCACCACACATAGGCCTACACACAAAAACTACAAAAACCATACACATGATGCGTTTCAGCTTTCTGTTATTACATTTTAAGGACTTTCTCCAGTCCCAATTTTGAATAATTATGAAACCAATGGATATGTAGACCTGTGCAGTGCAGTCCCTCTATTCAGACTCCAAGCTGTGGTGCAGTTGTAAAGTCTGTAGGCAGCTGGCAATACCCTGAGATTTGTATGGCGCCCCCGTGTGGCCAGAAAGTGTCAGAGCTGTGATCTTCATTCATACAGTGCTGCTTCTCCTCTGTGCTACAGCTGCTTAGTTCCACAGTGCTGCCGTGGGTTTGAGAGGGCATATCCAGTACAGACCTGCTCATAGTATGACTGGGGAGACGCACATAGCCTTCTTCAAATGAAATGATCCTCACTGTGGTAGGAGATTCCACATCTGGACAGGAGAGTTCAGTCTGATCCAGAATGTCCTTGTCTGGATTGGATTCTACAGGCTGAAATACAAGACAGACCATGTCATTTTGGTACGCAATAGTTTTGGGTAAGTTTGGTTGTCCCTATAAGAAGAATTTTCCTCTGCATTTGACCCATCCTCTTGAGATCCTGTGCTATGTTCATGGTCAGGATGTTTTAGGTTTATGGGGGAAACATGGACTAACAAAGTTTAATATTGTAAAATAAATTAAATTGCATATTTATTCTACAATATGTATGTGGAAAATAAACATAAAATATAAAACACTGACAGTTTTGAATTTCCTTCTTAGTAATTTGAGCATTTTAATTTTTACAACAAAAAATCCTGTGCCACCATGACCACTAGAGGGCAGCAGAGTCCAGCTCATTTAAAAACAATCAAAGAAAAACAGGTGTTAAGCTAGATCTCTTTACTTTTTTATTTGTTAAAAAAATGATAATCTCTAATTATACGTTTGGATACATTGTAGTTATATTATATTGGACAATGCTTCCAAAAGAGGGCATTAATGAAGACAAGAAGTAAGTTTTCAAGCCTTAGAAAGTAATTGCTAACGCTATGATTTACCAGACACGTGCGCAGTTGAACCAAATATAGAATAAACCTTTTACAAACCTCTTCAAATGAATGAAATCAAAACCAGTGGGATGAAGTGTGACATGTGCGGTGCATTATCTGTGTGCAGCAGCTGTGCTTCAGACCTGGCAGAGGATATATGGTCCAGTGAAGCTTTTTGTAGAATGGTCCACGTTTACACAGCTACGGTTGCTTTCGTTCACCACCTCCCTTTTCTCCTCCTCCTCTTCCTCCCCCTCCGTCTGCTGTACCTGCTCACCCTGCTGGGGATGGGACTTCTGGATTGACCACAGGGAAACATAGGAGGAGCTGTAGGAAGGAGTAAGATTTCCTAAGATTTCAATATTTTAAAATGATATGCCCAGGTTTAAGAGAGGAATTTACCAAGTCGAGACACTGTCCATGTCCTGTCTTTTGCATTGGTAGGTGTTCTCAAAGAGTTGCTTTACTTTAGGATTAATTGCCATCTGTAAAAAAAAAACAAATGTTACACTATCCACCATTCTCATCAATACAATCCCTGTAGTCCAGTCTTACCTGGATGTCCAAAATGACTTTGCTTTTACTTGGAGAAGGAACTGACTCCACCCAAAGAATAGTTTTTCTATGGACATAAGCAAAGCATATTGTTAATTAACTCACTCAGTACTTAAAGCTACATTATGTAACTTTAAATAAATAATTGATTTAAGGGCCCATATTACACCATTTTCTGATTAAATGTTATAATGTTAAATGTTTCCTCATCACATTTATACCCAGAGCTGCATTTTGTTTCATTGACACATGTTTAACACACAAACCCTGCATATTTAGGCTGAGTTCTTCTCTCAAAACTGAAAACACTTGGTTCCGCATTGTAATGTCAAGTAATAATACA
This sequence comes from Odontamblyopus lacepedii, assembly GCA_034769755.1. NCBI lineage: Eukaryota > Metazoa > Chordata > Actinopteri > Gobiiformes > Gobiidae > Odontamblyopus > Odontamblyopus lacepedii. Next base: position 26,914,534 of record CM068351.1, on the reverse strand, counting down.
AGAAGTGCTCCACTGTGTTTTTAAACTCCATACATCTTCACTGGATAATTTCAGCCCCAGAATTGCCAAACTCTACTAAAGGTAAAAGGTGTAGCTGTTAACTACGGCTTCATGATGTCACAAGGTGGAACAGAGCATTTTGAACTTTGGAGATGTATACTGACTAATAATGCAGGATTACTCAAACGTGTGAATGAAATAAAACAACTCCAGGTTTGTTTTTGAGGTAACAACATTTGTACATGGCTTCAATCTCCCAAGAATACATTTTGTGTAATACTGGACCTATAAGCTACATATTAAATAGTTACCTTCTACAGGCAGGAATGATGAAGAATGTGAGGAAGACTCCAGCCACCAGCACAGCCACAAACATATAGATCCAGTAAGAGATGGGCCAAACCGCTACACAATCATAGTTAGCATAAAAACTCACATTAAAAATCACATTATTTGAATATGTTTGTGTGTTATATTTTGTTACCTGCGTGTGATGTCCACTCTACAGGAGTGGACCAGTCCGATGGTGTCCCCTCATATGGAGACATGACCCGGGTGCGAACTTTGACTCTGTATCTGTGGGACGGGAGCAGAGACAGGCCTGTGATGGTGACAGAAGTGGAGCCCATAGGTATGTGTATAATCTTCATGTCCTGTTAAAAATATATCAATATGGTAACACTTTATAATAACAACACTTTGAATAAGTCTTATGTAAGTTCTTAATGTTTTGAGCTTTTAATCATGTCATATTGTTGCCCCTCATCAAAAGCTTATCTGGAGTTGTATTTTGCCTCATTCAATCCATTATTCCAAAGTTGTTTTCTCTGATTACTCAAAAATGCTTTGTTTGCATTTTTCCCAGATTGTTGCATCACAGGTAAAAATAAAGACATATCTTCTTTGCCTTTTTTAAGTCCATAAACATCCTCTGATTTGTTCTGTGGGCAAATTGTGTTAACAACAAACACATGGCTCGATGAACATAGCGTTCACAGTGTTTTCCAGTTGTAGATATTATTTTTGAATAGAAAAGAAATACTTATCCTTCAAAATGTACGTTCTTTAAAATAAAGGCAAGTTAATAAAATGTCAAAAAGCATATGAACTTTAAAATCACAGAGGAGCTTCTAGATAAGAGATGACATTATGAAATGGGATCAACTGTTTTGAATTCTCATAAGGGAGCCAATCTGATGGATTATTCTAACATTTGAAACATGAAAAATTGTTTTGATGAGGGAACATCATCATCAGCTACCTAAAAACTCAAAAAGTCCATTTAAAGCAAAACAGGGCCTTTAAATACCCTATGATTTAGAAAAGAAAAAAATAAAATTATAACATACCGTTGAAATATCATCCACCAATTGGAAATCATTACACATATTCTCGAGTCCTTTCTCCTGGCTGTAGTAGCACACCTCATAATCAAGTTGTGAAATGCGCATATTGGGTGGAGTCCATTCCACAATCCAGTTTTGTCCCGTCTCTGTTACTTTAACGTGCGTTGGGGGGTATGGATGGACTGCAAATGATAAGCATGAGCGTATTAGTATTAGTACGCAGAATTATAGTGGGCTGCAGCAGCGCCATTTTATCACAAGATGGTGCCACAAAGTCACAGTATATGTCAGTAATGCAACATGCACTTTTTATCACAGTATTTAGATTTAAAGGGAAACCTGTGCAACAGTAAAAATACAAAATAATAATAATAATAATAAAATTAAATACAAAAAATAAAATAAATTAATTATAATTAATTAATTAATTAAAAAAATAATTAATTAATTATTTGTCTGATATGCACTTTAAACCAAGATGAAATTTTTTTTAAACAATGAACTGTGTCACAAACAGCTCCATCAAATTTGAAACAGAAAGTCATTGAATTTTAGAAGCAACAATATACGATTTACATTTAATAATCCCAAAAAATACATCTGATCTATGATATAATGTTGTTTCATCATCACAAACATACCTAGAGTTGTGTTTTGTTTTATTCACACATGTTTAACACCCAAACCCTGCATATGTAGGATGTGTTATTTTCTCAAACAGAAAACACTTCACATTGTGATTTCATGTGGTAATACAGGAAGTGCTCCACTGAATCTATACATTCACTAAAATAATTTGGATGATTTCAGCCCTAGAATTTCCTATCTCTAGTGAGCAAAAGGTAAAAGGTAGCTGTTAACTTGAAAACTACATCACAAGGTGGAACAGCACATTTTGAGTTTTGGAGATGTAGACAGACAAATATTAAAGATTATTCAAACATATATGAATAAAACAGAACACAACTATAGCATGTCTTAAATACAGGACCTATAAATATATAGAAACTATAAATCCTAAACTGAAAATCAGATGAGTAAAAAGTGCCATTGGTTAGGGTGCATTTTGGAGTATCTTACTGTGTTCAGTGGAGTTGAAAGTCTTGATGCTGCGCATTGGTTCTAGCGCCACCTGCAGGGAGGATGTGGGAGGTTGTGTGAGGCGCAGGATGCAGCTGAATTTGACTGTGTATCCCCTGTGCACTGAGCTGAACGCTGGTTCCTCACAGCACTTCTCCAGCCTGCGCCATGGACAACACAATGTGCATTTAATGTTGCTGCCTGGGCTAACAAGAACTGAACCAGGACTAAATGAGGACTACATCAGGACTAAACCAGGGCTAAAGAAGGACTAAATCAGGACTAAAGAGGGACTTAAACAGGACTAAAGAAGGACTAGAGGACTAATGAAGGACTAAACCAGGACTAAAAAGGCATAAACTAGTCCTAAATAAGGACTAAACCAAGACTAAACTATGAGGACTAAAGAAGGTCTAAACCAGGACTAAAGAAGGACTAAAGACGGACTAAACAACTAAACTTGAGCAAATCAGCACTAAGAAAGGACTAAAAGGAAACAAAAACTGAACAATAACTAAAGAAGGACTAAACCTGGACAAAAACCAGGAGTAAAGCAGGTCTAAATCAACACTAAACCCAGACTAAACAAGGAAAAACAATGACTATCCCAGAACCTGAGCCAACATAAAGTATACCGGACTAAACTAAACCCTATCCTGAGCTAAATTGATATAATGGCCGTCAGTACTGTATTTCAAAACCTGTGCATCTACTGTAATGTTTCACATGTGATGTGTGCAGGACTCACGGGGCCGTTTGGTTCTGACGACACACCAGCTGGTAGCTAATGAAATGAACCAGCTCAGAGCTCTGCTCCCATCTGCACTGCACCTCCTGGTCCCCCCACAGCACACAGTCCACCGGGGGCACTGTCTCCACATCTAAGCCAAGAACAACACACAGAAGGTCAGTGGCACCAAATACAATCAGATTAAATTAGATTAGCTGGCTGTCATTATTTTATTTTATTTGACTTTTTGTTTTATTTAAAATTGTATTTTATTTTTATTTGTATTTTAATTTATTTGTATTTATTTATTATTGCGACATCACTGCTCAGTATGTCATCATATGCATATTCATTTGATTGGAGTTTAACATTGTTTTATGTAAAAAGCGTTTAATGGTGATGAAAGTTGTTGAACTTTTGTACCCCAGAATAGCGTAGTTAATGTAGTGCTCCACTTTACATAATTATGAAGCATAATCAGGCCCTTTCACACTAACAGGCTGTGTTGTGGAGAAAAGTGACTGTGAACCAGCTGTGTCTCCCACTGCTAATGCCATTGTAAAATAGATACACAAATAACACCACAAATGAGTGGATATAAAGCAAATGAGCTGACACTAGTCCAAAGTGCACAGCTCCATTCTCCATTGGAGTTGTCAGCTTTGTTAGTACTGAGTTACAAGAACCAGAGCTTCACATTCACTGAATCCATTAAGTTTGGTCAGACTAGCCACTTTAGTCAGTTGCTACTTCAAATTTAGTAAATAATAAAAAAAGTTACAAAAAATATTTGTTTGCGGCTACCAGATTTCTTCAGTTGTGATTCCAAATTAAAAACCAAATTTAACAAAACCTGAACTATCTTCCTGGTGGAAGATTCGCCACCTGCTCGTCTCTGGTGAAATGTTAATGTTTTGCCTGGAATGTTCCACAATATGGCATCCATCCATCCATCCATCTTCTCACGCTTAATCCGGCTGGGTCGCGGGGGCAGCTTGCTGCCCAATCCTCATAGCACCTGACCCCCCCATGAACCCCTCTGCAGGTGGTGAGCCCACAGGAGGGACAATATGGCATTAATAATAATAATGGATCAGATTTGTATGATCAGTGGACAGGCAAGCTCACTCAGTAAGAATACACGTTTAAGGTGGTTTAACAATGTTTCAGTTAAAATAAAGTACATGCTACTGAACACATCAGAGACTGACAAGTTTAAAGCCATATTGTGGGACATTCCAAGCAAAAGAATAACATCTCCACAGAAGCTCATGGCTGATCCCCATAAGTTAGCATAGCAATGTAACTGTAATGGATGTGCACTGAGTACACTAGCTAGACAGCATTTGCTAATCTGGTACTGATCATTTTGATCAGTGAATTTGTACATGGTCCTCAACAGTTACAGAATAAACTACATCATAACAGTTACTTTAATTTACAACTAACTTCACTGTGGTGAGTAAAAAGTACTACAGACTAGTGAATACACTAATGTTGTGTGTTACCTGGTTGAGTGTACCAGGACACTGTGGGGCTCCAGTGGCTCCACTGACCCAATGTGACCCGGGCTCTCACTCGGGCCTTATATCCATGTCCCGGACTTAAGCTTTTCTTTTCCAGTTTCTTGTGATTGTCCCACAGCTTCTCCTCCTAGAACAACAACACACATCAGATTAGATTAGATTATTCAATTCATTTCATTCCCAGTGTTCCAATCATACCGTCCAGTTGTTGTGTCCATTTGGTTTGTAGCTGACTTCATAGGTAATGTTGTTGTTGAGAGCAGAGGATTGTGGGTATGGGCTAGACCATGTGATCAGCGTGCCCCCGTCCCCTGAGCTGAAGGTGGTCAGGCTGACCGGTGTGCGGGCTCTCACTGGAGCACAAAAGGACACTATAAATTACGTATCGTCCAACCATTTGGAAATGTGAGATGTGAGTCAAAATAAATCCTTCATGCTACAATTTATATTCAGTCCACATTTTATACCCGATCATTTTGGCATGAATGATATAGCGCTGCCAGTATCGGTATTGGCTGATATCGATACAGTTGCTATTCAATACGATATTTTTTGGGTGCTTTTGAGTGCTCTTTTTGAACAGACTTACGAGTCAACATGGAAATAGAAGAAGAATGGTCATTTACTCAACTATGTAACAAACTATTTTTTATTCAGATGAATGCATTTTTAAATGTTTATTATTATTATTATTATTATTATTATTATTATTATTATTATTATTATTATTATTATTATTATTATTAAACGGAAAATAAATCAAATAACCCAGGTCCATAAAAGATTATTCAACAAAAAAATTGTATTGTAAAAGTATTTTTAACTCATATGGATTTTCATGTTTTGCAGAATACCTGTACAAGTATGGAAATATTTTATTCAGTGGATAGAGGAAACTTTTTGGTAATTTTGGTTGTATGATGAGATTTGAGATGTAGAGGGTCTAATAAAACCTTTTATGACTCATTATAGATATAAAGTACTAAAGTGCTTCATTGTACTAATTTATATTTTTAGAATACTTTTTGGCTAAAATCCTGCTTTCAAAATCCTGCACATCATCATTTTATATCGTAGCAAGCCTAAATAATAACTTACAAAGAGTGGACAGATCCAGATATGTCTTGTGAGCAGTGAAGCAGACAGATTCATTGAAGAAGGCTGTGTATGTCGTGCCCAAACCAAACACTTTAGTTTTATATCTGCACTGTCTCAGCCCCTGCTCATCTGAGGGGTAGTCTTCACACAAACCTTTCCTGGAACACACATAGTTTCAGCACAAAGTCACAATGATTTTCACTGTAATCCTGTAATCTTGTGTTACCTGCTGTTTTTTGCATTGAGCCAGAGTCTGAGTGTTTGGTTGGATCGGCTCTCCGGCTCCTCCCTCCACATGCAGTGGAAGTAGGACTGGTAATCATTATAGCACTGTAGGGACTCCAGAGCTGTGGAGCCTTGGGTAGAGAAGAAAACGTCATTCAGTCGAGCAGATTGACACCAGTCTCTTGCTATTTTGAATTTATTATTACCATTTATATATTCAAATATATATATCAAATATATGATACATGATATACAGAATTGTGTTACAAAGGAAAAAAGTTAAATAACTCAACTAAATATTTTAGATTCAAAATCAAATCAAAATCAAAGTAGCCACCCTTTGCTTTGCCGTCAGTATTGTGTTCATTCACCGCTACCAAAAGAAACCTACCCATTAACTAAGCTAATTCCCTATATTCCATGACTTAGATCCTCACCAGTATAGGAAGTGTAGTTGAGTTTACACCTTTCTGCCGTGGAGAGCACCCATGGAAGCCACAGGAGCCGCAAAGGGAGCATGGTTCTTCACCTTTAGCCTCCTTCGATCTCACAAGTCAACTGATGGCATCCATATAGTGACTGGTAAGAAGACATCATAAGAAACATTTCACAACATTTGCAACTTCCTGTTGTTGTTTGTGGTCTCGTTCATTGGCACACCTGTTAAAATGACAGCTGAAGCATAGGGTGAATTGTGGTAGCATCATTTGTGAATGAACGGAGTAGGTAGGGGTTTTTGGAGAGTCACTTCTGGATTGACGCATACATCATATTACACAAGCAGATTACAAAGGAAACGCCTTAAAGTGAAAGAGTTAACCCACAAGATACTATCGGGGACAATACTGAAAGTAAAGATAAAACTCAATATTGACAACTATTTCAACAATACTTGAAATTTGATGATTGTTTATAAAATCTGCTTTTTAAGATGCGTCATACAACTTTTTGGGGGGGTTTAATTGATGGAAAATATCACAAAACAGCATTGTGGTTTGGGTAAATTACAGTTAAATGTGATGTACCCAAATGCAAAGGGAAGAGCTTTGTGTATTCATTCCAGATTGAAACATTTGAGCTCAATTCAGAGAAATGCACATGTCAATCTGACATGAGGCAGGTAATCTTTTCACAGATCTGACAAGTAAATTGACCTGGTGGTGTAACCTATGTAGATAGAAACACTAATGCCATACTGAGGATCATTCTAGGCAAGGCAAGAACATCTCTATGGAGACAAGCAGGCAGCAAACCCTCCACTAGAAAAGTTACATAGTGCCCCTTTAAAGTAACACAATTCACATGTTTTAAGTGAATGAAATGTATCTGATCAAGATTTCATAATGAAACTTAGACCGGATATTGGACAACTGGAAAGAATAATTTGATAGTTCCACCTTAATCTCACATGTCTCAATAAATATACACATTTACAAAGATCATACACATCGAATCTATCAGTATTTTAAAATATTGACTGAACTTACTCTTTATGTAGAATTCTTGGTCTGTTGTGTGGCAGTTATTCATCACTTCTGAGAATTTGTGGGTAGACAGTAGGAGTTTCTTTTAAGACTGCTTTAGTTTCCCCTTTCTCTCCACATTCACACTTGTCAACATTTTTTTTTCTTAACTTCCTTTGGTAATGTTTTTCATTGGCTTTGGCTGCAGTTGTGTTCTAAAAGGAAGTAAATGTTCTTTTGTATATGCCTATAATGTATAATGATAGAACCATAGTAACCATAACTTCAAAAACCTCAAGACAGAACTGAAACTCATGTGCTGTAAAACCACCAGATCATTGTCAGACATACTGTAAAACTCACACATACTGTACTTAATTCTAATGAAATCAACAAGCTAAGGCTAAGGCTGCTTATAAAGTTAGTTTATAACGTTGAAAGACTCACTACCAGGTGAGATCTCCGCCGAGGCAATTCTGATTTGTGCCGTTTTTTGGCTTCTAACAATATTTAAACACCTCTAGCAATGGACGTTAACTTCAAACATGCCGGAGTTCCCCTTTAAAGATGCAGTGTGCAACTTTTCTGGTGCCCTGCTTGTCTCCATGGAGATGTTATTGCTTTGCCTGGCATGTTCCGTGCTATGACATTAAACATATACATCTAGCATTTATTCATTACTGGTGTTTCTATTGCTCAGAAATACAATAATACAGATTTGAATTACCTACTTCTCTCCCTCGTGATAGATATGTTTACTCTGTACTCTGGAATGTTCTAGACAAAGCAATAGCATTTCCATGGAGAAAAGCAGGTGCACCCTTCACCAGAAATGTTACGCAATGTACCTTTAAACCATGTTACAGTGCTGTTACCTGATCAAAAACATATCTATAGCTGGGTTTTGTTTCATTTCCACAGGTTTGAGTACCGGTAATCCTTTATTATTAGTCTGTCTATGATGTCATATAGTGCTGGTTTCCAAGATAGCAAGTACCTTTTATATTTTTTTCAGTTGTGATTGGCATTTCCAGGGCTGACATTATCCAAATGATTGTAGTGAAGTTGTATGGAGTTTAAAACCACAACAGAGCACTTCCTGTATTCACAAGGTAGAACAACGTTTGAGAGAAGAACACAGCCTAAATATGCAGGATTTGTCTGTTAAAGATGTGTGAATGAAACAAAACACAATTTCAGAAAATGATGTAGTCCCTTTAACTATTGTGGTTTTATTGCTTAGAAATACCTTTGAAACATATTCAAAGTGGGGTCACCTCTTCACAGATCTGACCTGTAACTTCGCCTAGTAGCATTACTGGCTTGTCTACATTGTAATAAATAGGTATATTGCCATACTGTGGAACATTCTATACAAAAAAATAGCATCTCCATGGACACAAGCAAGTGGTATACCCTTCATCAGAAAAGGTGCACCTATAAGTTATTTGGTTTAAAGCCATCTTAAAGGTGGACTGTGTAACATTTCTAGTGGAGGGTCCGGCACCTGCTTGTCTCCATGGAAATGTTATGACTTTATCTAAAATGTTCCACAGTATTGATTAAACCTATCTATCACTAGGCAGGTTACTGTCACAGTTCTGCCTATTGTCTACATGTTCTTCCCCAGTCCAGCTCCAGGTCTGTTCCAGTCCTCCTTTTGCTCCCTCCCTGTTCTCCGACACCTGTCTCTCATTCCCTAATTATCCCTGGGGAGCCTATATAAGCTCCTGGTCTTCACTCAGTCTTTGCTAGATTGTTGACCTGTGAACACCTATTTTCAAGCTCTGTATCTGTAACTAGGGATGGGCAAAATGAGGTCGCATGAGATGATGAGACCTCACAGCCAAGTGATTCAAAATGTGATTCAGTAATGAGATCTCACTTCGCTGCCACCTGCTGTTACTTTGCACACATTACAACCAAATTGTGCTGTGTTTTTCGTCTACATTGTTTGAACTAACACATTGGTTATTTGTAAAGGACTGTATAAAAAAAATAAACTATGTCACACAAATATCTCTTTCATTGATTTTTATTTAGAAATACAATTTTTTCCAGGGTTTTAGGGCCGAGGCGATTTCTTTTTTTTGAAAGAATGTCTCCAGCCTTGGAGAATACTCTCTCACATGGGACTGAGGATGCTGGGGAGCACAGGAAACTTTTGGCCAGTTTATAAAGGGTCGGGTACAACATTTTTGTTTTGGTCTGTAAACGGATTTGATTTATTGGCACACTAAATTGTATTGAAAATAGCAAGGTGCTCATCTCAAGAGTGCCAGAGTTCAATATGTGAGTTGTAACAAAAAACACTTTAGTCCAACCCAGACCCCAAGTGCACTTTGAATATTTAAACATTTACTATTGCTTACGTCTCAAGGCAGTCAAGACCGTTCTTGTTTCTACTACTACCACTAACTTTCTAACTCGCTGACTCACTGACTCGCTAACTCCTACAAACGCCGACAACACCAAGTGCCGCCGCAAATTGAAAATGCTTATAAGCGCTGGAGGTGGGTGAACCACTCTGACGTCACCACCTCTGAATGAGATCTCATCACGTGACTGCCTTGTTCATGATGCACGCCTCATTTTGAGACCTTAATGGGAACGCCCATTTTTGTTCGGTGCAGACCTCAAGATCTCATTTCATTTCGCCCATCCCTATCTGTAACCCTGTATCTGTTGTTTGCATTTGAGCAACTCTGAAGTCCCTGAATCTGAGTTCTTTCCCTGCCTGTTTTCTTGTTGAAGAGATTCCCAGTTTTGGAGGATATTTTAGTTCACTTACATATCATATAATTCCTTTGTTGTTATCTACCTGCCTTGCCATTTAGGCCTTACCTTTTGTAGGACACTTTCTGTTGTACTGAAATAATACTTTGTGGTGGACGGCATTCTTTGTGTTGCATTTGAGTCCTGTGCTCCTGCGTGATAGTACAATCTAGCCAGTATGGACTCGGCACATAAGGAAAGCCCCATGGAGAGGCTTGCTAGGCTAGAGGAAAGCCTACAGAAACAGCAGGCCGAGTTAGCATCTGCTGCTAATGCTGCTCAGCAGTCAACTGCAGCTAATGAACAGAATATTGCCACTTTAACGGCTCAGATCCACCAACTGGCGGTCACTGTCACCCAGCTAGTAACTGCAGTTAGTCCTGCTCCTACCAACCCCGCCCCGCCACCTTCTGTTGAAGTGATTGCACCTGGACCAGTTTGTGAACCCAGAGTAGGCACTCCTGAACGTTATAAGGGAGACCCAGAGGGGTGCAATCCGTTTTTGACCAACTGCTCCATTCTCTTTGCCTTACAGCCGCACACATTCTCCACAGAAAAAGCCAAGGTGGCATTTGCCATCAACCACCTCACAGATAGGGCTAGGCTGTGGGGAACTGCTGAATGGGAGCGTCAAACCATTGCCTGTGCCTCTTTTGACGCTTTTGCTCAAGAACTACGCAAGGTGTTTGGTGCCACGTCATCTGGACCTGATGCAGCCGGTGGTCTAATGGGCCTGCGACAGGGAGCCCGCACTGTTGCAGATTATTCTATTGAATTCCGAACCCGGGCCCTTCAAAGCCAGTGGAATATGGCAGCTCAAACTGATGCCTACCTTTTGGGTCTCAGTGACTATGTTAAAGATGAGTTGGTGTCGTTTGATCTCCTGTCTGATCTTGATAATTTGATTGAACTAGCAACTAAGCTTGATCACCGCATCCAAGCTCGGAGACAGGAGAAGAGACTCAGACTTTCTGAACGACAACCTTTCACACGCCCGCCTCTTTCTTTAGAGTGCCTTAGGCACGCTTCATCTCCTCATGATGGAGGTCCTGAGCCCATGCAGGTGGGCAGAACGAGTCTTTCTCCTGACGAGCGAGAACGTCGCCGCCAGAGGAATCTCTGTCTCTATTGTGGGAAGCCTGGCCATTTTGTTTCTGTGTGTCCAGTAAAAGGGGCAGGCTCATCAGTAGAACGGGGAATACTGATGAGTCTTTCCTCCACACCTTCCCCTATAAAACGTCCTCATTTTCAAGCCCGTCTGTTGCTTGAGAGCAGTACTCACACAGTGACCACTCTAATTGACTCTGGTTCTGACATCAGTCTTATTGATGAAAGCCTGGCTCTGCAATTAAAGATAAACCTTGTTCCTCTCCCTGTACCTGTGCCTGCCAATGCCCTGGATGGCAGACTTCTGGGTTCCATAACACATCGCACTGTTCCTGTTCTCCTGCTAATGGCTGGCAATCACCATGAGTCAATCCAATTTCACATCCTGAAAACTCCACAGCACCCTGTAATCCTCGGCTTCCCTTGGCTTCTTCATCACAATCCCCAAATAGATTGGGCTACAGGTTCCATTTCTAACTGGAGCCCATCTTGCCATCAGATTTGTCTCAAGCAAGCCGTCCCAGCAGTGCTACCCAGTGACAACACTAGTCCTCAACCAGACTTAACAGGTGTTCCTGAAGAGTACCATGACCTCAGAGAGGTTTTCAGCAAGACCAAGGCTACATCACTTCCCCCTCATCGTCCGTATGACTGTGCCATTGACCTTCTGCCTGGAACTTCTCCCCCACGTGGTCGTATCTATTCCCTCTCTGGACCAGAAAGAGAAGCTATGGAGAAATGTCAATGAGTCATTGGCTGCAGGAATCATCCGTCCCTCTTCGTCTCCTGCTGGGGCGGGTTTCTTCTTTGTTGACAAGAAAGACAAGACACTTAGACCTTGCATAGACTACCGAGGGCTAAACAATATAACTATCAAGAACCGTTACCCTCTGCCACTCATTTCTTCAGCATTTGAGCTCTTGCAGGATGCTGTTATTTTTACAAAGCTTGACTTGCGCAACGCTTACCATCTCGTCCGGATCCGTGAAGGGGATGAGTGGAAGACTGCCTTTAACACTCCGACAGGCCATTACGAGTATCTTGTCATGCCTTTTGGTCTTACCAATGCCCCTGCCGTGTTCCAGGCACTTGTCAATGATGTCCTCCGTGACATGCTGAACAAGTATGTTTTTGTTTACCTTGACGACATTCTGATTTTCTCCAAGTCCAAGGAGGAACACATCTATCACGTTCAGACTGTGTTGCAGCGCCTCCTGTCTAACTCACTCTTCGTCAAGGCAGAGAAGTGTGAGTTCCACGCCTCGTCAGTTGCCTTTCTGGGGTATATCATTAGTCAGGGGAGTGCTTCCATGGACCCTACCAAGGTTGAAGCTGTTACCTCGTGGCCTGTTCCTGAGTCCCGCAAGATGCTACAGCGCTTTCTGGGGTTTGCAAATTTCTACAGGCGGTTCATCCGTGGATACAGTTCGGTCGCCGCTCCTCTTACAGCCCTCACCTCCTCCAAAGTGACCTACAAGTGGTCACCAGAGGCAGATGCAGCCTTCAATACTCTGAAGACCCTCTTCACCACAGCTCCTATCCTTCGAGTTCCTGATCCTGAAAGACAGTTTGTGGTCGAGGTGGATGCCTCAGACATAGGTGTAGGAGCCGTTTTGTCACAGAAGGCACCCGATGACCTCAAGTTGCACCCATGTGCCTTCTTTTCCCGACGTCTAGTTCCTGCTGAAAGGAACTATGACATTGGAAACCGAGAGTTGCTGGCTGTGAAGTTGGCTTTAGAAGAGTGGAGACACTGGCTTGAGGGTTGCAAGGTTCCGTTCCTGGTCTGGACAGATCACAAGAATCTGGAGTATCTCCAATCTGCAAAACGCCTCAACTCTCGACAAGCTAGATGGGCCCTGTTTCTCACCAGGTTCAATTTTACTCTGTCCTACCGTCCTGGTTCTCGCAATGCCAAGCCTGATTCGCTGTCTCGCCAGTTTTCTACCTCTGACAGCATTGAAGAACCTGATACCATCCTTCCCCATTGCCATATCGTGGCAACTCTCACCTGGGAGGTTGAGGAAAGGGTTAAGGTTGCCCTGGAAGATCAACCTGGCCCCAGTACATGCCCCAGTAATCTCCTGTATGTTCCACAACATCTCAGGTCAGATGTTCTGCAGTGGGCCCACAGTTCTAGACTTACCTGTCATCCTGGGATCCAGCGAACTAAGGAGGTCCTACGTCAAAGATTCTGGTGGGGTACCCTGGATGAAGACACCAGAGATTTTGTTAATGCCTGTCAAGTCTGTAACCAGTCTAAACCTACTCACCAAGCACCTGCTGGCCATCTTCTTCCTCTCCCTGTTCCCCACCGGCCTTGGTCCCATATATCCCTGGACTTTGTCACTGGCTTACCTGTTTCCAATGGACACACCACCATCCTGTCTGTAGTCGATCGTTTTAGCAAGATGGCCCATTTCATTCCGCTGGCCAAACTTCCATCTGCCAAGGAAACTGCTGAGCTTATGCTGCAGCATGTTTTTCGATTGCATGGGCTCCCCACTGATGTTGTTTCCGATCGGGGTCCACAGTTCACCTCCATATTCTGGCGTGAGTTCTGTTCTCTTTTAGGAGCCACTGTTAGCCTGTCATCAGGCTATCACCCTCAGTCCAACGGCCAAACAGAGAGAATCAATCAGCAGATGGAGACAGTGCTGCGTTGTATGGCATCAAGGAACCCATCCTCCTGGTCCCAGCAGTTACTGTGGGTTGAGTACTCGCACAACACACTGAAAAGCTCGGCCACGGGTCTTTCCCCATTTCAGTGTGTTTATGGTTACCAGCCACCCTTGTTTCCTTCTCAGGAGAAGGAAGCATCCTGTCCTTCTGTTCAGGCCTTCATCAAGCGCTGCTACAAGACCTGGAAACGGGCTCTGTCCACCCTTCTCCGCACCGCTCGGCGTTACTCTGCTTCCGCTAACCGTCGGCGATCAGAGACTCCTGCTTACCAGGCTGGCCACATGGTTTGGCTGTCCACTAAGGATCTGCCTCTTTGGGTTGACTCCAAGAAGCTGGCTCCTAAGTTCATTGGGCCCTTTGAAATAGAGAAGATGGTCAACCCAGTGGCTGCCCGCCTCAAACTACCCAAAGCTATGCGGATAAATCCAACATTCCATGTGTCGAAGTTGAAACCTGTCTGTGAAAGCCCTCTAGCTCCTGTCGTGCCGCCACCACCGCCGACACGCCTGATTGATGGGGAACCTGCATATACTGTGCGTCGTCTCCTGCGCTCCCGACACCGTGGTCGAGGTCTCCAATACTTGGTTGATTGGGAAGGCTATGGTCCAGAGGAGCGTTCATGGGTGCCTGCTAGCTTCATCTTAGACCCTCTTCTTATTGAGGCCTTCCATGAGCAGCACCCAGAACAACCTTCAAAGTAGGGCTGGGCAGTAAACCGTTTGAACCGGTATACCGGTAATTTTTATTTTTATGATATGAATTTTTTATTTACCGCCATACCGTGTGTGCGCGCATATGTCGGCAACACAGAGCGGCGGAACGTCGCACAGCGGTAGATTGAGCAGGGGCTGTTTTTCAGTGTTTTTCAGGCCAAACAAGCCAACTCTGCAGGAGAGCGTGGTAGTGGCAGAGACTAGGGTGGTAAGGGCGAGTTGAGCGGTGAGCATGGACAAAGAAAATGACACAGACACAGAACTCATTCCGAAAAAGGGAGCCGTGTCTGTTGTTTGGAAATACTTCGGTTTTAAAAAATCTGACGCGGATCAAACACGCATCATCTGTAAGTGTTGTCGAGCTAATGTTTTAGCTGCAGGAGGCAACACAAGCAACTTGCTTCACCACCTCCGCCACAATCATATCCTGGAATACGAAGATTGCATGAAAGTAAAATCTGCATCTTCTCCCCAATCTCTGCGTAACGTTGGCACTGCAGCACAAAACACTACACAGACGTCCCTGGTAGGCGCGTTTGCTAAAGGGACCGTCTGTGTAGTGTTTTGTGACACGGCTCCCTTTTTCGGAGAGCGGGAGTGCGCCGAGTCGCGTGCCCGGCGAGAGAGCGTAGAGCGCAGGTGCGCGGAGCCGCGCCCGAGCGAGAGAGCGGGAGAGCGCGGGTGCGCGGAGCCCCACTCTTCACCTTTTCGCCCGGGCACGGCTCCGCGCACTCCGTCTAAAGGGACCGTCTATGACAAGAAAAGCAAACGTTGGAATGATATTACCAACTCTATCACACTCCACTTAGCCAAAGACAAAAATACCGTTAAATACCGTGATAATTTAAAAAAATACCGTGATATTAATTTTTGGTCATACCGCCCAGCTCTACTTCAAAGTGCTCTCGGGGTTCTCATTCTGTCCCTTCTGCTACCCTGAGAGATCCGTCTGAGGACAAAGAACCTGAGTCCAGCTCTGACTCTGATCTTTCTGAGGAGTTTTGACCCTCCTCCAGGCCCCCTCCTCCCACCCATGCTCGGTCTTATTTTTTAGGACGTCAGGAGCCGTCCCTTGAGAGGGGGGTTCTGTCACAGTTCTGCCTATTGTCTACATGTTCTTCCCCAGTCCAGCTCCAGGTCTGTTCCAGTCCTCCTTTTGCTCCCTCCCTGTTCTCCGACACCTGTCTCTCATTCCCTAATTATCCCTGGGGAGCCTATATAAGCTCCTGGTCTTCACTCAGTCTTTGCTAGATTGTTGACCTGTGAACACCTATTTTCAAGCTCTGTATCTGTAACCCTGTATCTGTTGTTTGCATTTGAGCAACTCTGAAGTCCCTGAATCTGAGTTCTTTCCCTGCCTGTTTTCTTGTTGAAGAGATTCCCAGTTTTGGAGGATATTTTAGTTCACTTACATATCATATAATTCCTTTGTTGTTATCTACCTGCCTTGCCATTTAGGCCTTACCTTTTGTAGGACACTTTCTGTTGTACTGAAATAATACTTTGTGGTGGACGGCATTCTTTGTGTTGCATTTGAGTCCTGTGCTCCTGCGTGATAGTTACAATACTACACAAATTACAATTCAGATCTGTGGAGAAGGAATTACAGTATTAATGAGCAATAGAAACACCTGAGCAATAGAAACACCTTTCACCTTCGCTGCCTCCGACGTATCCTCGGTATCCGGTGGCAAGACCAGATCCCCAACACAGAGGTACTTGAGCGAGCAGGACTGCCATCCATCTTCGCCCTTTTAACCCAGCGACGCCTGCGGTGGCTTGGTCACGTGCGTCGCATGGATGACTGCCGCATCCCAAAAGACCTGCTGTATGGCCAGCTGGCGGATGGAACCAGGTCTCGCGGTTGCCCCTCCCTCCGCTTCAAGGACTCATGCAAGCCCGACATGAGACACGCGGGCATTGATGTTGATACTTGGGAGCAACTCTCTGAGAATCGTGGGGCCTGGAAGTCAGCTGTCCGTGGCGGGGTTGAGCAGGCCGAGGCTGAACGCAGCACAGTGCTGAAGCAGAAGAGAACTAGGCAAGGTCTAGTGACCCAGCAGCCTCAGCCCACATCTGCCCAGTCTGCTCAAAGGACTGCCACTCTCGCATCGGCCTGCACAGCCACAGCAGGAGATGCATCACCAACAGTGACCCAATCTAAATGTGCAGCCATCATCTTTCGAGATGGAGTGAGGCCAAAGAGAGAGAGAGAGAGAAACACCTGTAGTGAATACGTCCTAGATGGATAATGTCATATCATGGAACATTCCAGGCAAAGCAATAACATTTCCATGGAGACAAGCATGTGTAAGACCTTCCGTCAGTTGTGTAGCGTGTAGTGCACCTTTAATTTAAAATATATATTCTGAAGAAATTACACATTTTTACTGCTACTTCCTCGGTCTGCTTATCTGGTCTCTTATCCCACACCCTGATCTAAAAACAGGATGATTCAAGCATCACTTTAACCACTACTGCATTGGACACACGTAAAACATTGGTTGTAGAACAATGTGAAAGTATGAAAAACAATCATCTCAGGAGAATGCTGAGAATAATCTGCAGTATTTTAAAGCACATTTTATACAAATATTAACAGAAGCTGTGTTCTGATTTTAAATTGAAATGGGTTTCAGACCGAGCAGAACTATCTTTAGAGACCCAGAAAAAGAAGTCCACTTCTTCGAAACAGTGAGGAAGTATTTATTTAGGTGAAGTACATTATGAAAGGTCATCGCAGGAGACTTGAGTAAAAAAAAAAAACTTGTACAAACAATATGCAAGTTTATCTAAAGTATCCCTCTCCCCAGGAGGAAATACTCAATTTTGTTACTTAAGTAAAAGTACAGATAACAGAGCAAAGAAATACTTAAGTAAAAGTAACACATGAAATAATATACTTAAGTAAAAGTATTAAAGTACCCTTTTAAAAATGTACTGTCACGCAGATTTTGAGATCTCATAAAGTATGGATTTTGTGCTGAATTTTGTTCAATCAAAACGCTTTTTTCTTGGCTGTTTTTATTTTATTTGTATATTTTTGTTAAGAATAAAGCCCTCAGTCTTTTCAGCTGGTCTCAGACAATCTGAAAAATACTTCAGTTAAAAAATATAGTGGAGAAGAAAGTATAGATGCCTGCTCTCAAGTGTAGTGAAGTAAAAATAAAAGTATCTACTTTCAAATGTACTTACTGTAAGTAAAGTACAGATACCTAAAAGTTATACTACTTATACTTTGTTATGTTCCACCAGTACTAATGACAGTGTGTTAAAGTGTTACCTTATGATAAGTTAATCTTTATCAGTCATAGCCTTCACCACTGATTTTGACCTTTTGACCTCTGAATGTACAGTTAAAATACAGAAACGATACAAAAAAATAAGTATTCTAGTTTATGTGTTGAATAAGAAATTTGGAGTTTCAAGTCTGTGTTTTGTCCCTTTTCAGAATTAGATTTAAAAACATGTTGCAGTATGTTTTTTGGCCTTGCATTTTTATTTTGTAAAAATGCTTCTTTCTTTTGGAAGTATTATGCAAAATTGACTTAAAAAAAAAAAAATTAACCATGTTATATTGTCCCCTCTGTTTTACTTTATAAATCCATAGTTGTCTTCTTTGAGCATTCAAAAAAATGCACTGTTCACATTTTGCCCAGATTGTTGCGTCACAGGTAAAAAAAATCCAGACATTTTTCAAGCCCTCACCAGACTTGTTCTGTGGTCAAATTGTGTTCATTGCAAATGCAGAATAGCATTCACATGGTCTAGGGCTTCATTTAAGTTTACTTAGTATATTTTTCAAATGCAAACATTATTTTAAGGTAGAGAATGTGAAAAAGTATCCCATGGGGACAAAAAGCATATTTAAGAGGGAATTAAAGAAAGCATATTAAGAATGCAATTTAATATCATGCTGGGGCGTGAATTGTATTATAAAATGTCTTTTGTGGTTTTCATTCTTCTCCACTGTCTTATCATTAAAAGCAAATGAATTGTAGAAAACATGACAAAAACACATTCGATTTCACAATGAATTAAAAATAGACATTGCATTTGAATAAACAGGCAGAAAGCAAACACATGTCTTTGGTAACATTCTTTCCCAGGATGATCGCAAAGAGACGCCCCATCTGTTTACTAACTCTCTGCACTCCTAATGACAAAGTCATGTAAATGAATGAGATCAATAGTGGTTGTGCTCCTGGGAGGCAGCCACGGAAAAGTCAATTATCGCTGTGTGTATTTAAGGCAGGCCTGCTTTCTTGTCCACTATAGACACATGGGGTAATTGTAATGTGTGGGCTGAGTGCACAGAGCTGATAAACCGCTCTCGAAGACTCTGCTTTATCATATCTCAGTCAGGCTTCCCTTTGAGTCTCCCTCTCCCCCAGTAACTCCATCACTTTGTCCGATCACCAGGGCCATTTCCAGCCTTCTACGGCCCTAAGTATTGTATTACCACATGACATCACAAGGTGGAACTAAGTGTTTTCAGTTTGAGAGAAGAACTCAGTCTAAATATGCAGGCTAGACTGGGTATCTATATGAAAATGCAGATACGATACATAGGCCACAATACAATACGTATCTCGATACAGATGTAGTTAATATGATTCACTGAAATTTTTAAAGGTGCATGTTTTAAAGCTACCACAATCGTTCCTGTTCCAAAGCAGGCCAACGTCACGAGTCTCAACGATTACAGGCCTGTGGCGCTAACCCCTATCCCTGCCAAATGCCTCGAGCGGTTGGTCATAAAGCACATCAAAAAGTCTATTCCATCAACTTTAGATCAGTACCAGTTTGCATACAGGGAAAACAGATCAACAGAGGACGCCATTGCTATTGTGCTTCACACCGTACTGGAACATCTGGAACACAAAAACACCTATGCAAGGCTGCTCTTCATTGACTTCAGCTCAGCCTTTAACACCATTCTGCCAAACACACTCCTGCAGAAGCTGAGCAACCTGGGACTTAACAACTCACTATGCAACTGGGTACTTGACTTTTTAACCAACCGCTCTGTGTGTGAAAGCAGGTGAGCACATCTCATCCACCATCTACATCAACACCGGTGCTCCACAGGGATGTGTGCTAAGTCCACTTTTGTACACACTCTACACACACGACTGCGCTGCCTTCTCCTCCTAATTACATCATCAAATTTGCAGACGACACAACTGTGCTCGGACTCATAACAAACAACAATGAGACTGCATACAGGGAGGAGGTTGAGCTATAGGTGGGATGGTGCGGTAAACACAACCTGGCCCTCAATGTTAAAAAGACCAAAGAAGTGATTGTGGATTTTTGAAAAACAAAAAAGCATGCACCACTGCTTATTAATGGAGAGGCAGTGGAGAGGACATCCTCCTTTAAATTCTTGGGCCTGACTGTGTCAGAGGATCTGTCCTGGGGTGGAAACATCAAGTCTGCTGGAGGAAAAGCACAGCAGTGGCTCTTCTACCTGAGGAAACTAAAGAGAGTCAAACTCCAGCAGACACTCATGACAAACTTTTACAACTGTGCCATTCAGAGTGTGCTGACATACGGTCTGCTAGTGTGGTTCTCCAGCTGCACTGAGAAGCAGGCGATTCAAAGGGTGGTGAAGACTGCTGGAAAAATCATTGGGACTGACCTCCCGGAGATCTCTACTGTCTACACCTCCCGCTGCCTGCGCCGGACTCATAACATCATAAGAGACCGCTCACACCCAGCAAACTGCTTATTCCACCTGTTGCTCTTTGGCCGGAGGTATAGGTCACTCCCAGCCAGAACCTCCAGAATGGCAAACAGCTTCTACCCTCAGGCCATCAGACTCCTAAACAAACACTGTCCCCCTCCCCCCTCCAAACACTTAGGACACAAAAACCCTTCACTTTCCACTCATGTTATAACTGTGAATTGGACTTTGCATTGATGCAGCTCATACACATCTACACACTGTTTACTGCTGATCTACCTCACGTCTCTGTCATGTTAATCGTACTCATTTTTTTTATATGCTTTATGTGCCTTATAAAGTGTTATGTTTACATTCTGCAGATCTGCACTTTACAATTACAACTGCACTAATAGTATTACTGCCAGACTGATGGATGAATGCTCGAATGTAATTTTGTTGTTAATTTCTGACAATGACAATAAATGATAAATTATTGAATCTCTAAATTTAGGAGCAGGACCACGCCTCAACCGCCCTCACCTGCTCACCAGTGAATCACAGCTCACTTCCACCACACCTCTATTCCCCAGAAGCCAATTTGTAGCAGCCTATCCCCAACCCCTATCTTGTGCGTCTTTCAGACATAAGACGCCTATGAGGGGGGTCCCGTTCCAGCTGGGCCAATTGAAGATACAGACGGAACCCCACCCAGGAATCTCAACCCAGCCATCTCCGCTCCACAATGTTGTTGTTGGCGTGGTCGTTGCTAGTGAACGCACTTTTGATTTGATATGATTCAACATGAAATATTTTTTATCGATTTGATATGGTTTAGGAAAAAATAAAAGCGTTCAGACTCTTACTTAAACATACACTATGTAAAACGTTTTGGTTGGGGGGTCTGTCACCTGCTTGTTTATATGGATATGTCATTGCTCTGCCTGGAATGTTCCACAGTATGACATTAAACAGCTCTACCTTACATTTATTCCATTACAGGTGGTTTTATATCTCAAAAATACTTAGGCATTCTGACTGTGAGCGGGGTCACCTCTCCACAGATCTGACCTGTAACTTGGTCTTGTTAGGTCTCTATTAAGATAAAAAGGTTTAATACTGTGAAACATTCCAGACAAAGAAATAACATCTCCATGGAGCATTTGATGAACCCTCCACCAGAAATGCAATAATATAATTTGGTAAACTATACCAAAAAAATTCTCTTGGTGATATATCGATACAGAAGAGCATGATATAATACTGTATCATCAAATAAACAATACTATATACTGATATGTCTATTTCTGCACAACCTAATTATAACATAGATCAGAATATAACATAATATGAGCCCTTTAATGAACACAAAAATATATAGGCCACACAAAAACATATGACTGTTTCCCTTCAGTCTTGAAACCAAACACTATTTCCTTGTTTGCAGCAGTAGTTGTGTCAGTCCTTCTCTTCCTGTTTGAGAGCAGTGCTTGAGTAGGACTGGCACCACCGCTCTGCTCTGCCATGTTAAAGCTACAGCCCCAGAGTGCACACAAAAACAGAACACCAGTCAGGCCAGATTGCACTGAACTACTGGAGCTGTGCCTGTTGGAGCCCTCCCTCTCCTCTGACACCAGGGCACTTCGCATGCGCACTAACCCACTCTGTCTCACAGGGATCAAGGCCAAATTATTGAGTCGCCCTTTTATTATTTTAGCAGGTCATGAAATTAGAAAGCACTACAAATCCCACTGCATTTGTATTGACGCGTAAACATCTCTGGATTATGGTGTACATTTTAGAACATCCTAAGACTCAGCTGAACACGTGTTAGTTGGGAAAAAAAAAATCTTTTGTCCCCCTCAGAAAATAGGCATATTGAATTTTCCCAGGATTATTGCATCACAGGTAGAAGTGGAATTGAAATCTATGGTGTCACTCGATAAGTTTAAGAAAATTGTAAAAGTGTGGTGACAGGGGTATGTGTATGTTTTTCTTGAGAGATGCAAATGGTTTTATAATGTAATATTTTGTGATCTTACTGTTTTGCAAGAGATTCTGGGACCTCCTGGTTAAATAAAGGTAAAAATAAAGACTGTAAATTTCACAGTTTTCACAATTTCAGGTCCATAAATCATTGTCCGAATTATTCAAAGCAATTGTGTTGTCAAATCATATTCAGTACAACTATGTTCTTACATTAAGCGAAATTTTCACAGTGTGATATTAATCTTAGCTATTTTCATGGAGACAAGCACCAAGCCAATTTAGAGGTCCGATCTGTGGAGAAGTGGGCCTGCTCACAGTAGAATGCATATTTTTCAAGGTATTGTTTTGAAAAAAAAAAAAAAAAAAAAAAAAGCAAGCTCCCTAGCATATCTCCATGGACACAATTTACATAGTGCATCTTTAAAGGTGCACTGTGCAACTTTTCTGGTAGAGTGTCCACTACCTCCTGGCCTCCATGGAGATGTTATTGCTTTACCTGGTTCCATGGTACAACATTAAACATATCCATCTAGCATTTATTCATTACGAGTGTTTCTATTGCTCAAAAATACAATAATTCCTTCTGTGAATAAGGGCGACTCTCCACAGATCTGAACTGTAATGTAGCGTAGTGCTGTAACCTGCTTGTCTCCCTTGTGATAGATTTAGGTTTAATCTGTGCTGTCGAAAACTCCAGACAAAGCAACAACATCTCTACCTAGAAAAGCATTTGACAGACCCTCCACCTGGAAAGTTACACAATGCACCTTTAAATAACATATGCACAACAGAAACAGATGCTCTAATTCAACCAATTCAATGTAATTAATATGTTATTTCTATGTTAGCATTGGTCTGTTGGTCTGGGTGAACGTTTGATGTCACTGCTCATTTCCAGGCCAGTCAGCCATTCAGCTTTAGAATGATTTCTTCACATCCATGGTTATAGATTGTGATATATTACCAGCTTTTGTAGCCTCACGTTCTCTGCTTGTGGACTTTAATGCCCCACAGTTAATTGCGGACTCCCGTGTGGCACACTACATGGCAGAATAGGATTACACTGTTATTTAATGGATGGAAGGAGAATTTTACGACTTGAAAATTGATCGTGTCCACGCCTGACATCGGGTCGAGGTTTACAAGAATCACACTTGTACTTTTCTGGGCGCTAAAGGTTACAGCGTGTAGTAGCCTGGGAGATTTACGTGTTGCATGGTTTATTAAGAGACTGGTGACCTTGATGTTAATACATTTTGAAAATACCTGAAGTGGAAGCTGTATTTATGGTGTGAAGTAACAAAGAATTACAGTTTTTCATTGACACTACTGACATAGCAGCAGAGATCTGAAAATTCTGATCTGGACCATTTACTTGAGGGGTAAAGGCTCGATCAGTTTCGACCATAAAGCTACTGCATCATTACATATCCTGTTGTGTTCTTTGGCAAGACACTTCCCCCACAATGCCTAGCAGTGATAGGAAAGATGCTTTGAAAATGTATTTAGTTACAGAATACTGAATACCCAAATGTAACTGTATTTTGTACATATTGTGTCACATGGTTCAATCAGAGTACTGTATTCTGAATACTTGGAATACTTTTACTTCGATTTGCATCACATTATAGTGAAAAACACACATACAAAGAATACAAACCACTTTATTTTTGTTGCACTGTTGTCATTCATTTTATTTATTAATTTAAATCCAAATAACGAAGGAAAATTTGCATGCACATGTACTGCAAAAACTGTGTTTTAAAATGTTCTTGCTAAGAACGAGCAGTTCAGTCAAAATAGCATGATCAAATACTGCTATGCATTCCTTTGATTTTAGGAAAATAACTATAACTGAATACCACCAAATGAAAAATTAACTTGCAGAAAAAGGTTATTGTATATTTTGGACTATGAGTCAGAGTATAAGTCGCACCAGCCAAAAAATGCATAATGGAGAATTAAAAAAAACATGTATAAGTCGCACTGGAGTATAAGTCACACTTTTTGGGAGAAATTCATTTTATAAAATCAGAGAACAAGAACCGACATTTTGTCTTGAAAGGCAAATTATAAAAGTTATAGTAATAAAAACAACCCAACAGAGAACAATCCGTGTATCATTCGTTCATTCGTTTTTCAATATAGAACCAAAAATTCAAAAATTAGAAAACAAAAAAACACCCTTTTCTTTATTATTTATCTCTAAAACCAAAATGAAAAAACAGATAACGATTTGTTTTTTCATTTTTGATTCATATATCTGATTCATATATATGGTTTATGGACTGTCCACTAACCAAACCCTGAAAAAAACGGTACTCAAAATTTGTATTCTAAATGTTTTTTCAGTACATACATTCAGTTACTTCGAATGACGGGGGGTGTGAGTGACGGGTGGTGGTTGGAGGGGACAATGGCACAAATAGCCATTATTTTTTATTATTATTCACTCCAAAACAACATTTGGAAGCAGGAACTTTCTTATAAGTTTTACCTCTTTAAACTTACAGATCTGCAGAGATGAGCCTGCAGTATTTACCCTCAGCTTTTGGGACTTTCGTTAAACTCCTGTTCATCATGTACCGCGTATCTCCTCATCATCGTTAGTATGGGAAACGGTGAGAAACTTCACCCCCATGTGACCGACTGACAGCCTTGCAACACTCAGCATTTACTTAGCCAGATCAAAGTCATCCTATTCTCCTCTTGCCTCTCCGTACCTCTGCTTACCCCATCCTCTTCCTCCCTCCTCTTCTTCTTCATCATCATCACCACACAATCCCATCCTATCCCAATCCGGTGCACCCGCTCTCTCTCTCTCTCTCCCCTCTCTCTCTCTCTCTCACCTCATCCCTCCTCTTTGGATCGCAGAGACCGGAGTGCGTCCACTTCTCCTCGCTCCCTCTCTTGTCTCCTCTTTCTCTACTTTATCTCACTCGTTCTCTATCCCTCCTTTTCCTACCTATCTCTCTTTCTATCTCCTCTTACTTCCTCACTCGCCCACCACTCTTCGCTCCTCAGCCAGACTGTTCCGAAGGTTGTTGGGACAAATACTAAAGGTATGTGCCTGTGATGTTTTTGAATAGATAAAAAACGATTAACTGGCTTTTTTTTATTTTTTTTTTTTTTTAGCATCATTGTTTTTGTAGTAGTTTTTATGCATTGAAGGACGCATTTTCTGTCTAATTAGAATGCATGACACATACTCAGAAATGTATGCTATCATCTTAATAGCAAATTATTCTATGCATATATATGGAAGAATTATGTTGTATTATAGAAAACAGTGAGACTGATTTTATCTTGGTGTAGCAATAGAATGCGTGCTCCTCTTCCATCCCGTAAAAAAATTCATTCAGAAAACAGGACCCAAATCGGACGACGTGATTGGCTACTGGAGAGTATGAGAGCCCATTCTGATACTTCATTGATAATATACAATACTGAAGTCCTCTGTTATTGTAAATCTATTGTCATAATAGATTGGTTGCTTGGTCTCGGTAAATTGTAATTCCTTCTTTGCTGTGCGCCGTTGCAGTCATTTTATATATATATATATATATATATATATATATATATATATATATATATATATATATATATATATATATATATATATATATATTTTTTTTTAAAAAGCCCCAGATTAAGGTGATGGTCTTTGGGTGCTATGCAATCGTCCATTGAGAAAGGAGCGTTTGGAGAAAGGGAGAGAAAATGGATTGTAGTTCATTGTATCTAAGTCTTTGGTGAAAAAGTCAGGAAAATATGATACTGTAATATGGAATTTTCGTTGTTATAAAAAAAAAGTGTATTCTGACTTTTTTTTAAAGCTATTTGAGTAAATAGATTCAGAATTTTGCATTTGGTTCTGAAATATTTACTCCAAAAAAAAAAAAAAAGAAAGAGTCTGGGCTGTGTTCACTCTTTAAAGATGCACTGTGTAACTTTTATGGTGGAGGGTCCGTAACCATTTCGTCTCCATGGAGATCGTATTGCTTCGCCTGGTGCTCCACTGTATGCCTTTAAACTTATTTCCATGGAGACAGCAGCTCATACAAATAGGCCAAGTTACGAGCCAGATCTGTGAAGAAGAAGAAGAAGAAGACCCCATTACAGTAAGAACCATAGGCGCTCCACTGACATTTTGGTCCTAAAATGTTCGTATTAACCCGCTCTACGTGATCCTGGTGTTTTTATTTCATGACAACCAGGTGGCACAACTCCCAACAGAAAAGTTGCACCTTTAGCACAACCCATCACAACAAATAAACTGGCACTAAAACCGACTAAAACCATGTCGAATGTGAGCGCAGCCTTGGTGGTTTAATCATACTCATTCAAAATCCCATATGGCCAACCCTATACAACCATAATCTTAGATCGTGAACCCTTCGACAGCCCCTGCCCCACTAGCACCATAATACACCCTCCTATAAACTTTATCACCTATTCCACGCTAGCTATAACAGTCCAGCCTGATGCATGGGAGCAAATCTGTGGTGCACTTCACGGGAATTTAGAGCTAAACGACTTCAGGGCTCCGTGGAGAGAGATAGAGCCAGGTATGATTTAATGCTAATCA
Source organism: Odontamblyopus lacepedii (assembly GCA_034769755.1). Lineage (NCBI taxonomy): Eukaryota > Metazoa > Chordata > Actinopteri > Gobiiformes > Gobiidae > Odontamblyopus > Odontamblyopus lacepedii. Next base: position 26,887,544 of record CM068351.1, on the reverse strand, counting down.
TGGACTGGGTTTGAAGAAGTAAAAGTACTGTAGTAAAAGACTGGGGAGGTTGAATTGGGGTCCAAGGGAGATATGGTGAGCTTGAGAAGAAAAAGAAGAATGTCATTTTTTTAAAAGTGTGATGTGGCGTAAGCATTGCCGTCATTGCAGCTATCACTCAGTAAATGTACCCATAAAAGTTGTACGGTAGTTAAAAGCACCATTAAACTTTTTTTTTTTTTTTTCTGGTGGCAGGTCTGCTCTTAGCTGGAATGGGTATTGGTTCCATGGTGCTGGTTCAGCCGATATTCTGGTTGGGCGTTTAATTAGATTTAGATTTAGACAAACTTTATTGATCCACAAGGGAAATTATTTGGACGCAGTAGCTCACACATCACAATATATTATAATAACAAAGAGCAAAAATATAGCTGGTAATAATAGATTCTAAATAAGTAGCTAAAATAACGAGAGACCGGTGTCAGAAAAAGCATAATTATATAAATGTATATATATAAGTAAAAAAAATATAGAAATATAGTATACAACTATATCTCAGCTATATACAAGAGGTCGGAAGGAGAAAACACAGGGTTATCTTTTACAAGTTTAAAGGTGCATTGTGTAACTTTTCTGGTGGATGGTATGTCATAAGCTTTTCTCCATAGAGATGTTATTGCTTTGTCTGGAATATTTCACAGTATGGCATTAAACCTTTCTATCTTCATGGAGACTAAACCATACCAAGTTACAGGTCAGATCTATGGAGAGGCAACTCCGGTCACAGTCAGAATGCCAATTTTTCAAGGTATTTTGGGAGTATAAAACCACCTGTAATTGAATAAATCTGAGGTAAAGCTGTTAATGTCATACTGAGGAACATTCCAGGCAGAGCAGTGACATATTCATAGAAACAAGCAGGCGACGGACCTCCAACCAAAAAGTTACATAGTGCATGTTAAATTGGTTGCTAAAGTATGTTTTTGGCCCAGTATGTTTCATGTTTCCCTCCTGTGGGCTCACCACCTGCAGAGGGGTTCATAGGGGGGGTCAGGTGCTATGAGTATTGGGCAGCAAGCTGCCCCCGCGACCCAGCTGGATTAAGCGGGAGAAGATGACTGGATGGATGTTTCATAATGTTTGAACTTTAATTCATATGAAGATGTTCAGTAGTGAAACGAAGGATAAATTGTGCAACACAATTGGATCTCTTGTGTAATAAGTAAAGGGTGGTTTGAGGAAGTTAAAGTCAAGTTATCAAAATTAGTATCGGAACTGAAAATGCTTGATCTGTACATGCTTAATCTGCTTGTTATTGCTTTGCTTAGAATGCACTGCCACCAGGCCAAGTTACAGGTCAGATCTGTATAGAGGCAAGCCCGTTCACAGTAAGAATTAATGTTTTTTCAGTAATAAAACACCTGAATTTGAATAAATGTAAGTTAGATATGTTCAGTGAGGTACTGTAGAACATTCTAGACTAAGCAATATCAGGTAATAGCCTTGGAACCTTATGAGAAATGTTACATACTGCATCTTTATCTTGAAGTGTATGTGTAGAGTCTTTTGTAAAGATTTTTGTTTTGAATTTACAATAAAGCATTTAGTGAAAAGATAATGTAAGATGTAGTAACTAGACTCAATATTTTAGTACTTTTATAGCAAAAATAAGATTCGTCATTGGCAATGTGACTGTGAAAATGGCCACTTCCGCACTGCAGTAATTGTATCTCATGTTTGTCTATTTCACAATTCACAGCATGCTATAATTTATTATTTCCAAAGTTATGACACATTTGTCTTTTGTTTGTGGCTAGATGCTATATTAGGTACTTCTTAGGAGTTGAGCTTTGGGTAGAGACACTGCTCCTTCATCCTTTGGTCATTTGAGAATTTTTTTCTTGAAGCCACGACAAAAAAGTCAATGCAAAAAACTGTTTTCTTCAAAACATTAATCGTATATCAGTTCAGTTCTTTTAAAGGTCCTGTATTACACAAAAGTGAGAGCTTACATGAGCTTAAAGCCGTAGTATAATATTGTTACCTCCTCAAGTACATACCTGGAGTTGTGATTTGTTTGTCTGTCTGAATCTCCAAATACTCTGCTCTACCTTGTGATGTCTAAATATGCAGGGCTTGTGTGTTAAACATGTTGAAACAAAACACAACTCCAGGTATGTTTTTGATGAAATAACAACATTATAACATAAAGAACACAAGAATCCCTTTTGTATAATATAGGACCTTGAAGCCTGTTAGAACTATGGTATACTTATTTATAGATGTGCAATGTTGGCTCTATAGAATAGAGCTCTATTCTATTATGCTATACAGAGATTGCAAACTCTGTCTATACTGCTGTTAGTTATGCATTATGTTAGTAGAGGCTAGCAGCAGTTCCCACATTAGCAAAACAACTGTAATGGAACACATTGTACTCCTCGATGCTTTTTAATCTACATGTGTCTTTGGGAATGGGACCGGTTTGAGGAGGAGGAAGAGTGGAGGTGTAGAAGCTTAGGTTTGTGTGTGACTTTGTGGTCTGGACGTGGTTGGAATGAACACTTGATGATTAACTTTCACCACTGGCTCTGCTGCTGTGCACTTTTACTCGGCTCACATAAAAATGACAAAGTGCTCAGGATTGTGTTAAAAAATGGCCCTTTTTTTATTTTATTTTATTTTATTTTTTTTTACAGTACATCCTCTCTTGTAACATGTATAAGGCCAGTATAGGGCGTTATAATGTGTACGATCCTAAGTGGTAGTTTAGGAGCTAGTGGACCAGAGATGGAAAGCTAAAACAGTGTGTCCTTGTGGCTAATGAGTCATCAAATCAGGTTGGACATTTTAACCGAGGATACAATATACAATAACAATTCTACATGACCCTTTTTTCTGATCTATGTTATAATGTTGTTTCCTCATCAAAAAACATACCTGGAGTGTTTCATTCACACATGTTTAACACACAAACTGCATTATGTTGGCTTTCTCTCGAACAAAAAACACTTTGTTCCACTTTGTGATGTGATAATTCAGGAAGTGCTCCACTTTATTTTTAAACCCTTTACACCTTCATTTGAATAATTTGGATCATTTCAACCCTGAAATTTCCGATTTCTACTGAACAAAAGGCAAAAGGTAGCAGTTAAATTGAAAACTACTGCTTCATGACATCACAAGGTGGAACAAAGCATTTTAAATTTTGGAGATGTAGACTGAATAATATAAAAGGGTTTCTCAAACATGTAAATGAAAGAAAACACATGGCATGTTTTGATGAGGTAACAACATTCTAACATGGTTTAAAGCTCACAAGAGTCAATTTTGGGTAATGACCTTTCAATGTGTTATAATGTTTTGACTTGACATTTAAGTAAACAGAAACCACAACTGCATTTCAAATAGAGCTGATAAACTGGAGGACTAAAGAAGAGAGTGAGGGAGCAAGAGGGGCGGAGTTATAGCTAACAGGTATTCATTAGGAAATCATTCAGTTTTATAGGACCACAGAGTTGCACATTTGTCTAGTTGCATTAAAAGTGACTACAGTTTCAATCCACTTGACTGACTTGACAGGTGATTGGTTGGAAAACAAACAAGTGGGCTGTAATTGGCTGACAGTACCATGTGACAAGATGATATAGGGTCATAGTTGAAGTCTTGAGAATGGATAATATCTTCTGTGTGTATCCTATATAAGTATATACTGCCATATGGGTGATGATACGTACTGTGTATTAATTTGACTGTATTGTAACCTGTATTCTTTATGTTAATCGATGTGCTTCAGGTAATGCGTTCATTCATCTTGACCTTCGTTCCCCTGCCCCTATCCGCTCCCATTGTATCCTGAACACATGTGAGCATCCATCTAAACACCCCCACCACCTGCTCCCCCTACCCTCCTTCCCCCTGTCCCCCTTCACCTGTGTGCGCTCTAACACATGGTCGGTAAAGCGATTCAGTCGCCGTAGCAGCAGAGGAGCGTGTTGGAGTGATTAAAATGCGATTCCGGAGGTCGCGCCAGCACTATTTCCATCTCATTTTGACGAAGGAAGCAAGAGATCAGGGCGCTGTTAAGGGCCCTTATTTAAATAGGTTTTAATTAAAATGAAGAGGGGAGGAAAAAGACAAAGAAAAGTCATTTGGAGCATTTAGAGACACAGAGAGATTACTTGCGATGATTACTACTATATTAACTGGCAGTGTTGACAACATGAAAGAGCCACAAGAACCAACGCTTCAACTATAGTTTCTTAAAATGTCAAAAGCAGACCGAATTTGATATCACTCAAAAATATGACTTAAGACTAGAACTGGAGTTCACATCATCAGCTAATAACTTGTTCCCACATAAAAACATACCCAATGTTGTGTTTTGTTTCATACATGCATACATTTCCCTTTCCCATCACAATTCATGATGAGGTGAGGTGCAAATTAGCAAAGTACCCCTGTTTTAAATTGACTTTTTAAAGGACATACATTTTCATCTGATATTACAAAGCTCAAATAGCCACCTCTCATATTACGTTTCTTGCCACTTCACTCCACAGTTCAAAAGCAAAAGGCAAGTACAAGTGCCCTCTGCTGTCTTGTTTGCTCAGAAATCAGGCCTTGTTGTTGTTTTTTTGTTGTTCAAAATTAGGCATCATAATGATACATTTACTGAGGAAATAGGCATTTAATCAATAGGAGTTAATAAGCTCAATACATGTAATTCAGAAACCCCTTGGCGAGCTACTTGGAAGGGGATGGAGAGCTCCAGGTAGCTCCTGAGCTATAGGTAGGGGACCCCTGCCTTGAAGGCTCTGTACCAGATTTTTTGAGTAAATGTCTTGGCCCAGTACAGATATATTGCATAAGCAGCTTTTGAGATCAAAATAATTCTGCTTTGTACTGTCTGCATCCAATTAATCAGGAAGTGCTCATTAGCATGCTAGTTGTTGTTAACTTTTCCATCATGCAAAACTACAGTCACTCTGAGTTGTGAAAAGCACTTCAAAAATGCCTTCCTAAAGGCTTCCCAAAGCCTCTCAAAGCGCTTCACTGTCGTCGTTCTTCATTCACTCCTCACTCAGTGGAAATAAGCTACTGTTGTAGCCACAGCTGCCCTGGGGCAGACTGATGGAAGTGAAGCTGACCACTTTCATACTAGGCAATGCAGGTGAAGTGTCTTGCCTCAGGACACAATGACAGAAATTGGTCTGAGCAGGAATCATTCCTCTATCATTTGGTTTGGGGAACAGCTGCTTTAACCACTGAGACACTGTCATCCTTTGTAGCAGTGAATAATTAGGATTCTCAGAGTGGAAAGGTAAGTCAGCAATAAATTTGGACCACTGCAAACCATTTAAAATGAGCTAATTCTGTTTTTCACATTTTTAAGACAGAAACAATCAGGTACAGTACCTTTAACTCCCACACTGAACCAAAAATTACCCAATGAATCAGAGAATAACATGGTTTCTAGCTGTGAATTGCCCTTTCCGTTACATATTCAGTTCTCATTACTTTGCCTGATATTACTACACAGCCCTTTCCTCAAATGAATCGCGTGCTTCCCATTTGAACACATCAGAGTGATTGTATGTAAATCACAGGATGAATGATGACTGTGTGTTGGCACCTTGTCAAAGCCTAATTGCAACTCAGAACTCAGGCATGTGGCGCACAACATCGGCCCATTCACAGACATATGTTCCCCTCTGCTGACGTGAAAGTTCTTGACGCTAGTGAAATCGTCACGTCTCGAGATTGTTTCTGCCCCCCACTGTGCTGACAATTACGTTTATGTACACAACAGAACGCCTCAATGTCATAGGGGAGGGGAAGGCTGTGACTGGCAACTCCTCCGCATTACCGGCCCCTCCCATTGCCAAGGTCAAATGCAGCTGGGAGGGCATCTCAGCTAATGAACATGTCCATTTGTAAGTCTGTTTGGTCATGTGCTCAGAACTCAACCCAGACCTTACAGGCTGTTGTTGTTATTAGTATTGATGCATTGATCCAGCGTTTTATGTTTCAATACTGATTCTGATGCTGTAGCTTTAAGGATCCGCTGATACTTGATATTAACCGATACCGATTCAGAGACCAAAAACAGAAAACAAACTTAATTGAATAAAATAAAACTGATCCAAATATGTTATGCAACTGTTATTTATCCCTCAAGTAACTACAGAACAGTTTTGTATAAAAAATTGTAGAGTAGAGCCCAACTGATATGGATTTTTCTGCGGACGATATGATACAGATAAAATGGAAGTTGGAGTTGCCGATAGCCAATATAATTGCCAATATATTTAGTGATGTAAAACTTCAGTTGATTATAAAACTTGGGTTTGGCTCTATTGGATTTTACATTGGGTTTATTTAGGCTACATTTTTTGTTACTCTGCCTCTCTGCAGTCATATTCAAAGACAGTAGGTTGGCCTAATGGCATTTTTGCATGACATTCTAGATAGTAAAGAAAGTACTGTAAGTAAACTACCTTTAGCTGCGGTAATTAATGATAAGCGTAAATGCGGACCTTCGCACCTCTATTCACAGCTCATTTATATATCAATGCAGGTCCAGGAACATGTACAGTCACTATAGTCACTTTACACTAGGCCAATGTAAGAGAAAACAGCCTGTTAATGTGTGGTAGTTTACAGCAGCTAATCACTAACCAATGAGAAAGGACAAGCTCCAAAACCGACACATTTGCAACACTCACCGCTCACACCAGCTCCTCTCAGATCACAAGACTTCACTAATAACTGCCCTGTTAATCCTGACTCAAAACCATCATCCATAAAAATAATATAATCCAGCATGTTGACAGCAGCTGTGTGTGTACCCTCTGTCTGTGGAACAGTCCTCTCTTCTCTGCACTTGCACTTTGATAAAAACAGCAGTAGTTTTGTTGCTGGCCCAAGATGCACTGAAGTTCACTTTTATTTATAATCAGTATGGTGGATCAGACACAAGAACATTTAAAGCTTCATCTTAGTGTTGCGCACTGGTAAAGACAATGCATGTAAGTCCCGTGGCTCTGGGGATGCATTCAAGGGCAGTACGCCGTCACAGACACAGACAGATTACTCTGCAGATAAATATTGATGCAGAGCCACATATTAGGACATAATCTGTAATTTGGATTAAATGGACATAATATAGAGAGTCTAAGCTTTATAACGAGGTATAACATGCCCACGTGGACTTTCGGCCCATGTCGGCAAGATTTAGGCCGGTAGCCGATATGTCTCAAAGTGCTCATACCGGACGATAATATCAGACAACCGATATATCGATCGGGCCATAATTATGAGACTCTGGGCCAACTACAACTGGTAAATAGTCTTATTACATCAATTTGTATGTCCACCAAGGGTATTGCCTGAACCGATATTTGGAAGCTGTTGTTGAGCTGTTGGCCTTATCCTACAATGTCATAACCTTAAGATTTTGTTCATTGTTAAGGTTTGTGTTAAAATCGTAGTTGTAAGCGCCTATATTATGGCTTCAAAGTTCATATTAGTTCAGGTGTAAATTCTGTATGATTTAGAAAAAAGTACCCAGTGTTTTTTGCTGATTCTTTGTGGCGGTTGTTGGCTTGCTTTGAATAAAAATTGTACAGAAATGTAGTGTTTTGTTTTATGGAAGGGCATCTGAGATAATCACCGACAAAAAATAAATAAATAAACATACCCCAGTATTCGATAACACTTGATAATAACTGCACCTGTATTCAGACAATAACATCCATACCCTGACTCAAACGCAATCTTAAATTCTACGAAAGTTAAACTGCCCATTGTACAAAATTGATTATGTTTCATGTTCCGGGGAAGGGCATCTGGGGCAATCAAAGAGAAGTCTCAGAATTGCATTAGCATGTGCGCGCTGACAGCACTAGAACTGGAACAGAGCCGCTTTCTAATGGGAAATTACGAGCGTGACACGCAGAGTCTACTGAAATACCCCGTACCGACATTGGGCTAATATTTAAATAAATGATTAGATTGGAGCTGCACAGACTTGTACTGGGTTTATATGAGGTTGAAATGATCCGCTAACAACCTGCAGAGGAAACTAGCACAATGTTCTGAAAATGATGGATGAGTGGTTAGAGCTATTAACAAAGTCTGAGAGAAGTTTATGTGTGATTTCGGCACCCAGCTCTATCATTAAGTTGTTTGTGCGTCACTGCTTACAAATGGGGACTGTAAAAGCAAATGTCGGGGAACCTCTAGCCATCATTTTGCCCATTGTCCTTTATTGACCCCATGAGATTGGACCTAGTATGTATGCTTTTATCTTGGAAGGCTTGGAATCTTAAAGGTGTGTAGGTACTGGCCAGCTCTGTGGAGAGGCAAGCCCACTCACAGTAAGAGTAGATGTATTGCAAGTTATTTTTGAGCCATGAAAACAGATGTGATTACAGAAATGCTAGATAAATACGTTTAATACCATACCGTGGAACATTACAGGCCATTAACTAAACATCTGCTTAAAGACAAACAGGTGACAGAGTCTTCATCAGAAAAGTAACATAGTGTAACAACACCAAAAACATTTTAATCACAAATTTTAAGCTGCTGAAGAACGAGTCGTCAAACAAACAAGAAAATCTGTGTGTAGTCTGCACTCTTACAGTTTAAAAAAGTGCGACAATCACAACTGAACCTGGGTTGCCAGTGCCTAAACCTGCAGATCGAGGAAGTTTTTCTCATTCTCTTTATATGGACAGACCTCATGCCTCATGTGGAAACTGGACCAACTGGAATTCAGCATGGAAACCGGCAACCTAAATAAGACTCAGAACCAAAACATCAAATTATATAACATAAACAACTTCATGGCGATCATGTCTAATGTTTTTGTAATTATGAACAAATCAGCATTACTATTGTTTCAGTGAAATCTATATTGGATTTGAACATGTTTACCTTGAATCCAGGGACGCAGACAGGCAATGTTTACGAAATTTTAAATAAAAAACGTAAATGCAGTTCCTTTAATTTTCTAGACTATGTTACAAACAGCTTTTTTTTTGCTTATTATAAACATATGAATCTGAGTGAGTTTGCTGGGACTCTGTGACACGCGTGAGAGTCAAGGTCAGCAAGTGCATTCTAACTTCAGAGAGTAGTGCAGGTTATCCCGGGACACCAGCAGGGGGCCCACTTCCAATTATAAAACTCCTGACCCCTTAAATGAGATCATTAACAAAGCTTTGGTCAGATGGGACGAACCGGAGCAGAACGGGACTTAGAGTTTTCTTATTTTAGACCCACATCTTATTCTGAAAATGAAGAAAATTGAAATGGGATGTGGGTATGACCTAGTTCCTCAAAGCCACTTAAAGCTCAAGTCATTTGGGAGGCACCTATAGATTTTTATAGGGGTAATTTAGACACATGGAAGACTAATTCTCTTCACAAAAAAAAAGTTCAGTTGATAGACTGGATATCCATAAGGTATAACAGATACACAGTGATTATGAACCAGAAGGTCAGCACCAGCACAAGAATATTAGGACTTAAAGGTCCTATATTATGCAAAATTGACTCTCTTGAGCTTTAAAGGTGCAATTTCACATTTTGGTTAGGTGTCCAACAGTTATCTTCTAGTTTCTGTGGATATGTCATTGCTCTGCTTCAAATGGTCAACAATATGACATTAAACAGATCTACCTTACCTGTCTTCAATTACAGGTGCTTTCATTGATGAAATATACCTACAAAACCAGACATTCTGACTGTGAGCAGGGTTGCTGTTCCACAGATCTGGCCAGTTCCTTGGCCTCTTTTGGTCTCTATGATGATAGAAAGATGTCGTACTGCAAAACATTTCAGACAAAGCCATAACATCTCCATGAAGAAAAGCAAAGTTACATTATGCACCTTTAAGCTCTGGTATAATGTTGTTACCTTCTCAAAAGCATGCCCATCCTGGTTTATTAGCCTGTCTCCAGCTCAAAATGCTCTGTTCCACCTTGTGATGTCATGTAGTTGTCAAGTGAACAGCTACTTTTACCTTTTGTTCAGTAGAGATTAGAAATTCTAGGGGTAAAATTCTATTGAAGGTGTATGAAGTTAACACAGTGGAGCACTTCCTGTATTACCACATGACATTACAAAGAGGAACAGAGTGTTTTCTGTCTGAGAGAAGAATACAGCCTAAAGATGCAGGATTTGTGTAAACATGTAAACATGTGTGAATGAAACAAAACACAACTCCGCGTATGTTTTAACGAGGAAACATTATAATATAGATCCAAAAAATGGTAACAGTTAGTGAAACAGCTGTATAGTTGGTTTGACAGATGCCTAAAAATCATATTATATCATCAGCAAATGGGTAATACAATGTTTATGAAAAGCAGTTTTAGTTCCCATGGTAAAATTAGCTAAGGAGTAAACTATGAAATTATATAATGTGTATAAAGTGTGATACAGCAGAAAGGCCCCCTTGTCCTGGTTTATTGTCCTTTTGACATACATGATTCTGGGTTTCACTCTTCTCAGTTATCTAATAACCAAGCAACAAGAATATCCTAAAGAATCCGTGTATCATTCGTTCATTCGTTTTTCAATATAAAACCAAAAATAAGAAAATGAAAAAACAACAGCTTTTTTCATTATTTGTCTCCAAAACCAAAATGAAAAAACGGATAACGACTCGTTTTTTTAGTTTTCGATTTTGTGTTTAAATGAAAAATGGAAAAAACGGATAACAGCCGTTTCCCGTTTTGTCCAAATTTGATCCTTGAGCAAGTTGCGCAAACCGGAAGTGAACCTTTACTGGGAGCAATGCGCACGCAGCGGAGGAGCCGCTACGAGATGGAAAACTGTACCGTGTCCCATTTCAGGAGGCTGTGAAGGCTGCAGCCTCCTGAATCCGCATAGGCTGCAGCCTCCTGAAGCCGCATAGGCTGCAGCCTTCGCGGACCGCAGGCTGTGTCGAAACGGGACAGGCCCAGCCCACGGAGCCGCGCCCGTTGCACAGCAACCACACGCATCTGCAGATTTCGCACACAGATCATTAACAAAGATTAAGCACGGGTAATCAAACTGTCACATTTTGAGAACAAGTTATTCTAATCCACATTTTATGGCTAAAATATTGCCGTTTCTCCAATACATCTAAAATAGGCTAAATTACCTTAAAGTTTCAAAAACAGCAATGAGATATGCATTAAATATTTTTAAATTGATAAGGAATTACATGTATACAGGGAATGCATTTAAGTCATTTTATAAAGACTCTCCTTTGAGAAAAAATGGTTTATTAAACAATCAATTTATTAAACAATTCTTTATTTGTATTTTCATTCTGGAAATACTTTGTCATAATATGAATAGTCAAACATTAAACCCATCACACACACACAGACACACACACAATGCATTCATAGGTTAATAATAAATAAATAAAACATGTCAGTGTACTCCCATTGTGTAACTTTTTTTGTTGTTGTAAAGAAGCAGGTGCCAATCCAAAATGAACAAATTATCTTTGCCAAATATGATCAGACTGAATACTGCTTCACTGCCGTGTACAATGGTGCATTCTTACAGTACATGTAATTATAGTTACTATTAAAGACACATCAGATCACTGGGACATCTCACCATGAATCAAATGTCACAGTGAAAAACGTTCAGATAAACTTATTCTGAACCTAAACTGCATGGAGACATCACTATTAGGACACATTCAGGACAGCAGCAGACAGCGTGTGCAGGAAGCCAGATGCAACCAGAGGCCCCACAGGTCTTCTGCAGAGGTTGTGACTCTGCAGAAGTCCTCAGTGACTCTGGACATGGACAGTGGAGACATCTTGTATCTTCTGAAGGAGGAAGAGCAGAATGAACCTTACGTCTGATTGGTTCTGTTGGTTCAAAGTCCTGTCCTGCAGAGTGAAAACCTGTAATGACACACACATTAAGAAAACTACCAACTATTACAGGAAAATGAGGTCCACAGAGCAAGTACATTCACATCCAAAGTGTGTTATGTCCTCATCCAGGAAGTTGCAGATGAGAAAAGAAAATTCATAACATAAAACATTTCAAACAGTTTTCTCATCGTTATATTAAATGTGACTGGCCTAACAGACACAGGTGTCAATATAATGTATTCCCAGAATGAAATGCATGTGTGGGAGGCTTATATTACGTGATTTACAAGTAAATATTATTATACTGCATGAAATAATGCGTGTTTTTACCTTACCTCAGAGCTGCTCCTGTCCGTGAAAACGTGGCGTTTCTTCCTCTTTAATCACTCCATGGTCTTTCCCCTAACAGTAAAAAAAAAAAAAAAAAGTGTTTGATGGAAATCTGTCCAAATATGAAAGTCTGAGCGGACTTGCTTAGCTGTAAATTACGAGCCAAACTTTTAGCTCAAAGCTCCAAAGTTCACGCAGTTAAAAACAAACTTTTTTTGACAGTTTTGTGGGAGTTATTTTAAGTTTACCGTTGTGTTAGTGATGATTTCCAATAGTTAAAAGTGTGTACTCACGTGTCTGCTTTTTACCTTATGTACTGATGACAGGAGCAGTTTGTCTGTTACGCCGGAGTTGGTGTTGAATACAGAACCTTCTCACCGACATTTCCGGGGATCTCTTAATACCGAACTGTCGCAACGTGTTAGAAATCTCAGCGTGCGTTTTCCAACCTTAAAAGCTGTTTAATCATATGATAATGATCCTCAAGTCCAGCGGCCATTTGGTTTGTTTTGCTCACCCCCTCGTTATACCACGTGTCCCTCCCAGTAAAGGTTCACTTCCGGTTTGCGCAACTTGCTCAAGGATCAAATTTGGACAAAACGGGAAACGGCTGTTATCCGTTTTTTCCATTTTTCATTTAAACACAAAATCGAAAACTAAAAAAACGAGTCGTTATCCGTTTTTTCATTCTGGTTTTGGAGACAAATAATGAAAAAAGCTGTTGTTTTTTCATTTTCTTATTTTTGGTTTTATATTGAAAAACGAATGAACGAATGATACACGGATTCTAAAGATTTCAGTTTGGTTCATGAAAATGTTGTATGTGGTAATGGCGTATTCATTTTGTATTACAGTATATAAGTTAACTGATGTAAAAGGTAAGGTAGTTAATTTTAGTTCATTCATTTTCTTAACAAATGTTTTAACTTGTATGTACTTTTAAATTTTTTATGTTATATTATTAGTGCCCTGATATGTTTATCTTTTAATTTAATTAAATGATTTAACTATCATTTTTTCCTGTATTCTATCTATAGTACATGAAAAATTGAAATGAAATGTCATAGGTTTAAAGGTAGTATGCTATTGTGGACCGTCACTGCTAGCGCTCCCTTGTTACCCCTATAAACTCATATTAGCTATGTACTAGATGTATTGTTATATTGTTTGCCCATTTTGCTGTCTTTTTATGGGCCGAGGAGATAAAAAGTGCCCTTAAATTATGTTGAGATTTCACAGGGCGCCCTCACAGGAGTCCCAGTGGTGGTGTTGAAACAATGGTGAGACAGAATGCTGATCAGGAGACTGTCCATCACACAGAACAGGATCTGACCCCTCTCGCCCTGTGCTCTTTCTCTCTACAGCTCAAACCACTGACCAACTCCAACTAGTGTCCAGTGTCCAAACTTTCTAACAACAGTAATTGGAAGTGGTGCTCTCATTTTTGTTTGGGCTTTTTCACCTTCCTTTGAGGGATTACAAAGTTTTTAGAGTGAAATTCATTTGCATTCATTCATTGTTTTGTTCCCGCCGGCCTCTGCTTGTCTTCTTGCTTCTAAGATTTCTCTTTTGTTTTTCTTGCTTTAACTTTAACCAACTGTCTGGGCTGTAGTCAAACACTTGTGGGTTAAGCGTTCAATGAAAATGAATTTATTACTATTTTTAAACACTTTTTGTTTGTCCAAGTACCAGCCTTTTGTTTTTTGCCCATAACAGGACAGAAAATATAAAAAAATACATTCTTTATATAAGTATAAACAATTCCTTTTTGATCCTTTAAATTTCAGGGGCTCCACCTGTTTTCTTTACATATATTTCAGCAAAATTTTACAGATATATTGTATAAGCAGCTCTTGAGGTCAAAATAAATGTGCAGTTAGCATAGTAATTGTAAACTCATCGCAGTGAATTATTAGATGCTCAAATACAAGTAAATGTAATGCAAATGTAAGTTTGGAATAATTTTAGACAACAGCAAACTATTTAAACTAGTTCTGTTTTTCACATTTTTAAGACAGCAAAAATCAGGTATGTCAGAAAATATTTGACTTTTCAAACACCACCGAGACCATTATCAACCAGGACTAAACCAGATCTAAACTAGGCCTATATCAGTTTGAAAAAACACTACAACAAAAATAAGTAAAACATGTATAAATTAGACTCTTTCTTAGACTTGACTTTGACAACCAGTTTTTTTAAACATCTTTAAGATGGTAAAAATCAGGTACAGCAGAGAATATTTGACTTTGCAAACACCACCAAGTCCCTTATGAACCAGGACTAAACCAGGTCTAAACCAGGACTAGTTTAGTTTGAAAAAAAGACTCTAAACACAACTAAAATAACAAGAATAGAACAGATTCTTTCTCACCCCCACTTTGACAAGAAGGTATTTTACATTTAGATCACACTAATGTCTCCTTAATACCAGAAGACAGTATTCTCGCAGGATTAGTCTTGACAAGGCCTGGGATAATGCTTACGATATCCTCAGTTTGATCACTCCTGTCCTGCCTGTATCTCCGGGTCTTCCTGTACCTCCATCTTTTCCACATGACCTTCACTCCCAATTCCCTGACTCTACAGTTTATTTAATCCACCATCCTTATCCGTACACCGGCCCTGCCTCTTCTTCTCAGACTTCATCTTATCGTCAACTCTTCTAGCTCCGTTGTTCCCAGTAGAGTTCAGCGTTGAGATTTCAGCTATTTATTTCGGGCATGTCTGATGTAGCAAAGTTTGAAGCGAAGTTTAGCTTAGTTTTGGCAAATAATACGCCTTGTGTTTTGTTTTGTTTTTTCGTTTTTTTTTCCAAAGAGTGGTGTTATGAGCATTATTCAGTTTTGAACCTCCTACTGTCAGGCTGCATGGAGATTGCGTTGGTGCAATATGATGGGTTTATTTTCAATTTCACATTGCACTGATTTGGAACTAAGAATTACCTTCTTTTTTTTCCCAGAGTTTCGTTCTTGTTTGGTAAAATATTGACTGGAATTCCACTCCACAAACCAGATAGCTATCTAGCAGCGAGGTAATGCTAAGTTATATTTTGCTTTACAGTTGTCTGAAATAAGTTAGCATACCAGAAGACTAGCAGTGGCACCGTGAACAGAATCAGTTGTCAGATTTTTACATTCTTAAAGGTTCTGTATTATGCAAAATGGACACTTGTGAGCTTAAAGTCGTGTTATAATGCTATTACATGATCAAAAATCCTGCATTATTAGTCTGTTTACATTTCTAAACCTCAAAATGCAATTCCAGGGCTGAATCCAAACGATTCTATTGAAGGTGTATGCTGTTAAAAAAACACATTGGAGCACTTCCTGTATTACTATATGACATCACAAGGTGGAACAGAGTGTTTTCTGTTTGAGAGAAGAACTCAGCCTATATACAGGATTTGTGTGTTAAACATCTGTGAAATAAACAAAATTTGAGGTAGGTTTTGAAAAAGAAATAACATGATAATATAGATTACAAAATAGTGTAATATGGGCCTGGGATGTTCCACAGTATAGCATTAAAACATCTTCATGAAACAAGCAAGTGGCACCACAAGGTCAAGTTACATGACAGATCTACGGAGAGGCGACATCGCTGAAGCGAAAACAACAACACTGTTACTGCACTGAGCAAATGCATGATAGACTGATGTGCTGTCTGTAAGCTTCTGGTTCTTTAAGGCACCTCGGAACAAAAACGTAGAAGACGTGGAGCAGTTTCAAAAGGATCTTTATTCGGGCTACAACAGGATACAGGCCTTTATGGTGGGTCTTCACTCCTCGTCTCTCAAGGGCCTCCTTCTGCGAGACCTCTTTTATAGTTAAAATCAAACATTATCCCACCTGTTGATGCATGCAGCTGCTATTCTATCCTTGTTGTCTATGTATAGATCCTATATGTTAAGCTTCTAGCTCACCATATAAGGTAACACACAAATCTTTACAGAGCCATCTCACTTCTTTGAATAGCCAACTTCAAGGGTCACAAGGTCAAACAGGTTAAACTCCATTTGTCATAGGGTCCATATGTTCAAGTTAAAATAGAATCAAAGCACCTATGTGTTTCCTTCAATCATTCCTTAATATTAACACAAGAAAAGAATTCACAGTTTGAAAGAAAATAGTTCACATGTCATACTGTGGAACATTCCAGGCAAAGCAATAGCATCTCCATGGAGACAAGCAGGTGGCAGACCCCTCTAGGCATGTAGTATAGTGCACCTTTAAAAGTTTTTGTTTTATGCCGTTTCACTTCCCAATAAAACATTGCTGTGGGGGATGTGTTTGAGCTCCTACCATCTGGTTTTGAATAATAACTTTCTCATGAATGTGAATGGAACAAAACAAGTCTCATAAATTCTTCGTGTATTTTAGTGTCAAGTGTCTATTTTTTAAATATGAGCTCAGGTACCAATCCTTTTTCTTTTTACCCAAGACAGGCCTGGAAAAAAAAAAAACAAACACTTTCTTAATATGAGTTTTCAGAGTTAATGCCTATAGCAGGGGTGGCCAACTAGTAGAAGACTAAGAGCCCCTTCTTTTTCTGTGTTACTGCAAAGAGCCACATTATACACATGGGTACACATGAACATCATCCCATTCCTCAATCATGTATGCACGCACACGCACACACAGACCTATGCTCAACCAGATTTAATGAAAATAACCACACCAACATGATAATATTGTTTAAAAGTTGGTCAAAGTTGTTTTCAACAGTTAACATTGTGTGCACTGGCTCACACACACAAACTCTCAGTTCAAGCAAGTCCACAAACAAAAATAAAATAATTTTCATTTTCAATTTTTCTCTTACTATGCTGCTTAGTGAGACTTTTGGCATTCCTTATCTTGAACAATCCTTGAATGAATGGTAACGCCAGCCAAGCATATTTGACGCATGTTATGTAAAAGCTCCTGAAGAGCCGCATGAAACTAGTTAAAGAGCCGCATGAGGCTCGAGAGCCACAGGTTGGCCATGACTGGCCTATAGCTTTATCCTTTTTGATCCTAAACATTAAACTGTCTCTATATTGGGTTTTTTATGTATTTGAGCATTTTTTCCCCTTGCCCCAGTACAGTTATATAGTATAAGCAGCTCTTAAGGTCAAAATAAGTTAGTGCTGTCCTGTCTAATTATAAAGCATTTTACTGCCTGAAAATGAGGAAACATGCAGTTAGCATGCTAGTTGCTGTTTGAATTAGTGAGACAGCGAAACTCTACTCTGGTCTGGTTGTGAAAAGCAATTCTAAACCAGGTCTAAAGGAGGATTAAACCAGGTCTAAAGGAGGATTAAACCAGGTCTAAAGCCGGACTAAACCAGGTCTAAAGGAGGACTAAACCAGGTCTAAACCAGGACTAAACCAGGTATAAAGGGGGACTAAACCAGGTCTAAAGCTGGACTAAACCAGGTCTAAAGGATGACTAAAGCAGGTCTAAACCAGGACTAAACCAGGTATAAAGGGGGACTAAACCAGGTATAAAGGGGGACTAAACCAGGTATAAAGGGGGACTAAACCAGGTCTAAACCTGGACTAAACCAGCTCTAAAAGAAGACTAAACCAGGTGTAAAAGGGGACTAAATTAGGTCTAAAGGGGGACTAAACCAGGTCTAAAAGCAGACTAAACCAGGTCTAAAGCTGGACTAAACCAGGTCTAAAGAATGACTAAACCAGATCTAAACCAGGACTAAACCAGGTATAAAGGGGGACTAAACCAGGTATAAAAGGGGACTAAACCAGGTCTAAAAGCAGACTAAACCAGGTCTAAAGCTGGACTAAACCAGGTCTAAAAGAAGACTAAACCAGGTCTAAAAGGGGACTAAATTAGGTCTAAAGGGGGACTAAACCAGGTCTAAAAGAGGACTAAACCAGGTCTAAACCAGGACTAAACCAGGTATAAAGGGGGACTAAACCAGGTCTAAAAGGGGACTAAACTAGGTCTAAAAGGTGTCTAAACCAGGACCAAATGAAATGTGAACGTATACTACAGTGTATTTTTAAACCTGCAAGACTGAACAGAATTGAATCTAAGACTTTCTGACAACACACTCCCGAAACAAGACTGAGCAAAGAACAACTTGTGCTTGTGAATGGAACCAGAGGCACAGTGTTTACAAATTTCTCCGCACTTCCATATCTCTCTCTCTTCACGCTGCTCTCTCCATCTGCAGAGAGGAGGGCTACACCGGGCCAGGGGCAAGTCGTAACCACTGGAGTGTGACCTAAGTGTTAGCCTGGTGTGAGTAAGTGTGTATGTATGGCCCTACTGGCGAGCGCGCATCTACTGCTAGGACTATTTTTGCTGCAAGGTCAAAAAACACACTCCGCAGACTGAGTGAGCGGTGCAGTGCTTTGCTTTTTAGTCCTGCCAATGGAATTTGATTTAAAAAAATGTTAGAAAAAGAAGTGGTAGAAAAAATTGTCATGAGATGGTTAAATATTGATACAGAAATATTTAAAGGGCCCATATTACGCTGTTTTCTGATCTCTGTTATAACAAACCTGGAGCTGTGTTTTGTTTCATTCACACATGTTTAACACACAAACCCTGCATATTTAGACTGAGTTCTTCTCTTAAGCAGAAAACTCTCTGTTCCACCTTGTGCTGTCACCTGGTGATACAATTCCACTGTGTTTTAAACTCCATACACCTTCACTAGAATCATTTGGATGATTTCAGTCCTGGAATTGACTATCTCTACTGAACAAAATCAAAAAGGTAGAGGTTAAAAACTAAAAACTACCACTACGTGACATCACAGGGTGGAAGATACAGAGTAATAATAAAGTGTTACTCAAACATGTGTGAATGAAAAAGAGCACAACTCCAGGTATGTTTTTGATGAAAACATTATAACATGTGAATGATATGACTATAGTGGTCAGAACAACCTTGATATGATGCATTGTAGTGATGTGACGTTCGTGATTTGGCTCTTTTGACCGCTTCTTTAACGTGAATGTCTGTAACTGGATCTCATTTCTGAAAACAACCAAATCTTTCCTTTCTCATTTTTATGCATTTTTATATATAATAAGGCAGAACCAACACCAGAATCAAGACAGAAAACACACAGAGTTTTGTGCACAGAAAACTTATTAATAACAGTTATTATAGTGATGCAGCCTTTCATTTACATTATGCATCATTTCAAAGGGTAGACACACCCACACTGTCAGTTTGAAACATTTGAAACAAATCTTAGCCTTGGCTGTTTCTCTCTGTGATTAGTTTGTTTTTAAGATGAGTTCGTGGCTTCTGTCATATAAATAAATATAAAAAGAGACTTTTCACACGGCTCTTTGAAATGAAATGATCCAAAAGATTCGGATCCCATAAAAGAGCCAAGTCCCAACACTAAATTACTGTAATGACAATGACATGAAGGTGCATTGCACAGCTTTTCTGGTGTTGGGTCTGTCACCTGCTTGTCTCCATGGAGATGTTACTGCTTTGTCTGGAATGTTTCGTGATATGACAATAAACACTTCTATCCGGCATTTATTCATGACAGACAAACACCTGTAATTGCTCAAAAATACCATTATTCTCTCTGTGAATAGGGTTGTCTCTCCGTAGATCTGACCTGTAATGTAGCCTATAGTTGTCTTCCTTGAGATACATTCTACTGTACTATGGAACAGTCCAGGCAAAGCAAAAACATCTCCATGAAAACAAACAGGTGACAGACCTTGCACCAGAAAATTTGCACAATGCACCTTTAAAATGTTCAACCTTTTTCATGTAGCAAAATGTATTTTTGCCACAGCACAAAGCCTGCTGTATGCTGTCTGCAAATCATAAAGCGCTTCTTCATCAGAGAATCAGGAAGTGTACTGTTAGCATGTGAATTGTTGTTAGCATTACCGTGATGACAAACTCCATTCTGGCCCATGAATGTTATGAAAAGTGCTTCTAAACTCATCATGCGGAGTTATTAGCAAATTCAGGATGCGTAAGGTTAGCCAGGAATAACACTGGACTGCAAGACTACTCAAGCGTTATAGCAATTTCTTAACACGAACAGTAACTGAAACTGTCTTTGCGGTCCCCTATGCGCTCCATACTGGTCAATGAAAACATCTGATAGGGTCATCCGTGCACAGACATGCCCTCCCCCCGAGATGTCCTTATGGATAAACATTTGAGTCTTGCGGTTAGCCACGCTGCTTCCTATAACTGTCCGTTCCCCGTGAAGCTATCAGAATCTATATTTAGCTCATTCTAAACATCCACCAGAGAAGAAGAACAGTGGAGCGGAGAAGAGTCACGTGTCCATACACCAAGAGCCAGTTTAATGATGCACAAAATGAGATGGATGAATAACAGTTGACGGGATGAGCGGCTAATTATTTGAAACCGCTAAGTGTTCTGTGAGCAAAAATGAATGATTAAAATGACATGATGCTGCTGGTGGGGGAATACTGGACTGAAAATATTAAACACTGCTTTATTAATATGATTTTTTTTTTTACCTCTATAGCAGTCATGGCCAACCCGTGGCTCTCGAGCCTCATGCGGCTCTTTAACTAGTTTCATGCGGCTCTTCAGGAGCTTTTACATAACATGCGTCAAATATGCTTGGCTGGCGTTACCATTCATTCAAGGATTGTTCAAGATAAGGAATGCCAAAAGTCTCACTAAGCAGCATAGTAAGAGAAAAATTGAAAATGAAAATTATTTTATTTTTGTTTGTGGACTTGCTTGAACTGAGAGTTTGTGTGTGTGAGACAGTGCACACAATGTTAACTGTTGAAAACAACTTTTACCAACTTTTAAACAATATTATCATGTTGGTGTGGTTATTTTCATTAAATCTGGTTGAGCATAGGTCTGTGTGTGCGTGTGCGTGCATACATGATTGAGGAATGGGATGATGTTCATGTGTACCCATGTGTATAATGTGGCTCTTTGCAGTAACACAGAAAAAGAAGGGGCTCTTAGTCTTCTACTAGTTGGCCACCCCTGCTCTATAGCATGACCAGTTCTTTTTTGATCCTAAACATTAAAGATCCCATATTACACAAAACTGACTCTCTGAGCTTTAAGCCATGTTAGAATGTTGTTATCCCATCAGAAACATCGCTGAGTTGTGTTTTGTTTCATACATGTTTGAGTTATCCTGGTTTATTAGTCTGTCAAAATGCTCAAAATGCTCTGTGCCACCTCGTGACGTCATGATGAAGTGGTAGTTTTCAAGTTAACAGCAACTTTTTTACCTTTTGTTCAGTAGAGATTGGAAATTTCAGGGCTTAAATTATCTAAATGAATCTGGTGATGGTGTATGGAGTTTAAAAACACAGTGGAGCATTTCCTGTTTTATTACATC
Source organism: Odontamblyopus lacepedii (assembly GCA_034769755.1). Lineage (NCBI taxonomy): Eukaryota > Metazoa > Chordata > Actinopteri > Gobiiformes > Gobiidae > Odontamblyopus > Odontamblyopus lacepedii. Next base: position 26,865,995 of record CM068351.1, on the reverse strand, counting down.
ACAAGCTGGAACAGACAGTTTTCAGTTTGAGAGAAGAACACAGGCTAAATATGCAGGGTTTGTGTGTTAAACATGTGTGAATGAAACATAACATAGCTCCAGGTATGTTTGTGATGAGGAAACAACATTATAACTTTCTTTTCATGTATTTGTGCACATTTTGTCTTGCCCCAGAACAAATATATTGTATTTCGCTCTGGTGTCTGGTTGTGAAAAGCTCAGATGCTCAGAATGCAACCGGTAAGTGGACCTCTGCAAAAAGGTTTAAATGTTTCCCCCAAATTTTAAGACAACTTTAAGATAATATATGACGTTAAAAATACCACCAACACCAGCATTAAAGGTGCACTGTGCAACCTGTGTGGTGGAGGGTCCGTCACCTGCTTGTCTTTCTTAATATGGCCTTAAGATTCTATGGAGTCTTGCAAGCCAAATTACAGGTTAGATTTGTGGAGAGGCGACTCCATTTACAGTAAGCAAATACTTAACAATAAGCCATAAATAACACTTGTAGTTGAATATATGCAAGACAGATTCATTTAATGCCATACTGTGGACAATTTAAACCAGCGCATTAACATGTCCATGGAGACAAACAGGTTGCAGACACAGTGCACCTTTAACCAGGACTAAACCCGATCTATTCATCTATCTTTTGCATGGGTGGGAATTAGCATGCTGCTTTAACACTAGCTCAAGGTCGAAATATCAAAACGCTACTGTACACCAAGATTTACACCCCTGACTTTGTACAATCTTTACCAGAGCCCCACCCCTCTCTCCTCCTCTTATTTCCTCCTCTTGCACATCCAGCCTATGGTGCTGAATACAAATTGTGTTTTCCTTTCTTGGTTGGGCACTCCTATAATGCTGTAGGAGATGGAAGTGGAGGTGTCCAGCCAAAAAGAAAAGCACAGGTAAAAATGTGGGGAACAGGGCCGCGGGCACAAAAGGAGCGGTTGGAGCATGAGGAGATAAAAGGACACGGGTTAAGATGGGTTAGATGTTAAGAAAGGACCAGAGATGTGTTTCATGAAGAGGTGACCAAGAGGTAGAGTTTGGAGACGCTTTGGGTAAGAGAAAGCAGTGAAACACAATCCAACAATCATGCGTGTAGTATCTTAAAGGTCCTATATTATGGAAAATTTACTCTTGAAAGTGTTAAACCTGATTTTGAATATTGCTACCTCTTCCAAAACATACCTGGAGTTGTGTTTGAGTAACCCTTTATGATAAATCTACATCTGCAAAGCTCAAAATGCTCTGTTTCAGCAGTAGTTTTCATGTTAACAGCTCTCTTTTAACTTTTGTTTAGTAGAGATTAGCGATTCCAGGTCTGAAATTACCCAAATGATTCTAGTGAGTTTAAAAACACAATTGGGGAAATAAGTGTTTTCAGTTTAAGACAAGAACTCCACTTAAATATGCAGGGTTTGTGTGTTAAACATTGAATAAAACAAAACACAACTCCAGGTATGTTTATTAGGAGGAAACATTATAACATAGATTAGAAAATAACGTAATATGAGCCTTTTACACTGGTTAAAAACAAGAACATTTACTGTTAAAATTGGTGTCCCTCCACGATTTTTGTAATAAAGAGCCAAATGATTTCCAGAAAGGCTTTCATGGTTAAGGAATTGCAGCCAGAGAGCCATTATGTGTCACTATCCGCTAATCCACTAAAACTTGGTAGTGGGACTGGCAAACCATGATGGACTGCCATTGCTTAACACGTATTATTTATTCATTACTGCGTGGCCTTTTTATTAAATTTACTGCAAATTGCTCCTCTTCATGAATAGAATAGAATCATGAATAATTTGTCCTCAGTGTAATAAAAATACACATTTGAGAATTGTTATGCGAGAATGGTAGGGGTGTGCAAAAATATCAAAATGTATAAATATATATACATATATCGTGAGATTAAATTTGGTGATACAGTATCGAGGGATACTGTATCAATATATCGGCAAGAGTATTTTGTTATATCTTTTAGCAACTACAATTTCAGTGCTTATGCACAATTTCGGTGCTTATGCACTTATACACTTGTCGTGATTAAAAATGCACTATGTAACTTTTTGGCTGGGGGTCCATCACCCGCTTGTTTCTATGGATATGTCATTGCTCTCCCTAGAATGTTCCACAGTGTGACATTAAACAGCTCTACTTTATATTTACCGTATTTTCCAGACTATAGAGCGCACTGGTATATAAGCCGCATCCACTCTATTTTTTATTTTTTTTAAGTATATACAAGCCGCAACCGGGCTATAAGCTGCTGATATCTATGTTGAAAAATGAGATATTTACTGCATATACAGAACGATTTTGTACTGTAAATGTACATTTATGTACCTGAACAGATTCTTTCCAAACAGTTCCTTTTAACACGGCAGCAACTGTGCTGATTAAAACAAGGTCAAAAACAGAAAAGAACCAGTAATTGATTACCTTCATTTCTCCTGTGCAGTGAAACCACAAGTCAATTTGACGCCAAGCTTACGTGCAGCAGCACGGTAGAGGTCTGCGCGGGACAGAATTTTCAGTCCCGCTCGCGCCCGCTCCCGCATTCTTCAGTCCCGCTCCCGTGTCGTGCGGTCGTGCTCCCGCGCCCACAATAAGATGTCAGAATATGTCCCGCGCCGCACTGTTTTGTGTTGGGTCCCGCAGGTCCCGTGGGTGCAGGGCTCTACAGCGGTTTCCTTCCTGGAGCAAGATCGATGGCCTTCAACTTAAAACTTGCATCATACAAACTCCTTTGTGTGCTTTTCATGATGAAGGGGCGAGGATTTGAAAATAATGACCAGCTAGTCGTGTGTGTTATATCTGCTAAATAAAAAGTAGCGTATTCTTCTTTGCATTAATTTTCCATCTATCTTGTTTTTGAAATTCCGGTTAAAGCGCCCCTAGTGGTGGAAGAAAAATCCACAGAATAGCCGCACCTTTGTAAACGCCGCATGGTTCAAAGCCTGGGAAAAAAGTAGCGGCTTATAGTCCGGAAAATACGGTATTCAATTCCAGGCGGTTTTACAGCTCAAAAATACCTAGAAAAACAGGCATTCTGACTGTGAGTGGGGTCGCCTCTCCACAGACCTGGCGTGTAACTTGGTCTGGTTTGGTCTCCATGAAGATAGAAAGGTTTAACACCATACTGTGAAACATTCCAGACAAAGCAATAGCATCTCCATGGAAAAGTTACACAATGCAGCTGCAAACATGTATTTCATATTAACTTCTCGTGAGCCATGTATCGTATCGAATCGTGAAGGAACCTGCGATTCCCGGCTCTAAAGAATGATTTTCTTGACATTGCGCGTACACAGTGACCTTGTTTACATTACAGCTAATACGCCTGTCTTATTGCATATACTAGGCTTTATGGGTTTTTGAAGGAGCCATGTAGGATGTGCTAATCAGGTTCAAAGTGCATCCGCTGTATATTATCTTTATGGTGACGAGACACGCTTACGAAAATGAAATGTTAGGACTATAGGAGCTTACGTGCTTATAAAGGCTCTTGGGATGAGACGTAAATGCAGAGACGGTGACCTCTGGAGCCTTGGCTGTGGCATCAACCGAATCACATTACATCTAGTCATTGCATTCGGTGTTCAGATCGGAAATATTGACCATCACAGCTTTGACTTTCACCTGGAAGAGAATACGAGACATGGTGGGCTGAGTCAGGACCTGCTTTCTTTACATTAAATGACCCGTGACATGCTGAAATAGAAGAATGCAACACAACACGAGGTCTATATACATTTTCAAGGAGACAGTGGGACAATGCTAAACAAGTAATGATCCGCTGGTGTCATAGATTATAACTGTACAGCAGACGCAAGCACAGTACAGAAGCACTGCTGTAGAGAGCATGCAGCATCCATTTTATTTCTAATTTAAAATAGAAATTAAAACATGAAATTTAAAGGGTTCATATTACACTATTTTCTGATCCACTCTATGTTATAATCTTATTTCCTTTCCTCATCAAAAACATACCCAGAGATGTGTTTTGTTTCATTCACACATGTTTAAGTTTAGTTTTTTAGTTTAGTTTATTATTTATTTGTCAGGGACCATGTACAAACACATTCATCTTAGAAAAGAGGAGATGTTTTGCACCAGATTTAGCAAAAAAGCTATTTTCCATCCGCAGTCCCTGGGCAGGTGCGCACTAAAAGTAACATGCTACAAATAGTACAACATTCTATAAAACAATGTAAAATCCTACAAACATATTATAAAAAAAACAAAAGAAAACAAAAACAAAACATTAAAATATTTACAAACGCACTAACAGTAACACTGTAAACCACAGAATAAGAAAGTTACTGATTTAACAGGACTGATGCTGACACAGTTGCTTCTCAAGAATAAATTGTTTTAAATTTCAAGAGAAACTGTGCAGATCTACAGACAGCTTCAGACTGGCAGGGAGCTGGTTCCATTGTTTGATAGTTTTGTAGGAAAATGCAGCTTGTGAGAAGGCAGAACTTCTTTTGGGAATGACACAGTTGTTTATAACACACAAATCCTGCATATTTAGACTGAGTTCTTTTCTCAAACATAAAACAAACACGGTTGCACCTTGTGATGTCATGTGGTAATACAGAAAGTGCTCCATTGTGTTTTTAAACTCCATACGCCTTCACTAGAATCATTTGGATTGTTTCAGCCCTGGAATTGCCCGTCTCTAATGAGCTAAAGGTAAAAGGTGAACTTCAAAACTTATGCTTCATGACATCACAAGGTGGAACAGAGCATTTTAAGATTTGGAGATGTAAACAGACGAATAATAACGGATCACTCAAACGTGTGAATGAAACAAAACACAACTCCAGGTATGTTTTTGATGAGGTAACGGCACTGTAACAGAGGTTAACACTCACAAGAGTCCGTTTTGGGCAATATACTGTGGGATCTTTGAGCAATTTTTGACTCTCAAAATGTATAAAACTTTACACTATACTTAAATGTAGCTTGTCAAATAGCCTTGGCTAATCCTATACTTCCAACCTAATCACAGTTCATAATCTAAAAACCCTTAGCGGCACCAGTCTACCAAAGTTATTAGCAAACAATAAAAGAAAAACAAATTGTCAAGATGAATTATCTCCTCTCATCACTTAGAAAAACACCACTGAGAGACACATTCTCAACGCCGTCGCATCAGTAAAATCACATTCATTTAGGTTAATTACCCACAATGCGTGTAATTATTGGGAGTGCTTTTTAATCACCTGACATGCCTGCACGTTTTGTTTGTTGCATGCTACGAGCGCGATAGCATACTAGCACGGTACCAGAGCTGATTTGATTTGCCGTGCCCTCCATTAGCTCCTGGCACGCTAACAAGACGCTAACGCCGCCACTGACCTTGGACCAATCACAGGGCTAAATGAGGAGAAAGTGTGCGTTTTAGTGTTTCATCAGTACAGTCTTCAGATGGGGGATGTACAGTATGTCTTTAGGGCTCAGAGCAAGGGCAAGATCTGAAAAATGCATGCAGCAAGCTCATTTGTCAAAGTTGCTGAGAGTAACAGCTCTGAGCAAGGTTAAATGTTTGATTAATTATTTAGAATGACTTGTGCTGTACTTTTAATGATGGTGAATACCATACTGGACCATCTACACCGCAGCAGCACAACGAATCACTTCAGATACTCCATCTTCTTCTGGGTTGTACAACAAAGGTCTTGGGTTCTTGGGCAAATGGGAGTTTTTTGCGTAGAGTTTGCATGTCTGGTTCCCCGTGTCTGGTTGGTCCAGTAACGTCCAACAGGATGAAATCTACAAAGGTAACACTTTATGGTAAGCTACTAAAAATTGTCTACTTATTAACAAATATTTAATGATTCTTGTAGTAATTTTCTATTTTTATTTTATTTTTTATTTAACCTTTATTTAACCAGGAAAGTCCCATTGAGCCCATTGAGATGACTACCGTAAATTCCGGACTACAGAGCGCACCCGATTAAGAACCGCATGCTCAGATTTATGAAGAAAAATAAATTTTGTAATTATATGAGCCGCACCATATTATAAACCGCTGGCCAAAGACTAGGCGGGGGGTTCGCTTCGCGCCCCGCCGCCTGAGCGCCTCCGGGATGGGCTCATGGACGCGTCCCCGCTGAACTCTGGGGACGGACTCGCCACTGGTGACACTTGGGACACACACGCGCCACAGGCACTTACACACCTTCACACACTTGGGACACACACACGCGAAATGCACATACACACCTTGGCGCTCTGGGAATAAACCACGGTAGCGATCGCTTTAGCCTTCAGTCTGATTTGCACAGCGGAAACACCGCCTGCTCTTTGCGTGTTAACCCAGTCCTCCAGAAAGTTTTCAAGCTCAGGCCATCTGCTATGGTTACCTCTGAAAGCTTTGGTTGTCTTTTTACACTGGCTCAGTTCTTCTTGCTGGAGCCTCCACCTTCGCACCATCTACTCGTTTATGCCAATTTTACGGGCAGCAGCTCGATTTCCTTCTTTAACTGCCAGAGTGATCGCTTTTAGTTTAAAAGCTGCATCATATGCTTTTTGTCTGGTATTCTCCATGTTGATGAGGGTTAGCAGAAAGACTGAAATAAGGAAGTTGTGATTAATCATACAATTTCATTGGACCTCAGTGAACTACTTATTCATTTTATTGGTCCATGTTTTTCCCGCGATGAAAAAAATAAATAAAAAAGCCGCTTCATATTACGAGCCGCAGTGTTGAAAGTGTAGAAAAAAAGTAGCGGCTTGTGATCCGGAATTTACGGTAATCTCTTTTTCAAGGAAGTCCTGGCCAAGACAGCAGCACAGTTACATTACATTACACACAGACATTTCAACACATCACAAAATGGATTCTTAAAAGTAATTACATATCACAGACTTAATTTCCAAACCTTTCAACATAGATTTAAACCAAACTATTGAAGTCAGTTTTTGTAATTTCAAGACTTTTTGTAAATTATTCCATGTTGAAGGCGCAGAATATTGAAATGCCACTTTACCAGTCTCTGTGCGGACACTTGGGACAGAAAGAAGCAGTTTTGTGATCACAGAGCATAATGTCCATCTGTTTTATGTTGAATATACGTACATAGATATGGAGGGAGCAGACCCATAATCACTTTGTAAATAAACATGTACCAGTGATTTAGCCTGCAAGTGTCCAGTGCTGCCCAACCAACACGTGTGTACAGTTCACAGTGGTGTGTCCGAGGCTTACAGTTTGTGATAAATCACTATATTAAAGGCTATTAAAGCCATAGTATATAACGTTTCTGCCAAAATATAGACTAAAATAGCATGATTTTTCATTGTGGATGTTTTTATTGCACTGAAAAACATGTGAAAATGGTGCGTCCTCTGAGTGGGCGTGCATCCACATTATGGTAAAAATGGATCTATCTTTATGATCCTAAGTATGGTTTTAACTTTCTGTTGGTACTTTGCGGTGACATTACGCCGGGAGTGTTCTAAATATATCTCTATTGGAGAAATGTTCAGCCGTTCCAATGATGACACAAAGCACACATTAGCAAAAACCGCCAAAGATGTTTTATACAATACAAAATTGATTTAAAAAACACATTTTCAGGAGCCTGAATGGTCCTGTTTTGGTATTTGATTTTTAACAAAAAGATGAGAGTGACTAACTGAAAACTGCTTACCAGGTTGTGAGAGTAATTTTACATGCAACAGACTTGTTTAAAAGAAAGTTATATATTACATTTATGAATAAGAAGGTAGTTTTTAGTCCATGATTAGTTTGTGATTGTTAACCATTGAAACATGCTTTGTAGATATGCCTTATTATAAAGAATTCAACAATAGGTGGGATAAGGTAGTCCTGAAGAAAACTAGAGCTGTTGCCCCAGTGGCATTGAAGGATGGGTCAAATACCATATAGGTCCTATATTTTTCACCAAAAATCTGGGATATAACAATAACTGAAATACCATGATATCGTATCGTCTCACAATAATATCATGGGCCATCACAATATAGCGAATTTGCTTAACTTAATAATTATGATGCAGGAATAGCTAAAAACTGAGGGAACTACATAGACCATGATCGATGATGACCTTGCTCTGTTTTTGTGCAGACTACACGAAGAAATAACCGTTATAAGCAACTTTAAGTCTTTCTTCTTTGTATTATGACAGAACCAAAAGCTGTTGCCAAAGCATTTAAAAAGGAAAAAGCATATTCACAATTTGATTAGCTTTCACAAAATATTGCAATAAATATACTGTGAGATGTATATCATGAAAGTAGCTATCCATCCATCCATTCATCCATCTTCTCCCGCTTAATCCGGCTGAGTCACAGGAGCAGCTTGCTGCCCAGTCCACTGTGCACCTGACCCCTATGGACCCCTCTGCAGGTGGTGAGCCCACAGGAGGGTGGACGTCATGGTCCTTGATGTTAGTTCATAGGGGTTCATAGGGGCGCAACCTTCTTGCTGTGAGACATGAGTGTTGCCACCGTGCCACCTCATGAAAGTAAATCGAGAAATTTGGATATCATTACATCCTTACCAAAAATCAGATATACTTTTTGTTACTTTTAACGCCTGGTGCCAAAGTTGAACTGTTCATTACAACACACTTATTTGTCTACTGTCTGTGAAAAAAAGTGATTTGTTTGGACAGTCTCCACTACAGCCCTGTTTTCTTATGTCTTATGTCTGCTTGGTAGATGGATAGACACTTCTAACACATCACCAAAGCATCTTGTAAGGAACTAGAACACGACGCTCTGTCAGAGGAAGCAAGTGCGTTGGTAAAAATAGGCCAAACACCAGAAACTTTTTTGAGTATGTCAGGAAGGATGCGGTGATTCACTTGGGACAGTGGCCTAAAGAAGTCTTCATCTGTGACTCACCCAGACATACATTCACTGTCTGTTACAGTGAGGGTGCGTCAGTGGAGATTTAGTGTTCGTCCTTAAATGAAATGCAGCCAGATGCCCTCAGTCTACAGCAGCCAAAAAAAAAAAAGCAATTTACCTCAGAGGCTGTCGGGCAAACAGAGAATGCCGCATTTTGTACAAAGTCACACACGAAAAGTTTGCCATAAAGACCTAACAAATATGTTGCTAACCTCAGTTAGTGTTTTACCTGTCTCCATGGAGATGTTATTGCCTTCGCTGGAATGTTCCATAGTATGACTTCAAACATCTACTTACTGGTGTTTCGATTGCTCAAAAATACAATAATTCCTTCTGTGAATAGGGGCAACTCTCCACAGATCTGAATTGTAATCTAGCGTCGTGCTGTAACTTGCTTGTCTCCCTCGTGATCGATAGATTTAATCAATACTGTGGAACATTCTAGACAAAACAAGCAGGTAGCAGACCCTCCACTAGAAATGTTACACAATGCACCTTTAGCATGCTGTGACTTTATGGGATATTTTGTAAAGAGAACTCCAGTAGATAGCTGCAGATCACGCTGAAAGAGATTTTTTCAGATTTTTAAGAAAATTACGCGATGCTGACAAATCCTACGTGCATCACAGATTCAGAAAATAAAATTTCAGAACAGTGCGTGTATGTGGTGTGCTAAATATGTGTGAATGAAATAAAACACAACTCCAGGTATGTTTGTGATGAGGAAACACTAACATAGAAAACATCAAAAAATATTGTAATATGGGCCCTTTTTTTTTTGGAATGTGCTTTGGGTGGTGCTATATAAAATAAAATCAAAATGTGGTGAAGTGAAAAGCTGGGTGCTGCTTGAGTGACATCTCATCCGTGAAATTCTGACGCGACTCACGAAGAAATGATAATCACAATCCCGCTCTGAAACTGAAGGTCATCTACATACTTTAACTCATATATGGACCTATTCAGGACAAGGCATTTTTGGACATCTGACGGTGGTGGTGAAAACTGGGGTTGATCTGCAATATGGCATCTTGAAAATAAGTGGTTAAAGAACCCATATTACACTATTTTTGGATCTATGTTTCCTCATCATAAACATACCTGGAGTTGGGTTTTGTTTCATTCACACATGTTCTTCTCTCAAACAGAAAACACTGTTCCACCTCCAGCGCTCCAGTGTGTTTTTAAACTCCATACACCTTCACTAGAATCATTTGGATGATTTCAGCCCTGGACTTGCCCATCTCTACTGAGCATAAGAGTCAGTTTTGCATAATATAGAATCTTTCATGCTCAAACATGCATGAATCACTCCAAATACAACTTCAAAAGGGGAAATGAGAAGGGGAAACAACTATGACATGGTTGAAAGCTCTGAAAGGTTGATTTTGCATAATAGGTCTGCTTTAGGTTTAAGAATCACAATGATCTCAGCAGCTTAGTGTGTAAAGAATGTGGCACATATACAGAGAAAAGCTCCCATCTAGAGGTCATCAGTTTGCATTCAGGCTGTCAAAATAGCATGTAAAATGAATTAAAAATGCTATAAACAACTAAGCATTCAAAATGGAGTAAATCTCTGCCAAAGCACTGATCCTTCTGTTATGTAACCGTCAGCAGATTGTATAGTGCACATACCATTCTTATCCATTATCCATTCTTATGCAAATAAGACTATAAATGCTTCATACATGAACACCAGGGATGGGACGAGACAGAATTCCCACAAGACGAGACACGAGATCGCATCCACGAAATCAAGTCAAGATGAGATTTTGACAAATTTAATAATAACTAAATTGAGTAGTTCATTCTCTAATTTGTTCTATCAAAATGTAGTTTCGAGAAATGGGCATAGTGAGTAGTGCTGCTTGGTATAACCACTTCTTTGGAAACGACTCTTATTTCAACATATGTCACTTTCTGCTTCCTGTGTTGTGTAATGTATGACGATTTTTCTCTTGTAACCATTTATGTCAGCATATAAGCACGAAGACACTACGTGTTAAAAGTCCCATATTACGCTATTTTTTGATCTGTTGCAATGTTGTTTCTTCTTCGGAAACATACCTGGACTTGTGGTTTACTCCATACACCTTTACTGGAATTGTTTGGGTAATCTCAGCCCTAGAATTGCCCATCTCTACTGAACAAAAAGTAGCTATTGACTTGAAAACTACTTCTACATGACATCACAAGGTGGAACAGAGCATTTTGAGCTTTGGAGATATAGACAGACTAATTATATTATCATTATAACATGGCTTAATGCTCACAAGACTCAATTTTGATGTAATATAATCAGACCTTTAAGTACATTTTCTTTGGCCTTGTACTTTCAGTTTGTGCTATATAAAAAAATAATAAAAATAAAAATGAGATGAAGCGATGCGGCAAAAATGGGGTGCTGCTTGAAAGACGTACCACCCGTGAAATTCTGACACCACTCATGAAGAAAAAACTGTTGCAATCCTTTTACGAAACTCAAGGTCATCTACATACTTTAAGATCAATATGGACCTTATTCAGAACAAGGCACTTTCGGGATAAGACCAGTGCCTCTCCCGGTGCATTCTGGGAAGCGTGCCATTCACCGCAGAGATACTGAAATAGCGTTGGGAGAGTGAAAGGTGAGAAAGTGCTACAAACTTGTACCTCAGATAGGCTATTTCTACCCCGTCACCGGTGCAGTGTTTCCAGTGTCAGGACTTCCCCTTCTGATCAGCGCCTTAAAAATAACCAGCTACAAAAAGAATGCACTTTTTTCACGAATGCTGTATTTGTGTAATTATAGATAGATAAAAATGCTGTTCTGTGTTCTGTTCTGTGTTCTATTTTCGTGACGGCGCCCTCCATTGACCCCAAGATTGAGTTGCTTAGGTGTGTCACGATCACTATATCAACTTCAATATCAACTTCAAAACTGGACAATATATTTTTGAGGTCAGTATTTATCATGTGTACATTTTCTTTGCAATACTGGGATTTTTTTTAAAGGTCGAATGTTTGAAAATGTTGAACAGTATTGTAGATTTAGAATAGTTTTTGTTGTTTAAATCTGCTCTTGGGTTTTTATTGCTTCACTGCCATAAATTAGTTTCAATATTGTCGTTCATCATCTACTTGAGCAAGACATATCTTCACGGGTGCAAATGTGGTCAGAAAGACAAGTTTGCAAGGAATGAGAATGAGGAGGGAATGAATTATGCAATGTACACTGCTTTGACTATCCGCGGTATTGTAGATAGGCTAAGTCCAATGCATTTTTAAGAAGGGCTCTATGAATGAATGAATTTTAACACTGTGTTTGACTGATCCAGCGTATCCTGCTAGAAAATGATCTAAAAGGGAATGACATTTTGGATAAACTATGCTGATAAACCAGAGTGGTTAGCGTGTCATCAGCCATAAGGTGATAGGTCAGGTCAGTACCATCTTGTTCTTGAAGTGTTTTACAACATTATTGATACAGTGCCTTGCGAAAGTATTAGCCCCCTTTGAACTTTTTTACCTTTTGACATATTTCAGGCTTCAAACATAAACACCAAGTGGGACACAATCGTGAAGTGGAACGAAATGTATTCAATATTTTAAACTTTTTTTACAAATAAAAAACTGAAAAGTAGGGCGTGCAAAAATATTCACCCCCCGAGTCAATACTTTGTAGAACCAGCTTTTGCTGCGATAACAGCTGCAAGTCTCAGGGCTTTTGCAGATTCCATCAGGTTTCCTTCCAAAAATTCCCTGTATTTGGCTCCATCCATCTTCCCATCAACTCTAACCATCTTCCCTGTGCCTGCTGAAGAAAAGCAGCCCCAGATCATGATGCTGCCACCACCATGTTTGGGGATGGTGTGTTCAGGGTGATGTGCAGTGTTGCTTTTACGCCAAACATAACATCTTGCATTTTGCCCAAAAAGTTCAATTTTGGTTTCATTTGACCAGAGCACCTTCTTCCACATGTTTGGTGTGTCTCCCAGGTGGCTTGTGGCAAACTTCTTTGAAAAATGTCTTTTTCTTGCCACTCTTCCATAAAGGCCAGATTTGTGCAGTGTGCGACTAATAGTTGTTCTATGGACAGATTCCCCCACCTTAGCTGTAGATCTCTACAGTTCATCCAGAGTGATCATGGGCCTCTTGGCTGCTTCTCTGGTCAGTGCTCTCCTTGTCTGGACCGAAAGTTTAGAGGGACCGCCGGTTCTTGGGAGGTTTGCAGTAGTCTGATATTCTCTCCATTTCAATATGACTGATCGAACAGTGCTCCGTGAGATGTTGAAAGCTTGTGAAATCTTTTTATATCCTAATCCTGCTTTAAACTTCTCCACAACTTTATCCTGGTCCTGCCTGGTGTGTTCCTTGATCTTCATGATGCTCTTTGCTCCCCAATATTCTTTGAACAGACCTCTGAGCCCATCACAGAGGAGGTGCATTTATACTGAGACTGATCACACACAAGTGGACTCTGTTTATCATCATTTAGGTCACACTGGATCATTCAGAAATCATCAGAGAACGTCTGGAGTCAGTTGGCTGCACTGAAAGAAAAGGGGGTGAATAATTATGCATGCCCTACTTTTAAATTTTTTATTTGTAAAAAAAAGTATAAATTATTGCATACATTTCGTTAGACTTCACGATTGTGTCCCACTTAGTGTCGGTTCTTCACAAAAAAATCAAATTTTATATCTTTATGTTTGAAGCCTGAAATATGTCAAAAGGTCAAAAAGTTCAAGGGGGGCTAATACTTTTGCAAGGCACTGTATATTCTAAAATATCAAAATAAGGTCATTGTGCCCTGTTTGCATCATATTATAATTGAGCTGGTGCGCCGTTTGCATGCTAGTTGAAACACACAATATGGAAGTGGCGAACAAGTTTGAACTGCTGTAATTTGGATAAATTCAGACCTGGAATTTTCAGTCTCTACTGAACAAAAGGTAAGAGATAGCTGTTAGCTTGAAAACTGCCACTTCATGACATCATAAGGTGGAACAGAGCATTTTGACCTTTGGAGATGTAGACAGACTAATAATAAAGAATTACTTAAACATGTGTGAATGAAACAAAACTCCCGGTATGTTTTTGAGGAGGTAACAACATTATAACATGGTTTAAAGGGGAACTCGGTTTGAAGCTAAAGTCCATTACTAGAGGTGGTTGAATACTGCCAGAAGCCAAAAAGCGACACAGATCAGTGTTTTCTAGGCGAGATCTTGCTTTGGTAGTGAGTCTGTCAAGCCTGTCAAACAAACTAGGGTAGTGAATTGAGCAAGTTCTTAACTTCCACGTAAAACGCCAATTTACACAGAAGAAGCTTAACACCACTTTCCTAACCCATCTTACAACAGCCACGAGTGTAACAAAGAAAACGCTCTGCCTGCCTCACTCATTAGTGTCTGGAAACATTATAAAACAACTTCATAAGAAGGTTTAGCATTACTTTTGTTGATTTCCCCCTGCGCATACAAAAGCCCAAAAGACTCGACTACTGACAGTGAAGAACAATAGAAACTGAAAGTTGTTAAAAGAAAATGGTTCGGGAATGGGTTTTTTTTAGCGTTTTTCAAAAGATATAATTCACTCGTAAATAAATGGGATTAGAAACGACATCGGCAATCAAGGCTTTTGGGCTTTCGCATGCGCATTGGGAAGTCAGCAGAGGTAAGTGTAAGGCTGCTTATAAAGTTGTTTTATAACATTTCCAGACACTAATGAGTGAGCCAGGCAGAGTGTTTTGTTTGTTAGACTCGTGGCTGTTGTAAAATGGGTTAGAAAGTGGTGTTAAGATTCTTCTGTACAAATTAGCATTTTACATGGAAGCTAAGAACTTGCCCCATCACTATGCTAGTTTGTTGCCTTGACAGACTCACTGCCATAGCGAGATCTCCATCGAGGCAACATTGATCTGCGTAGTTTTTTGGCTTCTGACAGTATTCAACCACCTCTAGCAACGAACTTTAGCTTCAAACGTGCTGGCGTTCCCCTTTAAAACTCACAATCACAAGAGTCACTTTTGCGTAATATAGGACCTTTAAGATAAACTACAATTTTATTAAGGCATAAAAATCAGGTATAGCCCATTTATAAAAGTAACTGCAGAAACATCACCTATCGACACAATTAAACCTAATAGTGCTTCAGTTTCTCCTATATAATCTTATACACCCATTCACCATTATGTAGCCATTTCTTATATCCTTCTCACATACTTGTAGCAGCCGTTGAGCCCCTCTTACAGCCTTGGGGCCAGATTATGATAGCGCTGGTTGGAAAAACTATCGATGGGGCTGTCTGTTTAATGGACTAGATGAATGAAGAGCTGAATAATAAGTTGGCGCAGGGGGAAAGTGGCGCTGTGCAATAAACATTCATCAAGCCGGCTTTTCATAGTCCCATTCTTGTCCTGTAGCTGCTAATGCCACTGCAGATTGTTTGTTCAAGTTCTATTTTAAGCTCAAGGTAAAATGAGGTGGAGCCCTTTGTAATGCGGCGGTCAGTTCAATGAATACAAGACAAGATGGAGCTAGATTGAAGAAGCACTTTTGGGTGCATTGGTCAGAGCAGTTTATATTGAAAATAACTAAAAACAGCGTATGTGACAGATAAAGTAGTTTAAAGCAGGTACGCTGCAAAGTTGGTTAGCTGCAGTGAAGGCAATTTGACGGCTGAAATGATGAGAACAGATCTGATGACGATGAATCTGCTTTAAAGGGGCATCGTGTAACTTTTCTCATCAGAATCAGAATCAGAATCAGAATCAGAATGTTTTTTATTGCCATATGAGTGAACAGGTTCACAACATTAGGAAATTGCTGCAGTACTTGGAGCAGGATGTAGACAAACACTGACATGCAACAAATAATAGAATAAAATAAAGTAGGAAAAAAAAGCTATAATATAACAAAATTTACAGGAGTATAATAATATAGAGTATAAGAGTATCAGTGATCAGTGCAAAACAGGCAGATCTCATGGAGGATCTGCCACCTGCTTGTCTCCATAGCATTGTTTCTCCATGAAGACAAGCAGGCACCACATGGCCGAATTATTGGTCAGATCTGTGGAGAGGGTACCCTGCTACCGTTATGCTGTATTTTTGAACAATAAATCACCTTAAATAAAAGCCATATACAGTGTTTACAAGTTGCATAGTAAATCTTTAAAACACAGCTAAGCAGATCTACCTCTGATATGAATACATCTAAGTTAATGTGGAGTTCTGCCTCAAACTGACTCTTAGTTCAAATGAAACTATGAATTGTTATGAATCAAATAGAGCACTGAATATTTTAGAACTTTTTTTCCCATTTGCCGTGGCCTAATATTTGGTCTTTTGTCTTCTGACAGTGTGTTTAATGATGTCCTTGATAAAGGACTTTAGGCAGGCTCTTGCACTGGGGACAGAGCTGTCACCTGTCAGAGATTGTGATAGTTTTCATATTTACTTAATTTCATAATGGCACCTTTTGTCATTGAGGTGAGAGCAGCTGCTTTGCCACTGGCACGCAGCCTCTGCATGATAAGTACACTCAATCAAATGTGCACCCATAGGACCAATGCTGTAGGTTTAGACAAGACCGATCTATAAATTTCTATGCCTCATTTTCTGTGTAAGGAAAGTGAATCAGATTCTTATTGAGTTTTGAGCTGAGCAAACGATGAAACTTAAAAGCCAAGGATATTGCAGTATATTGGATTCCATATGTGGTTTTACAATGACAGACACCTTCAGTACTTCACTTGCAGTTGAAAAATATCAATAATGTGAATTGTCAGTTGAATTTTAACTTTTAAAACTATCTATTCATAAAATTGAAGTAGAAGTGAAAATAGGTGTTTTATTGCATTTACTATTACTAAAATAGGTAAAAATAAAGACATTTAATTTCCATCCAAGCGCAGTTCATTTACAACAAAACTGATCCAATTATTAGTTATTTATCCAGCAAGTGTGAACAACACTGTACGAATAAAAATTCAAATGCTATTTGCCTGTAGTTTTATTACATGCAATAAAACACTTAACCAGTTAATTTTCTTGGATCAGCGCCAATATTCGGTACCAGTATCAGTATTGGTGCATCCCTACTAAATACCAATACTTTAATAATATCAGTTATGTTATACCTAAAGAATATATTTAATAGGTCAAAAGTTATTCCTACATTCTGAGTATCGCAATTATTCACTATGATGAGTTTTTCACAACTTTCAAAGACCAGAGCAGAGTTTGCTAGCACAGTAATGCTAACAACAAACAACAGCTCACACAATATGCAATACCCTATAATATGCTATCAGCCATATTTCTTTTTTGTCATTCAAATATTCACAAATCAAAACAAATCACTAACTCACTTTTACACAACACAACACACACAATGGACATTTTAACATGTCCACAAACTATCACTGACACACTTACAGTGATTCTATATTTGCTGCTCTATTTATAACTACTGTACATCCACCACCTGAGCCCAGGGGCCAATTTACCAAATAAAACCTTCTTTGGCACCATCACCTCCCCTCACCAAGTCCACTCCACTCCCAAACTTTTATCAGACATGCTCTGATGAAACACCCCTGACTTTGGCCCATCCATCTCCATTCATGTGCATCTAAAATTCATTTTAAGAATTTTTTTTTTTTCAGTGGCGCCACAGCCTTGACAAATAGCACATTGCATGGGTGGGTCCCTACTGCAGTCACAACGATGCGTTTTGGATAAATGCATTTGTGAAGGAGGGAGGTGGAGGGAAGAGATGGCGGAGAGGGGGAGGACCAGAGGAAGAAGAGGGAGAGGTGTCCTTGCTCCAAACCATTACTGTATCTGTTTAAAGCTTCCAGATATTTAAGGTAGTAATGATATCATAAATTGGCACAAAAGTAACTATGGGAAATTAAATGCAGAGGGCAAAGAAGGATGTAAATCTTAAGAGTAAACTGCCACTGCTGCTGTGGTGTCCTTGGGCAAGATACTGTCCTCATTTCACCTCTTAGTGTTGATGCAAATTAGGTGAAAATGTATTGACTTAAAATGCAACAGCACTGTTTTGCTAATCAATTTGCATTTTCAGTTTCAGTCAGATTAAAACAAATTAAGTTTTTCATGCCATGTACTTTGAATCTGATGTAGTATCAGTGGTAACTAGTCTAGGTGACCAAGCTTAGCGCAAGATGTATTGAAGCATTGAAGAATGGGTCAAATGCAGAAAAAGCGTGATACAAAATTATACACTACAACTACAAACCTGATGTGCAGTAGTTTCATGAGGATCATGAAACTTGAACATTTTAAGATGTTGTTTATAGTGAATATAGCATTTTTATAACAATAAACAGCAACATGATGATCTAAATGTGTCATGTGTTAGCAGTTAATACCCCATAGTGCGTTAACCCCAAGTTTAACCTTAAAAGTTTGTCCATGGAATCACTGAAATCCCTATTTGTTGCCATATTTTGTTCTGTTTTGCTCAATGTTGAGTATTTGAGCAACTACTTTTACTTGAATAAAAATTTCCAGTTTTAATTTTAAACCCTCCCCAGCACATTTTTCATTCCCACATTACCCAAACAAACTAATTCTGCACTAGTTCAGTTCAGCCCAGCCAGGACGCCTCCTGGCTTTGTTTTTCAGATTTCAATTTCACCCTGGCCTCAGTCACTGCTCCGTTCTTCTCTTTTGTTGTTTAATTTATTCCTCTCATTTAGCTCTGCTGCTGCTTTAGACATTGTCCCTGCACTGTGAGTTAAGACCCCCATCTATCTCCCTGTGCCTGCCCATACATCCATTCTCTTGGCTAGCTCGCCACCTCTCAGTCCTCTCCCATATATCCATTCTCTTGGCTAGCTCGCCACCTCTCAGTTCTCTCCCATACATCCATTCTCTTGGCTAGCTCGCCACCTCTCAGTTCTCTTCCATACATCCATTCTCTTGGCTAGCTCGCCACCTCTTAGTCCTCTCCAACTCTGCCTCTTTGTCCGTCCCCTAATTCCATCCTCCCTACAACGTAGCCTCTCTGCACAGCTCACTTCCTCTTTTATGTCTCTTTTGGCCCCTCCATCTTGTCTGGCAGGCTCATTTGGCTGTAGCAGGTGGCTGGCGTCGCTCTCCAGGTGTGCCGAGCTGAATAATGTGCACATGAGGGACTGGACTGCGGACAGGAAGCCAATGGTCCAGTCACAGCACTGGGCTTTAGTGCAATGTTGTCTCTGTCCTCTTAATCCGGGGTCTGCCATGTTCTGTCAAACCATCTCTATGGACAGAAGCTTAGATAAATTATGTAACTTGTAATCATTTTAGGCAGCAACAATTCCAGTATTGTACACAGTTAAATAGCTTCTCCATTCACAAACGGCCCACTGTTGGGTTTGAAGGCAATTGCTCTAACCACTGAACCACTGCAAGTACAAGTGATGAATAGATGCATAAATAGATATAAATTTACATGCAAAGATACAATGTGACTTGCTAACAGCTCAATCAGGCTCCCTCACAATTCCTCAATATGATTACTGAACAACTAAGAGCAGTAATTAACAAGTCACGTGTCTTGCCCAAGGACACAACAACAGTAGTTCCAGGGAATCCAATGGCTAATCTTTTTACAGTTTAGTAACCTAAGAACAGTGGTCATTTTTTCACATAAAAGGGCCCATATTTTCTGATCAATGTTATAATGCTGTTATCTCATCAAAAACATACCTGGAATTGTCGCTAGAATAATTTGGATGATTTTAGCCTTGGAATTACCCATCTCTACTAAACAAAATGTAAAATGTAGCGTTATCTTGAAAACTACCACTTCGTGACATCACAAGGTGGAACAGAGGACTTTGAGCTTTGGAGATGTAGACAGACTAATAATAAAGGATCACTCAACCATGTGGGAATGAAACAAAAAACAACTCTGTGTATGTCTGTGTAATGTAGGACCTTTAAACTTTAATTCCTGGTGAACAATTGTGTCTCAAACTTTGCAGAATTTCAAGTGATCAAAGTCTGCACCTCTTTCTGCTGCACTATCCTCAGACTTTAGACAGTCAAGAGCCATTCAGAGCTGAACGCTCCATTAACGGCCATTGCGCTAACAGACTAACTGTGTCTTTCACTGTGTGCGAGGCAGCCGCAATGCAGTTCAAAACCCATTTCAGATAAGCACTTGATTCCCTATCTATCTATCATCATCTCCTCAGTGGATGCTAACGTGTGTGCTAGCTAGCCGTGGCCACTTAGCCGCACACATGAGCTAGCGCCGGAGTGAGACAGTAACACTTTGACACTGTAATTAGCTGGAGTTAATGCAGTGGCGTCTCGTGGGCATCGATCCGGGCCCCTGATAATGTCCCCTGGCTCTGCGACCTGTTAGAATTATTAAGTGCGCACCACATGTGAAGAGAGGAAGAGGACGCAAGGGGCAGCGAACAGAAGGGATAAGATGGGTAAATGATGTGAAGAAATAAAGATGAGTAGAAAGAGTGAAGAGGCTGTGCGCAGGTAGAAAGTATATCTGAAATGAAAAGTTATACAGGTTCATGCAGGAGAGGTGTCAGCTTATGAAATGGACAATGATCATGTCAACACAATGTAAACAGTGACTCAGGTGGAAAAAAGGGATCCTAAAACTAGAAGTTTCATAGTTCAGTCCACTCCCACAAGTGCATACTGTTGTTGTGTCCTTGGGTAAGACATTTTGTGATGTTTGAGTGGCTCAGAAAATGGC
This sequence comes from Odontamblyopus lacepedii, assembly GCA_034769755.1. Taxonomy (NCBI): domain Eukaryota; kingdom Metazoa; phylum Chordata; class Actinopteri; order Gobiiformes; family Gobiidae; genus Odontamblyopus; species Odontamblyopus lacepedii. Next base: position 26,845,356 of record CM068351.1, on the reverse strand, counting down.
ACAGATAGCAGTATCTTAGTTTTACTAATAACAAAATTAGCTCTTGAGTAAAATCCCTCAGTCATCCAGGTAGAATCCATGGTAAAAGGAAAAATTCATTTTTGTCAACTGGACAAAAGTTTATTTTGGTGGAATGAAAATGTTGGAGAATGTTGGAGGGCACTGCCTTATGCTTTATGCCAGTGTTTTACAGTGGGTCAAAGTTATTCCTCACTTACTCGATGCATTCTGAACATCTTTATTCAGTTATTCCCCGGCTTACAGCAGAATGCGAAACGAAACGAAACGAAACGAAACGAAAATCTGCAGAATGCGAAATCTGCAAACTACGAAATCTGCAGAATGCGAAATCTGCAAACTACGAAATCTGCAGAATGCGAAATCTGCAAACCACGAAATCTGCAGAATGCGAAACGGTGTGTTTATGTTCACCCGGAAGTACCCGGAAGTAAGTCACCCGGAAGTACCCGGAAGTAAGTCACTAAACGGGTCAGTCTCCTGAAGAGGACATGACACGCAAAAATTGAACTATTTTTGAGGTGCGTTAAAATCTTTTCTGTTGTTGTAAACACCGTTTTCTTAATGGCGATAGCTAATAGCTAATAACTGGAATGCTAGCGAGCTTTACTCGTAGGCAAGCTGTTATATGTTGCAGACATAACGCCAATCATAACGTCATAGGCACACACTGCTCCAGGGACTGTAAACCAATACATACTGTTATTAACTGTAAGTAGCTTTGATAAAGTGTCAGCTATGTAATGTATAATGTAATGTAAACAGGGTTATTCTAGGCTTCCTTATCCCAGGCTATTGTTTTCATAGTCATATTTGCCATGCCTAAAAGATACGCTCCATTATTGCAGTGGAATAAATAATGAATAAATCCAGGTCTTTACTGATGATTTATTTTAGGCTTTTAAATTGTACATAGTTAGTTAATGGGGCGTGTGTTCGCTAGCAAGTGCGTGTGCGCAGGTGCGTGTGTGTGCAGTGTGTGAATGTAAGAACTGATATTGTGCTATACAAATACATTTTGAATTGAATGTTAATTTGTCATGCCAATTGTCTAATGTTTGATAATAACATTTAGTGGTTTTTGGGATTACTTGGAGAAAATACAATTTAAAATAAAGTTCTGTAATGTCTCTGGAGGGCTTTTGAATCTGAACTCTTTCAAATATTGTTCTTTGCTTTACAGCAATGAAGAAGCATATGACAAAATTGAAGAGGTGGTTATGGCGGCCCAGTCTCTCAGATGTAACCGATGCCGCCAAGAAACTCTCCCATCGAATAAAGCGCACATGTCTTGACTGAGGAACAAGCTGAACATATCAGAGCTGCATTCAGCTGCTGTGTGTAGGTACGGTCTGTTGTCGCATTTTCAAACAGTCTAGTCCTCATTTTTGATTTTGATTTGTTGTGTTGCAACTGTGTATTGTGTGTATCTAAGTCTATTGTATGCTGTGTGTATGTTGTTGCCTGTTGAAATACTCTGCCTGTTTCTTCACAAACAAATCTTAAGTTAATACTGGTAGGTTTATTTCTAGACCAGGCTCTAGAAAGTGCAGAGTGCAGTCACTCTCACTGAAATCTGTTAAAAGCGGATGGCCTTCTTCTTGCAGTGGCCCCTTGGAAGTGTACCTAGTTTTTCAGCATGCCCGCAAACAGAAAGTTTGCCCACTCTGTCCTAGACTGTTGCCTTTTTCACGGAGCTCTCTACAGGTTTGGGTTGTTAACTGCATGGTAAACAAACCCAGAGTTACTGATCAATATAAACAAATAAATAATAAAGAAGTGGTTTGAATTAATCAGTGTTTTCATGTTCTTGCATTTAATTATTGTGACTAGTTTTCAAATGCCAAGATCAAATATCTGAAACCAAGAGGAACCATATCTGTAGCCCTAAAACTGTGAACGCATTACCAAACTGGGCACATTGTACTGTTGCATCCCTAGTGTCTAATTACTTTTTATCTCTGTCTTGCAGACCAGTGATGGAGCCAGTGCTGTCAACATGCTGCAGATCAATCCTGGGATGCAGGTCGTGGTGTCACCGGGTCACTGCAGACAAGCAATCAGTGTAAAATGTAGGCCAGACAGCTTGGCCTTGAATGTGGTGGAGGTTTCTGGCCTTTCTGAGGCCCTGAATGCCTTGCAAGACGTTATTAAGGTGGACTAAACGCATTGTGCTGGTAACCATCTCTGTTATTACTTTCTGTTCACTTTATTGCCAATGTTCAGAGGTCAGATGTAAGCTTAAGGATATTTTTATTCTAAGTAAGAAAGAGAAAGTTACAGAGAAATACTTTTAAAAAGACGTTCATGTTTAATAAACATAATAAAAGAATGTAAGGTAAATTGTAAAGGCAACGTAGAGTTAAATTTGTCAACTGGACCAAAGTTTTGATAGAAGACGTTTCGCCGCTCATCCGAGCTGCTTCTTCAGTAAATGAAGAAGCAGCTCGGATGAGCGTCTTCTATCAAAACTTTGGTAAAAGTATTTCTCTGTAACTTTCTCTTTCTTACTTAGAATAAAAATATCCTTAAGCTTACATCTGACCTCTGAACATTGGCAATAAAGTGAACAGAAAGTAATAACAGAGATGGTTACCAGCACAATGCGTTTAGTCCACCTTAATAACGCCTTTGCAGCATTCAGGGCCTCAGAAAGGCCAGAAACCTCCACCACATTCAAGGCCAAGCTGTCTGGCCTACATTTTACACACTGATTGCTTGTCTGCAGTGACCGAGTGACACATTTACCTGCATCCCAGGATTGATCTGCAGCATGTTGACAGCACTGGCTCCATCACTGGTCCTGCAAGACAGAGATAAAAAGTAATTAGACACTAGGGATGCAACAGTACAATGTGCCTAGTTTGGTATGTTTACAGTTTTAGGTTTCAGATATTTGATCTTGGCATTTGAAAACTAGTCACAATAATTAAAATGCAAGAGAACATGAAAACACTGATTAATTCAAACCACTTCTTTATTATTTATTTGTTTATATTGATCAGTAACTCTGGGTTTGTTTACCTATGCAGTTAACAACCCAAACCTGTAGGGGAGCTCCGTAGAGAAAAAAAGGCAACAGTCTAGGACAGGAGGCAAACTTTTCTGTTTGCGGGCCGCATGCTGAAAAACTAGGTACACTTCCAAGGGGCCACTGCAAAATGAAGGCCATCCGCTTTAACAGATTTCTAGTGAGAGTGACTGCACTCTGCACTTTCCTAGAGCCCTGGTCTAGGAAATAAACCTACCAGTATTAACTTAAGATTTGTTTGTGAAGAAACAGGCAGAGTATTTCAACAGGCAACAGCATACACACAGCATACAATAGACTTAGATACACACAATACACAGTTGCAACACAACAAATCAAAATCCAAAAATGGGGACTAGACTGTTTGAAAATGCGACAACAGACCGCACCTTTACACACAGCAGCTGAATGCAGCTCTGATATGTTCAGCTTGTTCCTCAGTCAAGACATGTGCGCTTTTGGATTCGATGGGAGAGTTTCTGACGGCATCGGTTACATCTGAGAGGGACTGGCCGCCATAACCACCTCTTCAATTTTGTCATATGCTTCTTCATTGCTGCTAAAACAAGAACAATATTTGAAAGAGTTCAGATTCAAAGCCTCCAAGAGACATTACAGAACTTTATTTTTAAATTGTATTTTCTCCAAGTAATCCCAAAAGCCACTTAAATGTTATTATCAAGCATTAGGTTAATTGGCATGACAAATTAACATTCAATTCAAAATGTATTTGTATAGCACAATATCAGTTCTTCGCATTCACACACACACGCACACACATGACACGCACAAGCAACACACGCACTCCATTAACTAACTATGTACAATTTAAAAGCCTAAAATAAATCATCAGTAAAGACCTGGATTTGTTCATTATTTATTCCACTGCAATAATGGAGCGTATCTTTTAGGCATGGCAAATATGACTATGAAAACAATAGCCTGGGATAAGGGAAGCCTAGAATAACCCCTGTTTACATTACATTATACATTACACTTAGCTGACACTTTTTATCCAAAGCTACTTACAGTTAATAACAGTATGTATTGGTTACAGTCCCTGGAGCAGTGTGTGCCTTGACGTTATGATTGACGTTATGTCTGCAACATATAACAGCTTGCCTACGAGTAAAGCTCGCTAGCATTCCAGTTATTAGCTATTAGCTATCGCCTATTAGAAAACGGTGTTTACAACAACAGAAAAAGGTAATTTTAACCTTACCTCAAAAATAGTTCCAATTTTATGTGTCATGTCCTCTTCAGGAGACTGACCCGCTTAGTGACTTACTTCCGGTACTTCCGGTGACTTACTTCCGGTACTCCGGTGAACATAAACACACCGTTTCGCATTCTGCAGATTTCGTAGTTTGCAGATTTCGCATTCTGCAGATTTCGTAGTTTGCAGATTTCGCATTCTGCAGATTTCGTAGTTTGCAGATTTCGCATTCTGCAGATTTTCGTTTCGTTTCGTTTCGTTTCGTTTCGCATTCTGCTGTAAGCCTTATTCCCCTCGACGAGTTTATGAGCACTCTTCACAACTGTCAGAGACCAGTGCGGAGTTTTGCTGTGCCGGTAAAGCTAACAACAAAGCATGCTAACGCGCACTTCCTAATTTTAATATAATGATTTCTAATGCAGATGCAGACGACTTGCAGATGATTTATTTTGGCCTCAAGAGCTGCGTATGCAATCTGTGCTGAGGCCAGATAAAATCGTGCATGGGGAAAAAAGGGTACAGGGCCTTTAAAATATGTATTAGATATTGTTGTGGGAGAGTGTATTGGAATTAAACAAAGGTCACGATTTGACCCATCACTAACGAAAAAAAACATTTGAAAAGTTTCTCATTTGCATCCGCGGCTAACGGGCTCTTGACTGACAGTACACCTAGAACAAGAGGTGCCTTTTGACCATCTCTGACCCTCTCCATGAATAATTCTGCGCTCAGTCCCACCTGGGTTCAGCTCAGAGCCACGTTCAGAGCTCTTAATTAGTTTGCTTTGTTAACGGCAGAATTCATTTGGACTTTGTTGTTGTGCTAGTTTTGCAAAGCTAACACTCGGTTCACTGTCACATTTGAGATGAGCTAAAAGATAAACACACCTTGAATGCTAACGATACAGTTTTTATTTGAAAGAGTGGCTTTTGGCATTTATGCTAATCTAATGAATAGCTAACAAGAATATACTGCCTCCACTCAGTTTGGTGTTGAAAAGTTCCACAAAGTGACATACACCCTCTTGAATAGCTTCCGTTTTTGCATAATGAAACCTTGATTCAGTGCAATTTCATTTGGTCGAAGCAGGACAACAAGCGGAGGGCTGTTGCCGGCAGATACCATTCCAGCCGGTGTCATGGTGGTGTGCATAGGCTGTGGATCAAACGCGCTGAGTGTGGAGTGTCTGCACATGGCTCTCCCTTAGGCCCCTTTCATCCCGTTAAGTCTGAGTGTAACCGGGGCCACATATATATCTTCTATAGACTTGTGCAAACTTAAGCTGCCACTGCTCAAGGCTTTTCAGACTTGAGAGCTTTTGACTAATGGAAATATGGCAAATGTCCAGTCCACCACACAGTGTCTGAAATAAAACCAAAATAAAGATCACAAAACAGCCAGAGGAGTTCAAATGATTGGTATTTTGTTAATACTGTATGAATCCATCTCATGCAAATGTATGGCTTTAAATATTTTATTATATTTTAATCACAATTGACAAATATTTAGAAGCCCTACTCCTACACACTAAAAATATCTGTAAGTATAACAATTATTATTACAATATTTATTTTATTATATTTTTTTGTATAAATGAATATAATTTCCCAATTTACTGTGTACAGCTTGGACACAAAACAAAACAAAAATCTAAATATAATTATATCTGGCAACTTGTATTGTAATGTGGATGGAAATGAGCACAGTTGAGGGTTTGTTTTGATGTTGTGTTTAATGTCACGTTTAGAGTGTACTATTTTTTCTGTATGGAACTAACTCAAGCTCTAAAATTCCCCTGCATATAACAGGAAGCTGAAACAGTTGCAACATTCTGAGGCCTTTTTTCCATTCAACAGATTAGTTTTCAATTGTTGAACGCTATAGCAATACAGCCTCTTGTCTTGTGAGTCCAATCTTCTTGGTCCTAAAGTGGGATTTGTGGTCATGTGTTGCGATGATAGTCCGGGAGTGGCTGTAGTCCTTGGGCTGACCGTCAGGCTCTGCTGGAGAAAAGAGAGAGGGAGAAAGGTTAAGAAAATGATCAATAGTACGACCTTTGTCACGAGCGGCTAAGGGGAAGTCGGTGTATCCAAAAGAACTGCTCAGTGGACCACTTCATAGGATTACATGCTCCACTGCTGCTTGTATGTACCAGCATCTTCTACTTGTCACAATGGAGGGTATAACTACTCTTTAGATGAGATTCGCATGAAAGTACCCAGAAATATATACATAAAACAAACAATATGCTAACTCCACACAATTAAATTAGAACTTCTGCATTCTGGCTGCTAACTATATCATCAATAAAATACCAATTTTAAAAAGGTGAAAATACACGTGATGTTGCATCAAGTGTGGAATTGGTGGCTAATGCTTGGAAATGCTGATAAAGCTATTTAAAGAAGCACTATGTAACTCGATTAGTGTGCCTCCTTCGACGTATTATCGATTTGTCTAAAATGTTGCACAGTATGGCTTTAAACTTATCTACATCCATGAAGACAAGCAGATGACCCCTCCAGATCAAGATCTGTGCAGAGGCTAACTCCCTCACAGTAAGAATGCATGATTTTCAAGACATCTTTAGCAATAAAAATACATAAAACTAGATAGACTTAATGCCATACTTTGGAACATTCCACATTAAGCCAACACATGTCCAGAAATGCTACATAATGCACCTGAAGTGCATCACTTCTTTGGTTTTTGTGCGTGGATTTCCAAATATGGTCCCTGATTGTAGATTAACATAGGGTGATCAGACGTCCCTACTTACCCTTGACAGTTCCAGTTTTGAGTCCTGTGTCCCCTGTCTCAGCAGATTTATCCAAAACCAGTGATTTGTCCCAGTTTTGCACAAGAAATGTCCCAGGTGTCTGATCCCTGCCAACAGTAAAGAGAGCCATACATTGTCATTTGTTTAGATAAAATACAGAAAAGCTGCTTAAAAGTGACAAAAACACAAAGAAAATGTGACTATACTGACTCACATTAGTGCCGAGTGCAGAACAGTTTTCAACAGTTTTTATTATTACCAACCATCCCAAACCAGGGATGTCCCAGTTTATTATTTTGAAAATCTGGCCACCCTAGATTAAGAGCTATAACTGCTACCCTCACTGAGCTTCATCTGGTTGTACCCAAACACTACGGGTGACGTCACACTCCCTTAGTTCACTTCTTTATACAGTCTATGCAAGAAACTGATTTTTAAATGAAATAGCAAGAATTAGATCAAAATATTACACATTTTCTACATGTTGATAAAATATGAAATATGAAAAGATTCATTTTAGTTTTGAGGAATGTATTTAATAATGTACCATTGTGAGATAGGGCCAAAAACACTTTCCCACACATATCCACACTTGTTTTTGCCTAAGAACAGCCCATCCCCTCCACTCATCACTCACTCAGCTGCAGTGGTTTGCTCGAGGTGCCCTGTCAATAAGAGCGGCTCGGCTGGAATCAGAGGTGGCGGGTGAGACAGGTGAGACAGGTGCGGCAGGTCGAGGCAGGTCGGGCAGATTGGCAGGGGGAGTGGCAGATGGGGGTAGAGGGGGTGTAATTAGGTAGGGGGCTGGCGGGTGCGACAGACAGGTGAAGGAGACAACATCGCACATTATTGGAGCTGTGTTCGGAGGGAGCAGGGGAGTGATGGCTGCTCTTCGATGGATCTTGCCATAGGATTTCTGAAAAAGTATCAAAACAAAACACACATAAATAGTTTGAAAACAAATGTGGCGTTCAGTTGGCAGTGACTCAAATGCGCATGCCAAAAAAGTATCTTCAAAAAGAGTACGATTTACGATAGCTTTTAAAACCAAGTTAGTCTGAAACGTCGTAACCCCGGGTGGCACAGTGGCTTAGAGGCTAGTCCTTCAGCCTCACAACAAGAAGATCCTGGGTTAGAATAAGAAAAAGTGAATAGCTTAAAGGGTGACAGAGAGCATTATGCTTTACTGTCATGATACAATGACTCATTTTAAAGATAATAGAATGTAATTGTCAACATAAAATAGTCTGTGATAGATATAGACCAATATAAAAACTATTCAGAAAAGGTCTTTTTTTCATTCTTAATATTAGAAATAAGTAGCTAGTTTCGATACAAGTGTCAGCATCGTCTTGACACTTTTGATTACCTTACTCTATAGTCAGCCAAGCCATAGAAAACAATTCCATTAAACATATTAAAGGGCCCATATTAGACTATTTTGTGATCTGTGTTATAATGTTGTTTCTTCATCAAAAACATACCTGAAGTTGTGTTTTATTTAGGTTGAGTTCTTCTCTCAAATGGAAAACCCTCGCTAGCTGCTAACTTGAAACTACCACTACATGACATCACAAGGTGGGACAGAACATTTTGCGCTTTGGACATGTAGACAGACTTACAGTAAAGAGTTACTCAAACATGTGTGAATGAAACAGAAACACAATTCCAGGTATGTTTTTAGGAGGTAACAACATTCTAATGTGACTAAAAGCTCACAAGAGTCAATTTTGTAGAATATGGGACATTTAATGAAAAAATATATTTCTCTAGTTATACCTGTGATGCTAACTAATGTTGTAAAGCTGACTGAAGTGTCTCGCCCAGTCAGCTTTAATCCATCTAAGTCCTATTGCCCTTTTCTGGTGACTGGTTACACGTTTGAACAAGAGGTGAACACATGGCAATTAAAGCTGCCATTGACTTTGCAGAGGCCAGGCACAGCAGTCAGAGTGTCCCCTGTCTGCACAGTGACACTACTGTCTTTCAAATGTACAAGCGCTTAGTGAAGGTGCTCAATAGTAAAGTAAAAAGAAAAAAAGAAATCAGTTATGTCCCCTCACACTGTCAGTCGTCACGTCGTACCGTGTCAGGTTAAATCGAGGAAACGTGTCAATATTTGAACCGCTTTGATAATCCAATGTCATATGGGGACAGATAAAAAGTTAAAGGGCCCATTTTATGCTATTTCTGATCCATGTTATAATATTGTTACCTCATAAAAAACATACCTGCAGTTGTGTTTGTTTCATTCAGACACGTTTAACACACAAATCCTGCATATTTAGGCTGAGTTTTTGTCTCAAACTGAGAACGCAGGATTGTGTTATTAAAACTCCACACACTTTCACTAGAATCATTTAGATGATTTCAGCCCTAGAATTGCCCATCTTTACTTAACAAAGATAAAGGTTAAACAACCACTTCATGACATCACAAATTGGAACAGGGCATTCTGAGCTTTGGAGATGCAGACAGACTAATAATAAAGGGTTACTCAAACATGTATGAATGAAGCAAAACACAACTCCAGGTATGTTTTTGAGGAGGTAACAAGATTTTAACATGGCGCAAAGCTCACAAAAGTCAATTTTGCGTCATACAGGACCTTTAAGTGAAACTACAGCAAACATAACATCAGTAATTAACAATATCAAGTTTAGAAATGGTGCTTACATGTTAGAAAGCACTAGAATAATAAGCTCTCTCCATAAGTCTAAAGCAGGGGACTTAAGGCGCGTGTAATCCAGGCACGTCTCCTCTCTTATTACCTGACACTGGTGATTTGTTAGAATTCGATGCACTTTGCTGCACATGCCATACACAGTGCAACAGCTCCCTCTGCTTCAAGGTCATAGAGTCCCTTATCTCATTTTAGTATGGCCTCTACTCACTGTATACATGCATACATATATTCCATTGTAAGTGTGTGATTGACTACGGGGTGAAAGTAGTCTGGTTTATGCTTGTACGCACTTGCCCCTAGGGGATTTGACTAGGCTTGCAGAATGCCAAATTAACTAAACGACACTGGATTAAACAAAATACGTTTTAGAAAGCTTTACAGTCCTATACCTGTGATGATTGTGATGTATAATCATCCGCTGTACTTTGTTAGACACTTTGGTTTCGGTAATTGTGCCTCCAAGCCTGCTTCTGTAATTGAACATGCCATCGGCGGGTTCACTTTGGTAATAAACAGACTTTGTTTTTATTTGACTGAACAAATCTTTACCTTAGATGGTAGAGATGTTATCAGATGCTTAGGGAAACTTTCAAGGTCTAAAAGCGGGTGGTGACGAGAGAGGCTGAGGTGGCTGCTGATTTTTCTGCTGAAGAGGAGGGTTGAAACAGAAATATCAGAACCAATAAGGAAGAGTGCCTTTATGTAAAAAGCTTATGTAAATGACTGTTGCGTATTATTGTTGGAATAGGTTCAAGGATTTACTGTCATTGTCACAAGTACCAACAAAAAGCCCAAAGCGTATCAGTGCAATCATAAAGTGCAAATACTGTAACACAACAACATGATATAAAGACAGAGGCAGATACAATATAATGAGTTTGTTTGCATCAGTGCACAGTTCAGTTCACAGTTATGGCAGGTGTGGGGAGTGGAGTTTTTAATAGCATAATGTAAAAATGCCATTACTGTGTGTGTGAGCTCTGTGTCTGGTACAGATGATACTGGAGTGTGACTGTTCACACCTGTAGACTGAGCTCACAGATCAACGCAGCACCATATACTGTGTGACCCAGCTCGTATGCTCGGTCCACACACACACACGCACGCACGCACGCACGCACGCACACACACACACACACACACACACACACACACACACACACACACACACACACACACACACACACACACACACACACACACACACACACACAGGCAAGTGATCCTAACCTTAATCATAGTCACTACTTGCCTAATCTTAGCCTAAACCCAGATGACACAATATTTTCTGATCTGTTGATCTGTTATAATATTGTTGCTGATATTTGTCCCCATAAATGATGTGTATGTTCAAATTTTAGCCCCCACAATGTGATATCTGCCCTCACACACACAGAGTCAATGCCATACAATAGCAGGGACATAAACTGTGGCCTTTTCAGCTGGAGTTTGTGTTCGTGTCCGTCTCATCTTGTTCACTCTCACATACATAATTTACATAGCAGCTGTCAGATTATTGCACATTACGGGGCTTGAGTTGCTGTTTCATAACTATTACATCACAACATATCAGATTACTTTTTGATAAGCACGTCAGGAACAATCCATTTTACAAATAAATGTAATCATTTTATTCTAAAAACATCAACAATATGTGATTTCCATGTAAACTATTCTCCCAAAATTGTGAAATGATGTAACATGACAAAATCAACTATGCAGATAAACTGATTTTTTTTTGTATTGAGACAAATAAGGATGTGACCAACTACAAAATATTACACTTCACACAGATTATTATATATTAAAATCATAATTTTCATCAAATCCTAGACCGTGTGTATATAGCTTCACCAAATTAGCCTATATAAAAGTCCCTAAAAATCACTAAAATATCCTACTTTCACAACACACTTAAACACACCACAGTAGTTAATTCTTGTATTTATGTCATTAGATTCCACTCACTTTACTATCCATTACTGAACAGCATTTAATCATAAGAATACTTTAAATGTCATTTAATTTACTCTCATCAACAGGATGTGATGTTGTTTAAGGCATTTACTGGTATTACTACGGACCTCGGCCTCCTTACACCTGAGATTGAACTAGTACTAAAAATGTGGGGGTGTTAAATTACCTTTGGAAGCCCAGTGGAATATGAGGATAACTCTATCACCTTAATCAGGCAGCTGCTAATGAAGCTAGCCCAGTGATAATAAAGCACACGTGAAAATGAAGGGAGATGAATTGAAGTCTTTGACCTTGGACAGCAGTAGTAGTAGTGATAGTAGTAGTGATAATATTAAAGTGGTGAAAGCTAGGGATGTAACAATAACCGAAATGTCGTGATATCGTATCGTCAAAGGTCTCATCATTACAATCGAATCGCAAGTCTCTTTGCTTAAATTCAATTCAGTTCAATTCAATTTATTTTGTAGCGCCCAAAATCGCAACAACAGTTGCCTCTGAGGGCGTTCCAAGATATGGATGAGTAAAACATACACACAGACATATCAAAACAGGAAAAAAACAACATTCATGTAAAGCAGCAAATGAAACATTGTCCAGTCATCCCCTGTACTTAGACCCTCCTTCTCAGCAAGGAAAAACTCCAAAAAACCCAGGGTCCTGGGAAAAAGAAGAAACCTCGGGGAGAACTACAGTGAAGGAGAGATCCACTCCCATGGACGGACAGGCTATAGATGTCCAGGCCCGTGGGCCAGTTCGGTATGGCCACAGCTACCCAGGTGGGGAAGGAGCCGGGCGAGGAGGGGAGGCCGGGCAAGAGGAGGAGACCGGGCGAGGAGGAGGAGGCCGGGCGAGGAGGAGGAGCCGGGCGAAGAGGAGGAGCCGGGCGAGGAGGAGGAGTCGGGCGAAGAGGAGGAGCCGGGCGAGGAAGAGGAGATGGGTCCAGCTGCCATCAGGCGTCTGAAAGAGTTACACTACACAGGGGGAGTGGGACAGGGGACAACATGTGAATAGCAATGAACGAGCTACAGATGAGAACATAGTAAGTGATGCTGATGAGAAAATAGGAGGAAACAGAGGACAGTGCTCAGGTTGCCACACTTCCCCCAGCTTGTTATCTCCTGCAGCAGCTTATCTTTGTGACATCAACTAAGTAACCTAAGTAAATGAATAGTTATGATGTAGAAATAGCTAAAAAAAACAGAGGGAACTACATAGACCATGATCCTTTGCTCCGTTTCAGTGCAGACTACATGAAGACATAACTGTTTTAAGCACTTTTAAATCTTCATTCTTTGGATTAAGTCTTGTGAAGTAGCATATTCACAGTTTTCTGAGCCTCCACAAAATATTGCAATAAATATTGTACCAGGAAAATATCATACAGAGAGATTTGGATGACAAATGACAATAAATGTTGTACCAAATGACTGGTCAAAACCTTTTATGTCAGTCTTGTTATTATGTAGAATATCGTAATATCGTAAGCCTCCCCACCATATCGTCATTTTGACCAAAATGACAAGGCGCCCAGCAGCAGTTACAGACCGAGGGGGTGACCATTTTAAAAGAGTAAAAGTCAACTGGAGCCAGAGTCGATGGAGCCGGAAACGCCCCCATGCTCACTTCCTATTTGGAGAACAGCGGCTAGCGGGTGTACTAGGTCCATTTATACACAGTCTATGGTTCACCTCCCGACCACGACCATTTGCTGAACGTCTTTACTCTCTCTCCCCATTTTATGCTATAGTGTCCTGTCCTCTGAAGCCAAAAAAAAAAACATATTTGCAGTATATAAGTGTCAAAAGTATGTACTTGTATGTACGACAGAAGTGACTTTGCAGTACATTGGAGTGTTACTCAAGTAAAAATAGTGAAGATAAGCTCACAGTGGTGGCGATATTTGAAATAGGTAATAGTTGTAAAGCTAAAAATATAAACATTATGAGACTATGAGAAGTAGAACAGTTTAAAAAAATACTGTGTAGTGAAATGGTAAAAAAGCAATACTTGTATGTATGACAGTAATTTCTAGTATCAAGAACATTTTCATAACGCCATGATCCCCGCACAATATACACATACATCAAGTGACATCTTGTTTAAATCTCTTAGTAACTCTGTCCACTAGGGGGCGAATAATTAGACATCAAAATCCAAAAAAGTAAAGAACACTGTAATATTATTTCTTTCCAGATGTAACAGTTGGCGTCGCCTGTTGCTCAGATGATAAGCAGGGCATAGACATGGTGCTAGCAAAGATAGAGCGACCAGAGGGAGAGCCGGGGGAGGGTGACAGCTCATGGCCACTGACCTGAAGGCTCTGATTTCCCAGCACCCTGTCCAGACGCCTTTGGGTGCCCCGCTCATACATCTTGGTCTCACAATCACATTCTGCAAATGCGTCTCTTCTGCATGCACCTTCATCATCATCTTCGTCCTGTCACAGCGCCGGACCCCTGGGTGCACACAGACACATGATCTCACCTATAATGTTTCTGCCCAAATGGGAGAGAGTGGATAACATAGAAGAATATGTTTTTGGCATATCAAGTTGTCAATAAAGTTGTCCTCTGAGCATATTATATAGATGTGTTAGATGCGTTCTGGCAGTGAATTAATGTAAGGTTCTGTTAGGGAGGGCATCTGGCATATTGGCAAAATGAGCCAAATCCTTCCGATGCGAAGGACAAAAACTTATGGTTGTTTACAGGTTAATGAATGAATCAAGCTGTTCTTTTATTAGAAGTTGTTGGATCACATTTTCTATTTGAGATAAAGTGATAATATATAACTTTCTGAAGGTGGAACATTAACTGTGTGATTCCATGGAAACAGACAGTACTTCAGAGCCATACTTGTCCATGGAAATAGATAAGGTACTTCAAATATCAGGCTGAAAACCTTTTGTAATTTGGTCTATTCATCCGCCAGTGGAGTCTTAATCAACCAAAATTTGGATTAATCTACTAATAATTTGTTCAGTATTTGAAGGATTTGTATATCCTGCTATTGAACTTTTGTTATTTTGTCAGTTTGACACTTTATACTTTTGTCTCAATCACCCCATTTTATTTGACTAACTGATGCACGATGCACAATTTTTGACTCAAATAAGAATTTCTTTAGAATGCACATTACAATCCAACCAACCCAAAGGCTATATCCACTACTGACATACTCCTGCTGTTTACCATATATTTGTGATATCACTTCTAATGTGCTGCAAACTAATACAGAGAGTAGTTGGTTGGAGCAGACTTATGAAGGCACTGGACATAGGCTGTATATAATGGACACAACACCTGTAGACTAGTTACAACATGTTTATATAAGTGACAAAAGAAGAAGAAGAGTATGAGAAATCACAAGTACAGCTAAGGGATGGTTCCAGCATATGGTTTTTCATCATAACATTGTTACTTCTACTATCAGGAAAGGTTGTCAAAAGAAAAATCGAAAATCAGATACTAATCGATACTAAAACTAGTATCAAAACTAGATACTCATTTGAGCAAGTATCAAGAAAGTCATATTCACAGGACAGAAATGAACCTGTTTTTAATGATCAAGTCTGTATCGAAATCGAGTTTAAGAATCAGGTTTAAGAATATTACCATTGTTCTGGACTTATTGGTGAAAATTTTGAAACAGACAAATGCCTTTTTATAAAATTACAAATATATTTAAGGAATTTTGTTTAGAAAACACAATAAACGCACTTTTTTTCTTTAAACTTGTGTTTATTTGAGTTCAAAAGCAGCGTTGTCTTTGGTCCTGTCTCATTAGTGTTCATTCTTTTTTTTCATTGTCCTTAATCTCACTGAGAAAAAAAAACTTCCCTTTGAGCATTGAGTTACTGACTCATTGGTTAACAATTTATGTTGGAATAATTTAAATGATTTTCTTTAAAATACATATTTTCCTACTAAGAAGTTAAACCATATTGCTTTTGAATGTCCTTAGCCAATTTATGTAGTTGTTGAATCTCCAATGCCTGCTACTTTTTAAGTCCTTATCTGGTACATTTTAATTTGTCCATTTTGATGTGAATATTTGATTTGGTTTAGGGTGTTATTTGTCATAATCATACATATATCATACGTATGTATATTAGAAGGTAAGCATGGGTGTGTTTTGACTCCATTGACTTAATTCACTTCCTATTGAATAATGGTCGCCCTTCTCTCTGTAACTGTTGCTGTCAAGCTTGTCATTCTGACCTTAAAATGTGTTTTGATTTAGCTGTTTTATCCTTAAATTAAGATATAAACACATATTCAATTCAATTCAATTCAATTTATTTTGTAGCGCCCAAAATCGCAACAACAGTAGCCTCTAAGGGCGTTCCAAGATATGGATGAGTAAAACATACACACAGACATATCAAAACAGGAATAAACAACATTCATGTAAAGCAGCAAATGAAACATTGTCCAGTCATCCCCTGTCCTTAGACCCTCCTTCTCAGCAAGGAAAAACTCCAAAAAACCCAGGGTCCTGGGAAAAAGAAGAAACCTCGAGAACTACAGTGAAGGAGGGATCCACTCCCATGGACGGACAGGCTATAGATGTCCAGGCCCGTGGGCCAGAGGAGGAGGAGAAGAGGGCGAGGAGGAGGAGCCGGGCGAGGAGGAGGAGCCAGGCGAGGGAGGAGCCAGGCGAAGAGGAGGAGCCAGGCGAGGAGGAGGAGAGAGGTCCAGCTGCCATCAGGCGTCTGAAAGAGTTCCACTCCACAGGGAGTGGGACAGGGGAACAACATGTGAATAGCAATGAACAAACTACAGATGAGAACATAGTGAGTGATGCTGGTGAGAAAAAAAGGAGGAAACAGAGGACAGTGCTCAGGTTGCCACACTTCCCCAGCTTGTTATCTCCTGCGGCAGCTTATCTTAGTGACATCAACTAAGTAACCTGGTCATAAGCTATTCCGAAGAGGAAGGTTTTAAGCCTGGTCTTAAATAAAGAGACTGTGGGTGCCTGTTTAACATCAACAGGGAGTTGATTCCATAACACAGGAGCTTGGTAACTGAAGGCTCTCCCCACTGTACTTTTAGACACTCTAGGAACCACTAATAATCCTGCATTCTGAGAGCGAAGTGCTCTATTTGGCTGATAGGGGACAATGGCATCCTGAAGATATGATGGGGCCATATTGTTTAAGGCTTTGTATGTCAGAAGGAGAACTTTGAATTTAATTCTAAACTCGACAGGAAGCCAGTGAAGTGATTTTAACACAGGACTGATGTGATCACGTCTTTTAGTTCCTGTTAGGACCCTGGCCGCTGCATTTTGGACCAACTGGAAGCTTCTTAAAGTACCTTTAGTGCAGACGGTGAGCAGAGAATTACAGTAATCTAGTCTGGATGTAACAAATGCATGGATAAGTTTTTCAGCATCATTTTTAGGCAAAATTTTTCTGATTTTAGTTATGTTTCTTGAGGTGAAAATATGCAGTTTTACAAGCTTGGTTTATATGAGCTGTGAATGAGAGATTTTGGTCAAATACGACTCCAAGGTTTTTTACAGTAGAGCTAGAGGCTATACTCACATTGTCAAGTGAGATTATCTGGTCTGACAGAGAATCTCTCTGACCTTAGGACCGACAACAATGACCTCTGTTTTTCAGGGTTTAAGAGGAGGTAATTCAGGGTCATCCAGGTTTTGATGTCCTTCACACAGGCACTGAGCTTATCGATTTGATCGGTCTGATTAGGTTTCATTGATAAGTACAGCTGAGTGTCATCAGCATAGCAGTGGAAATTAATGCCATGTTTTCTGATAATGTTACCTAATGGCAACATATACAGAGTAAACAGGATTGGACCAAGCACAGATCCTTGTGGAACACCACAAGCTACTTTAGAGCAGGGAGAGGTGCACTGGTTTACACTAACAAACTGGTACCTATCTGATAGATAGGATTTAAACCATTTGAGGGCGGTCCCTCTGACACCTATGTCACATTCTAACCTCTGCAGTAGAATGTTGTGATCAATGGTGTCAAACGCTGCACTGAGGTCCAGTAGGACCAGGACTGAAGCCAGCCCGTTATCAGCAGCTAGTAGCAAATCATTTGTCACTTTAAGCAGAGCAGTTTCTGTGCTGTGGTGAGCTCTGAAACCAGACTGAAATTTTTCATATAAATTATTGCCCTGCAGATGGTGACAAAGCTGTTTCACCACAACTCGTTCCAGAATCTTTGAGAGAAATGGAAGATTCGAGATAGGTCTGTAGTTGGCTAGTTCATCAGGATTTAAGCTAGGTTCTAAAGCGGTTTAATTACATATGAACGAACAGATCAATCAGGTGCCTTCTTTCCCCAAGGTCATCTCCAGCTAACTGAGCTACAGGTTTGATTGACAGCACTGATGTTGCTAAGCGCCTGCCCCCCGTGGATCTATAATAATAAGTGGATAAAACACTGGCTAAGACCCAGAGCAACATCAGTTAGTGGCTGCTCCAGGTACTGCAGCTGCTGAGAGCTCCGGCCCAAAAACGATTTTCCCATAGAGCACCATGCATTTTTAGGAATTCAAACTGCCATGGTCAGTTGGCAGGGAATCCACTGCTCTCATGGATTTTGTAGGGATTCTCCTCGATTTTCACAACATGAACTTTTTGGCGGCACGGTGGCTGAGTGGCTAACACTCATGCCTCACAGCAAGAAGGTTGCAGGTTCGATCCCCGGGTCGCCCGGGCCTTTCTGTGTGGAGTTTGCATGTTCTCCCCGTGTCTGGATGGGTTTCCTCCGGGCACCCCGGTTTCCCCCATCAACCCAAAACATGCACTGTAGGTGTGAAAGTTGTGTGAGTGAGTGATGGTGGTGGTCGGAGGGACCGTTGGCTTGGCAGCCGCGCCTCCGTCAGTCTGTCCCAGGGCAGCTGTGGCTATAACAGTAGTTTACCACCACCGGGTCTGGAGTGAATGAAGAATGCTCTGTAAATAATCCTCTGTAAAGTGTCTTTGTGACATCTGTCTGTGAAAAGCGCTATATAAATAAACACTTACTTTTTAGAACTATTAAATCACCTAAAAGTGCCTAAAAATTAGCTTTATTAGTTCAAGCAGCTATTGGTCTGATCCAAACGGATCACGTGGTGCATGTTTTTGGTGTCGCACATTGGGTGGTGCTAGGCCAGTATTCAGTAAGTAATGCGCAAGAAAAAATATCTTTGATTTATCTTCCAGATCGTATTATACCTCCATGCTGCCCCTGACCAAATCAATGGTAACTTCAACAATGTCACTCCTGATTGGCTCTTTGGTTGCTATCATATACGCTCCGATGTAGGCTCTAAATTCACTCCCAGTTCACTTCTATATACGGTTTATGGTCATAATAAATACAAGATACATAAATTAGCATAGATGGTATGAAGACAAATCAGCTTTAGCCCCAAGGGAATTAACAGGAGACACAGGGTCTAAACTGAACCTAAAAAACAATGCATCTGGTCCAGAAATCAAACCTGAGACCTTGCAACACGCTCAGAGTAGCAACCACTGTTCTACTCACACGAACAATAGTTTATGACTCATATTTACCAGACGATCATTTACAAACACCCCTGAAGCACAAATCAGTAGTGCTGGTCCCTCAAGTAATTAAACACAGCCACTAATCACCAGAGATAATCTAATAAAGAGCAGCATTGGGAGCTGTCAGAATTACAGCAGTGTATTGTTGTTTTGAGAGAGCATTTGTAATGATTTTGGTGTCATTTTAGGTCGTCCATCCCATATTTCTTATTTCTAACTATCCCCTATTCTTCCTCTTTGATCACCCCACCCTACCCTTTCTGTCACCCACTGTGGAAAAGACTTGTCACCCTTCACAGGAGTAGGAAGAATAGGAATAGGGTTGTGTCAGCGTGAGATAAAGAAATCCATAGCAATGATGATAGAGAAGAGCTATAAAGCGGTTACAGATATGTAGAAGAAGCGGCAAATAAAAAATATGACAGGTTGTGTGAAAGATTGTACCAGGCGATCAACTGTGAGAGTGGAAGATGTCCTCTGCATTTGACCCATCCATCAACACAGCTCCTGGAGTAAGCTGTCATCAGTGCAGATCTATAACGTATTCACAACCAGGAGTACCTAGCTGTAATATTCACTATACCTAATGTACTATACCTCGTTTTTACTCTCTTATAAACAGGACTAGTTCATTTTGAATGGTTTACAGTGGATCAAAGATATTCCTCACACATCTTATGAATTCAGAACATCCTAATTATTCACTGCGATGAGTTTATAAGAGCTGAGTTTTGCTATCATGTTAAAGCTAACCACAACTAGCATTCTAACCGTGCACTACACGATTCTCAAGCATGTATAATTAGATGTACACAGCAGATTTATTTTGACCTCAAGAGCTGCTTACACAATCTATACTGAGATAAGACACATTTTGCTCAGATACTGTGCATGAAAACAATGAAAACAGGCCCTTTAACAGAGCTAGTGATTTCAGTTATTGCATTTTGAGATCAATTCTTCAGTATCTATGTGGAAGCCAACTCCCAGACACCACTGTTCCAGACAGTCATGCCAACCTTTCTCCTCTGAGATGCTTTGGCACTGAACTGGGCCCACACATGCAGCCTGGTACAGCCGAGGGCCAGTCTGGTGGAGCTGGAGGGAATATCTGGAGTTTACATTGGCTTTTGCTGCAGATGGGCTAATATGAGATAAGTGCTGAAGGAATGAGTGCTATATGGTAAATAGGGCTGGGAATCACAGGCTCCTCGTGATTCGATATGATACACATGGCTCACAATATGGCGATACATGTGATAATCCATATATTGCACGTGGTACTCTGTGATATGTTGATGTTTTTTAAGAACCAAATACATTTTAGCAAGAATAGTTCTTTGTTAATCCACTATTTGTGCAAATATGTCAAGTGTATTGCATAAACAAGTTCCCTTCCACTAAATAAGCAAACAAAATTGTAGTGTGGTCACACAAAAAAAATGTTACATGATAAACATGATAAACCCCAAAACTTTCCTGAAGATGTGAGGCAGGCCTCTACTTTGATTGTTTAAATCCATGTAGCTGTGCATATGACTATTTATTCCGCACTCTTCACTTTTCTCTTTTAAAGTTCATTTTATGATGATTATTGAACTTTTGATCTGTTTTTATTGTGATGTCTTTCATATTCTTTGAAGCACTTTGAATTGTTCTATACAAATAAACTTGCCCCGCCTAGAGACTGACATAATTTTCTCATTTTGTTCATCATTTTCATACAAAATACAACAATGAATAAGTCATATGCAGCACACTAGCCTGGCTGAGATGAGAACATATATTTCGTCACACTTTTGGCTTGTTAACGGATTATTCACAGCTCCTGATAAGGCTCAAAACACTGTTATCAAATAATGTGCAGCCATTAATGCAAGAGTGCAGAGTTAATATTGTCTGTGTTCAGTCATGTTAAGGTCAGTGGAAAAATATGGAATGTAAGGATGAAAATTGTGTAAAGGAAAGCAGGTGAATTTTAACGTCATTTACACACAGTAGTAGACTGAATAATTGAATAAGTGATAGTGCATAATAATAATAATAATAATAATAATAATAACAATAATAATAATAATAATAATAATAATACATTTTATTTATTAGACACCTTTCTGGTCACCTTACAACAACATAAATAAGTTAAATACTATTAAAAGATACAGTTAAAGGACAGTATTTTAATTGATTGACTGTATTTAACTGACCTACATTAGCCATCAGGTATTCTTCCTGAAGACCTGTGTAGCATGTTTTGTGTTGATGGGGGAAACCGGAGTGTCTGCAGGAAACCCATCCAAACACGGGGAGAACATGCAAACTCGACCCCGGAAACTTCTTGCTGTGAGGCGTGAGTGTGCCACTCAGCCACTGTGCCACCTCGCACAGTGCACTTATGGTGTGGTGGTGTGGTGGAGTGAATAGGCCAGTCTGAACGGGTGTGTTTTGAGTTTGGATTTGAAATGTGGCAGTGAGTCAGTGTTGCGGAGGTCAGAAGGGAGAGTGTTCCAGATCTGAGGAGCAGAACCTTCAGGCGCTCTACTCCCCATAGTGATGAGACGGGGAAAGGGAACAGAGAGCTGGAGAGAGGAGAAGGAAGAGGAGGGAAAGTGTTCCAGAGCTGAGGAGCAGAACCGTCAGTCGCTCTGCTCCCCATGGTGATGAGAGGGGGAAAGGGAACAGAGAACTGGAGAGAGGACGAGGAAGAGGAGGAGGGAGCAATGTTGAGGAGCTCAGAGAGATATGGAGGTGCCCAGTGGGAGGAGCAGGATTTTGTATTGAATGCTAAGTTTTGGACAAATTGAAGTTTATGGAGAGGTTTTTGTGGCAGCGGATGAGTAGTTAGTATTCCAAACACACAGTAGCACGTTCCTGGGTTTCAGTCACAGACTGTGGACAAGTGAGTCACCCATAGCGTTTGGCTCCAGTCAAATGAAGCTCATTGAGGCTGGCAGTTATAGGTGCGAATTTGAAACATTCCAGATCCATATTTGGAATTGAGACTGTGAGTATCATAGCAACCAAAGAGCCAATCCGCAGTAAGGCGGTTGAAGGTAGCGCCCCTCCTGCCCCACTGGTTTAGCAGGCACCTGCTTTGTCTGTTTTTAATATTAATTTCTTGATTTAAATAGCAACCACCAGGATCATGCAGACTGAGTTAATACAAACATTTTAACACTAAAGAGAGAGGGACGACATTTTTTCAATATAAAGTCAATTCGAACCAGAGTTGATGGAGCCGGAAGCGCCCGCATTCTTGCTTTCTCTTTGGAACACGGTGGCTAGCGGGTTATGTCCATTTGTATATACAGTCTGTGGTTTGAATCCCATGTTCTATTGTGGTGGTTTCTTCCTTATCTCCCTTATATGGGGTTATCTCCCCATTAACCTAACACGTGACATTTATACACTAAGGTTCTCTTCACCGTAAACCTAGCTCGACATCTGGAGAAGAGTCCCGTAAGTGCTGAACTGCTGTCACCCACGGGTCCTGACAGGTTGTCCTACACTGATGGATGGGATGGGTCAAATGTAGAGGGCCAATTTCCCTATGGGCACAATACATTAACCTTCAATAGCACTAAACATACTCATATAACTCGATCTTGTACAGACAATTACCAAAAATAAAACTTATGTTGGTAACCATTTTGAGTTTTTTACCCCTAATTCTCTATAATCCTTATAATTGCAAACTGTAAAAATGTTTCTTTTCTAAACTCTGAAATTGTCATTCTTGCCTCTGACATATTTGTAGTATTATAACATCATTTTGTAAAAATGCTACTCCTACCAGACATAACAATCATCTTACTTTTATTTGATTAGAGGAGTCTTTATTGCCAAAAAGTACTTGATATGAAGTAGTCATCTGCTGGTCTCCATCGAAATTGCTATGCATTTATTTCAGGCAAACAATAACACCATGGAGAATAGTAGGTTTCGCACTCCTTAAAAACTTACATAATGTCCCTTAAACCTAAAAGCATGAGAAAAGTTTGTAAAAGTAGCCTATTTAACAGTGTGTTAAATAGGCTCCTTTTTTATCAGCTGCTGTCCATTATCGATGTAGTTTCCGGTGAATGGTGGAGATATTGGTTTGTTAAGATTAGGGACAGAATGAGCGTGGCAGTGATGGTAATAGATATAATCTGTGCCCTGAGATTGGTCTGTAATGATGCAAAATGGCTGAAAGGATCAGGGCCGCTGATTACAAGTGACAATTAAAAGTTGTGGAGCAGGAGGAGCACAAGGAGAGAATGGGATCTCACTATGAGAAACAAGTCCAGTTTGTGGTTTCCGTGTGGATATGCCAATAACAAAAATGTTGGAATTTACATTTTATAATCCTCAGTACATTGGTTCTAAATTGAAATAAATAAAATGTGTAAATTCTGGATATGTTTTGGCATGAAAACCTTATGAACTGACAGATTACATCATGACATTCAGTGCGCTTAGTCCTGCTCTGTTTAATGGAGATGTTTGTTATTCCTATTTTACATATTTGGATACATGTAGTGATTATCGAGTCCAGCATTTGCAACATTGGCAACTTTATTTATTGTTGTGTATTTTTCTTTTGAATAGCATAAAACCTAAAACCCAAAAATCGAAGGTATGGTATGGGATTATTGAAACGTGACTAATGAGAATCTTTGTGACTATTCACACCTATAACAATATACTGTGCAAAAATCGGCAAACTAACGATGAAGATGTTAAAGCAGGCCTATTATGCAAAATCCCTCCTTCTCATTTACTCTCTCAAAGTTGTGGAGTGATTCGTACATCCCGGCCACTGCTCTGTGCTTAGTTTGTTTTATCTTTTTGGTACAAACAAAAAAAAAAAAAATTGGTACTCACCTGTTGACCTGTTTCTTTTGAGTTGTTTTGGATGAATATTGCAATTAAAACTGAGCAAATTATAACAAAACGATTCACCAGTGCCATAGATTCTAACTATATAGCAGACACATACAAAAAAGATTGAATGGGTTCCTACGACATCAGTTACTCTTTCACGGGTCACAAGGTTTTTTGATGATAAGATTTCTCTTGTGCATCTTTTCTAATTACTTGGTTATCTGATTTTCACATTATCTGATGTGTTTTGATCACATATGTACCCTACGATAAAGAAAAGCTTGCCTCACCTCCAATATCCCATTCAAGAATCCCAAACCAACCAATAATGCCACAAATGTTAGCGTACGTTAGAATAATATGTCCCGTTGAGTCAGCCACTCGCTAATTGTAATGACTAGCATATCTTGGCGCTATTATTTGAAAGACAATTTGACTAACCACATCCACAAATGAATATTGCAGGGCCAAGGGGGTATACTTGACTACGGATTATTAATAGTGCAGTTTGATTAGTGACACCGACCTTACGCTGAACCATGATGTAGCCTCGTATCCCAAAAATAGTCCTGGGGAGGGGGTCCAGGTATAAAATAGATGGAGCCCGGTTGGTAATCTTGTACGAGGACTGGCACCACCCACATCCCTGCATCTTCACCAGCGACTGTCCAGTCCAAGGTAAGGCTCCTAGAAACAAACATAACGGAAGGAGAATAGAGTCAGTGCCACTCACAACACGTAAAATGCTAAGTATGTACATGGCTGAACACTTTTAATGCAGATTCGTTATGTTTTATGAATAATTATCACGCTAAAGATGCTTGAATGAAAAGTGGTCGGTTAATTAATGACGGTAATATTTTGTTTATGCGTCACTTTAAAATATGTATGCTTTTAACCCCGCTGGCACTGGCAGATTAGAAGGAATTTACATTTTTAATTTACTTGGTAATATATTATGCAAATGTGAATGCCCTCGTCGACAAGCTCATATTAGACAATAATGTATTATGATAATGTAACATGCCTGTATGTTTGCCATGGTAACGCGTATTATGTATTTTGGCACACACAGCGAAAGTGGCTCAGCAGTCGGAGCGTTCACCCACCAACACAGCAGTCAGTTGTTCGATAATGCATGCAGTTGTTGTGTTCTTGGGCAAGACACTTTACCCATCTTCGCTATGTATGAATGTGTGAGTGGTGATAGGAGGGGCAATTGGTGCAGATTGGCAGCTTCAGTTCCATCAATATACCCCTGCACTATACAACTAAATGTGCTTTTGTCTTTATGTATTAAATAGTGATAACATTAGGTTACTTAAAGAGGCACTGTGTAACATTTCTAGTGGACGGTCCGCCACCTGCTTGTCTCCATAGAAATATTATTGCTTTTTCTATATAATGTTCCACACTATAGATAAACCCATCTATCACAAGGGAGACAAGCAGGTTACAGCACTAAGTTGCATTACAATTCAGATCTGTGGAGAGTCGCCCCTAATTACAGAAAAAAATACTGTATTTTTGAGCCATAATGGGTAAATACTAAATGGATTTGTTTAATGTCATACCATAAAATCTCTGGAAACAAGCAGGTAGCGGACCCTCCACCAGAAAAGTTGAGCAGTGAACCTTTAAATATGTTTGATATTGATTCATGGAGTTGGGCACTTAAAAAGCAATGTCAAAGTCAACCATTTTTATCTCAATAAATAACAGGGAGGACACCTTTTGTTTCACACGTCGTAATTCAAGCAATGCTCTCTCACTCCTTCTGATTGCTTCACTTAAAAACATCACGGCGCATTAGGAGAACAATGATTTACTGTGGCCTCTTTACTGTGAAATAGAAGAGCAATAGTACTGTATCTCCCTCTGAGAAGCGCACGACTCCACACAGCTGGGAATGAAACCCGTAACCTTCTGGCTGTGAGGCATGGGTTCTGCTACAATCTTAAAGTGCGACTAAATACCAAAACTTCACCCACAGCCACATTTCAAATAGAGCTGATAAACTGGGCAGTACCTGGAGGAGGTGAAGAAGAGAGTGTGGGGGGAGGAGGGGCAAGTCTGGGAGTTTGAGTTATTTTAGGCATTATACATACTTTTTTCATTTGTGAAAATCATGCAGAAGGTAAGCGATTTGTGCATTTGTGGACAGGGATGTGCGCTGTGTACTGGATTTAACAAAACTTTTTTTGCGTCTTGTTCCGTTGTTGTGACGCTTTGACCAACCAGATTCAAATATTCATCACTTCCACTTACAGCGAGAGCCATCCCAGACGGATAATGTGTAGAACTCAATTCAGAGTGACACACATATCAATCTGGTGTGCGTGAGGTTACTAACAGGTATCCACACTTCAAACTCCACCGTTGCAGCTAAGAATTTGCAAGCAGAAACCCCAGGCTGTAATCTGGGCAGTCGGCTAAAGTTGCCAAAAACATGATTAGGAATAGTGAATGCTATTAAAACACATACACATCCATGCACAGTTAAGTAGCGAAAAGAAGTGGATTTAGAGTTTAGTTCCACTTTTCCAGTTTTCTATCACTGAATACAAATGCGCCATATTTTTCCACCCAGAATTCTCCTCCAAAGACTATTCTGCCCCACAGTGTGTCTTTCCTTTGTCTGTACTGAACCTCCCCTCTACCAGCGGATGTTTAAGAGTCTTGTCCCGTTCCAGGACTGGGGCTGGTGCAGCGATAATGTCCCAAACGATTGCCCCTCTTATCGCCTCCTGGTGTGTGGCTGCATGTCTGTGTATTCTCCAACTGTTCCATTGTCCCTCCTCACTCACCCTATCTCTGCTCAATCAATACACAATGTAACACACACGGAAAAGATAATTGCCTACATACGCTCGCGGAGTTTCTCTTTCTCTTTAGAAGATGAACACAGGAGATGGCTGGTAATTTAGATAGAGGATGGGGGCTTTGGGGGAGGAGAGGGTGACTGCATACATTTGTGCTTTGCTCTGTTGGCGCAAAGGGATCGCGGCAAGGTAAACACAGAGCTCAAATCAATTGGAATGGATTGTTTTGTTTTTAGACGCTCATGAAGATGATTGGATTACAAGGGGAACATTTGTTTTTGTTGCCTGTCTGATGTGCGTTTGTTGGAATGGTGAGCGGATTGTGGAAATTGTGAAGCTCATTTATAAGCAGTCGTAGCAGCTGCCGCAATGGTGCAGATGAAATGTCCACTTTTTGTTTCAGAAGTAAATGTTCGATAGTCACATATTATTTAGTTTATATCGCTTAATAATAATCAGGAAATGTGCATCAGCATGCTAATAATAATAATAATAATACCTTACACTTGCAGGGTTGTCAGAGCTTCTCAATCAAAGCACAAAACTGTCGTCATTATTCATTCGCACCATAGTAGGTGATGGTAAGATACTATTGTAGCTACAGCTGCCCTGGGACAGACTGACCTAAGTGAGGCAGCCAATCTGCATCATCTGCCCCTCAGACCACCACCAATCATTCATTCAGAGTACACACCACTTTAATACCAGGGTGAATTGTCTTGCCTAAGGACACAATGACAGAACTTGGTTTGGTCCGACCTTCAGGTTGGGGAACCACTGCTCTAAGCACTGAGCCGCTCTTTCCCCTAGTTGTTAGTTGTTGTTAGCTTTACTGTCATTGAAGAACTCCGCACTGCTCTGCTCACATGATTCTAGTGAAGATGTATGGATTTTAAAAACGCAGTGGAGCACTTCCTGCATTGCCATAGGACATCACAAGGTGGAGTGTTTTCTGTTCAGCTTAAACATGCAGAGTGTTAGGCATGTGTGAAAGAAACAAAGCAAAACTCCAGCTTGTTTGTTTGTGATGAGGAAACAACATTAGAACAGGTCAGAAATTAGCATAATATGGGCCCTTTAACGCTCTGACCAAAACGTCTGTGTTATTACTGCAGACCACATGAGGACTCTTCAATATATTCTGCATGCAAAACGCCCTGTTGTTTCCAGCGCTTCGATCTCAGCCCACAAACGACATGTAACGCTAGCTGCTTGGAGGACACACATTCTGCAGACTGGACTGTTTTTATATTTGTATCTCATCTTCACATTGTCCTTTCCCAACCGTCCAAAGAGCACACAGCCAGTTCAGGTTTCTTCACTAAGCCTTGCTCCTACTTGTTTAGCATCTTTGGCACTGTCCATTGTGCTGGGATGCTCTTACTCACATACTGACAGCTGCTGCAGAGTTGGGCCTGGTTGCTGGTCTGTGGTTAGGTTACCCAGAGAAGCAGGAGACTCCAGGACAGTGGTGGAAGAAATATTTAGTTTTGTTACTTAAAGATGCACTGTGTAACTCTTCTGAAGGAGGGTCCGCAACCATCATGGCTCCATGGAAACATTATTGGATTTGAATGGCCTTTAAACTATCTCTGTCCAAGACAAATAGGTGATGCCAATAGGCCAAGTTACAGGTCAGATCTGCAGAGCGGTGACCATGCTCACAGTATTCTAATACATGGAAGATGGATAACTTTAATACATTCTGTAGAATAATCCAAGCAAAGCAATGACATCTCCATGGAGACTAGAAAAGTTACACAGTGCACCTTTAAGTAAAAGTACATATATCAGAGCAAAAAAACATATTCAAGTAAAAGTATCACATGAAAAATCTACTTAAGAAAAAGTATTAAAGTACCAGTGTAAAAAAAAGTACTTAAAGAGTAAAAAGTAAGTTTTTCGCACAGAATTTGAGATGTAATAAAGCTTCAAATGTAGTGATTTTGATACAGATTTGTGCTGAATTGTTCAACAATTTGCTCAAATTATGAACATGTTAAAAATAAATCCTCAGACTTTTCTGCAGGTCTCAAACAATGAAAAAATGCTTTTACTTTTCAGTACTATTCAAAAGTGGAGTAGAAAGTACAGATACCTTCTCTCAAATGTAGTGAAGTAAAAGTAAAAAGTATCCCATTTAAAATGTACAGACATCTAAAAATGTTTACTTTTTACTATTTATGTATTTAATTTTACAATAAGTACAGTACTTTACTACTTTAACTTTGTTCTGTTCCACCAGTGCTGTAGGAGAATGACATTTCTCCACAGGGAAGCCCACACAGCCCAGGGCAGATGCAATTAATACAGTGCACCTCAAGGTTATCTCAGCCTCAGTGGATTAGCACCGAGCACAGATGAATGGGACTGGGGGAGGGGAGGGGGGTATTGAGTGCTTCGTGGCCTGTCACTGTCACCGCAACACTGGAGATGTGAAGATAACAAGATGGAAGCAACAAGGTCTGAGGATATAAAAATGTGAGGTGTTTTTTTTTTCTTTTTTTTTAATAGAATTGTGATTTATGTTTAGCATTTACAAGTTTTTTAAATGATAAAATATTCACATTCATTTCTGCTGGTGAGCAGTCAAAACTATCAGGGATGAAAACAAATTAACCTTGGTCTGAAAAAAGAATCTAAATAAATTATTGGAAAACCAAATGAGCCTCATTGGACTGTCAAATGATCACTATTAACCTTTGTGAATCAATGTGGGAAGGAATGAACAATGTTTGTAAAACACAGCCCCACAGCTGCTCTGTTCAGGATGTACCTGTGGTCTAAAATTACATGGAGTGTGGAGCAGGGCTGCATCAGTCCATTTTCTCTGTTCCACACTCGATAATTTGACATTAAGCATTTGCTGATACCCAATATTAACTGATACACAAACAGCGCATGGTAAAATAATAATCCAAATGTGTTTTATAACTGTTATTTATCATTTAAAGTAATTACAGAAAAGCAGAAAATACATATTTATGTTTAATATTATGACAGGTTTTGGGTCAGTATATTGTCTTATTACACCAATTTATATTTACCATATAAATATATCGATATCTTGGAACCAATATCCAAACCACCAAAATGTTCAATATGTGATACCAGTATTGTATCGGTGCATCCCTAGTATGTAATCTGTAATATGGCGGCTATGCTACACTGTAAGTGTTTTTGCAGCTTATGATCATTGCACTTTCAGTCCAAAAAGCTAAGGTTACAGATTTGCAGGTATTATGAAAAACAAGTGTATAAATGCTGAGGATTATTGTGTCACTTGACTACAGCACAAATTGTGAATGTGACCTTCTCACAGCCTGGGGACACAGACTCTTTAGTATTAAACAGCAGTTCCCTTAAAACATTACATTAATCACAGGGCACTGGAACAGCAGTCCTAAACAAAACAAATCCCTCGACATCTAAGTTGCAAGAAGTGTGTGGCTTAAATAAATAACTGTGACATTCACTTGAAAAAGCCCAGCTGTAGTAGCCTCACATGCAGGACAGCACAAACTCTAATCCTGTTGTACTGATGAAAGTAGCCTGGCTGGTTCGTACAGCAGAGTTGGCGTTTGATATCAGCTCAAATCCATCTAATCCTCCTCATTCCGCATCTCTGAATTGTCTTTTGTTCCTGCAGACACCTTTGTGCTAAAAGTCGTGAGCTGGAGAATGATAAAAGATTGTGAGTGGGGCCACATGAGTTAAGTGTATGTTAGTATTGATCTGTGTGTGCAGGACTGTTTTAGTGAAGTACAAAACACACAGAGGTCCCAGGTCTAGTACATCAGGACAGACAGTTAAGGTCTTAAAGGGGAACTCCGGCACGTTTGAAGCTAAAATCCATTGCTAGAGGTGGTTGAATACTGTCAGAAGCCAAAAAACAGCACAGATCAGTGTTGCCTCGGCGGAGATCTCGCTGTGGTATTGACTCTGTCAAGGCAACAAGCTAGTGTAGTGAATTTATAATTAAATACATGGACTTATTTTGATCTCAAGAGCTACTTTTACCATGTATCTGTAGTGGGGCTTGACAGATTTTCCTCTAGGGCCGTAGTTAGTATGCAAACCCCTGTACAGCACATAAGGCCTATGCTGACTACAAGGTGACTTCAATTTGTAGGGAGCTGTATTTACGTTGTACTTGTATTTACAGTATTATAAGTCATTAGTAAGTCATTATTTTGTTTCACTGATTACTTGGTTATTTGCACGCTGAGGTGAGAGTGTTTGGACACTAGCAGCTCCCATGTGCCAGACATAAACAGTGAGTGTCCTTGAGGATGACGCAGCACAAGACTTTCCCACAGTCTGAAGGGCAGCTCAGACCTGACCAGCTCAGCAAAATACAAACTGCACCAACACTATGAGCTCTGGAGGTTTCTGTACAGACTTTATACACTTCTAACTGATTTCACTTTGCCCCTGTGAGGTAAAGAAACTCAGTTGTTTATTAGAGTGTTGTCACAATACTAGAACTTCAAACTTGATTTCATACTTTCTTTTATATTCCCATGTGGTTTTATATCTGTGTAATCCCTCAGTGGTTCAGGTCGGTTCCACTGTGGTCCATGAGCGTATTCTAGTCCATGTTCTCTTGTACTTGTTCTGATACAGCTCAAGATCAGTCTAAAGCGATTCAGGAAAGATTCATTTCTGTTTTGTTGTGACTTTGAACCACATTACACGTTGCTAACTGTACATTTTTACATTTATTTTAGAGATACCTTAACTTTGTAGATTTCGATGTTGGTGAATTTGTTTTTCTTAGCAGTGGGAGGTCAAGGGTCCATGCAGCCACTTGCTTTGGTCACAGGGTGCTAGTCCCAAGCCTGGATAAAAAACATCAAATGTCAGATAGACATGAAAAAAGTAGTGGAAGGTGTTCATTTGTAATGGATCCATCTACACATTCCACTTTTTCTGAATCCAGAGCAACTGATGGTTGATATATTTAGGTTGATATTTTGGCCAGATTTGGATTATTCTCCCCAAATTTTGTGTTTTGTGTTGAGTGTCACTCACAGTCCTTTTTACCACAAACCTTTAAAAGAGCTTTTAGTCACATTTTGTGCTGTTCTCTCTAAAATGTTCAAATAAAGCTCTCTGCATATTCTTAAGGCAACAGGTCGACCCAAACCTCTGCTGGAGATCTAAAGCTCTAACATGAATCAGTTCTTTTTGAAATTCAAAAATATACATGGAGTCATTATTTGTTACAAGTTGGTACTTCTTTGCTATGATACTTTTGGTTATCTCAACTAAGAGATATTTTTTAGCTGCAATATCAAATAAATGAATTAGTTTGACTCGTTTTTCCATAATATATACGTACATTGTATGTATAATGTAATGGGCTCCCTCTTTGTAATCGGAGAACATCTTCAGCCTAGAAGATGTGAGACTCTGACAGACTTTCTCTATATGTCCCTTCCCTCACTCACTTTACAAACTCTTACCTAAACTCTGCTCCTTGAAGCTCCCATCATGTCACTGTCAGAAACCACACTGCATTAACTTTACCCACAGATTTTTACCCCCCTCTAAATTAAAGGTGAGCTATGTAACTTTTCAGATGGGGGTCATCACCTGCTTGTTTCTACGGATGTCATTACTCTGCTTCAAATGTTCCACAATATGACATTAAACAGATCTACTTTACATTTATACTATTACGGGTGGTTTTATAGCTCAAAAATACCTAGAAAAACAGACATGTGCCTCTCCACAGATCTGACCTATAACTTGGTCTGGTTTGGTCTCCATGAGGATAGAAAGGTTTAATGTCATACTGTGAAACATTTCAGACAACACAATAACATCGCCATGGCAAAAAGCAGGTGGCTTTCATCAGTAAAGTTACACACTGTACCTTTACATATCACTTGTTTTTCCCCTCTTTTCCAAAGCAGACCACAGTGCACCGTGTATTCTTAAATCTCACTTTCTTAGTCATCTGCATTGCTCCTGGACACTTGTCTCTGAGGGCCAGTGTATTTATTCAAAAGGAAAATGGATAGAGGAGAGCATTAGTCAAAGTCAAGGGGAAGGGCCCTCTAATAAATACATAAAACACAGTTAAGTGCTGGGGTGAGTCCAGACTGATTTCCGTGGCCCTAAAGATATTAGATTTACTTCTGAATATTGTAATACCTCTTTCCGACCATGGCACTGTCATGGACACTGTGGTGCTCTTTCAGTGGTGTTAACTAAAAGTTCTGTATTTTTTTCACTTCATTTAAAGGGCCTATATTACGCTATTTTCAGATCTATGTTTTAATGTTGTTTCATCATCAAAAATATTAGTTAAATAATAGTATTGTGGTGTTTCATTCACGCATGTTTAACACACAAATCCTACATATTTAGGCTGAGTTCTTCTCTCAAACAGAAAACACTCTGTTCCACCTTGTGATGTCATGTGGTAATACAGGACGTGCTTCACTGTGTTTTTAAACTTCATACACCTTCACTAGTATCATTTGGATAATTTCAGCCCTGGAATCTACTGAATAAAAGGTAAAAGGTTGTTACCTGTTAACTACCACTACATGACATCACAAGGTGGAGCAGAGCATGTTGTGCTGTGGAGATGTAGACAGACTAATAATAAAGGATTACTTAAACTTGTGTGAACACAACTCCATGTATATTTTTGATTAGGTAACATCATTATAACAGGGTTAAGCTCACAAGAATCTTTTTTGCATAATATAGGACCTTGAATGTATCTTTCTTTCACTTACTTTTGCACCTGTATTTCACATAAGTATTTTGAAATCAATTATTGCACCACTGTGCTTGTGTTTACACAAGGCACATCTGTTTTCTTCTCTGTTTGTACTGGACAGTTCTCCTGTAACTCACTGTCACTCACCAGCTCCTCATGTGCTTCATCTCTGAAGTGTTCTGAGTGGAAAGTGACACTGTGCTCTGGTCCTGCCTGGTTTTAACACTGTTCCTTTTGTTCTCTCTTCTGTCCCCCTCTCTCTGTCCTCTGTCCTCTTCTGTCCCCCTCTCTCTGTCCTCTGTCCTCTTCTGTCCCCCTCTGTTTGTCCTCTTCTGTCCCCCTCTCTCTGTCCTCTTCTGTCCCCCTCTCTCTGTCCTCTGCCCTCTTCTACCCCCCTCTCTCTGTCCTCTTCTGTCCCCCTCTCTCTGTCCTCTGCCCTCTTCTACCCCCCTCTCTCTGTCCTCTTCTGTCCCCCTCTCTCTGTCCTCTTCTGTCCCCTTCTCTCTGTCCTCTTCTGTCCCCCTCTCTCTGTCCTCTGCCCTCTTCTACCCCCCTCTCTCTGTCCTCTTCTGTCCCCCTCTCTCTGTCCTCTGTCCTCTTCTGTCCCCCTCTCTCTGTCCTCTGTCCTCTTCTGTCCCCACTTCTCTTGGCTCCTGCAGTTAAAATGGCAATGAGCGGCATCCTCAACAGTGACGACATCAAGAAGGCTCTAGACGCATTTGCAGGTAAAACTTGTTTTTCTGTTTCTGTGAAATTCTAAATAAGACGTGGAAGACGTTGTGAACGTAATACTGGATGTTAGATCATTTGTTTACTTCCTTGTGGAGACAAATCTCTGGTGCTGAACCATTGCACTTCTGGTGTCCACAAAAGTCCAATTTGCTCCTCTGTCTAATAACAAGCTGATCTGAACAGTGTGCACAACAGAGTGTATTTTTGTGTTCTCATTGTGTTAATGAGTTTATGTTGATCAAAAAGAACAGCGCTGTGCCTCATTTAAAAACGTATTAAAAATGTGAACAACAGAATTAGTCTGCAGTGGTCCAAAGTTATTCCTCACTTACCTTATGCATTCCAAGCATCTTAATTATTCACCACAATAAGATATTATCACAACTCTCAGAGAACAGTGCAGAGCTTTGAGATAATGATAAAGCCAATAACAACTAGTAATAATAATAACTAGCATGTTAATACACAGCAGACAATAACATTTCCTCAAATTAGATGTAGAATTTTGTTCAAATACATGAGACAAAATGGGGATTAGTGTTTTTGAAGGGCCTATATCCTTGTGAGCTTTTAGCCATGTTATAATGTCAAACCTCATCTGAAACATACCTGGAGTTTTGTTTCATTCACACGTTTGAGTAACCTTTTATTATTAGTTTGTCTACATCTTGTGAAGTCATGTAGTGATAGTTTTCAAATTAACAGTCACCTTTAACCTTTTGTTCAGTAGAGATGGGCAATTCCAGGTCTGAAATGATCCAAATGATCCTACTGAATATGTATGCGAGTTTAAAAACAGAGGAGAGCACTTCCTGTATTCCGTTTGAGAGAAGAACTTAGCCAAAATATGAAGGATTTGTGTGTTAAATGTGTGAATGAAACAAAACACAACTCCAGGTATGTTTTTGTTGAGGAAACAATATAACATAGCTCAAAAAATAGCATAATATAGGTCCTATAAACACAAAACAGAATCACCCCAAAAATTGCACTATATAAAATGCAAAAAAATAGATCAGATGCTCCAATTCACTCACAAAATTAAACCCCACTAAACACGGTCACGGCACTTCCTGAAATGCCCTGAGAAAATGATAGTCTTTTCAAAACATAACCCATCTCTGAAGTGGCTGGATGCTCAGTTTGTAATCTCAGCTTGTACGACTCAAGAGCCCTCTGCTCACAACGTTAAGGAGAGAATGAGGCTGTGACGTGTCTCTTCAGCTCCTCTGGCTATCACATGTTCTCAAAGAGGGCATATCAATCACACCACAATAGGTCTGTCTTCTTCTAATTAACCCAATGCTGCAGGGCTCATCTACTTTCACTGGAGTTACTTTTAGGAGGAAACCCACTTTTCACTGTCTCCGTTTTGTTGTGTTCTATACCTGTGTGTGTGTTTGTTTGTTTTTTTGGACCAGTGGCTGAGTCTTTTGACGTTAAGAAGTTCTTCGAGATGGTCGGTCTGAAGTCCAAGTCTGCGGACGACGTCAAGAAGGTGTTCACAGTGCTGGACGCGGACAACAGCGGCTTCATCGAGGAGGAGGAGCTAAAGTACGTCATTTTGAAAACAGCAATAAAGTCATGAGTTAAAGGTCCTGTATTATGCAAAAATGACTCCTGTGAGCTTTAAGTCACGGTATAATGCTGATACCTCATCAAAAACATACTTAGACTTGGATCTCCAAAGCTCAAAATGCTCTGTTCCACCTTGTGATGTCATGTAGTGGTACTTTTCATGTTAACAGTTTTACTAAGTTACTTTTACTTTTAGTTAGTTAGCGCTTACTCCTCTAAATATACAAGATTTGTGTGTTAATCGTTTGAATGAAACAAAACACAACTCTGAGTATGTTTTTGATGAGGAAACAACATTATAACATAGATCCGAAAACAGTGTAATATAGACCATTTGAAGGTGCACTATGTAACTTTACTGGCCAGCTACTTGTCTCCATGGAGATACTTTGCCTGAATTGTTCAACAGTATGGTATTAAATGTGTTCATCTTCCTTGAGAGTAGCATGTGACGTCACCAGGCCAAGTTACTAGTCAGATCTGTAAAGAGGTGACCCCGCTTACTATAAGAAAGTATGTTTTACAAGGAATTTTTGAGCTTTAAAAACACCTGTAAATGAATAAATGTAAGATAGATTTTTATAGCCAAACTGTTGAATCTTTCAGGATATCAAAAAAGATCTCGAAAAGTTACGCATTGTACCTTTATGTTATGAAATATGTAAACCTGGTCTCTGTGTCCTTATTCCTCTAGTTACTTTGCCTGGAATGTTCCACAGTATGGCATTTTTCTGTAGTTCACTCTTCTTCATTGAGGCAAGCAGGTGATGTCACTTGGCCCAGCTTCTAGTCAGATCTGTGGAGAGGCGATCCTGCTCACAGCAAAAATGTACATTTTTCAGGGTATTTTTAAACAACAAAAACACCTGTAAATGAATAAATGTAAGATAGAAAAGTTTATAGCCATACTGTGGAATCTTCCAGGATATCTAACAACATCTCCATGGAGACCAGAAAAGCAACACATTATACCTTTATGTTATGAACTATGTAACAAATAAATCATGTATTTTTTGAAAGACTGATATACATAATGCCATTCTGCCGAATCCGGGATATCAAACAATATCTCCATGAAGACCAGAAAAGTGACATAGCACACTTTTAAGTTATGAAATATGTAAACCTGGATTTTTCCTGTTCTTTCTCCTCTAGATTCGTCTTGAAGGGTTTCGCCAAAGATGGTAGAGACCTGACAGACAAAGAAACCAAAGCATTTCTAAGAGCAGCTGACAAGGACGGGGACGGGAAGATAGGAGTGGAAGGTACAGCTACAGTGCACTGTTGTGTGGTTCATGCAGACACCAGTATACCAAGAGCGTGTCTCATTTCTCTTTTCTCACTTCTTTCTTCTTGATTCCTCTCCGTGATTCTGCAGAAAATAGGAGAGGAAGTCTCACCCACAGAGGAGACACAGAGACGAGACAGGATGTAAACTCCTCGCTGAAACCAATTCAGCCCCCCTCATGTTTACTCCTTCCTTCCAAGGTTTTATTTGAACACCACTTAATATGACACATTTAAATGACAGCTGAAAAATGGAGGATCGAGGAGAGGAATCAAGGAAAGAGAATTGAGGCGCATCCCAAGTCTATAAGGCCCATACGCATACGTTTAAACTTTATAAGCTTTAGTGATATTCATCTTAAATTTGATAGGTCAGGCTACTCATTTGACTCAAGTGTAGCTCAATAGCAAGGACCACAACCTCAGAATACGGAGGAATTTATGAAGCGATGGCCATGGTGGACAAAATGATATATAAAGGTTGGTTTAGGAAGAAAGAGGGACAGGAAAAGGTGTGTGAGGTGCATGGATCTGTGGTGAGGCATGGTCATGCTCCCAAACTTAAAGGCACGTATGAAGCTAAGTCCAGTGCTA
This sequence comes from Odontamblyopus lacepedii, assembly GCA_034769755.1. Lineage (NCBI taxonomy): Eukaryota > Metazoa > Chordata > Actinopteri > Gobiiformes > Gobiidae > Odontamblyopus > Odontamblyopus lacepedii. The sequence goes on along the minus strand of CM068351.1, from coordinate 26,807,492 downwards.
GAGGTGGTCAAATACTGTCTGAAGCCAAAAAACAGCACAGATCAGTGTTTTCTAGGCAGAGATCTCGCTGTGGCAGTGAGTCTGTCAAGGCAGCAAACTAGCGTAGTGAAAGAGCAAGTTCTTAGCTTCTACGTAAAACGCCAATTTGCACAGAAGATGTCTGCTGCCGATGTTGTTTCTAATCCCATTTATTTATGAGTGAATTATATTTTTTGAAAACGCTAAAAAAATACAGTCCTGAACCATTTTCTTTCTTTCTATTTCAATTTTTTCAGTTTGTCTTCTTCTTCACCGTCAGTAGTCGATCCTCACTTGTTGCTTCTGGCAGCTCTAGCCACTCGCCGCCGCTGGAGTCGGCAGTCGAGTCTTTTGGGCTTTCGCCTGCGCAGTGAGAAATCCACAAGCTAATTGCGAAGGCTGCTTATAAAGTTGTTTAATAACTTTTCCAGACACTAATGAGAGCCAGGCAGAGCGTTTTGTTTGTTAGACTCGTGGCTATGTTGTAAGCGTTGGGTTAGAAAGTGGTGTTAAGCCTCTTCTGTGCAAATTGGCATTTTATGTGGAAGCTCTTGCCCCCATCACTACACTAGTTTGTTGCCTTGACAGACTCACTGCCACAGGGAGATCCCCGCCTAGAAAACATTAATCTGTGCTGTTTTTTGGCTTCTGACAGTATTCAACCACCTCTAGCAATGGACTTTAGCTTCAAATGTACCGGAGTTCCCCTTTAAAGTGGGAAATACCTAAACTCATATATTAGCTCCTATATTAAGCACAATTGACTCCTGTGAGCTTTAAGCCGTGTTATAATATTGATACCTCCTCAAAAACATACCTGGAGTTGTGTTTTGTTTCATTCACATGTTTGAGTAATCCTGTATCACCAGTCTACTGCTCTTTTCCACTTTGTGATGTCATGTAGTGGGAGTTTTCATGTTAACAGCTTTACCTTTTGTTCTGTAGAGATGAGAAATTCCAGGGCTGAAATTATCCAAATAACTGGTGTAGGTGAGGAGTTTTAGGTGTATGGAGTTTAAAAACACATCAAAAAGTGTTGTCTGTGTGAGAACTCAGCCAAAATACGCAGGATTTGTGTGTTAAACATGTGTGAATGAAACAAAACTCCAGGTATGTATGTTTTTAGACTTTTTATGAGGTTGTTTATTCACTCCAGAACTTCTCCAGTTCACCTCCACTGAACTCTGAACTATATATAGTATCCTCATAAATGTAGTATTTCTCGCAAACAGAAAAGGCACCTGTCATTTCCTTACTCTTGTTCCTCTTTCTGTATCTTGCAGAGTTCACTGCCCTGGTGAAAGAATAAATAGCCCGATCGCAGATGACTGTCTCCTCACCACATCCTGACGCCCTGTGGCCCTCCCCAGCTCCCTTACTCCCACAATGCACCTGGCTCTTTCCTATTGCTAGTAGTGCACTATAGAAACTAGTCCCTTACCACTATTTATTTAATCCCTTTTGTACTGCCTGTTCTGTTCAATGCTAAAGGCAAGTCAAAGGAAGTCCCCAGCGCTGTGTCCACCTGTTTCCTCTTACCCTCTTTAGTTTCACACTCTCTCTCTCTCCCTCTCTTCTCTCCCTTCATCCATGACTCCATCCATCTCTCCCTCTCCGCTCTGGTAATGGGCTGTTGTAAAAAACATACCAAAAGAAGAAAGAGGTCAAGCTGTGAACAAATACAATAAATTGAAACAACAAATCGTCAATAAGGCTCATCTGTCAGTTCTTTTTGGGGAGGAGGGAGGGGTTGTGATGTAGACAAGTGGGACACGCAGTTTTCAGCTCTCGAGAAGGCACCGCAGAATGCAGGATTACTCAAAGGCCCTAAACCCAATTTTGTCCCTGTATTGATCAAAAACAGCACCCATGTATTGTATAAGCAGATCTTGGGGTCAAAATACGTCTGCTGTGTACTGTCTGCATCTAAATATAAAGTGTTGTGTTGTATCTGATAATAAGATAATAAGATAATTTAGGAGTAACTTTGGACTAGGAATGCACCCATGCCTTTTCTGTTCCAATGCCGATTTCGATACTTTGGCTTTAAGTAGCTGCCAATCCCTGATATAAACCGATACTAGGGCAGAGATTGAAAATATAATGCATTTCCTTTAAATAAAAGCAGCGTGTGGTTAAAAAAAAGATCCAAATGAGTTGTTTATTACTACAAAACTGCTTTTTGGTCCAATATTATCCAGTAAATCATCTTATCACACCAGATTAAAGACCAAAATGGGATACTGACTGAACCGATATCTTGGCACCGATATCCAATCTATCAGTATTGGCACAAATTTCCAATACCAGTATTGTACTAGTATTGTACTAGTGTACTAGTACTAGTTTTCCTTATTTTTAAGACAGGTACAGCACCTTTAATTTATTTTCTGGTACATTTAGACTTCTATTTTAAGTTGTTTTGGTCATGTTTTAAATTTTTTTTACAATTTTAATAAATATCACAATCTGTACAGTAGCTTTTAGAACTTTTTTTTACACTATTAAGTCTTCTCTTCCTCCCTCTACATGTTTTGACAGAACACACACCATTAAAGGTCCCCATTATCAGATTCTTCTGAATACCTGATGTGTTATTTCTTGCTATAATAGAACAACTTGCAAACCCTTTAATTCTGTTTTTATTTACATTTTAATCATGTTTGCGTGTAATTCTCTTGACTTTACTCACAAGAGCGTGCCAGTTTCAGAATATATCGTGCTGTGGAGCCATTAGCACAATTGGATTCACACTGGGGTTCAATTTGGGTTAAGTATCCCCGATGGAGGATGAGGAGAGGAACTGGCAACGCGGGACTAGCTTCACCAGGTCTTTACTAGGCCATTTTCACGCCTGAGAGCACACGGATATTTAAGCTCCATCACCTTCAGTCACACCCACAGTCAGGAGTATGATATGTTTGACAAGGTTTAGAGGAGTCACGTAAATAGAGTATTTATTATCAAAATGTATTATCACAAAGTAAACACAAGTGTAAAATCACTCATGTACATATCTGATTGGTGAAATGTGTTAAAAATCTACTACAAGAATGTATGGATGATTAAAATAGGCAGTTGCATTTTAAAGGTCCTATATTAAGCAAAATTGACTCTTGAGCTTTAAGTCGAAGTTGATACCTCATCAAAAACATATCTGGAGTTGTGTTTTGTTTCATTCACACGTTTGAGTAACTTTTTATTATTAGTCGGTCTACAGCTCCAGAGCTCTGTTACACTTTGTGATGTCATGAAGTGGTAGTTTCCAAGTTAACAGCTACATTTCACCTTTTGTTCAGTAGAGATTGACAATTCCAGGGCTGAAATTATCCAAACCATTCTAGTGAAGGTTTATGGAGTTTTAAAAAGTGTAGCACTTCCTGTATTACCACAACACATCACAAGGTGGAACCGAGTGTTTTCTGCTTCAGAGAAGAAATCAGCCTAAATCTGCAGGGTTTGTGTGTTAAACATGTGAGAATGAAACAAAACACAACTCCACATATGTTTTTGATGACTAAACAACCTTATAACATCAGAAAATAGTGTAATAAGAGCCTTTAATCCAAAATAGTCCAAAATGTTCAAATATTTAACAAAACTGTATTGTTATAATACATTGTACATTTGTAATCTCTTTTTTAATCAAAATTTGTAAGTAAAATATATTAACAAAATAATATTTACAAAAACAAGAAAACACCACGTATTCTTACCTGAGGGAATTATACACTTTGAAGGCACATGTCTTGTCTCCATGGAAATATTATTGCTTTGTCTAAAATGTTCCACAGTAAAGATTAAACTTATCTATCATGAGGGTGGCGAGATGGATATGTTTAATGTCATACCATGGAGCATTCCAGGCTAAGCAATAACATCTCCATGGCGACAAGCAGGAATTGACAGACCGTCCACCGGACACGTTACACAGTGCACCTTTCAGAACCATTATTGCACAATGAAAGAAAGTAGCTTCTCATATAATACAAAGCCTAATGTACAATCAGTTCTTCATTTTCCCTGTGCTATTGTAAAGAACTATGCTTGACAGATGGTTTTAATGGAAAATGTTTAAAAGCCAATTTAGTTTTCAAGCAAAATGAATGGGACTGCACACCATGGCTTTATGTGATTATTCTGGATTCATTCTCCATTAAATTCGAATAATAAAGTGTAGCTAGTTTTAATGTGTACATGAGTCTTGTTTTTCAGTAGAATTTTGACTATTTTTGGCGATCTAACTAAACTAATCTAAACTTTTCTATGCAAACTAGCTATTTTAACACATAAAGTTTCTATTCTGTGACATTTATTGACCAAAACTGAAAATTTGTCTAGTGTCAAATTGATCCAGTAATAGGGTTTTGAAGGATATGCTCAAATGATTTGCGCTTCTGCTAGACACTCCATTGCCTATACTAATCTTATAAGCAGAGATACATAAATTACGAGTAAGGGAACTTTGAAGCTCTCCAGTATCATTCACCTTCACAGAGCTTTTTCATTCCATCCCATATGATTTTTAAGAATACATTTGCAAGTATTTAGTAGAAGTTCAATAAGAAATGTCAATATTTACAGTAAACTAACTCATTACTCAGCGGTGGAAGAAATACTCAAGAAGTACAGATACCGGAGCTAAAGAATATTCAAGTCACATCACATGGAAAAATCTTCAAATGTACTGATTTTTTAACGATATGTGCTGCATATTGCTCAACAGAATCAACTGAATCGATTGTTTTTCCTAGCTGTTTTTATGTGGATGTTTTTGTTTGCTAAAATTATGAACAAATTAAACCCTCAGCCTTTTAGGCAAGTACTTTTACTTTTCAGTCCAGTCCAGAAATGTAGAAGAAAGAGTGGAAAGTACAGCAAACTGCTCTCAAATGTAGTCAAGTAAAAGTAAAAAGTAGCCAAGATTTTTACAAAAGTAGTGAACTTTACTACTTTTACTCCAGCACTATTACTTTCCAAAGACTATGTGGCTGTGTGCAGGTTAGCAGGTTAGCGCCTGAGCAGGTTAGCGCTTTAGCAGGTCGGCGCTTTAGCAGGTTAGCGCCTTAGCAGGTTGGCGCTTTAGCAGGTTAGCGCTTTAGCAGGTTAGCGCCTTAGCTTCGGCGCCGATCTGTCATCGGTCTTTGTGGGCTTCAGCTTCACTGTTGCAAACGGGTTGGTGCCCCTTTAACACAAACAAAATGACAAACTCAATGTTGGGTTAATAAAATGCAGGCTCCAACACTACACTGTTGGATAACGCACTCCGAGGCACAGGTTATAACAACATAAGGACTAAGTAAAGCGTTTCGATCTGTTCCGGCTGATGGCGTTCACCTCAAGTGGGAGTAGCGATAAGGTATTGTTGCTCAAATGGTTTTGTGGTAAAATGCTCTCGAAGCTAATGGTGTAGTTTAGATCATGGCCCTCATCTCGGGGACAGACTGTGAATGCAGCATTAGAGGAAAAACCTCTGGGAACTGTTCAGTCATATTTCACCATTCTCACCTGGGGAAGAGTTCAGGACGTGGTGCTTCGGATCCCTGTGGAAATACAGAAGAAAATTAGAAAACGTAGATGTGTATAGTAATGGAGGGTAATAAGATGGTACACTTTGCCCCCTTCACTCTGCTGCTAGTGATACTTTGCAGTCACATCACACTGGGGGGTGTTGCATGTATGTCTGTGGAGGTATGTACAGCATTTACCATGGTGACATAATGCACACATTATAAACACAGCCTGACAAAATTTTATTCTGAAATCTCAAAAAAAAAAAAAAAGTTTTTAACAGAACATTTTCCTCAGAATAAAGTCCAACTTGAGTAACAAAGCTTCAGACAGAGCAGTGCCACCAGTTAGCTTCACCTCCCCACAAAATGGCATTAGCTGCAAAGTATCAATATCAAATCTCTTTAAAGTGCACATAACGCTGACACGGAGGATAGGAGAGGTTTTTTGTATTTTTATAGTATAGGGCAAATTCTCACCTCAAAAATCATACATTTGAACCTTGAGCATTTGAAAAAAAATGTAAATAGAAAAAACAATGATTGTGGGCCACATAATACTGCCAGAACATGGTATTTGTAGGAAAATCTTTAAAAGTAATTGATAAATGCTCAGGGTTATAAAGTCTCTGGATGAAGTCTTTCTAGTCTCATAGGATTCGTGTCTCTTCCCCTTTTCACAACCTCAAAACCTCCAAATTCTATCTATCCATATGAAATTCTGGCAACTTTGAATAACTACAGCATTTTAAAACACTTCAAATGTTATGTTCTCCGTGCACTACAGTTCACAGCACTGCACAAAAGCACACGGGTTCTTGCCTAGAGCCTGATCAGCAGCTGGAGCTCCCCCCGTGCATCCACCAAAAAGATGGCTGAGGCGTCATTGAGAATAAAACTTTGCCACAACTGTCCTTCTGAAAATGATCATGAATTCAAATTATGTGAAATTTTAGATTCATGTTCCAATAATTTCTCTCATTTGTGCCAATGGAAAAAGCACACGTGTAAAACCTCGTGAGTGTTAGAATACCTTGCTTTCTGAAGAGGACCTTGGCTGGCTCTTATTAGCTGGCTGTGAACGCTTATTGGATGTTTGGGCTGAGGACGATAGAGATGGTGGTGGTGGAGGGGCTGGAGGGGGCGGGGCTGGGCTATGGATGCTGCTTCCTGATTGGCTGTGCTGGCTGTACATACTGTTGGAGCTTCGCAAAGATGAGTTACTGCACAAAATGGTAACAAAAACAAACACACACACACAAATGATTAAGAACTGTGTAATGAGTCACATATCACTGAAATAGTCTAGTTTGGCACTGTTAACTGGTGTTGCCCACGGCAATGGGTCACCCAAATGCAAGTAGCTCACGATATTAAGAACATGCCCTTCTTTTGTAAATTTAGACTTAGCATCAGAAAAATACTCTCTTCCAGTATAATACTATACAAATATACTGCTAGGACATACAGTATGTGTTCATATTGCTATTTTGTTTACCTTGACATGGCTGATTTTGGAGGATCATCTAGAGATTCCACATAAGAAGCAGGGAACCACCCGGAACTGGGAATAAAGAAACATCTGTTATACCCTTTTCCATGTGTGAGGGATGGAAACACAGTACATTTTATAAAGGGCCCGTATATAACCTTTATTTACCCAGGAAAGTCCCATTGAGATTACTAATCTCTTTTTCAAGGGGGTCCTGCCATGCACACATCACTTTCACACTAGGCAATGTGGGTGAAGTGTCTTGCCTAAGGACACTACGACAGTTTCTGCCACTGGCCCCACTGTGGCACCTGGAATTCCCTGTGGTCTCCCATCCAAGTACTAACCAGGCCCAGCCCTGCTTAGCTTCTGAGATCTGACGGGATCAGGCTTTGACGAGCCGGTATGGCCACAATTACGCTATTTTCTGTCCTATGTCATAATGTTGTTTCCTGATCAAAAACAAACTCAGAGTTTTGTTTTGTTTCTTTCACACATTAACACACAAATCCTGCATATTTAGGCTGTGCTTTTCTCTCAAATAGAAAACTCTCTGTTTCACCTTTAGCACTTTACTGTTTTTTAACTCAATACACCTAGAATCATTTAGAATTCAGCCCTGGAATTGCCAATCTCTACTGAACAAAATCTAAAAAGTAGCTGTACTAGTACCTTGAAAACTGCCAGTACATGTGTTACACAACTGTACGTCATACTCAGAGTAAATACAGAGAGTTCTTATGTATGCAGACTGACCGTGCAGGGGCCTCAGCTCGCCCGTACAGCCAGCCGTTCTTGGGCTGTTGCACCAGGACACTGATGAGCTCTCCTCTGTTAAAGGGCAGGAGGGTGGGGTTGGAGCTGCTCGGCTGGTGGGCGACTAGTGCCCTCATGGCCCTCCCTCCCCCTCCTCCCTGTGAATCTGGGAAGGAGCCCACACGAGACCGGTTCTCCGGAGATGGTGCTGGAAAACAAAAAATATGTTCCAATTGGACTGAAAAAATAATAATTTCTATATCAGTGACAATGGCTAGAGTTGCTTTGAAGAGTCTGCTTTTATTTAGGTAGTATGTCCAGATCTTTCAACTTTTCACTGTATTTCTAACTAACTATATTAAAGGTGTACTATTTTGCCTAAAGCCACCTCTGGCTCTGTAACGATTGTAACGTTTGTAACATTACTGTAACTGTTTGTGAATTTCATATGAGAAGAGCAGAAAATGAGGGACCTTCCAAACTGTATTCTTTATTTTATTCTATTCTATTAAAACAAATTATAAAGACATTTTTTGTGTGTGACCTAAACCAGTTGTGGGATTTTCTTTTTGCTAGGGAGGCTATGGCTATTTCCCAGTGGTCACATGATCTTGGAATTTGAATTTTGAGGGGAAGAAGATTCCAATTTCCACTCTTCATCACCATTTAGGACTTGTATATTGTACTGAATGACATCGCAACATTATATATATATATATAATATTTAATACAGTTGAGGGCAGTTTACATCAATATTGTTAAAATGCAGGTTTTTGATGTAATACAGTCTAGTCAAAATATAATTAAAGGTCCTATGTGTGTAAGTATGTATCTAAGTATAAACATCCTTCTATCTCTAATGTCATTAGTTACGCCAGTCTACTTTTAAAAACACTCAATTCTATTCATTACTGAGCTTTTGGCCTAATTACCTACTATCTATTTCATGCATAACTTAGGCACATAATTACATTTTCTGAGATGGAAAACTGCACCATTTGCAAAATGGAAGAGGGAGATATAGACCCAGGGAGTAAGGGAGGCTACGATAACAGCAAAAAGATAAGACAGATGGTGTAGCCTAAATTAGCTTAGAAAGACCTCATCAACACAAAGAAATATGATAGAATGGTTAATACGGGCAAGACCACAAAGTAAACAGCCATATAAAAAATACTGGATACACGTACTAAAGAAATGACTCACCTCTTGATGGGATTCTCCCTAGTTCCTCTCTGCCTTTCAGAATCTCCACCTGGTTGACCAACAAATCACAACAAAAGACTGACACAAGCTGCAGATACAATATTTATTCTTATTTACATAATAGAGCCGGTCGGGTCTGAGTATTTGTCAAAGAGGCAACAATTTCATGCATGGGCAGCGTCACAGAACTGGGGTACCACTTTGCAATTCCCAACTTGACAAAAACACAGCTGAATAATGGAGTACGCAGTAAATAGATGGGTGTAGGGCGGTGTGTTCAAGAGCAGGGGAGAAAAGCATTTTGGGAGGGAAGTTTTTGCCTAAAGTTACCTTTGGTGCTGCAACAGTTTGCGAATTTCATATGAAAATACTAGAAAATAGAGGCGCTTTGAATAAAATGTATGGCCTCTTCTATTCTATTTTACTAAAACAAGTTGCAAAGGATTTCTAGTGGGTTTTCCTTTGTGCTAGGGGGGTATGGCTATTTCAAAGCGGGCTCGATCTTGGAATTTTTTTGAGGGGATGAAGATGCTGAAGTGGCTGAATGTCGCGCCCCACTCTTCACCATCATTTACCACTTACCTCTGTCCTGTCCAGTAAACACCACTTTTAAATATTAACTTGTATATTGTATTGAATTGTGAAAATCTATTGCTGCTTTTCAGATAACATCACAAGAGACCAATATTTTTTTAATGCAGATGGGGGCAGTTTAAATCAAAATTGTTAAAAGGCAGATTTTTGTGTTAATACAGTGAGTTACTGGGTCTAATAGAAACAAACAGAAATGAATTTTTAAGTGCAATGTGTAACTAAAGGTCATATTTTAAGCAAAACTGGCTATTTTGAACTTTAAAACAAATTATAATGTTGTTACTTCATCATAAACATACCCAGAGATGTGTTCTGTTGTAGCTGTCTATTAAGTACATGATTAAGTACATGACTGAAGAAAATACTACTACACCTCCAAAGCTCATAATGCTCTGTTCCACGTTGTGATGTCATGAAGTTATAGTTTTTGAATTAACAGCTATCTTTAACCTCTAGCTCAGAGTTCAGGATGATGTGGAAATAACATTATAAAATTGTCCTCCGTCTGGGAAACCACCAATACATTTTAGTGTCATGGGGGTTTTCCCTGTTGCGCTGTGTACAGTAATAACAGTACTATTTTTTTAAGTGGCAGAAATTCAAAACAACGGACTTCAAATCATGCATGTTGTGCACTTGATTCCTAATTACATCATGGACACAGAGAATAATGTATAATCTGTCTGTCTGGGCAACAGGTCTAATCTCTGTAAGGATTTCTGTAAGACTTGACTGTTCCCCATAATGCCCTGTCAATCAAGCCACGTCCACCAGAGGGCACCAGAGGAACACAAATGAGACGCTGCAGTTTTTACGCTTGGCTCTGTGAGTGAAAAAAGCAATATTATACTAATGTGGGAAGACAACAAGTTCTTCTTTTATTCCTGACGTCTAAGGCAAAATTCTCTGTGGATATTGTAAAATTTAGATAACTTAAAGGACCTATTCCTAAGGACTCATCTCAAACAGAAAACACTCTGTTCCACCTTATGATGTTATGTGGTAATACAGGAAGTGCTCCAGTGTGAAGCATTTGGATGATTTCAGCCTTGGACCTGTCAATCTCTACTAAACTGAGGTTAAAAAGAGATGTTAACTACCACTGCATGACATCATAAGGTGGAACAGAGCATTTTGAGCTTTGGAGACGTAGACAGACTAATAATGCAGGATTATTCAAACATGTGTGAATGAAACAAACACAACTCCAGGTATGTTTTTGAAGAGGTAACAACATTCTAACATTTTGTGTAATATAGGACCTTTAAGTAAACTTTGCACAACACAAGTAATATCTTAACAACAATAATTAAAATGTTTTCATCATTTGTTTTGTTGGTAGAATGAACCTCTTTTTATATTTGGAGTAAAGACTGTGTGCAGTTGTTCTTAGCTTATTTAGCTAAGGACAACTGCACACAGTCTTTACTCCAAATACCTATATTCAAAATGACACTGGTAACCACGTGCGTGTACTCACAGCCTGCCTTCTCGGCTCCTGCCTCCTGGTGGCGCTGACCTCCTCTGTCCACCTCTCTCCTCTCTGTTGCAATGACCCTCCAGTCTGCAGTGGACACACACACACACACACACACACGCCTCAGGGTACGCAGGAGAAGTCATCTACCGAGACATAATTTACTTTCCAGGTAAGATTGTGGGAACGACCTGCTACCATGAGTACAGCCCCAAAGCTCTTCATTAGGTTCATATTAGCAAGAATAGCACCAGTGATGGACAGTAATGTACAAAAGTAAAAGTACAACACAAGTATAATACAACTTTTAGGTATCTGTATTCTACTTCAGTACATTTGACATTGAATACGCAGAACATTTTAAATCTGGACTGGAAAGTAAAAAGTAATTTTCTTTATTGTGCGAGACTTGCTGAAATGGCTGAAACTTTAATTTCGTAGTTTCCATTATTTCAGGTTCTGTTCCAGCTTTGAGCAAACCAAATATACAAAAACAGCTAGAAAAAAATAAGAAATCAATTAAATCACTTTTAATCAGCTAAATACTTTATCAAAATCACTACATTTAATCCTTTAATTGTTCTAAAAATCTCAAAATACGTAACATAAGTAACAAAATTGAGTACTCATCCATCACATGAATAACAGGTGAGTTCTAACAGACTGGAACAGATGTACATATACAGGTCAGGGTCAGGGTTATCTTTTAGTTCTTGAGAAAGTATTTTACAGCTCAGAGTTAAAAGGGTTTGTTCGCAGTGAAGAAGGGCCGAAGTTCAAATGAATGTGCAGTCAGTTTCTCCATTTGAAGCGCTGCTCTGAGTATGACCCCAGTTACAAAGGCGGCTAATTTCCCTACGGCAGCTAATCTCAGCTAATTATTACTGAGTGGAAGGAGCGTGCTTCCTGTTCATTTAATATGACTGGATATTAAAAGCTCAGTGCTCAAAGTGGGCAGATTACCTTGTTCATTAGATGTGACAATGACTGGATGAGGCCGCAGTGTTTTTCGGCTAAGAAGCGGTAGCGCCTCTCTTCCTCCGCCAGGGCTTCGTGGTGACTGTCTCTGAGGAAGTGCATGTGCTCACCCACGTCCTGGAAACAACACAGAAAATATTAAATTATATCACGGTACTACTACTGCTACTACTACTGCTATTGTTATTACTTTACTCTATTCTACCTAGACTTCGTTATACAGTCTATGGGTAGGATACAGAGCAAAAGAAAAACTCAATTCTGTCAACAGGACAAAATTTTCACACTTGGGTCCCAGGCGTGAGAGCAACACGGGACCACAGTCTCAGGTGCATCTTGAAGCCACTACCCACTCCTCTGAGGCTAGTGAGGTACAGATCTTAGCCAAAGAAAGGAAAGAGGGAGTTAAAAAGGTGATTTTTGTTAGGAAAGACAATCTCTCTCTGAACAGAAATGTGGGTTTATTTTTCTCATATTTACAACTCCATCCTCAGACCTAAATCAAAACAAGGAAAACAACAGTGAGAGCCAGTATGCTCATAGGGGCCTGAACAATTATGGAAATATGACTCAGGCACAGTTCAGTGGACCAAGATAACAAACAGAAATTGTAAACAAGTAGTTTAAGTGCAATTAGCTCCTCCCATTAGACAGATGAAGCCGTGTCCTTCAGCAATCTGACCAGAACTGAAGGAGCTGCTTGGATCAAACGTCTTCAGTGTAAAACCTTTGTCCAGTTGACAAAATTGTGTGTTTATTTTGCAATGAAATGCAGCGTTACTATATCATGTAATAACAGTGTGCAAAAATAACGCTCTGTGATTATAAGAAGAACAATGTAATAATAATAATAATGATAATAATATTAACAGGTTCCAAGGAGATCAGGGTGCAAACCCACACCTGAAAACCACAGCTCACCTACTATATCATACATCTATTTGTCCACAACCCTTATACAAGCCTATCCCAACAACACTGTTTCGCTTTGCTCCCTCGACCATCCCTCCTCTTCCCATGTCACCTCATGACATCACAATAATAATAATAATAATAATAATAATAATAATAATAATAATAATAATAATAATAATAATAATAATAATAATGCATCAGTTTTATATAGTGCTTTTCTGGACACTCAAAGACCCTTCACAGAGCATTATTCATTCACTCCATACCCGGTGGTGGTGCTACTGTTGTAGCCACAGCTGCCCTGGGGCAGACTGACGGAAGCGAGGCTGCCAATCTGCACCATCGACCCCTCCAACCACCACCATCACTCACGCACACACCACTTTCATACTAGGCAATGTGGGTGAAGTGTCTTGCCTAAGGACACAACAAGAGTTTTTGTGACTGGTGCCCCACTGTGGCACCTGGAATTCCCAGTGGTCTCCCATCCAAGTACTAACCAGGCCCAGCCCTGCTTAGCTTCTGAGATCTGATGGGATCAGGCTTTGACAAGCCGATATGGCCACAACCATATACAGAAAGGGGTGAGGGGTGACCACCCTAATCTAATATTTTGGTGGATCTAGGAAATACATATGAAAGATTTGATTTTAAGGCAATCTACTAAACAAACAACAAACAACAACTTTTTTCTTGAGGCTGCTCTGTCTAGATCATATTCACTCACACATATGGTAATACAATAAGTGCTCCACTGTGTTTTTAAACTTCACTTTCACTTTCACTAGAATCATTAGCATCATTTCAAAGTTGGAAGTGCTAATCTCTACTGAACTAAAGGTAAAAGGTAGCTTCTATTGTGAAATCTACCACTTTATGACATCACAAGGTGGAACAGAGCATTGTGAGCTTTGGAGATGTAGACAGACTAATAAACCAAGATTACTAAACAAAACACAACTCCAGGTATGTATTTGATAACAACATTTCAACATGGCTTAAAGCTCACAAGAGTCAATTTTGTGTAATAAAGGACCAACAAAAACTATTTTGGTATTTTTTCTTGAGGCTGCTCTGTCAAAATCACACTCCACTCATTTGTAATGTTGTTTTTCATTCCCATTACAAACTGTTAACAAACTTTGGAATATGGTCAAACCGGATTCCCCACCTGTCCCATCCTGTCTCTGCGGGGCTGTCGCTCCAAAGCCACTGCCTGGCTGTGGACTTCCATCTCATAGTGCTTCTTGCTGCCCTGTGGGAGTAGAGCAGAATTCTCATCACGTAGCATATAATCATTCTCCTCTTGCAGCGAGCGTAGTCTCCTGTCAGCTCCAAATTAGCACTGGCGGAGACACGGCAGAGGGATGGAGACCGCTCATGTCCCGGGGCAGTGTATGAAGGGAGGAGGTGGAATGAATCGGCTCTTCATAAGGTTATAGAGTTCTACAGTGTAATGTGCATTCATCTGGCGGATAACTGCTCCCAGGATGCATCAGTCATGGTAATAAGGGTCCTGATAGTGCTGTTGCTTTGACCCGGTGTGCCTTGCGTTTGACCCCGATCACTCACCGCGATATAATCTATGTCCATCCTGACGTTGTTGTCCATCTCCTGCAGAACCTCCACCTGGAACCAGCGGAACTGAAAAGAGAGATTTCAACAGACAATGAAAATGTATGAAATGACTATATTAAATTGATGGATCTTATTAAAAGTGCACTATGTTATGAGAGTTTTGTTTCATTCACACAAATCCAAATCCAATATTTAGGCTGAGTTTTTCTCTTAAACAGAAAACGCTTGTGATGCCATGAGGTAATACAGGAAGTGCTCCAACTGTGTTTTTAACCTTCATACACCTTCATTAGAATTATTTGGACCATTTCAGTGCTGGAATTGCCCGTCTTTACTAAACTAAACACTACTAAATACCACTACATGACATCACAAAGTTGAACAGAGCATTTTGAGCTTTGGAGATGTAGACAGACTCAAACGTGTGAATAAAACAAAACACAACTCCATGACCAAAAGCTCACATGAATCCATTCTGTGTAAACCAAAAACATGCATTACTAAATAAAGCAATGTCTCCTCTCCATAGATATGATCTGTAACTTGTCTTACTTGTGCTCCCTGCTTGTCTGGATGGAGCTAGATAAGTTTAATACTGTAGAAGATTCAAGACGAATAATAAACATCTCCATGGACACAAGAAGGAACTTCACCACTTTACATACTATATCTTTAAACTGAGAGTTTTGTTTGTTTGACTTACGATTCCCTCCAGCTCAGAGGTGAGTCTCCTTTGGCTCTCAGAAATCTGGATCAAGACGTCACCTTTAGGGCAAGAGAAAGAGAACAGTATACATGAGTTTCGTATTCTAAATATTATACATTGATTTGCAGATAAAATAGGGAAATAAAAACACCAGGATCATGTATAGTGGGTTAACACTAATATTTTAGGTCAGACAGCAGCATTTACAGAGAGAGGGACAACATTTTTTCAATATAAAGTGAATTGGAAGTGGAGTGGATGGAGCCAGAAACGTGCCCATGCTACTTGAAAAGCAGCGGCGAGCAGGTCACCTATGTCCAAACATATACAGTCTATGGTCTCAGCTCTGATTGTCATTTCACATTAGACTTGTGAAAAACAGTCATGGTCTCAGAAGAAATATACACAGACACTGGAAGAACATGCAAACTCCACACAGAATGTTCTACCTCAGACCTGGGCATTGTACATTCGGCCCTTTGGTTGACTCTGACTGGCCCCATTTTACCCCATGCATGAACTAAAGCTACATTGCTTTTATTTTAATATTTTCTGTTTCTCGAAAAAATAGTTGCCCACTCCTGTTCTACCCTGTTCTACCCCTGAAGTATTATGCCTAAAGATTACCTGATGTTTCACCAGAGTCATTTAACGATGACTGGATAAAGTACAAAAAAGTACAAAAGTCGAAATAATTTTACACTGGACAAAACATGCATATTTTTTTTTACTTCATTTTGTAGTAAACCAATTAGAGCAACAAACTGACAACTTTAGTAACCAGAGAGAATGTATATATTTCTGGTGTATGGTAATAACAGACCTCCAGGGACTCCAGGCCTGTCAGTTAAGCACAGTCCAGTGGATGGTCAGTAGGTCTGGTTGCTAACGCTAACTGCTCCGTTTAGAGGGGGTTAAGTGAACGGAGCATGGCCCACTGCCTGTCACACTGTTTTATTCATGCCCCCTGTGGCCATGGGAGAAGCCCTTTGCCAAAACTCTCTTCCACCTCACTCAACAGCTCATTTTGTCCAGTGGCGGTAGGTAACAAATTAAAAGTAGAAAAGTATTGTACTTAAGTCAAATTGTTAGGTATCTGTACTTCACTTAAAGTCAGTTTTAAAGCGGATACTTTTTACTTTTACTAAATTTGAGAGCAGGTTCCTGTACTTTCTAGACCACTACATTTTTAAACAGGACTGAAAAATAAAAGGCGGGTGCACAGAGGCCTGGGCGGCGAAATGCTGCCCCCGTGACCCAGCTGAATAAAGCAGAAGAAGATGGATGGGTAGATGGATGAAAAGTAAAAGTATAACACATTTTTAGTTTAAGCTAAGAAAAATATACAAAGAAGGAATAAAAAAAAAAAAAAAGGAATTTCAAACATTTCTGTTCAGCACAAATCTCTGAATCAAAATCATTACATTTAAAGCATTATTAGATCTTAAACTGTTACTTTAATACTTTTTCTTAAAGGTGCACTGTCTAACTTTTTGGTTGGGGGTCACCTGCTTGGTTCTATGGAGATGTGACTTGCTCTACCTGGAATGTTCCACAGTATGACATTAAACAGCTCTACCTTACATTTATCCAGTTACAGGTGGTGTTACAGCTCAAAACCTAGAAAAGCAGGAATTCTGACTGTGAGCAGAGTCGCCTCTCCACAGATCTGACCTGTACCTTGGCCCAGTTTGGTCTCCATGAAGATAGAAAGGTTTAATGCCATACTGTGAAACATTCCAGACAAAGTAATAAAATCATCTGACAAACCCTCCACTAGAAAAGTTGCACAAAGCACATTCAAGTAGTTTTTTTCATGTGATACTTTTACTTCACATATATTTTTTTATTTTCTGCAGTTAATAAAATGAAAAATAAAATAAAATGTAATCAAATGTAATATATAAATGGAAAGATAACAGGTGTGAATTGGTAATGGAAAAGCAATGTTTTATTCCTCTTCTGAACACGACTCACCTAAAGCGCGGGAGTGGAAAGCGCGCTCTCCCATTCTGGACAGGGCAGTGAAGTAGGCCTGACTTTTTACAGCCAGAGCTATAACACAACAATATGACATGTGAATTTTGACCCTAAGGTGAGGTCCTATCTTCTCTACTCTGTTATATAAGATTACTTAAGCCTGGACCTGTTTGTCAAGTCGTTGTTAGTAACGAATGTTTTCAATAATGGATCAAATGAAATTGTAGCATCATATAAAAGGATTAGACAAGAATTATCAAAATATCTGCAATTTGAAGAGTTGAAGATGGTTACAGTTACATCTATAGAAGTAAATACTGTTAACATGAATGATGTGAATACATTTTTAAGAAACTGATAAGAGATATTTTATTTATATACATTTATATTCTATCTTTAATGTAGAACTTTTTATGTAAATGTAAACTAAACATATTTATATATATATTGGCCTCTAAAGCTTAAAGATCCTATATTACTCAAAATTGACTCTTGTGAGCTAGAATGTTGTTACCTCATCCAAACCTGAACTTGTGTTTTGCTTCAATCACACATGTTTGAGTAATGTACAAAGCTCAAAATGCTCTGTTCCACTTTGTGATGTCATGAAGCTGTAATTTTCAAGTTAACAGCTCCTTTTACCTTTTGTTCAGTAGAGAGGGGCAGTTCCAGTGATTCTAGTGAAGGTGGATTCCCTGTATTACCACATGACACCACAGAGTGTGTTCAGTCTGAGAGAAGAACTCAGCCTAAACATGCAGTGTTTGTGTGTTAAACATGTGTCAGTGAAACAAAACACAACTCCAGGTACATTTGTGATGAAGAAACATGGATCAGAAAATAATGTAATCAGTAATATTTTACAGATTTGGTTCTGGTTTGAGCCCAATTTAGTCCTGATGTAGGCTTAGTTTGACCCTGTTCTAGACCTGGTTTAGGTCTGATCTAGTCCAGGTCAAGTCCCAGGTTTAGTTCCAGTTTAGGCCCAATATAGATGTGGTGTTTACTCAAATGTGAACGCGCCCAAAGATATCTGATAAACTGACTGACTACCTATAAGGAACTTCTCACAGATAGTCTTGACTCACCTTTTTATTACCCTGCTTTTTATGGCCACTATTAGAATATAACATACAAGTACAGCAATCTATATCACATTAAACAGTAGAAGTAGCTAATCTCAAGTCATCATTTATATTTGTATTGTATTTATTCAGGATATGCAGACGGACTTTGGAATTTCAAGGAACAAAGATGTTTATAAACCTCTGGAAGACTTTTACTGCTGTGCTAATAAAAACACGATCTGAAGAACATCAAGGCTTGAAAAAAAAAGAGGAAAAAAAGTGTATTATATTTTACCTTGAAAAGCCTGAACGTAGCTGTCCCCCAGAGTGACCAGTCGGCGTAAACTCGGGTTGAACTCATCCAACAAGTGCTACAATAAAAATATAAAAATATAAACAGGCTTTATACCAGAAACTTTTTTGTTAATAATAGTTTGTTAATATACTGACTTATATTGCAATGAATTGTACTCCTCATTTTGAGTCAATACGATTTCAACAAGTAAAGTTTATATGTTTGTATTCAAATGAGGTAACTAGTAAGTGACATTGATGTAAAATATTGTGAAATCAAAGTTAAAATCTATAAGAATTTTGTGGCGTACTTTTTGATTTAATAAAAATAGCTTGATACGAAATAGAATTTGTATTTGCTCTGACTCAGGACTAACCTTTCCATCTGATCTGTCATTTTGTGGTACAACTTGTATAATAATAAATAAAGCGAAGCTAAACTGAATCAGGAAGTACATCAAAAATCGAATATGTCTTTAGTTAGCTGACTTGGCGTAGAAGTTTTAACAAAACATAATTACTGTGCTTTTGCCTGTTTCTTCTTTTCTCTACAGTGTTCAAAATAAAACAAATATCTGCCCAAGTGTCCTTCAAATATTCCTTCAGACATAAACCTGTCCACACTGACAATACTGCGCGTTATAATACAAGAATTCCTCAGTTCAGAAAACTTTACCATTATGCAGCTGTTTTAATCCATCTTTGTGATACTACATCCTTGAGAGAGAGTGCAAATCCACTTCAACTTTTCACAGAATAGGTCGCATCCCGCAAAAGTTGTACTCACCGAATATATTTCTAAAGTGGAGCGATGTAGCTGGTCAACGCTCATTCTCTCCATATCGGAAAAAAAGTTTAATAAAGCAGGTCTAAATCATGAAGCGAGCGTAGCCTGAGGAGAAGGAAGAAGAGAAAGGTGTAATCAGTCAGTAGTGTGTGGCACTGGCCCTCTGTTTGCAGGTAATCCACACCGAAGAGACTGATGTCAATAATTAAACAGACTGAACCATAAACCACAGTGACACATGCTATAAAGCCCATTATCTCAGGTGGACAGAGCATTCGATTCTAAAGTTAAATTTTATGACAATCCTATACTTATACTAAAGTAATAATACACCATGTCCGTAAAATCCGAAATGGTTTTATATGGTATGGCATAAATAATCTAATCTGTGTCACTCTGAATGTGGTAATCTGGATTTCAGGTTGTAGAATTTAGCGTAAACTAACACATTTGATTTGATTGTAATATAAAAATGATTAAAAGTATCAAAAATTAAGAATCAAAGTGTAGAATCAAAGTAGTGCTGCCCAGATAGCAGTAAATGTACTTCTGTTATGTATTTTGTATAGTTGTATAGTTTGTATAGTTTGTATATGTTTATTTAGTTTATTAAAGTTGTAACTCACATTTGAGGCATTAAAATTTATAATAAAACTGCCCATTCTTATATATATTTGACTGTTAAAGGTCCAATATTACACAAAATTGTCTCTTATGAGCTTTAAGTCATGTTACAATGTTACTTCCACAAAAACACCTGGAGTTGTGTTTTGTTTCTTTCACATGTTTGAACAGTTCTTTATTATTAGTCTTATTATTATTCTGCCTTATGGTGTCATGAAGTTGCAGTTTTCAAGTTAACAGCTCTTAGGTGTATGGCGTTTAAAAAGTTTAAAAACACAGTGGAGCACTTCCTATATTAGTACATGACATCTGAGAGAAATATTCAGTGTAAATGTGTAAAAGTTGTGTGTTATAAATGTGTGAATGAAATAAATCAGATCTCCAAGTACGCTTTTGATGAGGGAACAACATTATAACATAGATCTGAAAATAGTGTAATATGAGCCCTTTAATGAAGCAGATATACAAAACTGAATCTAAAAGTTGAGCACTGCAGCCTAATTCAATCAAATTAACTTTTGAAAATTACTTTTTGATTTGTGTAAAATTGCAATCCACATCTGATGCACGAATATTTTGGATAAAACTCCAAATTCTCTGCCACATTTGACTATAGGAGCAGATATAGTCTTGTTATGTAAGACTGAAGAATCTAGAATTTGAGTTGCACTGCCCAATCTGATCAAATCTACTTCTGAAATGGAATTGTATTTGTTGTAACCCACATTTGAGTCACGTATGCTCAAAATACACATTTGACCATATAAAGAGCAGATTTAGTCTTGATATATAAAACTGAAAAATGTAATATTTAAGTGGTGCTGCCAAATTCAATCAAATCTACTTCAGAAATATACTTTTTGCAATCTGAATTTGAGCCACGTTTGAATAAAACTCCCAATTTTCTGTCACCTTTCACTTTTAAATGGCCAATTTTATGCTATTTTCTGATCTGCTGTCTCCTCATCAAACACATACCTGGAGATGAGTTTTGTGTCATTCACACATGTTTAACATACAAACCGTACACAGGCTTTTTCTCTCAGACACAAACACTGTTCCACTTTGTGATGCCATGTGGTAATACAGGAAATGCTCCATTGTGGTTTTAAATTTCATACACCTTCACTAGCCTCATTTGGATCATTTTATCCCTGGAAATGCCAACATCTACTGAACTAAAAGGAGCTGTTAACTTGAAAACTACCACTACGTGACATCACAAGTTGGAACATTTTGAGCTTTAGACAGACTAATAATGCAGGATTACTGAAACATGTGTGAACGTGGAGCAGTTACAGTGTCATAAACAACTGAAGAATCTAGAAGTTGAGCACTGCCCGTGAAATGTCCACCAGGAAAATTCACAAGTGTTGAGCCTGATCATTTTTTTCACTGACTAAACCAATAAACTCACTGTATTAAAACAAAAACGTTTAACTATATTCATTTTAACTGTCCCCGTCTGTATTCAATATTATTCACCTGTAGAATGTTGTCATCTGAAACCTAGCAACAGTCTACAAAACTGATCTAGAAGTTGAGGAGCACTGCCCAATCCCATTAAATCTACTTGGGGAAAAAAACATATCGATTTTGTTTCTTACCCAGAGCACTGTGTAGACTGCAAAAGGCCCAGATACACCACCTCTGCTGTCTGCCAGACTTGTCATTATGATGTTTTTTTTTTCCCTGTTCTGTGTCGGAGTCAGTGAACCCAGCGTGAACTGCCATGACAAAGGTGCAGGTGCCATCTGGTGCTGATGTATTCCCTTTGAGAGAGGGGAGAAGGCACTGGTGTAGGGTTACTGCTTCACTGTTCATAGTAGAATGTCTGCATGTAAATAAAGAGAGAAAAACACTAGAGGGCGCCATTAACAAACAAGAGACGTGATGAGCATGTTAAACCAGTTGAAAAATAAACCTGTTTATTTGTGCAGTGGCTGACTAAAAAGATAGTTAAAATTTTGTAACATTCAAAGGGCCCATATTATGCTATTTACTGATCTATGTTATTATGTTGTTTCCTCATCTAAAACATACATACATATAGATTTGTGTTTTGTTTCGCTCACACATTTAGCACACAATGCATATAGGAGTTCTTCTCTTAAACAGAAAACACTCTATTCCGCCTTGTGATGTCATGTGGTAATACAGGAAGTGCTCCACTCTGTTTTTACACTCCATACACCTTCACTAGAGTCATTTCGATCTTTTCAGCCCTGGAATTGCCGGCGTCTACTCAACAAAAGGTAAAAGGAGCTGTTAACTTGAAAACTATCGCTTCATGACATCATAAGGTGGAAGAGAGCATTTTGAGCTTTGGTGATGTGGGCAGACTAATAATAAAAGGTTACTCCAACATGTGTGGATGAAAAAAAAACACAACTTCAGGTATGTTATTGATGGTAATAACATTATAACATAGCTTAAAGCTCACACAAATCCATTTTGCATAATATGGGCCCTTTAACAGACTAATGCTTCCCACAGGCTTAAAGTAAAACTAAAAGTATCAAACTTTTTACCATTAGTTCTCCCTGTCAGAGCCTCTGTTGTGTTTTGGACCACACTGATGTCTCTTAGTGATTCCTCATTTGGCAGGTGCAAATTTATCACCGACTCATGGCGCCTACAAAACATGCTCTGAATTACAATCATCTTCAGCATTTTATCTTAGAAGACTTAAAAAAGTACAAGTTTTTCTGCTACTGCTACGTTTATTTTCTTGTGATTGTTTACAGCTTCTGGAATACAGTTATGTCACTTTTTAGATGGGGCAGGAGCCAGTATTTCTGTACTGTGTAAGAGAATTATTCAAAATGAAAATTCTGAAATTGTAATCTTTGTTAGCCACAAATAGATCCAATCATGCTACAAAATCTGCATACTAATATTATTTCCTGTATCCCCATCTCAACTAAACACTATGCCTAGGTTCTATATTACACAAAATGGACTCTTGTGAGCTTTTAGCCATCTTATAATGTTGTTACCTCCTCGAAAACACACCTGGAGTTGTGTTTTGTTCCATTCATGCATGTTTGAGTAATATCTTATTATTATTCTGTCCACATCTCTAAAGCTCATAATGCTCTGTTCCACCTTGTGATGTCATGTAGTGGTAGTTTTCAAGTTAACAGCTGCTTTTTGCCTTTGGTTCAGTAGAGATTGGAAATACCAGGGCTGAAATCATCCAGACAATTCTAGTGAAGGTGTATGGAGTTTAAAAACACAGTGCAGCACTTCTTATCCTTGTTCTTTGAAATTGTTGTTACTGTTGTACCTTGCTCAAACAATTAAAATTAATGAAAAAAATGAATGTATTAATTAGTAGAGGGAATAGTAGAAGTATATTGTAATGGAGTATGTGTGTTATGTGTGTTTGTTTTTTAGAAAGTCACTATATTGCATTGAATGAAGCTGAGAAATCCTAGAGCCCACTGTAACAAGGATCTCTGGATTTCCCTGGGGACAGATGAAGTATCTATTTAATGTGATTTAGTGTGAGGATCGTAATTTACATTCCTATGAGAGAATTCCCTTTGTCTACTTCAGTCCACATATGGTGACAGGATTTGTGATGTGAAACCCATTCATATTAATAATACTTATCTTTTAAATGCATGCAGTTCAAAGATGTAGATGGCTCTAATGGCAGCATCAGCAACAGTAGAGGTACCAGCAGTAACAGTAGTAGTACTAGTAGTAATAGCAATAGTAGTAGTAATCGGGGACATACTGGCTTGTCAAAGTCTGATCCCGTCAGATCTCAGGAGCTAAGCAGGGCCTGGTTAGTACTTGGATGGGAGACCACTGGGAATTCCAGGTGCCACAGTGGGGCGCCAGTGGCAAAAACTGTCATTGTGTCCTTAGGCAAGGCACATCACCCACATTGCCTAGTATGAAAGTGGTGTGTGTGTGTGATGGTGGTGGTCGGAGGGGCCGATGGCGCAGATTGGCAGCCTTGCTTCCGTCAGTTTGCTCCAGGGCAGCTTTGGCTACAATAGTAGTTTACCACCACCGGGTCTGGAGTGAATGAATAATGCTCTGTAAAGCGTCTTTGAGTGTCCTGAAAAGCGCTATATAAAAACTGATGCATAATACTAGTAGTAATAGCAATAGTAGTAGTAGTAGTAGCAGTAGTAGCAGTAGTATAATCAGAGGAGCAGGTCTGTGAGCTGCCTTTGCACAGCCCGGTGATCAGTGTAGCGGCTCCTCTGGGAGCCCGCAGGCTGACTTACAGCCACACAAACACCCCATTCACACAGCACATAACTGCTGCGGAGCGGAGCTGAGATATTAAGCCAGGGGGAAAGGGGAAACACATTTTTAGCACTGATGCATATTAATGAAGACGAAAAATCAATGTGTAAGCGCGCAGTGCAGTGACAGAGCGCAGACTGCCGCCTCAGCACCACAGGTCTGCTGGGGAAAGTTATGAGGCGGTCAGCAGGAGGATGAGCAGTGAGAGGTGATTTCCACGCAGCGTGGAGAGTGTCATAACTCACTCCCACTCTGTCTCGTGCCTCTCCGTGTACAAGCACAGGCTGGAGTGTGAGGACATGCGCGCTGCACGCAGGAGGAGGAGAGTAGCTCCTCACGGCTCCTTCTCATGTTTTCTCCATCAGCTCTTGGCTTTGCTGAGGGACTGTTTCAGAGGACTGTTGTAGCGGGACTGGTCACATGAGGACAGCTAGTTGATGATTGGGGCTTTTTTGCGCCTGTTTTGGACCTTTCAGTTCCTCCTGTTAGACCGTCTGCCGTGAGTTTTTGCGTCTTTTCCAAATTGGAGCCGTAGCCCGCCGCAACCCTGAAGTTCATTGTGGTGATCCTAGCCGCCGGGATGGTGGCGTTTATCGGAGCGGTCATCTGCATCATCGCCGCGGTGCACACTGGCTCCTCCAGAGCCGCCGCGGCTCAGCAGCAGCCCGCCTCCGAGAACCAGTCCGTGTACCCGGACTCTGCGGCGAACACTCCGGCCGCGGGAGGCTCTGCGGCTCGGGCCAGCTCTCTGGGAGCTCTCCATGGTTCTGAAACACCCGGCCCCGAAGCGCCCACTTTTAACATTGGCCTGAGCGGAGTGACCGGACTCACCGGGCACGACCCCGCCGTGAGCCGCCTCATCTGCACACCCATACCCGCCGGAGAGTGCAACGAGGGAAAGTTTGAGCAACAAGCCGACGACCCTTCGCTCTACGCGGGAGAAGACTGGGGCTACCTCCGCACCACGGCAGATGATCTCCGGCAAACAGTGCTCCAACAGAAGGACCAGATACTGAACGACCAGCGCACTATCCAGGAACTAACGGGCAAACTGTCCGAGTGTGAGAAGGGACTCCACGGCCGCACCAGGCGCGGGGGTCCCGCGGGATTGTGGGGAGGCACCGCGGAGGATCTCCACCTGGAGCACATGGTCCGGGACAGCACGGACTCTGGCCCGGACAGTGCACACATACTCACCGTGAGAGCCGTGGATGAACTGGAGCAGGCCATCGCTCAGCTCAAAGACCGCATCGAAAAACTGGAGGTAAAACTAAACCATTTGTGTCCATTTGAGCACGTTTGCATTAGTGTAGCCCACCTACAGGAGCGGGTCATTCATCACCTTCCGCGCGAGTAATTAGTCCCAGCTAGGGAGCACGCGCAGGTCCCACAGGGAGAACACAGGGCAAAGGAAGACCCCCGTGTCACGACGCGCACTCTTTAAATAGGACAATAAGGACACTATATCACCCCCCGCCAAGATTTAAACTATTAGAATTTGCTGAGTTTCGTTTCATTCATACATGCTAAAGTTTATGGGGGAAATCTGATCTAGCATAATAATAATTTAAACAAATAAAAAAAAAAAAAATACTCGGCAGCACTAAAACAGTTACAGTACTGTGACCCAAGTTCCATACGCGTACATTCTTATCAGAGCAGAATCATGTCATATACTGCATAAGCTCATTTTGGCAAAAGAAACACCATGCATAATGTATGGAGCTCCTCTATTTGTAGAAAAGATGGATTGGTTCTGCTGGGTACGGGACTTGAATTATGTAGGACATGCTCACACTGGCCATGTCCATACATATATGTCTATCCACTTACGTCTACTCACAGATGTCCACGGAAACATGAAATAGTCATGAGAGATTGGACTAGGAACACTTTGATATCTTTCTTAGTGTATTTTTCACACTGTGTTTGTTCTTTGTGTTCACTCGCAGGAGGCACTTAGCCTATCTCACATTCACAGCAAGGACAATTTACCTCATGGAGTGAACAGGTGAAGGTGGAAATAAATAGACAGAATAGAAGATAATATTTTAGTATAATCTTTAGGGCTGGGCTATATGGCAAAAAAGAATAATATTTTTTTTGTCTCGTATTGACCTTATCTTATTGATTTTATCAGCAAAACAGACATTTTATGGTGAAATAGGCATTCTTACACCATTCTTACACATTCACCACATTACTAAAACTATAGCTAAACCAGGACTAGACCAAGACTAACCCAAGGCCAGAACAGAACAAAATCCAGTCTACATCAGGACCAAACTGGGCTCAAACCAGGATCAAAACAGTCAAGCACAAACACACCCATAATCAGTGTCATTAAATATTAAACAGTCAAAATTCTTCCTCAAAAGTCTAAACTTTGTGGACCACATGCTTTTACTGGCAGACTGACTGTGTACCAAGCCAATCACTGAACATTTGGAATACTGCATCTCACACTCATAGATACTAGCCTATAAGTTACAAACAGTGTACTTTCTACCTAACATTTTACCTACAAGCTGAATAACACGTAACAATAGCCCTGTGGAAGCACACAGTGAAATGTGGTGTACAAGGGAGAAGAATGTGTCCGAGCAGCCAGTCCCTTCTACTTTCTGTTAGAATCCAGAAGGCAGAAAGCAGCTTTTTCCAGTGGCATTGGTCTCCAGCTGCTCCATTGTCCCCCAGGCCTGTGCACCAGTCTCACTGTTCTTTTTAGAGTTTCTTTGGGGCTTTTTTTGCCTCTTTCATTTGTTGGTGATCATCTCCAGGCCTGAGGGGGCTCCTGTGGTTCTGCATCCTCTTACATATCTCCAGTATTTTCTCTCTTTCACCATTTCTAGGATGTTTTTCCTTTGGGCCCTTTTTAAGCACTTCATTGCAGATGTGTTGAACCCATTTGATTTGAAAGATCCTTCTCAAACATTCGCTCTGGAAGCTAGATAGGCATTTTTCAATTTTGTCATCTTTTAAAAGTGTGGACATGACGTTTATCTTGAAGAATATGAGTTTGATTGTGTCACTGAAGTGATGTTGTTTCTAATCTGCCGTGAGCTGTCCATCTAATCCTCCCTCTCTTTTCTAAACACACTACTCTGATGCTCTCACTGTGGCATTACATGAGGTTTTACTGAAAGTTGCAGAGAGAAGGTGGTACCTAACAGGAGTCTATGTTTATGGCACCCTCACATGTTAAATACTGCCTCGGAGCGAACCCTGGGCTCAGCAAAGCACCTGTCAATTGTGTTATCAAAACAACATCCAGCAATATTTACACCTGAGCATCTTATATATAGGCCCTACAGCAGTACACACTATCAAATATGTGTGCATATAGGGCCGGAAATTAATGGCTACCTCATGATTAGATACGATTATAAATTATTATATGACAGGTTTTCATGTTTTTCTGATTATTATTGGTTTGGTGAGGTACTTCCTGTGGTGAATACATAGACTGTATATAAATGGACTAACTGCATTCCAAAGTACACATGGGAATGCTTCCAGCTCCATCTTCTCCAGTTCACTTTGCATTGAAAAAACTTTGCCCCTTTTCTCCTCATTTTGGTTTTAACACTCTACATGACCCTGATCACAGTCTGTGGGTGAATATTTATCATAGTTTTACACCAGTTAAGTAGGCATTTACATACATTTATAGACGGAGTAGCACCAAATTAGAATCTCTTCATCAACAACACTGTAAATTCCATCCAAAATGGAGGAACAAACGCAAGGAACACATTTTTGTGACAGTTTAAACGTTAATTTAACAAAAAAGGTGCTGTAACTTAATTGTATTAGTCAAATAATAACTATTGTCTAAATTAGATTAGTTTTGGCCCTTGTTTGCAGTGTGGTTGCTGGAGGACAACCAACAAATGTCATATCTGCTGCCCATTTCCAACCAGGAACTAAAATTATAAACTCAGACAAATAAAAAAAAGGATAAAACTAGGAGTAAAATTTTAACTGTGTTGTTTTAGTTAAGATGCACTTTAAGTAGCCAGTTGTATTCATGGATGTCAGCTGTTATATGCAACATTTTGAGGACTTTTCCCCATTCAGAAGATATAATATCGGGTTTGAAATGGTTAATCACTATGGCAACAGTCTTCGCTTTTCATCATTCTGAAACCCAAGGGTAGACAATTAAGCAGCAAAAACTCAAACTTTTGGTAACCACACACAGTCAACATAGTGACAACAATTTATAAAGAAGGTTGGCGGTTCAATTATGGCCAGTGCCTTCTGCCATTGTGTCTTTGGGCAAAGCACTTCACCCACCTTGTTTAATATGAATGCCATGTGTGAGGTGTCCATTTGGAGAAAACATGGCGCAGATGAGCAGCCTCACTTCCATCAGTCTACCCCGGGGCAGCTGTGGTTACAAAAACAGCTTTCCAGAACTGAAAAAGGAAAAAAGTAGAAATAGTGAATGACCAATGCATGAAAAGCGCCATGTCAGACTAATACCTTTTCTATTTGAGTTTAAACTATAGGTCAAGGTTGTATAGCGTAGCACACAGTACACCTATCTTTATGCATTGAACACTGCGTATAGAAGTAGCCTTGGATACTGTAGTGATTAGCGAGCATTTCACACGCTTTCTTGAATTTTTTGGATCAGACTTTCTGGACAAAGTTTAAAGACTCCTGCCAAGCCTGTTTTCCATGTGCGCCAGGGGACCCAGAATCTTGTAATCTATCATGCAGCAGTAGCAGGCAATTTGTTTGGACTTAAATATTGTGTACTCCTCGCAGTCGGAACAATTTGTTATAATTTCTGTGTGTGGTATACATAATTGAGAAGAGTCCCCTCAGACGTGTGAAGGAAAATTATGTTTGCATTTAGATTCAAGGCGTAAACTCAATGTAATTATGGGAACTGTATGCAAATACTGCCTGGGTTAAGGTTAATTCATGTGGGATTATACTGCGCACTGTAGCATTTTGGTACTTTAGATGTTGAATTTTAAAAGGAAGAAAATTTACAGACCATTTTATTAGGTACATGAGTTTGCAGTTCTGTTGTTGGGTAAAACAGTAGCAGTTGTTTTTTCATGACTGCGAGAATGGCCACTGCTGGTAGGGTTGTCAAAAGTATCGAAAATCAGATACTAATCGATAATAAAACAAGTGCCGAGACTAAATACTAAAAAAAGTCATGCACAGGACAGAAATGAACCTTTCCCGGTTTAGAATGATCTTGAGCTGTATCAGAACAAATATAAGACCACGTAGACTAATATACGCCCATGGACGACTATGGAATCTACCTGGGCCACTGAGGGATTAGACCAGATGGTAATATAAAAGGAAATGCTACAATTTAATACTGAAAATTGGGTTGTATTGTTTAAATAAAGATTATCATTGTTCCTAAGTATTGAAATTGAGGTAGAAAATTTAGTACTATAACACTTTTCTATAACATTTTTTCCCTAGAGTGTTTCGCAATATGGAATTAAACCCATAGTTCATTCATTTAATTACATTTGCCTGTATTGCCTAAAAAAACTTGAAAAACTGGAATTATCCAAATGATTCTAGTGAAACTGTATGGAGTTTAAAAACACAGTGGAGCACTTCCTGTCTTACCACATGACATCACAAGGTGTAACAGAGTGTTTTCAGTTTGAGAAAGACCTCAGCCTAAATATGTAGGATGTAGGAGTAGTGCATGATTTTAATGAAAAGATTGTAGCTGCTTGTGAGCAAAGCACATAAAAACCTCTCTAAATTATGCACTTTGCCTAGTGGCCATCAGAGATATTATTGATGAGAACGAAACCTCTACTAATAAGGCTGCTCTAATCTTTCTCCATTAAAATGATGCATGGAGATTAGACTAACCAGGGGCGAGGTAATGTTGTTTATAAACTTTAAATGTCAAAGTCATTTTTCTGTATAGGCCTTTTTGATGTTTATAAAAATACTTCACTTCTAAACAAACATATCCATTTCCAAAGAAACAGGCAAGTGATGCTACAAAGCCAGTTACAGGTCAGATCTGTGGATAGGCGACTATGCTGATAATGAGAATGCATAAAAATATCTGTAATTTACTTAATGTAAGGCAGATATGTTTTCTGGCATACTGTGGAATATTCCAGGCAAAGCTCCATGGCGACAAATAGGTGGTAGACCCTCTACCTGAAAAGTTGCACAGTGCACCTTTAAACAGGTTTGAGACTTTGGTCTTCCTATCGGTGGAGTCGGGACATACAGAAACGTACCCACAGGACTATAAACTGGGACGAGGGGCCTTTTTACTCTCACACACCTGAGTTATTGTCCTGAAGAACTTGGACTGCAGATGGCGCTGTCGTCCCGCCAAAAGACAATGCCAAAATCCATTTAAATCATCTGATCAGACATATCACAGTGTCATGTGACCACTCTGAGGAAGACCCCTAGTGCAGATGAAACTGTCAGGTATGAAAACAAACTTTTTTAGTGGGGCTAAAAGTTCAAACTAAAACATGCTCCTCGCTCACGGTTCAAACCAGGTCTTTTAAGACACTATTTGTTTACTAAACTTGATTGTCTGTGTTTAAGCCTGCCATGGACTGCCTAGGGGTACAAAGCATCCTTGTTTTTATTGTCTGGGAAGACAAATTTACATATTTTTACATTTTTATTGAACTTTTCAAGAGTTTGGTTGTGTTCTATGTATCAGGGGTGAGGTAATTGTACTATATTTAGTAGATTTTTAAACCTCTATTTGTAGTTGTAATTGAGGAAAATTCTAGCCATGTAATTGCGATATAAAATGCTGCTAAAATCTGTTCAAAAGTAGTTACTAGTACTAGGCTACTATTAATAGTAGTAGTATTTTAGTACTTTTTACTTAAAGGGCCCATATTAAGCTATTTTCTGATCTATGTCATAATGTTGTCTCCTCATCAAAACATACCCAGAATTGTGTTTTCTTTCATTCACACATCATACATAGCCCTATTTAGGTTGAATGCTTCTCTCAAAAAGAAAACACTCCACCTTGTGATGTCATGTGGTAATACAGGAAGTGCTCCATTGTGTTTTTAAACTCCATACAGCTTCACTAGAATCATGTGGATCATTTCACCCCTGGAATCTCCAATCAACAAAAGGTAAATGGTAGCTGTTAACTTGAAAACCACTGCTTTATGACATCACAAGGTGGAACAGAGCATTTTGGGTCAAGTTCTCGAATTTTCTTACCTCCACCATCTTGTCTCTACAGTCCGACATCGGCCCGTTTCCTCACAATCTGACAGACGTGGTGGTGAGTGCGGGCCAACCGGAGGATCCGAGGAGCACTATCCCAGAGCCTCACAGCGCCGGAGGGGACGTGTCCAGGGGGATGGAGGACCTGGAGGGCGAGCTGCAGAAAAAATTGGACCTGTTGGACAAAGAGAGAAAGGCCCTCAGGCTAGAAACACATAAGCAGAGGCAGGCGATCGACCAGAGCATCGCTAAACTCCACCACCGCATCTCAGGCCTGGAGGAAGGTACACGAGCACGCACAGAATCAAATGTACCCTGGGTATTTATAGTCGAGGAGAAGCTAAAATGAAAGCGTGCGTTTGGCACAAGTGGAGGATAAGGCAAAACTCACTACGACTGAGTTCAAAATAAAAGAAATTGGAAATCTGCATTGCCCAGAATAGGCTGAGCCAGCGGGAGTGATGAGTAAGTAAGGTAGGAGTTTTGTTATATTTGTGTCTGTACAGAGGCGGTTGGTTGTTTATTGGCCATTATTTAAGTTAGCGTAGGGACAAACATCCCATAATAACTGGGCGTAAGGGTATTTCTGGATATCACAATAGCTACAATATGCTCACAATAAGTTAATTCTCCAGCTATAGGTTACTTCTTCGCATTAAAGGCTCCATATTACGCTATTTCATGATCTACGTAATAACATTTCCTCATTAAAAACATACCCAGAGTTTTGATTTGTTTCATCCAAACATTTAACACACAAATCCTGCATATTTAGGCTATTGATACATGAAGTTCTCCACTGTGTTTTTAAACTCCACACACCTTCACTAGAACAATGTGGAATAGGCTAACAACAAATGTTTTTGATGAAGTAACAAGATTGTGACACTGCTTAAAGCTCTCAAGAATCAAATGTGCGTAATATAGGACCTTTAATTTAACCAGTAGTTAAAAAAAATAAAAAAAAATGATGATGATGATGATTTTCACAATTTAAAGTCTATCACAATTCATGTAGACTTTGTATTTGTTACCTTAATATGATGGTCAGTAAAGTTATCTGCTTCATCTGAAAGTACGTACTTCAGTGTGATTAGTTGAATCCATCTGTAAATCTGTAATATAAAAAACATTTATATTTTTTTCTACCCAATTTTTAAAAAATGTATAAATGCAACTAAGACATGAAAGTGTTTTAAAGATCACTGTCTTGTAATTGAAATAGACAAAGTTAAAAAATGATTGCAATTTGCTAGACCGCTTTGAAATAGTGCAGCAAAGTTCACTTATGTTTATACTTGAGTAAAAAAGATTCACCGTCTGCTTTTCTGACAGATGATACGACATAACTGATCAAGTGATCAAAACGCCAGGATCTGTGTCTCTCTGAAGCCACATGTGATGGTTAAAGTGTGGAGCATAAATCATTTTGTGATGTGTGAGCTACTGTGTCCAAATAATTTTCCTTGTGGCTCAATAAAGTTTGTCTAAGTCTAAGATGCATTATCTGATGTATATTCTGCGCTCTCTGTTTTCCCTCTTTCTTACTCAGGGGTCCCAGGCCGAGCGTTCCCAGAGGGCTTCAGGCTGTCCTTCCCCACCAGGACAAACTACATGTTCGCAGTAGTGACCCAGCACATCCCAAAGCTCCACGCCTTCACCGTGTGCATGTGGCTCCGGCCTGCAGACAGGGGCATCGGAACTCCACTGTCCTACGCTGTGCCCGAGCAGCCCAATGAAGTGGTGCTACTGCAGGGCCTGCGTACTCCCATAGAGCTGCTCATCAATGACAAGGTACGGCGATAGTGCTGGTTGTGGTAGCAGTAGTAGGAGAAACAGTAGTAGTAATGGGAGTTATAGAGGTAGGAGTAGTAAGAGTCGCAGTAGTAGGAGGAGTATGATTAGCAGTAGGAGTAGATAGATAGATATTTTATTAATCTTCCATAGGAGAAATTCGGGTGTCCGGCAACACACACAGTTATTCAGCTAATCTCATACATAAATAGATAATGCTAAAAAATAGGTAAAAGTTAAATAAAACAAATAGATAAAAGTTACTAGCAATAGTGATAATAAAGTGCACAGATTTAGTTCAGTTCATTGATTCACTGAACAGCCTAATTGCTGAGGGAACAAACGACCTCTTAAACCAGTCAGTTCTGCAGCGCAGTGAGAGGAGCCTGTCACTACGATTACTCCTCTGAGCTGCCACTGTGTCATGAAGAGGATATTTGGAGTTACTCAGGATGCCCTGCATTAGGGCCTTCATCCTCCTCTCCAACATAGCACCCACAGAGTCCACCTTCCTTCCCAGCACAGACAGACTTGATCAGCTTGTCCAGCCGGTTCCTGCCCCTTGTGGTCATACTGCAACCCCAACAGACACCCGCAAAGAAAACAGCACTTGCTACGACAAACTGATAAAAGATGTACATTTCACTGCTCACATTAAAAGCTCTGAGCTTTCTCAGGAGTAGTGATTGTAGGAGTAGTAGTAATTATTGTTGTTGTTGGAGTAGTAGTATTAGTAGTTATTGTTGTTGCAGAAGTAGTAGTAGTAGTAAGAAAGGAAGTGTTTATATAGCGCTTTTCACAGACATATGTCCCAAAGAAGTTTTACAGAGCATTATGTACAGATCAATGTTCGTTCACTCCATACTCGGTGGGTGTAAGATACTGTTGTAGCCACAGCTGCCCTGGGGCAGACTGACGGAAGCAATGCTGCCACACTACGCAGTGTGGGTGAAGTGCCTTGCCTGAGGACACAACGACAACAACAGTTTTTGACTGGCGTCCCACTGTGGCACCTGATTTTCCCAGCAGTCTCATATCCAAGTACTAACCAGGCCCGGCCCTGCTTAGCTTTTAAGATCTGACGAGATCTTTGACAAGCCGGTCTGTCAAACTAGTAGTAGTTATTGTTGTAGTTATAGTAGTAGTAGTAGTAGTAGGAGTAGTAGTAAAATGAATACTATTAGCGAAGCAGAGGTAAAGTAAAGATTCTTCTTGATACTTACTGGGTAACTGTTTGGACAGGACTTTGTATGCACGGCCCACCCTCTCAAATTGTCTGTATAAAATGACATCTGAAGAGGCTTCTTCATAAAAAATTTTATTACAAAATGTTTTATTGACGGAAGAGTAATCTTTCTTCAGAATAAGTATAATTACCAGTACACATAAACCATTGCTTTTCCAACAACTACTCCAAAAAAGAACAATATTTTCAAAAAGGCACTTGAGCAAATGTGAGTACTAGCACTAACCCCTCTGCATTCTACATGTTTCATGTATTGAATTGATACCATGTATTATTAATAGTAGGGATAGAATATGTGAGAGGGTCCCTGCGAGGCTTTACACTTCTAATGTGATATAGATCCTGGATAAAACAACACGTACATATTCCCTGTGGATTCAGAGCAATAATCCAAGCAGATTGTTGCTGATGCTCGTGGAATTTGCACAGCCTTTTAATCAGCTCTCCTCTGTGTCCAAGAATTTGTGCTCTTGATTGGTCTGGTACTGTGGGATGTTGAATTAGCATACCAAGAAGTAGAACACATCAGATGGAATAGTGAGTTTAGTGGACAGGCTAAATGGGCCCTGGCATCTGCACTGCAGTGGTGGATGGAATCATTCAAGGAAGACATTATGGTAATAGATTCCACCGAGGAAAGTGGTGTCCTTGGTGAAAAAGATTGGATATGAGATAAAGCTGCAGGTTTCATCACAATCACATGGAAATGAAAATGGTCACAAATCACAAAGGCTGCAAGTGACATCAAGTCCTCTACATTCAACATCATATCCACTTTATTAGGAATAATAAAACCTGGAGTTTGGATCACTACAAACATCTTTTCAATCTCCTTCAGTTCAGAATTCTTTCTCAAATGTTTAAATACAGCAACATAAACTTTGAAGCACATGAATTAGTGCAGTTAATGTTATTTTAATTTCAGACTATGCAATTTGTCAAAATTGTTATAATAAAATATGATATATTAATATTAATTTGAAAAATATAAATACATAAATATATCTGTTTGGACTAATATTACGGGCTTTCCTTTTGCCCCACCATTTTGTCGAATTTACAATAACTTTCAAAAATGATGCACAAAACATTATAAATAATTCCATCTTTTGAACAATACTTAAATAATGGTTTAATAATCATGATTTCAGTCATGAGCCAAGTGATGTTTTTATGTATGTTTCTATATTGACAAATTAACTATTTATTTTAATTGATGAATGTAATACTGAAGTGTCCTGTGCTGTGTCTTAGGTGGTGCAGCTGCCCTTAAACATCAGCAGGGGCAGTTGGCAGCACATCTGTGTGAGCTGGAGCCAGAGGGGGGGTACCTGGCAGGCCTACCAGGGGGGCAGACTGAGAGGAGAGGGTCATTCCCTGGCCACAGGACATCACATCCGCCCTGGAGGAGTGCTGGTGCTGGGACAGGAGCAGGTACGTGCTGCTATTGCTACACACACATTAAACAGAAGAACTAAAGAACTCAGGCCACTATTGGCATTTTGAAAAGTGAATGAAAACGTTAAAGGACCTTGGCAAGTGTTCAGCGTTTACTTAAAATTTTGTGTCAGAGTTCTGATAACTAGTTTTGCTTATACAAGAAGAATATATCTGTAAAAAAAAAAAAAAAAAAAAAACATACACATTTTCCATTTACTGTGAGAAGAGCTCAAAGAGAGAGTAGAGTGTATAGGCCAGTATCATATTGACTGAAACAATCTCTCCAGATGTACCACATAAGACAGGGCCACACACATCCACCAGCGTCAGAAGCTCAATTAGCTCATAACTGTATTGACTTCAGCTTTGCACAGTGAACTGTGTGAACTGTGAAGTGAAGTAGTGCAGCGTGTAGAATATAATGAGACTTTTTCTTTTTAAAAGAAACTGTAGTACAGACGAAAGAGCTCACCCTTAAGATGAAGGACATGCTTTGATTCAATGGCAGTTAAATCTAATCTTATCTAATCCTTTGCTCAAAGATAAAAGCAGGCATTTTGTTATGTGGTTATGACACTTGAACAGCCAATTTGTAATCAGACACTTTCTCCATTTCAGTCTTAAAGGGCAGTACCCACATTTTCCATATATTTGAGCTCAGTTTGTCTCACCCCAGTACAAATATACTGTATATGCAGCTCTTGGGGTCAAAATAAGTGTGTGTGTGTGCATCTGTATTCAATTAGAACCCATTTTACTGTCCGATAATCAGGATGTGAGCGTTGTCAGTTTTACCTCTTATAAACTCATCACTGTGAATAATTAGGATGCTTGGAATATGTAAGTTTAGCGAGGAATAACTTTGGACCACTGCAAACAGCTTCAAATGTACTTTTTCCCACTTAAGTCATTAAATGTCCTATATTACACTAAATCAAGCCAGGTTATAATGTTGTTACCTCATCAAAAACATACCTAGAGTTGTGTTTACTTTCAATAACACATGCTAACCCTTTATTATTAGTCTGTCTATATCTCTCAACATGCTCTGTTCCACCTTGTGATGTCATGAAGAGGTAGTTTTCAAGTGAACAGCTCCTTTTATCTTTTGTCTAAATTTGCATGGCTTGTGTGCTAAACTCCAGGTATGTTTTTGATGAGGAAACAACAGTGTAACATAAACTAGCGTAACATGGGCCCTTTAAAAATCAGATAACCACTAGGCTGACATTTTCTTACCTCTCCTTCAGGACACTGTCGGAGGGGGATTCGACTCCACCCAGGCGCTGGTCGGAGAGATGTCCCAGGTGGGCATGTGGGACCGGGTGTTGTCTGCTAACCAAGTGGCAAGCCTGTCACGCTGCAGCAAGATAACCCAGGGCGGAGTGGCTGTGTGGACTGAGGGCCAAATACAAGTGCACGGAGGGGCCACCAAGGACCCGGGTGAGCCTTGTAGTAAACACAGCAGCAGCTCCCAGTGATGCACAGAGCCTGTACAGACAGAGAGAGACAGCAGCAGGAGGGCAAGCTGTCAAGAGCTGTGACTCATGGAGGACTGGACTGACACGTACATATGAATAACTTAT
This sequence comes from Odontamblyopus lacepedii, assembly GCA_034769755.1. NCBI lineage: Eukaryota > Metazoa > Chordata > Actinopteri > Gobiiformes > Gobiidae > Odontamblyopus > Odontamblyopus lacepedii. The sequence continues at coordinate 26,769,951 of CM068351.1, read as the reverse complement.
AAGTATATTTATAAACTCTAACAAAAGATTTTCAGATGGCCCACTATAAAGTATTTTGATTACACAAAAGAGTGGTTTACACGGAGGCGGGTTGCGTTCACATGATGTCTAAGTTGTCCGTGGTTCGAAACAGATGGGCAAAGTTGTGGTAATATTAAATAGCTAGTTAAAGCCCCACTGCGTAACTTTTTAGCCCCATAAATACAGTATAAACATGCATCCTTACTGTATGTGGGCTTGCATCAGCACAAACCAGCTTGTTGCTATGGAAATTGTATAGCTTTGGATAAAATGTTCCAGCATATGGCGTGAAACATATCTATCTCTGTGGGGAATGTATACTTTGAACTTTCGATTTCCATTTTGCTTCTTCTCTGTAATTACTGGGCCTGTCTACCGGAAACTATAACTGGGACATCCACAGTCAGCACAAATGAACTAAGGTTAGATTCTTATCATTTTTTTTTTACTATTCAAAGGACTTTAAAGGGGCCATATTACGCTATTTTCTGATCTATGTTAGAATATTGTTTCCTCATCAAAAACATACCTGGAGTTTTGTTTTATTCACACACCCTGCATGTTTAGGATGAAAATCTTTGCTAAATAAAAGGTCAAATTTAGTTGTTAACCTGAAAACGACCGGTTCAACACATTACAAGGTGCAACAGAACATTCTGAGCTTTGGAGATGTGGGCAGATTAACACTAAAGGATTACTCAAACATGTGTGAATGAAACAAAACACAACTCCAGACACGTTTTTGAGGATTTAACAGCATTCCAACATGAGTAAAAGCTCACAAATGTCAATTTTGCGTAATATAGGACCTTTAAGTAACAAGGTTAATATGGAAAAAAAAAAAATATCTGATTTCTATTTGGATATTTCATTCAAAATCCTTGTCTCTCCCTTTTAGATACATTGGCCCTTACCCTCGTGTATCCAGTATCCTATGAATATTTCAATTTGGCAGTGTCTTGTACATGTAAATTTATTGAAAATATAACATCCGACCAAATGTTCACACCAGATGGAAGAAAACCTGGTTTTAGTGGGTCGCCATCTGAATGCGTCTCCTCCAACAGATACGATGTTAAGCGATAATAAGGGCTGTGACGGTGCGTTTGAGGACATAAGAGTTACTGTACGATGAATGCAAACTCTCACATTATGATTTTTACTGTTGCATGGTGGTTTTGTTTAACTTGTCTTGTGTCTTATCACTTGGATGCACTCAATACACAGAGAATGTGTCACTTTCCTCCCAAATAGGATGGTGCACTTGAAATGTCTCACTCCCAGGAGAAAACATGCCAAAATGACTCTATGGCAGTCTACCTGAAAGTGTGCGCCCTACTTAGACAACTACTCAACTTTCTGACTTTAAAGCTGGGGTACCAGACTTTTTTTTTTGTAAATGAGCAGATGTAGTTCCCCCCCAAAAGTATATATTGAAAAAGCTAATAATAAACTACTTTTATTTCTCACCAACCTGGAAGTAAGCGCCAAAAGCAGCGTTCTGATTGGCTGCAGCGACTTAAGCGATAGTTGTTCAGCTTTATTTGCTACTACAACTAGGTAAATTTGCAGCTTTGCGTTCAAGAACCCCTGAGGCCACTGCAGTTTCAAGTACTATGTGACATCACGCATGACTTGCCCGATTAAAGCCAGGCGTGGAAATGCATACAACCTGGCTGCAGGGGCGGAGTTTGAAGCATGGATTCTTTTAGACCAATCACAGTGTCCCTCATATGTCCAGACTCCGCCCCTCCTACCCCCTCACTCTTTTATGTACTGCTCCAGGAACTGCCCCAATTAGCAGCTCTATTTGTGGTTGCGAGCGGAGTTTAGGTGTTTTGGTTAAATACCTCCTCCTGTGGTGTGAAAATCAGGTATCCCGGCTTTAAACAAAACATTTAAAGCAATTGTTGTACCATTTGGCATAGTATTAACACAGTAATAAGATGGATTTAGTTTTGTAACTAAAAGTGCACTTACGGCTATTCTGCTATATTTCATGGTAATATGTTTAACCCTGCGTAGAACCAGGAAACATGGTTCATAGTGGTAATAACAGAAGCACTGGTGCCAAATACATAGATCGCTTGTTATCCTAGTTACTACCAGTGATGGATGAAGTACTACATTTTCTTATTAGTAAAAGTCTTAAAAATGTACATAAAGACATATTTAGAGATCTAAAAAAGCTTCAAATGTAGAGCTTTTGATACAGATTTGTGCTGAATTTTCTTCGATAGACACCATTGAATCGATTGTTGTTGTTTTTCGTTTTTTATTTGTATATTTTATTGCTCAAACGACAAATGTGTTAAAAAAGAAACCCTAAGCCTTTTCAGCAAGTCTCAGACAATCATAAAAAGTACTTTGACTTTGACTTAGGAGTAGAAATACAGATACATGCTCTCATATGTAGTGAAGTAAAAGTAAACGTATCCACTTTAAAATGTACAGTACTTCACTACTTTGTTACGTTCCATCACTGGTTACTAGACTATCACTGTACTATTACCATGTTAGTACTGTGCCATATAGTACAAAGCGATCAAACCAACTAGCCTCTTCTCTCATTTCATTCTGTATATTCTTTGCAACTGTCAATTTGTGTGTTTTGAATGCAATAACTTTATGTCCCTGACTGCTGACTGTGGAGTTGAACATTGAACATTGCAAACTCAATCTTCATACATTCCATGCATGTAAAGGTAACATGATGTCTGCGCTATAACTTTTAGCTTTTGGTGTTAAATATAGCAGTGTTAATTTGACCAGCTCCCCAGAGTAAGAAGAAAGTGCCTAATGGGATTTTCTACGTATTAGATTTGAACCAATTAAGCAATTTTTTTTTCTCAGATATTTACGAATAAGGGACAAGTTTTACGTTGCAAAGTCAGGTCAAATAGTGGGGTACGTCTGCTGTGTGGTTTTGTTGCCTGCTGCGCTTATGTCAGAATTTATGTACGCTAATTAATTGTATTTTTGTTTATTTTTCTAATAATTGAAATAAAGCCTGAGCTAGTTGTACATTAATTTGCATTTCATTGCGCTGCTGTATTATTTACTGCTGTTTGTAGAACTGTCTGTGTCTTGTGTTGTGTTGTTTTGTGTTGTGTGAAATATTTTTAAATAAAGCACTGATTTTTGAATGTAATGGCTGCCGTCGTATCTTGCAGTGTTCTCAAAAAAGTTATTTTTAATTTTCAATCTTTTGTTTTTAATCAAGGACAAATAATATTCACTTTCCACAGAAAACTTGCAAAAACTAGATTTGACCAGAAATGATGTGTTTCACTGAATTTTCTAATGACTAGGACACTTTTTTTTTTTTAATATAAAAAAGGAAATAGATGTTTTAAGAGCACAGGTTTTTAGGGACATGGTGTTCCCAATTAGCATTCAAGTACTAGCCAAATGGTGGACTTCTGTTTTCTCACTACGGTAAATGTTAAATTATGAAAAAGATCAGAGCACTCAAATATGAATTACTACATGCGTGTCTCCTAAAGGTTTCTATTAATAAATGATTTTAGCTTCAATAAAAAAAGATTATGATAAAGCAGGATTATTTCTTTTCCATTATAAATGCTGCATTAATTTTTTATCCAGTAATGGCTTATAATTACAGCCTTACATAACAAATGGTGTGTCTAATGCTACATACCCTAGTATTACATATTAGTGTTGTCACGATATTACAATTTCAAATGCATTTGATACACCAGTCAAAGTTTGGACACACCCTCTCATTCAGTGTTTTTTTCTGTATGTTTACTACTTTCTACATTTTGTAAACATACAGAAGGCATCAAATATATGAAGCAAGATGTATGGAATTATTTAATAAAGAGAAAAAGTTTAATAGCTCAACTAAATACGGTATCTAAAATGTACAAAAAACGTGTCCATGACCAGTCAAACGTTTGGACACACCCACTCAAACAATGTTTTTTTTTTTGTACTTTCTACATTTTAGATACAGAAGACATTATATATATGAAGCAAAATATACGGGATTATTTAGTAAAGAAAAAAGGTAAAATAACTGCACTATGTAACTTTTCTGGCGGAGGGTACACCACAGTTATTGCTTTGCTTTGTTCCACACCATCATCAATTATACCTTGGCCTGCTTGCCTCCATGGAGATGTTTCATGCCTTATTGTGAAGTGTACCGTGCCCCAGAAAAGCTACGCAGTGCACCTTTAATATTATCCAACAAAACTATATATTTGATGTAGAAACATTTAGGAAAAAACACTGAGTGAGTCCAAACTTTTGACTGTATGTTATTATGTATTCTTATACTACTGGCCACCTCAGCCTATCCAGGGTCTATACACAATTATCCGGTAGAAACTGAGTCACAAAAACAACAATAAAACCCCCACAGACGCAGACAGCCTGAATAAACCAGCTGTAACAATAGAAGAATCCACACTCATGATTCTGGCCTTACATCATACTGACACACTGTATTCTCACCCTCCTCTCATCTTCACCGCCTCCTCCTCTTCTCTCTCTCCTTCTTCATCAGTTGTCACATGTTCTTTCACTCACGTCCCATTTTTTCGCCATTCGTCCTCCAACATTCGCTGACAACAGAGAACGAAACACTGAGACACAAGGCGCTGACATTTCCAAGGCTGCTGCAAGCAATCTGCCACTCTTACAGATCTGTGGTTGGGGAAGAGTGGATATAAAAACAGGACGCTTGGCAAACATGCAAGAAAACAATCCAAACAAATTGTCAAAGTTTTAAAGTCCTTGTTTGTGCTTGTGCGAGTGTGTTTCGCAATGCTTTTTTGTGTTCAGATGAGTTTGAGCTAATAAAAAGAATGCCCAAGGGGAAACTGACATTGCAAATGAAAATTAAAAACACAAGACATAATTGAAACTGGAGCTGAGCTGGCCTTGTATATTCCAGCTATCTCTCAAACTGCCACAACTGCCTGAAATGTGTTCTGCTCTGCTGTGGAGGAGTGAGGTGTAAAGCAGTTAGTGCTTCTCAAACAGTGGAACGGAAGCTGGGTGGAGTACTCACACTTCGAGATGGTTCCAGGTTCGACTCCCGAATCACCTGGGCCTTTCTGTGTGGAGTTTGCGTGTTGATAACCTGGGTTTCCTCCAGGCACTCTCACTCCCCTCGGTGCCGTACAGCAGAAGCTCACTTCTCCTGACTGATTGCCTGGATGGGTCAAATGCAGAGAATTAAGTTCACTCAAAGGAATAATAAAGTAGGCCTTAACCTGTGGTATGTGACCCACAGCCAACGCCTCATCTAGTCAGATCTCAGAAGCTAAGCAAGGCAGGGTTTGGTTGGTACTTCGATGGGAGACCGCTGGAAACTCTAGGTGCCACAGGGGGGTGGCAGTGGTAAAAACTGTCATTGTGTCCTTAGGCAAGACACTTTACCCACATTGCCTAGTATGAAAGTGGCGTGTGCGTGAGTGTTGATGGCTGGAGGGGCCAAGTAACGCAATAAAATCTTATATATGCTGTTGTGTAGTGCTGCTAACACAGTGACATGTGACCACCAGTCCAAAAACATGGTTCTTTAACATTGTGAGCTGCAATGGATTGTTTTCATTTGTTTTTTACCACTGTAATAATTTATGGATTTGTAAATATTCAGAAATGCCTTCAAAAATGGAAGATGGAAATGGAAATAATTTATTTTCAACAACCAACAGAATACAGTTAATGACTTGGGCTTTTTCTTTTGTTCGCTCGCTTTGCAAAACAAACAATCATTTATATTTTTGAAAGCATTCTTTGTTTATAGCATTTTTTCACACCTGCTTAAAAGCTTTGCACAGTACTGTACATAACCTTTTCACGTCAAACATAAACAGTAGCCAACATTTAAGAACAGATTAGAGGTTAAGATACAGTGAATTAAGTTATGCTATTTAGTCGCTCCACACAGTTAATACTGTACTGCAATATTGCTGTTACAAAATGTGCCTGTCACAGCTAGTTTCAGTCTACTTTTAGCACAGGGCTGAGGTTTGACACTCTTCAAACAGGCAGAGAAAGGAGCCTATGTGGGAGGGCCCATCACTGCCTGAATACAGTTACAATCTAATGTTAATGTACAGCACCAGTATCTGTCCATTAATCTTTGACCTTTAAGTACACACAACAGACTGTCTCCACATCACCCACTGTTACATCATATTCCCTGTTGGATTACCAATCTCTATCTAATCCATAGCATCCCAACAGACAGTAATCTCAGAGTAATCCACGGAAGAGATGGAGCAACACAAGTCAATATTTCATCTGTAGCTGTCACGGTAACATAAAGTACAATACGAGACCATGGTGGATTATGAAGTGATGTACAGATGGTCAGTCATTACGTTATTATTATTTCTATTCGAATAGAATCAAATGCCTTTTATTGTCATGATACACATGTACAATCGACACTATACACATGCACAATGAGATTAAAGGCACCTCACTCTCTGGTGTTGTATAAGACTGAGTGAAACTCCACTGAGCACAATGCAGAGGTGGAAGAAACTGTCAAGAGCCAAATGAATACAGACTGCAGCTCCCTTTAACCAGTTTTCACCTTTTTTAAAAATACAGTTTCTCAAGTAATTACTGGATAAATTGTTGTCTATCATAATCAGTGTGTGTCAAACAATACTAAATGTGTAAGTTTAAAGCAGAACTCATGCAAAATGTACGTTTCAGAGCTTTTAACCATGTAGTAGTTGTTTCTCCTTCTCATTTACCCTCTCAGAGTTGTATTTGAAATAATTCATGCATGTCTGAGCAATGAGCTTTTTAACCACTTCAAGACGCCATATCAAATCAGATCAATCCCTCTTTTCACCACCACCGGCATGGGGCCACTGCTCTGTACTTACTAAATTCTCCAATTTTATTTTCTTAATCTGTGATAGACTGAGGAGTCTGAAGTGCCACAAAGTCATTTTGGAACAAATGAAAAAAATCTGATACTCGCGCGTGTGATTTGCAGCTTTTCATGGGAGCTGCAGACTCTTTGCTGTGATTACGTTAATGGTGACGTCAGCTCCCATTGGACACCACAGTTTTCTAACATGGACGTCAGTGGACTTGTTCATTTTATTAAGTCGTTTTAGAGGAATATTGCAATTTAAAATGTCCAAGTTATAACAATTATCCACGGGTGTCACAGATTATAACTATAACAGGCTCAAGCACAATATGTGTTCTTGTGTATTAACTAAACATGGCCTATCAAAAGATTCAGACTGTCTATAATTCTTCAGAATTGTAATTAAAAGGTACACATTCATTTTATTTTATTTTATAAAATTGTGTGCCACTTTCTAATTCATTACTAACCAACAATCTTATTTGATCAGTCTTATTTGTCAGCGTTCTTTTGGGTTTGCAATGGCCACTTTGGCAAATTTGACAAGAAATAAGAGCCTCCTTAGAGCCATTTCTCAGTATGAACATGTAGCCTATACCCACTTGATTTCATTTTTTATTTTTATTTTTTATTATTACTTTTACTGCAAAATAATTCACACTGCAAGTATTGTTAATGCGTGAATTAACTCCAACTATTCACATTTTACCCCCTATATTTTAGCAATATTTAAAAAGACAAAATAAATGCTGGAACACCCCCGTTTTCGTGACGAGTCTTACTCCAGAATGCACTTACTCATCACTTCCCCGGTTGAGAGCAGCCCACCTGCCCCCGCGGCGCACATGGCAGTGTCCCAGCTCAGCAGACACACTCAAAAGGCCCAAACCAACCTCCCCATGGTGCCACCATCTGGACAGGAACATGCTCCATCACCCACTCACCATCTCCATCTCCTTCCTCCAACGCCTCATCTTCAACAGTGATGTCATTCTGGCGGATGTATGTTGCTTTGTATGGGCCAAGTGTGGGTCTGTTGGCAAAAATAATATATAGGCAATTTAGAATGTCTTTTTTTCTACTGGGCAGACATTTTGTATCATATGATCCGTAGTGTGGACTAAATATGGGCTTGTCAAGAAATTTTGCTCTAACTGATTCCCAATGCAGTGGAATTCTGAATAAATTCTGTCCTATAGCTTTACACAATGCTATTTTAGATAATGACTACACTATAATTTGAAGTGTTTAATATAAACAAACAAAACAGGCTAATTTTACAGTTTTGAGCGAAAAAGCAACTGTGCAGATATTGGCCATTTATTTTAAAAAATAACTATACATATTAAAGCTTTTACAACACTGTGGGATAGATATATAAAAAATGGACTAAGGGAGTGTGACATTAACCGTAGCATTTGGCTCCAGTCAAATGAAGCTCACTGATGTTAAAAAGCAGTTAAAAAGGAAAATTTGGAGTTTAGTTCGATATTAGGAATTTATTTACAGACAAAATAGTGAAATAAAAACACCAGGATTTTAAGACCAAAATGACGAGTCTGACAGCAGCAGTTACAGAGTGAGGGGCAACAATCCTTCAATGTAAAGTCAATTGGAGTCGATGGAGCCGGAAGCGCCCCCTCGCTCACTTCCTGTTTGGAATGCGGTGGATAGAGGGTGAGCTATGTCCATTTATATATAGTCGATGACCATGAATAAAGAACAGGTTCTAGTTTGCCCTGCCAGTGTGATATTGCACCGTGGCAGCAGTGTCACCCAGTCGTTTCCTTATACAGTTAGCCTCAGAAATATTTGGACAGCAACACAAGCTTTGTCATTTTAACTGTTTACAAAGACATACTCCAAAAATACAATTATATAATTAATATGGGCTTAAAGTGCATACTCTCAGCTTCAGTTTGAGGGTTTCCACATCCAAATTGGAGAAAGGGTTTAGGAATTATAGGTCTTTACACTCTTTATACCTCTTTTTCAAGGGACCAAAAGTAATTGGACAATTGACTCAGAAGGCTGAAATTGACTCAGACGGCTTGTCTCTCGTTAACCTGTCATCAATTAAGTAGTGAAAAGGGCTGGGGCTGATTCCAGGTGTGTGGTTTTGCATTTGGAAGCTCTTCCTGTGACCACACAACATGCGGTCAAAGGAGCTCTCAATGGAGGTGAAGGAGAACATCCTGAGGCTGAAAAAAAGAAAAAAAAAATCAGAGAGATTGCAGAAATACTTGGAATAGCCAAATCCACAGTTTGGTACATTCTAAGAAAGAAAGAGTGCACTGGTGAGCTTGGAAACTCAAAAAGGCCTGGACGTCCACGGAAGACAACAGTGGTGGATGATCGCCGAATACTGTCCATGGTGAAGAAAAACCCATTCACAACATCTACTGAAGTGAATAATACTCTCCAGGAAGTAGGTGTATCTGTCTCAAAGTCTACAATTAGGAGAAGACTTCATGAGAGTAAATACAAAGGGTTCACTACAAGGTGCAAACCATTGATCACTGCCAAAAATAGACAGGCCAGACTTGACTTTGCCAAAAAACACCTCAACAAGCCAGCCCAGTTCTGGAAAGGTATTCTTTGGACTGATGAGACGAAGATAAACCTGTACCAGAATGATGGGAAGAAGAAAGTTTGGAGAAGAAAGGGAACAGCACATGATCCAAACCACACCACATCCTCTGTAAAACATGGTGGAGGCAGTGTGATGGCATGGGCATGCATGGCTTTTAAGGGCACTGGGTCTCTTGTGTTTATTGATGATGTAACAACAGACAAAAGTAGCCGGATGAATTCTGAAGTGTACAGGGCTATACTTTCTGCCCAGATTCAGCCAAATGCTGCAAAGTTGACTGGACGGCGCTTCACAGTGCAGATGGACAATGACCCAAAACATACAGCAAAAGCAACCCAGGAGTTCATGAAGGCAAAGAGGTGGAATATTCTGCAATGGCCAAGTCAATCTCCGGATCTCAACCCAATTGAGCATGCATTTCACTTGCTTAAGACAAGACTTAAGGCAGAAAGACCCAAAAACAAGCATGAACTGAAGGCTGCTGCTGTAAAGGCCTGGCAAAGCATCAAGGCGGAGGAAACCCAGCGTTTGGTCATGTCCATGGGTTCCAGACTTCAGGCAGTGATTGCCTCCAAAGGATACGCAACAAAATATTTAAAAAAAAAAAAACATTACAGTCTGCACTTCAATTCTGTTCAAGATGTTTCATTTCAAATCCAGTGTGGTGGCATGTAGAGCCCAACTCATGAAAATTGTGTGTCTGTCCAAATATTTCTGAGGCTAACTGTAACTCTCCAATCTCCCCCTACTCTAAATAGTTTTGCAACTCTTAAAATTACATCATGACAGAGATCCAACTGTCTGGGGGAGTCACATGATTGCCCCCCCATTGTACTTTGTAATTATGTGACTAGTGATAGAAGAAAACACAGAGCTTCTATATAGATGAGACTTCGTTTTAAAGAGGCGTACAAAAGACTGGCTCTTTTTGTATTTATTTAAACAATGGAAGCCAATTGGAGAACTAAATTTAAACTAAACACAGAGAGAAATTACCAAGAGTGTGGGAGAGTGTTTACCCAATGAAATGATGCATAATCCAAATACAACTTTACACTAATAGCCTCATTTAAAAGCAAAGTGTTATTAAGATGCCAGATATTGTTGTAAGTTTTGTGCAGAGCTAATTATAAACATGCGTAAAAAATTAGAAAGAAAATGATCTGATTCTGATCCCAATCTGATTCCATCCTTTCATGGTAAGGAAGCATTCTAAAGAGTCACATCTCTGGTAAAAATATGCCTGATTCTGATTGGATGAAAAAGGTCACACTGTCATTAGCTTCTATTTATTTATGTTATTACCTGAGACAATGATATGTGAAGTTCAGTGGCGGAAGGTAACAAAGAACAAAAGGAAAAATACAATACTTAAGTACAATTTTTTCAGCGTGTGTACTTTACTAAGTACATTTGACAGTGGATACGTTTTACTTCACTACATTTGAGGGCACGTATCTGTACTTTCCACTCCACTACATTTCAGATCTGGACTAAAAAGTAAAAAGTATTTCTCCTTATGGTTTGAGACCTGCTGAAATGGCTGAAATGTATTTTTAGCACATTTAATTTGAGTTAACTTTGAGCACAAAAACAGCTAGAAAATTTAAGAAGTCAACTGAATCACTGAAGCTAAATTCTTTATCAAAATCACTACATTTGATGGTTTAACTTTCTAAAAAGTCTCTGCAAAATAGTTTCACTTTTTACTCTTAAAGCACATTTTTAAACAGATACTTCAATACTTTTACTTAAGTCAGTTCTTTCCCGTGATGCTTTTACTTGAATAATTTTTTGCCCCTGTATCTGTGCGTTGTGTATTGTCCACTACCTGCTTGTTTCTACGGAGATGTCATTGGTCTGCCTGGAATGTACCACAGTATACAGCTCTACCTTACATTTATTCCACTACAGATGGTTTTAAGCTCAAAAATACCTAGAAAAACAGACTGAGACTGTGAGTGGGGTCGCCTCTCCACAGATCTGACCTGTAACTTGGTCTGGTTTGGAAGACAGAAAGGTTTAATATCATACTGTGAAACATTCCAGACAAAGCAGTAAAGTAAACATAAAACATTTGACAGACTCTCCACTAGAAAAGTTTCACAATGCACCTTTAAGTAACACAACTGAGTACTTCACTCATCACTGGTAAAATTTATAGATTATTTATGGCAATGTTGGGCGGCTCCGTGCTGTTTCACTTTCAGCCTGTTCACAATGCAAATAAAAAATGTATTTCCTTCATATTTGACAACATTTGAAGCTCATTCTTTATAAGTAAACATTGCTTATTCAAATGTTATTGGCTCCAGTGTAGATTTAACTATTCATTTCAACCGTGCATTTCATACTCGGTGTACGTTCGGCTAAGATCCCCGACGGTACGTAGCGGCAGTAAAAAGACTGTCATATTGATTTACATAATCCTGTACTGATCTTCTCTTGCATCCACTTAGCTCTCTCACACACACACACACACACACACACACACACACTGCAGCGCTTATGCAGTACACACCTGTGAGGCCCCAGTGCCGCTGGATCACCTCTGGCCCAGGTCTGGTGCTCTATTGCATTTGATATATTTTGATTACATTTGGCAGGCTAATGGTGGGCTAATCGCTGTGAGTCTCTACACTATAAGTATCACAAATGCGGCCATTTTGTTCCAACAGCATCTAATTTTTTCTCATTTAACAACTACTGTCAATGTATGTAATGTATTTATCTTTTATTTATCTTGACAAGAATCAGTTAAAGACAGATACACGCGATGTAGAGACAGGGGTGGGGTGCGGGAGGTTTTTATTTTTAATTTTTATTTCATGTATATATGTCTGTATGTATGTATATATGTACGTATGTATGTATTTTATTCATTTATTTATTATATTTTTTGTATAAGGTGAGACACTACAGGTGAATTGGAAAAAAAATCTTAAATTTAGAGTAACATCTCCTCTAGTTTAGTCACATAAATGTAAGAAAAATGTATTACAAGTTTTTCATCATGTTTTATTTTGTGTAAGAACAGCAAAAACATTTAAAACAGAAACATGAAAAGAGCCGAGTTTTAATTTCATGCTAAAAACATACAATGGGCTTTCTGAATATCTTATTTGGTATTTGAGTAAACTAAATCTGACTGAAAATTTGCCTAAAAATTTTAATTTGCCTCATTTTTGGAGTTAAAACTTTCATAAATCAGACTTGGAATTAGACATCCAAAAATCCTTCTGTGCATTTCTTGTTAATTTAATCTGTGTTCTTGTTTTTTTTTTACTCGTCTTTAATAGCACAGCCCTACTTCCCATTCGGTCGTATTATTTTGAAATGTGAGCTAGCCACACTCAGCCTGCAGCACTTGACTTTTTGGCTTGAGAAATCTAATATTGATGTGGTCCGAGAGCCACAGGTGCTGCAGAGAATGTGGCCGAAGAACACAGAGCCCTGCAGGGAGAGCCCTCATTGAAATTCTGTTCAGGTGGGCTGCAGGAGCGTTCATATGTTGTGCTGAAACACAATCTCACAGCAATAACTCAGAAAATGACTCTGAGAATGATGCTGTGTAAATACTGCAGTGTAAAATGGCCACCCTGCACTGAGGCGACTGGTATTTGCACAAGTTATAGAAGTGAATTTTTCTTCTTGTTTTGACGGGTTTTGCTTAACTTTGCGGGTAACTGGACAATATGCAACTAAAATAATCATTCAAAAGCATGCTCATAGCTACAAGTTGTATTATATTTTCACCAGAGACGGTTATATAAATGGACATTAGCTGCCGCGTTACAAATAGGAAGTGAGGATGAGTGAGTAACTTCAGGCTCCATCAACTCTGGCTCCAGTTGATTTTATCACTCCCCTCTCTGTATCTGCTGCAGCAAGCCTCATTATTTTGGTCTTAAAATGTTTGTATTAACCCCTCTCTGCATGATTCTGGTGTTTGTTTTTATTCCTTATGTAGAACTCGGCTCCAAATTTGCTCTTATAACTGCCAGTCTCTGTGAGCTTCATTTGACTGGAGCTGAAAGCTGTAGGTGATGTTAGTCCACTTCTTTATACAGTCTATGATTTTTACTTATCAAAACTTGGTGTAAAATTCTAGCCAAAAAGAGATGTGTAAATTATAAACTTTATGGTTTGAATGTTCCTTCCTTACTATTAGAAACCAATGGACAAACAGAGCAGTGTTATGGAAATTCGACGTAGCTGCTCGCTTTAAAACAAAACCCAATTTTATCTTTGGACTCCCCAGCGCCAGTCAAGGCCGTCTCAGCCGCCCTGAGAGCAGCAGCGAGAGCCTGACCCCCTTCCCAAAATCCCTCGCAGCTTCATCCCGACCTGGTGGGCGGGTCTGTTTCTGGACACTGCTACTGAACCATCTCCACCTCCCTGACTCCTCCTCCTCCCGGTTGCAATGTCGTGTCATAATTTAATGTTGTGTCATAATGTATATATGTGTTCATTTTGTTGTTCTTCCTCTATTTTCCTTCTTTCTCTGTAGTAGTTAGTTATAGTTGTTATAGTTAGTATAGAGAGTTATGAAAGATGGTATAGAGATAGAGTTATGAAAGCTAGTATGTCACGGTAGTAATCTCATATTTTCCTGCTTCAGTTAGTAGTAAATAAAGATAGTTATGTCACAGTTAGACTCACTTGTTTAGTTCAGGTTATGTGGGATAGTCACAGAAAGTAATCTCTAGACTCATCTGTTTAGTTTAGCTTTGTGGGGGGTGGAGGGTGGAGGGGAAATGTGGGACTGTTCTTTTGTTAATCACTGTAAAGCGCTTTGTGTTGCATTTTAGTATGAAAAGCGCTCTATAAATAAAGTTTGATTGGTTGATTGATTGATTGATTGATTAGCAGGCTTGCATCTCCACAAACCTGACTCTTTTTAGCCTTATCCAATGTCATGGAGAATATTCCGAAGTATAGTTTTAACTTTCCATTAACATTTCCATTTTGCTTTAATCTACGTCTTGACAGAAATCTAATATAGAAATGAATTTCGATGGAGCAGGCTGCCCAACTGTTGGATACAAAAACAAAACAAAAAAACACACCGTTGGCCCTTGGACGATGGATTAACTTTATCTGGACAAAGTAGCGTAAAACAACACACTGTTATCTGAAAAGGAAAAGGAAAATACCAAAATGTACATGTATGTATATGCCTGCATAAGGTGTATGTAAGTGCACCTTGGGGATTTGGCGCAAAAAAATTTGTATATATGCAAATATTTATATGTGCAAATTGGTTTTGAGAGCCTTAAGGTGTAAATACAAATACACATGCACTGTTTTGAGAAACACCATCCCTTGTTGCTTTTTTCTCTTGTATATGTGTTGGTTGTTTTGTTGTGTTTTATGTTTGTTTTGTTGTTGCAGAAAATTACAAAAATATATATAAAAAAAGAAATCTAATATAACAAAGAAAAGAAGCCAAGGTTACTGTCTTAAGTATTCAAATTCAAATAACTTTATTTATCCGTTAGGAACTTCGTTTGCAGACAGAGCACCAGCACAAGTGAAGACTCCACACAAACATTAATAAAAAGTAGCTGTGTTTATGTAATGTAGTGCTGTCACCATACTAACATATAAGTCTATGTGCTCTTATATTTGTTCTGATACAGCTCAAGATTATTCTAAAGCTATTCAGAAAAGGTTCATTTCATGACTTCTTTAGTAGTATTGATACCTGCTCAAATGAGTATCTAGTTTCGATACTAGTTTTATCATCAATCTGATTTTTGATACTTTTGACAACCCTAATGTAAAGTACCAATAGGCAATTATTATACTACCAATACACAAGGTTCATGAATGTAAGCTAATAATGACTTTTACTGATATTTTGCACATCGTCTGACTTGCAGCTGTATTACTCTATCTCTGCCTCTGGTCCCTCAGTTCTTCAGAACACAGTAAGTTTAGACCCACCTCTGTCTGTACTTGGTTTTCATCTTTTGATTCCTTTGATACTATTCTATTACACAACATCTCAGACGCTTTCTTCAGCTTTGTAGATCGTGTGATGAAATAGAATCAAGTCTAAAATTCTGAACAGCAAGTACGTAAAAAAGTAAAACTGGATCTTGTTTTTTCTTTATGTTTACTGTGGTTCTTTACTACAGCTGATAATATTGTGTTAAATACATAGGCTGTATATATAAATACACATAGAGTGAGCATGGACATTCCCTGCGGGGGGGATGCTAACTCCAGACTCCGCTCTGTCTGAAGCTCTATTACGCAAATTGGGATTTAATCTGGGTTTTATTTGAACACAATTGAAAGAGCTGATTTAGTTGGAATTACAACAGGGGAGATGATTTGTGCTGTTAATCGAGTCTCTCACACATGAAATCACAGGCTCCTGGAAATGTGTTTGGGGTTTTCTAGACTTTCTTAAATCTTGTTGCTTGCTAAAGTGTGCATAGTGTCTCCATGGTAACTAATGAACATTCAGCCATAAAGATACATGTAGAACACCCCCAGCCTGACAGCACTGCAGAGTATCAATTGATGCACACTGTCATATCTAAACTAAAGTAGAAATGTATTTTGGAATGAGAGATCACACTATCCCAACTGCTTTAAACATGTTATTAAAGCCACAATTTTAAACTGTACCGATATTTAACTATAGTATGTATAAATAAGTGGACTGATTGAGTGTGACGTCACCCAAAGCGATCGCTCCAGTCAAATGAAGCTCACCAAGCTTGCAGCACAGGAGTGAATTTGGAGCTGAGGTCCATATTAGGAATAGGAATTAAAACAGCAGGATCAAACAGAGTGGGCTAACATGGACATTTTAAGACCAAAATGAGGAGGCTCATTAGATGGAGTTGAAAGCGTGTTGATCGTCAGGTGTGAAGTATCCATATGGTGTCTAGTCTTTTTACTTCTAATTCCACCATAAAATGTGCTGATACATTAAATGCATCTAAGAAGTAACCAGTGTGTTCAACTATTTATAAAGATGCATCGGGAGCAGAAATGAGGACATACACAGCAGCTGTAGCAGAACCCCAAAAGGAGCAGTGGAGACTGGGGAGAGTCAAAAAACACTTCAGAGGCCAAGTAAACAGTTTGTTATAGACTTGATTAAACAACCCATATTATACTATTTTCTGATCTATGTTATAATGTTACTTATTTCTATTTTATTTATACCTTTACTTGTACCTATACATCTATATAATAATGCCTTTGACACCAGTCTCTTGCTATTTTTGCTGCTTATTTAGAATTTATTATCATCATTTATATTTTTCTGTTTGTTGTTATAATATATTGTCATGCGTGAGCTACTGTGTCCCATGTAATTTCCCTTGTGGATCAATAAAGTTTGTCTAAATCAAAAAGTCTAATGTTCTTTCTTCATCAAAACATACCCAGAGTTGTGTTTTGTTTCATTCACACACGTTTAACGCGCAAATCCTGCATATTTTACATTTCTCTCAAACAAAAAACACTCTGATCCACTTTGGAATGTCATGTGGTGATACAGGAAGTGCTCCACTGTGTTTTAAGCTCAATACAACTTCACCAGAAACATTTGGATAATTTCAGTCATGGAATTGCCCTTAAAGCACCTACCCCGCCCTTCATTCTTGCTACAATTGAGTTTATCTAGGATTGTCATTTCATATGCAAAAATTCAATCACACCTACTCACAAAAGGATATCGTGGCCCCAAACTGAGAAGGTGAGACTGGAGCTCGGGAAGAAGAAGAGACAGCTTTAATCACCAATGTAGCAGCTGTAAAACAAAACACACTGAAATTATATTAGAAACTACACAGTCAAACTTTTCTTGAGCACTTTAGAAAACATCTGTTTGCACCGACCCGCTGCACCCATCCAATTTCCAATATTGGCTGGTGGTTTACAATGGACAAAATGCGAAATAATGAACTACGTATGTTTATTACTAAGTAGTAGAAAAAAGCATACTGTATCTCCATTAAACAGACCAGAATTTAATAGTAGATGGGCGTGTCTAAAAAGTTGCAGTATTGTTACTTCGTGAAATTATCTTGTAGCAGTAAATAAAGTATTTGTTGATTAGATAAATAACAAAATACTGTATAAGTCTGCACTATAATCAGTGGTGGAAGAAGTAATCATTTTGTTACAGAAGTAGTACAGATACCGAAACAAACAAAAACCTCAAGTAAAAGTATAACATGAAAAAAGGAACTTGAATAAAAGTATTAAAGTACCAGTTTAACAATGTACTTAAAGAAGAAAAAGTACAAATATTTTGAGCATATTTTGAGGTTTTAAAAGGCTTCAAATAGATTCATTAGGTCTCGAACAATCATACAAAATACTTTTACTTTGCAGTACAGCTCCTGCTCCAAGTGAAGTAAAAGAATTGTAAAACAAATTAAAACTGACTTAAGTACAAATACCTGAAATGTATACTTAATTACAGCACTTTTACTTCTTTACACTCAACCACTGACTCTACTTTTTTTTTTATTCTTTCCAGCTTTAGCGGCCAAACATAAAATACAATCTAAATGTAACAAATACTAAAAAACTAAAGCAATAAAGCAAAAGTAACCCATCAGTAGAGTACAGTGAAAGTTGTTTAGTCGTACGGCATCCTTCTTACAAATGTATAATGGTTTCAGTCTGCAGTTTAGTTTCCTATTGTTGCTTCTGGAACAAAGAAGAGCAAGTGCGCAGCCTGCCTGAATACTGAGAGGGGGAGTGTGAATATGACTGTAGTGCGAGATTGCTGACTCAGAGAAAGTGTGAAAAGTGGGAGTTTACACATTATTATTCGAGATTTATTTTTGAGACAATGTTCAATGCGTAGAAGTCTTTATCAGTGGCCTACCAAACGCCGTTGCCAGGTTTGTCTTAAATAGTGTTTTGGGGTAGACAAAGAATACGTTGAAAAATCTTCAGTCGTTTTCTGTTCATATTTTCACTGCACTGCGTCCCCAAAGAGTTCCCCCCTCCCATCTGCTCAAAGTTAATTATGGCGCCATGATGATGCAGAAAATGAATACAGTTTCGCATCAGTTGTTTAGCTTTAGATCCACATTTTGCATCATATTATATCATCTTTGCAGTCTGATCTGATGTAGAACTGGCTATAGACCTAAATCTGTTTCTTTAAAAGGTCCTATATTATCCAGAATTGACACTTGTGAATTCTAAGCCACGTTATAACGCTGTTGCCTCGTCAAAACATACCCTGAGTTGTGATTTGCATCATTCACACATGTTTGAGGAATCCTTTATTATGTCTGTCTAGATTTTTAAAGCTCAAAATGCCATGTCCCACCTTGTGATGTCATGTAGCGCTAGTTTCCAAATTTCCATCTCCCTTTTACCCTTTTGTTTAGTCGAGATTGGAAATTCCAGGGCTGAAATGATCCAAGTGATTCTAGTGAAGGTGCATTTATCACGTGACATCACAAGGTGTTTCTGTTTAAGACAAGAACTCGGTGGAAATATGCAGGATTTGTGTTAAACATGTGTGAATGAAACAAAACATAACTCTTGTTTGCATGTTTGTGATGATGAGTAAAAAAAATGAGAACATATCACAAAATAGTGTAATATGGGCCCTTTAACACCAACGTCAGTCAGGTTTATTGACAACGCTATGAGCCTAGAGCCGTCATTTTCACTTGAAAACATATGAATAAATAATATGATTAAATATTTTTCAAAACAATATTAAAATTTTGGTAGGCTATTCGCAGAGAGCAGCGCAGGCGGGGAGGAGAGAGGATAGCCTACTTCCTGTCTCCATATATGTCCTGCAGTCTTTTTATTTATTTATTTATTTATTTATTTATTTATTTATTTATTTATTTATTTATTTATTTATTTATTTATTATTATTATTATTATTATTATTATTATTATTATTATTATTATTATTATTATTATTGTCGCCTTTCTGCTTACATGAATATTAACTAATCCCTTAACATTCTCCTGGGTTGCGCAACAAGTGGCCAAAAGTTCACGAGGTTTGGAAATGGTTAAGGTAAAGGCACTTCTTTGCGCTAATGTATGAAAGGGCTATAGGGCTTTGCGGCGCTACAGTCGCGCAGTGCACAACTTTGGACTCATACTTCGCGAGTGTGTTTTTAAGTGGCTACTGCATCTTTCTTTAACTTTTCTCTTGTGTGAAATATGCGCAAATTGTTCTTCAAATGACTAGTGAATTTGTGTGCTCCTGTCCTGTGCGTAATGAGCCTGCGTGGCCATTATGCTGCGCCGGCCTATCCATCCATGGCGCACATCAGCTCTTCCATTAGCGCTGGTCTTTCCTCCTCTGCTCTGTCAGCTGTTTGGTCTGATAATTGTGCCCTAAAGTAATACTACTGCGGTTTGTTCCAGAGCCTGACTAGGACATCGCAGGGCTCATCATAGAGGTGTGTAACAGTAACAACCCCCTCATGCTCCCGCCGACATGTTAGGTGTCACGATATAAGACGTGACATAAAATGTAAATTCTCATTTGTGCAAACTGTTTACAAAAGTTTACATGATTTTGAACCAGTTCTCCATTCACCCGCATTTTACATGTTCAAATCTTGTTGTTCTGTAAACTTCTTTTTTTGTGTGTGTGTGCCATTTTTACAGGTGAGGAAAACAAGAGATAAGATTGCAAATATTGCCAATGATGTTATTACAAGGCCAGGAGTCAAGTACAGAAAGCAATACCATGAGGTTCAAAAAAGACGGAATCTAAAGGCTGCCCTTAAAAGCAGAAAGGAGAAAGCAGTCAAAACGCTTGAAAAATGGTTGAGGACACGTCCCTGGGGTTTGCAGGATTTGATATTGGCCTTCAGGGTAATCATTTAGGCCCATTTGACAGTAGCATACTACAGAAGCAGACACAAATGTAACGTTGCTGTTACAGTGAAAGAGGATCATCCTGCTGAAGAGGAGCCAGAGTTAGAGGGAGATGGAGTGGAGCTTGGAGAGGACCACAGTGTGGAGCAGCAGGGAGCAGAGCAGGCAGCAGCTGTGACCCGCTGTGCCTCCTCTGTGAACAGTCTGCAGCCAGAGCAGCTCCCTTTCTTAGGTGCACAACAGAATGGCTTTAAGATGTTAGAGAGAGAACTATTAGGAGAGAGGCAGGATATTTCCAGCCTCAACACTTGTGTGAACCACATAGAATTCCTGCTGCAGCCCATTGGACATGTCGCAGACAGCTTGGCACAGATATCTACAGCTGTTGAGAGCTTCTCCAATCAGCAGAGCAGTGTGTTTCCACCAAACAAATGCAGTAATATGGACTTTTTGGGCTTGCAAAAATGCACTTAAACATTCGAACTGAGATGAGGGCTGCATAATGTTTTATTTTGAACCTGTTGTTCTGGCATTAGTTTTCTAGACAAGAGAACTTTGCTTCACTTCAGCTCTGGGTTGGATTCCCGGGCCTTTTCTGTGCAGTTTGCAGGTTCTCTTGTTTCTGTGAGTTTCCTCCTGTAAATGTTACAGCCAAGGTATTCCTGGTCGAGCCTAGCAACAAGACAACGAAGGTGGGTCCCTGCTCCTGTTGGGGTGCTCCAGTGGGCATTGAAGGATGTAAATGCAGAATACAATAACGTGTACCTTACCTTAATATTATTGAGAATAAAATCAGATATAAGCATTTATCAAGTTTCTTGGTGCAAGAAATTAGAAATAACTTATATGTTATTTTTGTACGTTAAACATCATGAGATTACTTGGCCTTATAAGGTGGCTCACTATGTTTTTAAACTTTATACACCAGACAGACTAATAATGCAGGATTACTCAGACCTGTGTGAATGAAACAAAACACAACTCCAGATATGTTTTTGATGAGTTAAGGTTTAAAACTTACAAGAGTAAGTTTTGCATAATATGGAACCTTTAAACAACTTTAATCAGACCAAGGCAAATTCACAAATTATAAACTAGGCAATACAGAGTATATGTGCATCTGTCAACACAAATAAGTTTGAAGAAAAATAGTCCAAAAGTGGTGGCACTCTGTGAACACAGGCATGCATTCGTCTTGGATTATGCACACAGCACTCACTCTAATGAGTGTTACTTGTATTCCAGTTTGTGATCACAGCTCCTGTGCTAGCTGAGCTCTCCTCAGCTCTGCTGCTGAGTCTGTGGTTCGATCAGACAGGGGCCGGTGCATGGCATTATCCAGTCTTCTCACGCTCTTTATCGTATCCTCATCCACATACTCCAGGCATCCATGACGTAGAGCCATGTTATGCAATACACAACTTGCCACAAAGAACATTCCAACTTTCTGCGGGCTGTACCATAGTGTGCCAAATGGCTTGTCCAAGCATCTGAATCGCTTTTTTAGCATTACGACTGTTTGATCGATTGCATTGAATGCTTCTAAATGCAAAATGTTAAATAAGAGTTCTGGTTTGGTCTTGGGCCTGCCAAACGGAGGTATGAGCCATGATTTGAGTGGGTAGGCAGTGTCTCCGAGCAGCCATCCATCTGGGGCCGGCCCCTTCTCAAACAGGGAGGGGATCATAGATTTTTCCAAGATGCAGGAGTCTGGCGTTGTAGCAGGGAAATCGGCATTCACTTGTGTTATTTTACACGAAGCATCACAAATGATTTGGACATTGATTGAGTGGGTTCCTTCATTATTAATGTACTCTGCAGCATTGTCAGCCGGAGTACGCAGCACCACATGTGTACAGTCGACTACACCGAGCACATCGGGCACTCCAAACTTCTGTTTGAACTCCTTCCTCACATCGGCTTGACTCTCATGTGTGTTGGGAAAAACAATGAAGTCGGCAGCATGTCGCACCAGGGCCTTGGAGACTGCAGTGATGGCACTGCTCACAGCTGTTTGAGAGATGCCTCCTGTAGAACTCAGAGGATTCTGCATAGAGCCAGTGGCAAAGAAATGCAGAGCAGTTATGACCCGTACTGCCACAGGGATGTTGTAGGGGCAGGACGGGCTCTTGGAGGACACATCCTCTGCCAGCAGGTGACACACCTCAGTAACCACCTGACGGGAGAGATGCAGACGGTGAAGGCACTCCTGCTCTGTGAGAGAGAGGTATGTAGTTCTGTTCTTGTGGACTCTCTCCTTCCTCCTCTTCACAGCAGTCATTTTCATACCAAGAATGTACTCCATTTAAATCTGCAAAAAGATCACAAAATGAGGCTACTGCATGCAGGTGCTCTTTTTTAATTCATTTTTTCATGCAGCAAATTGTAACCTAAACCTCATAAGTACTTTGAGGGTAATGGAGTAACTTACATGAAGTTGTTGCTGTGTAGGCTCTGATTCACGCACAGACCCCTGGGATGTCTCTGGGATGTGTTGCTTGTGAAAAAAGAAGGCGGAACTTGGGGGAGGAGGGGCGAAGTTTGTGAGCAGGAATCTCTTTTGTTCAGCGACGCAATGGCGCACTTAGTTTGGCCATTTAAACTTTAAAATGACTATGACTAGGCTAAAATGGTTAGCATATTTCATTTCAGATTTATTGTACTAAATTTTTCACGAACATTTAAACTAGGCCAAGTTAGTAAGCACCATACAGGCCTGAGCCACCTTCACAGTCAGAACAAGAAAATCTGTGGTGTTTCGGGAGCGTGTTCAAAAGATTGAATTGCTGTAGTAAAGTCTTCTAAAAAAAATATTAGTCTTCTAAGTTATGAGATATTAAAATGGTTGCTTGCAGAGAAAGCCATGTTTTGCGCTTGACATAACTTCTGTTTTATTTCACCCATTTAACTCATTTTACCCCCCATTGTTTAACATAAGTTAAAGTGTTTCCGAGCCAGTTTACCTTTTCGCTAATACTTTTTACTTGTACTTTGTTATCTCTCTTTCTGAGTGATCATCAGTCCCAATATTTCATTAAACAGTGAAACTCAGTGGTAAAACCACACAATAAAATGGTTAAGACACAAATCCACTATGGAAACCAAAGTGGGTGAATTATTATTTTAAGTCCCAACAGGGAAAACTCAAAACTTTTCTCGCGGGTGTCCCCTAGCGCGGGCGGGGCTTGGAGGCATGTTACATAGAAAAGAAAAGTATTTGGCACCCTTCCCCCTTGACCACCCCAGTCCAGTGCGCTGCTCTGCGCCACAGTCACCCGAGGAGGAGCACATGTGGCGGCGGGTTACGATAAACGTGGCGGATTTACCGCGGAGTCGTAGGTGTTTGCGCTTCACGGATGCAGAAGTTACGCTGCTCGCGGATGAAGTTAAGAAGCGCAAAAATATCATTTACGGCAAAGACAACATCCCCCCGAAACTGCACCAGGTGTGTACAACTCTGAGAACCACCGAGTCACTTTAATGTTGCCCAGATCTTACCAAACAATGGGCCTTTTTTATCCTTTTTGGCCACAGCAGCCGCATCGTTCGGTCTATGCGCCGCACACAGCGCGTAAACACGTGATTTGACCGTGGCTCTTGCTTTTCTGCATAAAATGTAAGAATAAACGGGGTTTTAGCTTCCGGTTACAGACAATATTTTGATGACTTTTCACCTTCTAATACATGTTTTACCTTTGCTTTAAAATGTGAATTGATATGGCAACAGTCCTAGTTTTTAATCTTTCTGAAACCGAGGGACAGGCTATTTATCTAACTGACTTTAAATTCTTGTTGACCTGTGTTGTTTAGGCCGTGTTTAAATCCAGATCCTTTGTGTTTGCCTTGGACAGGTGAGGCTGGCATGGGAGGAGATTGCGCAGATTGTCTCGTCACTGTCTGGCATCCGGAGAAGTCCTGACCAATGCAGAAAGCGATTTAATGACATGAAGAGAAGAGGACAGCCCTTTACCCCGGAGGTGCTTCGCAGAACACAGAGGGCTGTATTTCCACACAAGGGAGAGTCGCCCGTGCTTCCACGCAAGAGAGGACGGCCATCAAAGAACCGAGAAAAAGCCAAAGAGACCGTGTGTTCAGAACTAGAATCTAAAAAGAATCTGGAGCCACTGGATTTGGAATTCGAGGTTCATGGTAATGACACTTGCATTTCAGTTCAGGTTAGGTCCAGTAATATTTGGCCACACAGTAAACCAAGTGTTGTCACTTATGATCACTTATCAACTTAAACATATTCAGGCAATTTGATAAGGTGTATAATCAAAGGTGAAATCATTCTGTATTTCAAAGACCTTTTCAAAATGACCACCGTGCTGTACATGCCCTTTATCGCTGTGCCAAGTGTTCTGCTCTCTCAAAGAAGTTCTCACATGGGCCAGTGCTCTGTAAGACAGTCAGGCCTGTTCTTAAGGACTGATCATCCTGTCACTGACAGTGTTGAACCCCTCCCTCTGGGAAGTGTTGTTGTGTCATTAAATGCCCCATATCTCACTATAACAGGACCTTCTCACCACAGACTGTGGTAATTTTAAAACAATTCACTTTAAAAGTGCAACTGGTCCTTTAATTGGCCACACCGGCTTGTCAAAGCCTGATCCTGTCAGATCTCAGAAGCTAAGCAGGGCTGGGCCTGGTTAGTACTTGGATGGGAGACTGTTGGGAATTCCAGGTGCCACAGTGGAGCGCCAGTGGCAAAAACTGTTGTTGTGTCCTCAGGCAAGACACTTCACCCACATTGCCTAGTATGAAAGTAGTGTGTGCATGGCAGGACTCCCTTGAAAAAGAGATTAGTAATCTCAATGGGACTTTCTTGGGTAAATAAAGGTAAAAAAAATCTTTTTAGTATATTCATGTAGTGCATTAGTCGTTTCTGTATGGTTTGTGTTTCCTTGCAGTTTGACTGGAGTGCACATTGGACTTCTCAGACATTTTTTTAGTTCTAGTTTATACATTCTATACTGAACTATATTACATTTCAACCACTTCTAACACTAACACACTGTGACACTGTGCAGCTCCTATAGAAGATGACCCAGACTATGAACCGAGCCAGAAGAAGCGAGCGGCGGTGAAGCCAGTCATACCTGAAGTGCTAACCCACCCAGTCCCACCGTCCCCTCGCGCGACCCCTTCGCTGCCCGAACTCAGGAGCAGCGCAGGGGTGAAGGGGGAGGAGAGGCACCCCTTCTTGGAGCTGCAGCAAGCGGGCTTTGACATGCTGCAGAGGGAGCTGTCGGGCTTCAGGGACAGCATCACGAGTCTGGAGAGCCGCATGAGCCAGATAGAGGTGCTGCTGAGGCCCATCGGTCACATCGCCAACAGCCTGTCTCGTATCGCCGATGCTGTGGAGCGCCTCACCTGTCCCCCATCGCCTTAAAGGTCCAATATTATGCAAAAGTGACTGAGTTTTAAGGCATTCTAGAATGTTGCTACCGTATAAAAAACATACCCAGAGTTGTGTTTTGTTTCATTCACATATGTCTGAGTAACACTTTATTAGTCTGTCTACACCTCCAAAGCTCAAATGTCCCGTTCTACCTTCTGATGTCATATAGTGGTAGTTTTCAAGTGAAGAGCTACATTTTCTCTTTTTGTTCAGTAGAGATGGGTAAATCCAGGTCTGAAATTATCCTAATGAAATTATCATAACATCACAATGTGGAACAGAGTGTATTCTGTTTTAGAGAGGAACCCAGCCAATATATGCAGGATTAGTTTCTTAAACACGTATGAACGAAACAAAACACAGCTTTGGGTATGTTTCTGACAAGGAAACGACATTATAATATCAAAAAATACTGTAATACGGGCCATTTAAGAACCTCTACAACTACGTATCAAGACCAAAGTAAGTTTAGTTTAGTAGGGCAGACTGAACTGTGACTAACCGACTATAAAAATAATTGTCATATTTTGATAATTGGACTCTTTAATTGGACTATACAGACATTACTGAAACAAAATGTCAAAAATAATGAACAGTTAATGATTAATAACACTTTATTTGTAATTATTATATTTAGAGGCCTTGAGTCACCATATTTCAACCATTGTTTTGTTGATAATCTATTTAAAAAGTAGGGAAAAAATGAAATAATAATTTGGCTAGTCAAATAATTAGCAAATACATAAAGCTTGTCGCAGCCCACCTAGTTAGTACTCCAAATGCGATACTTGTAGGGCCTTATCTCATCTTATTTGCTATTGTGAAGTGCCCCTTGAACCCCCACAGCTCACTCCTCACCTTTTATATGCAAATCTGACACAGCGTGGACCTCCTATCAAATATGGAAGGAACCACTGCAGAGGAGGTCTAGAGGAGGTGGTATCAAAGGTCCAAGTTAAAGTTTGTTTCCATTTTCAGATTCAGTGTGTAGTCGTAAATTCCCCAGAGAAGAAAGCAAGGGCGCAAGCAAGACCAATAACTGGATTAAAGCTGAGCTGAAAAAATAAATTAACACTGGAGTACAGACCAAGAAGAGCCAAATAG
Source organism: Odontamblyopus lacepedii (assembly GCA_034769755.1). Classification (NCBI taxonomy): domain Eukaryota; kingdom Metazoa; phylum Chordata; class Actinopteri; order Gobiiformes; family Gobiidae; genus Odontamblyopus; species Odontamblyopus lacepedii. Next base: position 26,743,110 of record CM068351.1, on the reverse strand, counting down.
CAAAAAAAAGAAACTATTTTGAGTTTCATGATAAATACGCTTTATTTGTAAATATTCTCCAGAAGCCTATTCTAACTTTTTATCTCGGTTAAGAGAATCTGAATGTACAAAAGCAATAATGGTTTGACTTGCTGACTGATTAACTACTATGAGACCAGAATGTGTCCAAACTTTTGTCTTTGTTTTGGGTTTTTTTGTTGCTACCTCATGTAGTGGTGTAGTTGGTAAATGTGTATGTGTCTGTGGTTAAGCAATGGATGGCTCGGTTTGGAGACACACACTGGACAAAACATTTTTTATACATTTTTTTTTTTTTTTACTTGATTGTTGTTCCCAATTCTGTGACTACACTGATTTACTATTTTTGTTTTTAGTTGGTGCTGAAGGTCTAGTGCTTAAGGTTTTGGCCTCTCCAAACTGCACTAAATGGAATGCCTTAGCTGATTGAACTAACATGTTTTAGTTTATATTATTTTCTTTAAATAAATGATATATTTTCACTGCTCATGTGGCCTTATACATGATTAAAACACTGTGCCATGTACTGTTCCTATACTTTGTGATACTGATACTTCATTTTAAGACTCAGTTGAATGTGTTCAGTCTAAAGAAATATTTCTTTTACACTGTAAACTGTTTTTTAATATTTCTTTTAAAAATAAAATGTAAAAAGTATAATAACTGAATTGCAGATTTTTTTTATGATTTTGTATCTGTAGTTAAAGCTTCTATCTGTGAGTTTATCTTACTTTTGTTAGTAGATGGCAAATGTGAAACCTTCCCCCTCACCTGTGCTCTCGAGTTTTCAGACCAAAGCAGTAACGCCGTAATCCATTCGTATTATAAATGCTAGCTTTAATATTGTTTTCTTATTTTATTTTTTTGCAGAGGGCCAGTGCATATTAATGAACATTTACATGTAAAGATTATAACTACGTGTCTAATTATAGCATGTTGTGTTATTAACAATTCATTAAACAGAAAGCTTTACATTTCCTATGGTGAAATCTTTCGTTTCCTCTGTTTTTTGCCATTTTGTCCCCATATTTTCACATTTTTGCAATTCTCACTTGCCTATTTCTAGGAGCCATTCCCACCACCTCTGTCTGGCCCTGTTAAACTACCTCTTTCTTCTCCCATTCAGCCCCTTTTTTATTTCTTCTCCCAGATGAAATATTTATCCCCTGCATTCTGACAGAGTAGCAGCAGCCCAGCCACGGGAGTCAACCTTTTCAAAGACCTCGAGCCTGGCAGCTTAAGACGGAGAGAATGAGCCAAAGAGGTGAGAAAGAGCATGTAGGTGAAGTCTTAAAAAAAACTAGCAGGATTTTGACATCAAACGGCCAACGATGGATGATGATGAAACAGCCGCTTTCTCACTGGTGCAAACCGAGAGCCGGAGAGGAGGAGAGCCAGATCCTTCAGAGCCTCGAGCAATTCTCACACCAGTCAAACCACCATTAAACACCTCTGCTCATTTGTATGCTGCATTCACAGTTTGATGAGAAAAAAAGGAAAAAAGTAAATCTCCAGCCCAGTGGGTCAGTGTAAGACGACTACTACTAAACAGATTACAGTGCGCATGGAGAGTACTTATTGCTGGTGGAAATAAAAACAGGAAATTTTTGCACGTTGGCTGATTCGTCCACAATTTAACAATGGTGATGAAGAGTGCTGAGATGAAACAGCAAAATTGCTTAACTTTTTTCCTGGGTTTAGAATGGTTGCCAAAAAAAGAATGAAAATAAGGCGGTGAAAACACAATAGCTTTAGAAAGTGGTGCCATTGTTCAACCCTGAAGACATGATGGTTGTCAGTTGAAATGAATGAGGCACGAATAAATGATAAGGTTCAACATTTGTAGATCATGAGTTTGGAGATTTCTTTCAAAAACGGTAAATCTCTCAGTTGTACAGGCCACTGTCATCACATAACAATTAACACACATTCATAACATTACACACACACAAACATATAACACACTTGAATCATGCCCTCCCACCACTTTGTTTTCTTTGCCTTCACTACCACATGAAGTATCTGAAATATATTATGTACAATGTTGATATTGTATTGCTGGAATATTATTGTATTGTTTTACTTGGTGTTAAAGGTGCACTGTGCAACTTTTCTGCTGGAGGGTCCTGTGTGTCTCCATGGACATGTTAGTGCTTAATGTTCCATGGTATGACATTAAACACATCTATCTAGCATTTATAACTTACGGGTATTTTTATTGATCCAAAATACAGTAATTCTCTTTGTGAATAGAGTTGCCTCTCTGCAGATCTGACCTATAATGTAGCCTGTCGTTGTCTTCCTTGAGATAGAGAGGTTTTTTTGTTTACTGTGGGACATTCTAGAGAAAGCCATAACACCTCCATGAAGACAAGAAGGTGATCTACCCTCCACCAGAAAAGTTACACCTTTAGAAAAATCAAATTATGGAATCAAATTGTAGAACTTGAACCCAACCCATTAACACTATCCCATATCTCAGAAGAAAATAAACTGATTTTGAAAAACATCTGTCCTCAAATCCCCTACGCTGAATTCTAATACACTGCAGTAATCAAGTTCACAGTGGCAACCAATGCGCCACCAAAGACGATGTTTTCTTGCGATCTTTTATTTCACACAGACTAGGAAACGCATCATTGTTTTATTAAATGGACTCATATTAGACTATTTTCTGGTCTATGTTAAAATGTTGTTTCCTCATCAAAAACACACCTGGAGTTTTGTTTAGTTTCATTCACTTTCTTCTCGTAAAACAGAAAACACTCTGTGCCATCTTGTGACATCGTGGTAATACAGGAAGTGCTCCATTGCGTTTTAAAACTCCATAAACCCTCACTAGAAGCATATGGCTGCTTTCAACCCTGGAATTTACCATCTCTACAGAACAAAACGCAAAGGGTAGCTGTTAACTTGAAAACAACGGCTTTGTGACATTACAAGGTGGAATTGCATTTTGAGCTTTGGAGGTGTAGTCAGACTAAAAATAAAGGATTACTCAAACGTGTGAATGAAACAAAACACAAGTCCAGGTATGTTTTTGATGAGGTAACAACATTATAACATGTCTAAAAGCTCACAAGAGTAAATTTTGTAATATAGGACTGTTAATTCTGATAAAACACTGCAATCAAGTTCACAGTGGCAACCAATCGGCCACCAAAGACGATGTTTTCTTGAGGTCGCACAGTTTCTTTTATTGCAAAGATGAGCAAACAAATCACTGGTTTATTTCATTCATTCCTGATAAAGAAATACCCCCAAAGACAACAGCAGCAGGCCATATTAGATGATGTTCCCAGTAATGCGTCTCTACACTGGCCTGTACTAGATCCCTTTTGCTGTGCCACATGTAATCTGGAATTCACTTTATTATCCTGAGTGTGCACAAAGAGCTGCTCCCGTCTGCCGGGTTGGCTCTGGCCCTCCACTCACCAATTAGATTCCGAATTCTGGGTTGTTTCCAGGCAACCTACATTAGTGTGAGGAAAAGCGGGCTTTGAAGCTCTGAAGGATGCGCCGTGAATGTGTTTTATTTTGTTTGTGGGCGACAATGAAAAAAGGAGAGTACATTGCAAGCAGCTTTTTATGCTTTGTCACTGGATGGGGTAGGCTAAAGAAGTGGTTGTAAAGAGAAAGCGGATGGGAGGTTCATTGATCTGATAAAAGAGAATCAAAAAAGGCTTTGAGCAGTGTGGCCTCCAGTGACTTATGATGAGATATGAGCTAAAATACTAGTACATGCCCTGGTACCCTTTTACATAACACACCAGCGTTACTCTACATATACTTACATTCTATTGATATACTGCCCAGTCATCCAGTAATTTGTTTTTTTCTATTCAATTGTATGATGTGATACGTAAATATTAAAGGTCTTATGTTACACAAAATGGATTCTTATCAACTGTAAGTCCTGTGTCAGGGATCAAACAGAAAAACAAAAGACAAGGTATAAAAAGAAGTTTAAATTTAAGTCCAAAACAATTGAACTCAAGCAAACCATCAACAAAACTGGGGTAACTTACAGTCAACTCCTTAAATAGCCCAGGAACCAACTAACTGAACACAAAAAGCAAATTAAATCAAATGTAAATATAAACGTAATAAAATACTGACACTGGAGTGGTGGCAGAGTTATCCACCACATCATGTTATAATGTTGTTACCTCATTCATTCACACATGTTTGAGTAGCCCTTTATTGTTAGTCTTTCTACATCTCAAAGCTTAAAATGCTCTGTTCCATCTCGTAGATGTCATGTAGTGGTAATTTTCAAGTCAGCAGCTCCTTTTCCAGGTTTTAAATGATCCAAATGATTCTAGGGAAAGTGAATTGAAACACAGTGGAATAAATATGCAGGGTTTGTGTGTTAAACATTGTATGAATAAAACAAAACACAACTCCAGATATGTTTATGATGAGGAAACAACATCATAACATAGAATAGAAAATAGCGCACTATGGGCCCTTTAAGTAAGCATGTGAATAAACATTAGGAGTAAAATTGCGGTATATAAATGATAACAGAATACCGTAACATAAGTTAAGTTTTTCATCATGTTTCAAAAAATATGAAGCGTAATAAACATATCATACTGCATCTTTAACCTCCCCCCCACTACTAATACTATAACAGGCTGCCCTACTTCTACTACCACTGCTATACTATACCATATACTATTTTGATTCTAGTTTGATTCTACTACTACTGCTACTACTACAACTGTCCCTGCTACTGCTAAAGTATAAGATATACTTTCACCTAATGGTAGCTATAACCTCATAAGTAGTAGGTATTTTTGTTGAGTCTTATAGTAACACTGGTCACATTTTCATCTCCAACACTCACGAGGAATGAGGCCCCATGTCCAAAATTCCGAACTGTCCCTTTAAGTGTCTTTCACAAGGACAAAACAACTGCATTCATCTGTTGGAAATCGCAGTGCCAACCTGTGGACCAGTAGATCTCACCGCTCTACCGATTATGTTTACGTCAAGAGTCAGCGTAATTCAGCAATCGGTGTGAGCTTAGACTGGTATTATAGGGATATAGTGGGCTAAATCCTGGTGTTTTTCTACTTTGACCAGTTATAACACACATTCTGTTGTTTTCTATCTCCTCTTTTTACTCATTATCTGAGCAGAAGTGATAACTTTTCCCCCAAGCTTGTCTTCATTATCAATACTAGAACAGAATATAGAATAGAATATAGAATATCAATATTATACTGTTTCCTAACACTGATAGTGCCATCCTTTACAAGTCATTGCATCCCCATTACCAGTGCCTTCCTGTTGTTGCAGTTTGACATTGTTGACATGTAATTAAATGATTTTTTTTTACAGAAAATTGAACTGCTGCAGGATGGAAAAAACAGCAGTCCGCTCCACTGGGACTAGCTTGTGCATGCATAAAACATGAGCGCTAACTTCTAATTAGCATGTTATGTGCTTCTGCTCTTATTAGCAGAAACACATAACATGTTAATCAGAAGTTAGCTTACTTGCATATTAGAAGTGAGAATATGAAAGCTCAAAGTAAAGTAAGAGATGTTTTTTTTTTTACGTTATTTTCTGATTTGTTATAGATTATAATGTTTCCTAATCACAAACATACCTGGAGTTGTGTTTTCTTTCATTCACACAAATTCAGTTCCACCTTGTGATGTCATGTGGTAGAACAGGAAGTGCTCAACTGTGAATTTAAACTCCACACACCTTCAGTAGAATCATTTGGATTATTTCATATTATTTCACCTCATCTCCACTAAAGGTAAAAGGAGCTGTTAACTTGAGTACCACTTCATGACAAGATGGAATAGAACATTTTGAACTTAGGAGATGTAGACAGAGTAATAATAAGGGATTACTCAAACATGTGTGAATAAAACAAAACAACTCCGGGTATGTTTTTGATGAGGTTACAATGTTCTATCATGGCAAAGGTCCTTGAATAATAAAAGAGAGACTGCGGTGACAAATAAGTGGGATTAAAAGACTGAACTTGGCTCTTAAGATGAATATTTGATTAAAAAATAGCTACCACTGCAGTATTAAATCATTACTATGCACTTTTCAGCGTCTGTCTGTGAGCTGTAATGGGCAGTCGGCTTCACACTGTTTATAATGAATGAACTGGGGCTCTGCCTATGACACCCACTATATTTCTATTGGCTCTGACAGCGTGAGGAAAAGATTAGGTTACCGCTTGGTTGTAGTGGCTCAGTAGCCCCGCACAATACATCATAATTTACTGTTAGACCAGCAGCACCAATCACAATTTGTGAAAAGTACTGAAAATGATTACTTGTACTATGTCAAGGTTTCATATCTATCTATGGCAAGGAACAGTTTTAAAGTGGTAAAAAGTGGTATTTTCTAGCGACTAAACTGACAAGAAGTTTAGACCTAGTTTTTCGTGGTTTGGTGAAGTTATAGCTAGTCTGTATTGTGGTGTAACTATATTAAACCTACCTTCAGTTGTTATTTAATTTTTATTTTAATTACACGAACATATACACTTTCAGATATATTTATTAATTAAAAATTAAAATAAATGTTAATGTTTAATTCATTCCGATTAAAATACACTTTCAAAAATGGTCATTTATAATTCATCTTCTGAAAACCCCTTTCCATACATTAGTCACTGTACAGTAGTAGCTGTAATAGCACTTGCAGTAGCAGTACAAGTAATATACACACTACTGCAGTACAAATACTCCCTAAATTCTCAATCGTGCTTTCTTTGTATCTAGTGATGGAACAACAGCTGCGGCAAACTGGGATCCTATTTGTTATTCAGGCTACACCATCAAGTCCAACAGTCATCCGCTACGTATTGATCCAGTCTATCTGAAAGAGCACTTGGCACTGTATTGTGACACTCCTCTTTGTAGTGGGAGGTCGCTCCTCTTTGTAGTGGGAGGTCAAACTGACACGGGTCACTTTAACTCCAACACGTCAATACTGTTTGGATTACACTGGCCACTAGATAACTGATCAAAAAATCACCTAGATATGTCACTATATGTCCGAATGAGCTGCTCTGGGGAAGGGAAGACCAAGAAAGAACAAGCTGATAAAAAGAAAAAAAAGAAGACAAGAAAAAGATGTGAGTAATTCTTTCAGTCAATTACACTATAGGATCAGGAAGGTATCCAGTAATGTATTGATTTCCTCTGCTGAGTAATCAGCCCTCTGTAAGTTTGGCTTTAATGATTATGTGACACAGAAATGTATGCGTGAAGCCTAGAAAATGCAAGTTTAATGTTACCGTAAATATAGCAGTTATTGATGCGTTTTTTTCAAGGTCCTAGATTACACAGAATCAATTCTTGTGAGCTTTAAATACACTGTGTACCTTTTTTGATGGAGGGTCCATCATATCCTTGTCACCATGGTGATGTCATTGCTTTGCCTGGGATGTGCTGAAGTACGTCATTAAACAAATATACTGTATCTTGTATTTATTCAATTACAGGTGTTTTTATTTGTCAAAAGTACTGCAAAGTATTGTAAGCAGGTCCACTTCTCCACAGATGTGGCCTGCTTGCCTCCATGGGGATAGTTAAATTAAATGCAATAACTGTAGTCGAACATTCCAGGAAAAAACTATGTCTACATGGACTCAAGCATGTGGTGGATCCTCTACCAGAAAAGTTACACAATGTGCCTTTAAGGCATATTATAATGTTATCTCCTCAACAACATACCTGGAGTTGTGTTTTGGTTCATTCAAACATGTTTCAGTACTCATGCAATATTAGTCTGTACACATCTCCAAAGCTCAAAATGCTCTGTTCTACCTTGTGATGTCATGAAGTGGTAGTTTTGAACTTAACAGCTCCGTTTACCTTTTGTTTAGTAGAGATGGGAAAATCTAGGGCTAAAATGATCCCACTGAATCTAGTGAAGGTGCATGAAGTTTAAAAACACAGTTCCTCTTGTATTACCACATCACAAGACGGGAGAGTGTTTTCTGTTTGAGAGAAGAACTAAGAACGTATTATAGTGTTTGTGTGTTAAACATGTGTGAATGAAACAAAATACAACCCCAGTATGTTTTTGATGAGGAAACAACATTATAACAGAGCAGAAAAGAGCATAATATGGGTCCTTTAAAGACTTACAGTATTTGCAACTGTAAAACACTGTGCATCTATGAACGGTGCCTTGGTTGAGGTCTAAACCATAGCAATAGCTATAACAAATAAACTATGATTTGGGAGTAAGATTACAGTGTAAAGAGCCATAATAATAGCATATAGTGCTATGCCTGCATTTAAATACATTTACATAAAATTTCCCAGTGAATCTGATGGCATATTTTATACAATAGTAACAGATGTTCCACCATCTGTACTAGACTGTTAGATTTCCTTTGCAGCAGGGTTAGTATTCAGTAAGTATTCATAACTTATGCTACTACAGAGTAGATTCAGTTGTAGTAGTAAATATGATTTCAATATTTATTTAGTTGCTAATTTCAAAATATATGCATCACTATAAAAACACAATAAATTACCAAACAGACTAAACAAGCAGCAAAAGTGGCAGTTAGCTATTGAATTAGACATATAGCAATGCTGGTTGGTGAACTTATTGGATTTATAATTTGATTCTTTTCTTTCTTTTTCCATTTCTTTTAAATCTTCACATTTCGGTTTTAAAGGTGCAAACTGTAACTGTTCTAGAGAACCGTACGCCACCTGCTTGTCTCCACAGAGGTGACCTTCCCTCCAGGTGGTTTTATTGCTCACAAAATATGCAGTCTTAATGTAAGAGGGCTTCTCCATAAACATACAAAAGCAGGATATAAAACATTGCATTACACCTTCACAAACCTGATGCACTATGCAGTAGTTTCATGGGCAAAATACACGCTGATTGTAATGTGATAGTACTTTGAAGGGGGAGTGATTTCGTGCACACAGCAAAGGGAGGAGGTAACAGTGATCTAAATAGGTTATTTGTTAATACCCCATAGAAGTGTAATACCCTTTACATTTAAAGTTGTACTGTGGAACAATCCAAGCAAAGCAATAACATCTCTGTGGAAAAACAGCAGAAAAGTTACATATTGCGCCTTTAAACAGCTACTACATTATTATCATTATTTTGACTGGCAGTTAATTTGTTCATATATTACCAGGATGTTTCTCATTACTGTTGCGTTGCTCTGACTGGATGGTGAACACGGTGGCTTACGCAATAGGCAGTAACCGTGGCGACGCTCAGGTTGATTATGTGTTCCCATTGCAGCATGGGCCCAAAACTGGCATGCAGACCCACCCGCTCCCTCTACCTGTGCCTGGCCGGTCTGTCCCTGGCGCTGCATCTCTTCCTGGTTTTCTTCTGCGTGGCAGTGCTCCAGACTGCCTGTGTACCACCCTCCTCTTCCTCCTCCTCTTCCTCCTCTGCATCAGTCCAAAGAGCAGCCGTTCAAAACACAAAGTCCAACAGCAGCGTGACTCAAGACAGAGCTACAAACCTGAAGCGGCCAGACAGGAAATTAGTGCAGGATCCGAAGGTCAAAGGTCGCTCCAAGCTGGAAGAGTTGTTTAATCACCCGCTGTACAATCTGTCACATCCCGAGCTCCAAGAAGATGACTGGCTGCTGAGGGTGAACCCAGAGGAAGAGAAAAGTGACAAATTAAGGGAGAGTCATTTTGAGAGTAATTGGTGAGTATTTTCTGTAATATAAAGGTTTTGATTCACTGTGCAAACTGGCATCGCTTGGGTGTTGTGACGTTTTAATTCACAGCAATATCTAACAAGAATAACATAATTTCTGCAATATTATATTTAGAGGGCCCATAATATGCTATTTTCTGACCTGTTATAATGTTTCCTCATCAGAAACCCATACTCATTCACTAGAATCATTTGGTGATCATTTGAAAACTACTCCTTCATGACATCACAAGGTGGAACAGAGCATTTTGAGCTTCGAACTAATAATAAAGGGTTACTCCAATATGTGAATGAAATAAAACACAACTCCAGGTATGTTTTGATGAGGTAACAACATTATAACATGGCTTAAACCTCACAACCTTTAATTATCTGAGTGTTTTTTTTACCCACACACTGAAGGTCAGTCTAATTTGCAATAAAGTAAGTACCGTAGTAGCGGGTCTACTTGGGTATATATGGACAATTTTAGCATTTAGGACTAATTTAAAACACTCATTATGCCATTTTTCTAGTGCCTCCACCATCTGATCTCTCTGTCTCCTTGGGTATGTTGTTCCTTCGCTTGGAATGTTCAAGTATGGCATTAAAATGGCATTTATTCAAATACAAGTGTTTTCATTGCTCATTATTGTTAATGGACTCACCTCTCCATAGATCTGATGCGTAACCTGGCCATCTGTCATTGTCAATAGATACATTTAATACCATACAGTGGAACATGTAGAACTGTAGTTTAGATCTGTTCAGTTTGTCCTTTTTTTCTGGATGTGTTTAAAATGTCAAATTTGAACAAAACCCTATTACATGATTCTTTTTTTGTCTCTCATACAAAATCACCAGCACCTTTATTTTAGATTTTCACCGTATATTCTCATCACCTAAAGTGGATTCTCCGCTCTTGACTATTTCTATGCAAATTCTATAATGAGCGTTCCCTTCCCCCGTCAGGGAGAGTGCTAGTGTGGAGACAGGCTATGAGAAGATAAGCTGGACCAGAGATGCCCACACACACCCCCAATGGCTGCGCTTCCACCTGGGCATCACGCGCTGGCAGCTGTACGACCGCAGGGACCCAGTTCTAGAGCAGCTCATGGAGTACCTGGCGACGGAGCACATCCTAGGGGCAGGTGAGAGAAAAGCAATGATGGGATGTTTATGGTTAGAGAAATGGTAATATTGAATAACTGTTTGTTTGTTTTTATACCACTGTGGTGTCATTTTTAAACACTGAAAAGATGGACATGGCTGAAATAGAGAGTGATAAATCTGAATGAATAAAAAAATAGAGTTATGACCATCAAAACGTTCAAAAAAGTTCAAAATTTCAAAATGGAGGTTGAGTTTATTTGGTTAGTAATTGTATCAACAAAATTACTGACTATGTTAGCCTTCTAATATGGGCAAACCTTATTTCATTTTTGTAGTTGTGATATGTATATTTTTGGTTTTATTGAAGTGGGACTAAATACCTAAACTCTGCCCACAACCGCATTGCAAATAGAGCTCCTAAACTGGGCACTGCCGGGAGGAATAACGGAGCAAACGATGGGGAGGAACAAGAATCCACATTTTAAACTCTGCCGCTGTAGCCAGGTTTTTGTATTTGGAGAAACCTGACAGTAATCAGGGCAGAGGTGTGTGATGTCACCAACTACTTGAAATTGCAGAGGCCACTGAAGGCAGCAGAAACTCAAATTTCGGTGTTTCTGACCAGAAAACTGCAAATATTTAACCTGGCTCACAGACATCTTCCCTGTCCACATATGCACAACTAAAATAGGCTGAAGTACATCAGTCAGCGCCGCTATGTTTGTTTTGAGTTATTCGGGCCAATTTGGGTGCTCTGCCTTTGGTTTCTGCACAAAGGACAATACTATGCACCTAAACCATGTCCCACACCTGGCTTTCTATGTTTTTTTCTTTGTTTCACTATCCTGCCATCACGTATTGACTGCGGAAATTCTAACAAACATAAACACAGTTAGAAACATAGTAGTAAACAAACAATATAACATTAAATCCCACACTTAGCCTGCAGTTTGAGGAAAAGTTACAGAAATACCATGACTTCTTAATATCCATACAGACTGTAGGAATACTGCAGCCATCAGACTCCTCCTCAGACACCACTGAATAACGCATGGGACTTTTGTATATTCTTAGACTGATTAAAGGCTAAGTTCTGCTACAGGATCATTACTGTATCATGTCTTTTCTCGAACATTTAGCGCACAGAATTCAGTCCAACTTGACTTTAATCTGCATTCTAAAGAGGTATTATAAATAAATATGAGAGAGATTAGGCTTTGATTAATATCTGTGGATTTGGCTTTTGAATTATTTACCAGGCACAGCTACAGGATCAGCATGCAGCATGCACACACAGTCCTCAGGCTCTGGAAAGCATTCAAGTTAAACACTACCACTCCATTCATTCACCCACAGCACCGTGCAGGGTTACTTTACAAAAACGAAAAGGGCCCATATTATTTCTGATCTATGTTCTAATGCTGTTACCTCATCACAAACGTACCTGGAGTTGTGTTTTGTTTCATTCACACATGTTTAACTCACAAACACTGCATATTTAGGCTGAGTTCTTCTCTCATAATACAGGAAGTGCTCCACTGTGTAAACTCCATACACATTCGTAAGAATTATTTGGATGATTTCAGCTCTGGAATTGCCAATCTTGTGCTTTGTGTTGCATTTTTTGTATGAAAAGTGCGCTATAAATAAAGTTTGATTGATTGTTTGATTGATCTCAACTGAACTAAAAGTAAAACTGTTAATGTGACAACTTTCGCTTCGTGACACACAAGGTGGAACAGAGCATTTTGAGCTTTGGGGATGTAGACAGACTAATAATAAAGGTGTGAATGAAACAAAGCACAGCTCCAGGTATGTTTTTGGTGAAGTAACAGTAATAATAATTGCACTAAAGAAAATGCTGCTGTGTTGTTGGTATTTTTTATGGCATTTGATTGTATTTTTATGGTATTTTATTGTATTGTGAGGTTAATTGCTTTTTTAAATGTTCCTTTTTATTATGTATGTTAAATGTTGGTCTGTGAAGGACTGCAGATGGAAAGTAGCATTGTGCTAAATCTGGTGCAGCCATCTTTTTAATGTTACTGCACACTGTCCTTTATATAAATAAACTAAACTAAACTAAACAGTGTTTTAACATGGCTTAAAGCTCATAAGAGTTTATTTTGCATAATATAGAACGTTTAAAACATTAGCCGCTTATAGTTTGTTAAATATGCTAACCCTCATAAACAATACTTGGATTCATGTAATAGGGTGACACAAATTTGAAAGAATTGCGAAACATAAGTCAACTAGTCCTGAAAAAGCGATTTCCGTGTTTTGATGGCCCCTGTCACAAAGAAAAAACACAATCAAATTATAATATCAATTTGAACTATATCAAATGTCAAATCAAAATGTCCAGTTTTTTTTTAAATGTATGTGATTCTTCTATTAGTTCAGCAGATAATACTTTTGTCATTTTTTACTTTTACTGCTGCAATGTTAATGTTCTTGTATGTATTTAAAATGTGCACTTGATCCTAATTTCTAACACAAATGCTAAGCTTGTCTCAAAAATTGTGAGTGCTGTCTAAAAATATCTGGATGACTATTTTTTCTCCAAATTTGTTCACTCCTGCTGTAGATAAGTGTAACAAATATTGGATGGAAAAAGCATTTACCCCACTACTATTTACATGAACCAAAATCAACAAAATACAATGAAACTCTTCAAATTCTCATTTCAGTTCAGAAATCTGGAGGCACACAGCTAAAGTTGGTCATTTCATTCCCCAACTACGGACAGGCTCTGCTCAAACCGATGAAGTAAGATCTCGAGTACGGACAGATTTGCACTGTTGTAGCCAGCCTGATATGCACTTATGTATTTGTATGAATACTTACAGACAGTCCAGAGACGCAGAGACAGACCTCAACCTGTTCTACTTCTCCGACTTTGAGAGACACAACGCAGAGATCGCCGCTTTTCACCTGGACAGGTACAGAGGCTGCTGTGACGTAGGTGGAAAGAGATTCAACAAATTAGTTCAGCATTTTTGTAGTTTTGGTTGCTAAAAAGACTGCATTGTATTAGAAATGCTGAGGCGGAAATTAGTACATGAAAAACTTTAAAGGGGACATATTGCATAAAATCGACTCTAACAGCTTTTCTCCATAGATATTATTGCTTTGTCTGGAATGTTCCACAGTACGGTATTAAACCTTTCTTTCTACATGGAGACCAAACCAGAGCAAGTTACAGGTCAGATCTGTGTAGAGGTGACCCAGCTCACAGTCTGAATGTCTGTTTTTCTTGGTATTTATGAGCTATAAAACCACCTGTAATGGAATAAATGCAAGGTAGAACTGTTTAATGTCATACTGTGGAACATTCCAGGCATTCCATAGAAACAAAGGTAACAGGCCCTCAACAAAAAGTTACTCAAAGTAGTATTTTGATTTTGTATTATGAGGAGGCGGGGCCCTTTCTGATACTGCCAATCTTGGAGACCTTTAACATAATGTAGAACAGTTTTGATAGCTGGTTTCATTTTCAAGAATGCTTCTACTCCGAACGTGTGTGAGCAAGAAAATGTTAAAATTCCTTTTAACATAAAAATCTGTTCCTTGCCTTGACTTTTCAGAGTGCTCGGCTTTAACCGGATCCCCCCAGTGGTCGGGAGGCTCATTAATGTAACCACAGAAATCCGAGAGATCACCACTGACCGCAAGCTATCTCGGACCTTCTTCAAGTCTCCTGGTCTGACCCCACAGAGTCTTTCCACTGTTCATGAACTTTTACTTACAGCGTGTTACTCTGGCTCCCTCTAGTGGGTAACGTGTGCTTCCACGGCCATTGCGAGTACTACTGTTCGACGGAGCACCCGGTCTGTGGTCGTCCCCACGCTCTGGAGGTGTCCCTTGCCGCCTTTTTGCCCGATCTCGACCTGGCCCCCCGCAGGTCCTGGAGGTCGCCATGGAGACGATCCTACAGTCGCACCAAGCTGGCACAGTGAGTACATGCATCCATTTTCTTCTGGGGCAGCAGTCTAAGCAGGGACTCCCAGACTTCCCTCACGCCGGACACTTCCTCCAGCTCCTCCAGGGGGACCCCATGGTGGTTCCAGGCCAGCTGAGAGACATAGTCCCTCCAGCGTGTCCTGGGTCCTCCTCAGGGCCTTCCAGTGGGACATGCCCGGAACACCACCCGAGGGAAGCGTACAGGAGGCATCCAGAACAGATGCCTGAGCCACCTCAACTGGCTCCTGTTGACATGGAGCAGCGGCTCTACTCTGAGCTCCTCCTGTGTGACTGAGCTCCTCACCCTATCTCTAAGGGAGCGCCTGGCCTCTCTGCGGAGGAAAATCATTTCGGTCATTACCCAAAACTCATGACTACAGGTGACAATCTGAGCTGATCTGATCTTTGTTTTGATGATCTGACCATAAAGAACTGACTTGGCTGGAACTACATCACGTGGGCTGATTTGTGTACTGATCATCAAAACAAAGATCAGATCAGATCAGATTGTAATTTTGCTTTACTTTATTGACGTGTTTGATAATGTGTGCATTGTGTCGCACACATTAACTGAACAGTAACTGAACATTTCACCATAGAGATACATGTAGAACACCCCCAGCATGATGTGTATTTATTTAGGCCTTCCCTGAAAATAGAATTAAAAATACTATTCAAAATTCACAAAATAAGAAATTCAATTCACATGATTGTTAATTACACATTTTGTATTTTTGAGCGACATGGCCTCATAAAGCTTACACTGTGACGACTGATACCTTGGCCTACTCATGTTATATAATATAATTATTACTGCATATCATTATACCAGTTCTTATAAGTTCTAATATAAACTAAAGACCATTCAAAAACTATTACAGAAAGGTGCAACTTATGTCTTTTTTCCAGTTTTCCTGCTTAAATGAATAACTAGTTTTGGTACTAGTTTTAGCATAAAGTACCTTTGTATTTTAAACATTTCTTTGTAAAATAAGCTGCCAATCTAAAACTCCTCTAACATGACAATTGTTGTTTGAAATTCTCAATACCATAAAGTAACAAACAACCAAAAAAATTATATTGACATTTGATTTAGCTATGTTGAGTCATGAGAGGAAACCAGTCACGTTATAAAAGTATGTTATCTGTTTTAAGAGTTGTCCTCCTTTATTCCTGAGTATGCAACGCTCTCTACTGGCCATGTCTATGAACTGCAAACACCTCATTAAAGTGCACATGACAGGTTTTCATGTTTTTCTAATTATGACTTGCTTTGGTGGGATAGTACCTGTGGTTAATAGCTATCATAGGTTTACATCAGTTAAGTGACAGTCTGTGGGGAAAAAAGTTAAGAAGAAAAGTACAAAAATACATGAAGTAGCGCTGAGTTCTAAAGTGGAATACCTCCGCCTAGGCCATTAACACTGAAATTGTATTCAAAATGCAGGGATAGTTTTTTTTTGTTGTTGATAGATTTAACATTGATTTAACAAAATAAATGTGCTGTAATCTACTGTATTAGTTTAAACATACCATATTGCATAATTTGGCCCTTGTTAACAATCTGGTTGCTATGTAACAGTTATGGGATTACCTGTACATATTTGCTACCTGTGTCCAACCAGGAAGTAAAATAATAAAAATAAAAAAAATAGACAAAACTAGATAATTTTTTTTGTAAAAATACAATGACATAAACTGTTTGTGAAAACCTACTCTAACGTGTCATATGCACTTTAAATGTGCACTAGGTATTGTTTTGATTGGGGGTTCATCATCTTCTAGTTTCTATGGAAATGTCATTGCTCTGCTTCGAATGTTCCGCAATATGACATTAAACAGCTCTACCTCATGTCTATTCAATTACACGTGGTTTTATTGCTCAAAAATACCTAGAAAAACAGGCATTCTGACTGTGAGCGGTGGCGCCTCTCCACAGATCTGACTTGTAACTTGGCCTGGTTTGGTCTCCATGGAGATAGAAAGGTTTAACTTTAACTGTGAAAATTTCAGACAAAGCAATAACATCTCCCTGGAGAAAAGCAGGTGGCGGATCTTCCACTAGAAATGTTACGCAGTGCACCTTTATAATCTTGTGTTATCTCTAGGCTAATGATAATATTATTTAAAGAGCGCCTCCATGTTGTCAGGTGGGAGAAGGACCCAGACTACTGCGACACAGTGAAGAAGACTCCTCCATACAACCAGGGCACCAGACTAGTGGATGTCATCGATATGGCTATACTGGACTTTCTCATGAGTACTAAAACTCCTTTCTACTACTACTGCTCACTAATACTCTTATAATAGCAGTACATATATCAGTATTGGGAAGCATGCTTTGAAAATGTATTTAGTTACACTATTCTGAATACATAAAAAGTATTTTGCAATATTACATGGTCCAATCAGAGTACTGTATTCTGAATATTTTAATATATTACAACTCAGTGTGAAAGTATTAGTTAGAAGTACTAGTTTTTTCACTGTTTGAAGTAACTGCACCAAAACAGAATTTGTATTTTTGGTGTACATATTTAATTACTTCCACACTGATTACTACAGTTGCTATTTGTACTTACTTTGACTATTAATTCCAAACATTTTCCCTGCAGGTAACATGGACAGGCATCACTATGAGACGTTTGAAAAATTTGGGAACGAAACATTTCTGCTGCACCTGGACAATGGGCGAGCGTGAGTTAGCAGAGCCTGTTTTATTAAAGGATCATACGGTGAGTGCACTGTGTATTATTTAACCGATACCTGTGTTTGGTAGGTTCGGTCGCCACTCCATAGATGAGCCGTCCATCCTCACTCCTCTAAAACAGTGCTGCAGGTGTGTACTAGACCTATGAACCTTACAACATAGCTGCGTGTTTTCGCTGTGAATGCAACAGTGTCAGTATTTAGAGTGTAAATAAAACTATTTAATGAGAGTAGGAACTACAATTTGGTCACACAAATGAAAGCGAAACAAAAAGCACATTTGTTTGTTTATGGTCATGCAAAGACACTTTTTAAAAGTTTTAACGTTCACCTTTTTTTCTGCTTTATCATTTATGATTGTGCATAAGAAAATACATAAAGATGAAAAAGGCTAAGGCCATTGTTTTGTTTGTTTTCATTTATGATTGTACAAAATAATAATAACAAAGGTAAAAAATGTTTTCCTTTTATTTAGTTTATTGTTTTTTTGTTTTTTTTAGTTGTGCAAAATACAATAACAAGAAAGAAAAGCATGTGAGGCGTATTATTTTCTTTTTGTTGTACAATATAATAATAATAAAAATAATGGAGCTAAATAGTGAATCTTGTATTTTAAATCAGCTTTTTGGACTTAAAACTAATCCTGGATGTTAGTTACCACATAGCTGGTATGTCTTTGAACTCTTGATATTAGAATTTTCAAACAGTCTGTGGGAAAAATGTATCAAAAATTTAGTTTAGATTTAGATGGGGTACAGTTAGATGCCTATAACCATAAACCATTATCTATTTATTAGCATACAAAGTTAGGCATCAAAATTATACATTTACAATGGGAATTAATACAATTTTAGTTATTCAGCAGAGTACATATAATTCACAAATCCTTTGGCGAGCTGCACTGAAGGGGGTGGAGACCTACTGATAGCTCCTAAGCTCCAGGTTGGAGACCCCTATTAGGATTTCTTCTTCAGATTATTCAGGAAAGGTAGCAATTTTACTATTTAGATTTGATAAATGTGAGGTTTCCAACAAAGTGATCAAGAGTGACACAGTGAGTGTCACTGTTTTTTTTTTTTTTTTGGTCTTTTGTAGTCTTTTCAGTCACCAAATTATATACCAAATGAATGATTCAAAATGGACCCGCACTTGTATTTTAAAATGCCACATTCATGGCACAGCATCTGAACATTTCAAACATAGACTTCAATGGCAAAATCCAGCCTTGTAAGATGTAAATTCAGCAGCATTTCTCCAAGCTATCTGACCTAGACAAAAACCTTAGCAATATCTCAAGTACCCAGGTCTAATTTATTATACTGTAATCCTAATATTACCTTTTCTATGACCGTACCATATTCCTCCCCAGGATCCGGCGCTCCACCCTGCTGCGCCTGCGTCTCTTGTCCCATGCCAGCTTCCGTCTGTCGGATGTACTACGTGAGTCTCTGTCCCGGGACCCTTTGTCTGTGGTGGCCCCTCTGCTCTCAGAAGCCCACCTGTCTGCTCTGGACCGCCGCCTGGACACGGTTCTCAAAGCTGTTCACCAATGTCTGGACAAATACACAGATGTTGTATATAATGATATGGAAGATACGGGTCAGAGCAGTGACTGGAAATGACTGTGATAATATAGGACAATCCCCATCCCACCACACACACGCGCACACGCACACAGACACACACACACACACACACACATATACAAAATCATTTTTAGTGACAGTTTAGCTTTACTTAGGTGGGATTTGAAATCTGATTTTCCTATGTAAAACCTTGCAAATCAAACAATAGAGGCCAAAACTAAAAATGCCCTTGACAGAGACTATGACCAGCTATTGAAAATAATTCCTGTATTGAAAATAAAGCCGCTTGATGAATTGTGAAATTACTTCCTCTATAGTCTAGGGCTGGCTGATTTAGATTAAAAGTAAACCATGAGCTCATCCCTGTGACTATATGCTTTTTTGGTAACATCATCACATTGTTATTCATTTTCTCTTGAATGACAAAGACACTTTTATTGGCCTTTTTTAACCAGGATTGCTCCAATGATATTAAAAATCACCCCAATCCTCCTACAATGCCCTGAGTGAGTGACATAAAAATTTTCCCAATTGCAATTAAACTTTCAGCTTTCAGAAGAAGCGAGTGACTTTAATTACCTTTTCAAGTCAATATAAATTTAACACATTTACATGAATTGTGACAATATCAAAATCTAACTCCAAGAAAATTGTGGTATAAATTTTTTGGCCCTCCCCCGATTGTGTGGGATTACACTGGGATGAGGGTGATTTTCCACCCAAATGTCACTTTGCCTACATCAGTCACTCAAAGGTGCAAAGGTATTCGCTGCACACACACACACACACACACACACACTGACAGAGGAGTGTCTTTGAAGCCTCATCAACAATGGCAGATCCTATAGACAGTGTGGAGAAAGAATTACTGTTGAACTTTCTCCTCTCACAAATCTGAGCTGTCGCAGATGGACAACAAGGAGACTTTAGTGATGTGGCTCCGGACAAAGAACTCATCACAGTTAGTATAATATAAATATAGCGTAGTATAATATAAAAGTATAATATAAATATCTGACCCACAACCATTATCACAAACTGACACTTTCAAAGCTTTTTAAGGTGACCATGCCCTGCATTACACTCATCTTAATTCAATCTTGGGTGATCATACACATAGATTTATTTTGCGAATGTGTTTTAGTCTCTGGAAAAAAAGCCAAGGACCTTGAGACAGAGCTGTATGGTGCACTGAAATGGATAAAAAGGATCACATCCATGACTTTTGGAAGACTGTGTTTAAGGAGGTCATAATGAAGTGTCCCACACTACAGGGGTTACAGGTGGAGCTGTTTATAGATCACCATTGTCCCATTGTGCCTGTGCTTACAAAATTTCTATTCAAGTCTATGTGTAATGTGTATCTATAGAGGCCACTTTAAATCCACAGGAAGACAAACCTGATGAGCAGCCTGGTTCATCTCAGGACTCTCCATATGACAAGGGCCCAGCTCCTGTAACATACACATTTCTCTAATATTATATTTGAGCATCAATTAACCTGTGTCAAATGTTCTGTTTGCAAAGTGCCATCGTCAAGGACAGATAACAACCTGCTTCTTTTGACATGTGGAGACCAGGAAGGGCACCTGGACCCAAATAAACTCAAATAAACTCAGTGGGTAATTCAGTGGGTAAAATGTGGAAGCCCTGAACCTTAGGTTGGCAGTTAGAAACCTACTTCTATTATTCATTTGCTCACACATAAAAACATCAAGCATATCAAATAGGGTGTGGTTTATAAAACAGATTAGATGTTCTTATGAGTCCAGGCAGGTTAGAGCTTGTTGCTCCT
Source organism: Odontamblyopus lacepedii (assembly GCA_034769755.1). Taxonomy (NCBI): domain Eukaryota; kingdom Metazoa; phylum Chordata; class Actinopteri; order Gobiiformes; family Gobiidae; genus Odontamblyopus; species Odontamblyopus lacepedii. The sequence goes on along the minus strand of CM068351.1, from coordinate 26,722,245 downwards.
GTGTACACAACAGGTCACTATTCCCTCATTTACCTGCAGTTGTAGCCTGTAGATAACCTTTTGTTTGTATATTGCAGAGTCTTTACAAGCTACAACATAAGAGACAGAAATTTGGCCAACTTTGCCACCACTGTGGAGGGAGCTCAGTATCCATGCTCTTGGCTGCACACTTTGCTTTGTCATTGAATTCAGAGAAGAGAGTGTGCTTGTCCCATATAGAACATATTCTGCCTTAGACATCCAGAGTCTGCCTCTTTCAATACTTGATATGACAGCACTTATATTTGTGTGTTTGTGTGTTCATAATAATAATAATGGACTTTATCAATATTGCATGTTATATTTGAAAACAAATGTAAGTCCTACAGCTGGTTAAAATCACAGATGTCAAAGCAAATGTGTTATGCAAAAAGCAGGCTACATCTAACAACCTGCACACACCTCATCTTTCTCCTCTTTGTGCTTCATGTGAACGAGTTCAACAGCAAAGACGGTTGAAGTATAGGAAGTACAGTTGTACTTCTGTAGCCTGATCAAGAATGGATAATCTCATAAAGTTTATAGAAGAAGGATTCCTCCTGAATTTTTTAAAAGAACACAGAACAAAGCTGTCATGTGAAGAACCCACAGACATTTGTGAGGCAGCTCCGGGACAATGATCTGATAACAGAGGACGGCTACAAGGTAAAAGCTTTTGTTTCAAATTTGCTTCAAACAGAATTCAACACATTCTTGGTGAATCAAATATATTATAACATTTGTATTTGCGAAGAAAATTGAAAGAGCATAGGATCCTGAGCCAGTGTTGTACAAAGCCCTGGAATGGATCCAAACCACCAATAAGCCACTCATCCAACGCTTCTGGAGCTGTGTGTTTGAAAAGCACATCATAGACAAGTATCCCACAGTCCGAGAGCTGCCCCCATCAGCTCCATTATTACTGTACTCATGTTCTTATTTCTTTATCATAAATTTAGAGACAGGTTTCAATGTGAACTCACGGCTGGGAGGACAAAATGTGGTAGAGTTGCCTGATGACCAGCCTGGTTCCTCCTCTGACATCCCTCAGCCAACAAGACAAGGGCCCAGCTCCTGTAACATAACAAACACATTTCTTATTCAGTGATATTATCCCTGAGCATCATCTGAACTGTGTCAAATGTTCCAGTGCCAGTGCGAAGGACAGACCCCAACCTGTGCCGTGTGACATGTGGAGAACTGGAAGGACAACTGGACCCGAAAAAACTCCAAGACGGTAAGAGACCAAAACTCTTTAGTTGATATTTTCCCCATTATTGTAAAGTTAGCAAAAGCACCATTTATAACAACAGTGCTGTTATAGTTTAGGACTATGCAGTACTATACTTGTATATCCTCCTGGAAATCCAGAGGGACATCTCTCTGTATTTGTTATACAGATACAAAGCGGCCGCTGGTACAACAATAGGTCTGGATTTTTTTAGGCAACTTGTATATTACACTTGTGCTCAATTTGCTCAAACAAAAAACAAATACCTATATAGACCATGTAGACCAGGGTGTGACTTATAAAACATACTGGGTGTAATTATGGGAGCTCAGGCAGGATAGTGCAGTCTTCCTCAAGATGACTCACTTACCTTTATTATTTTCATTTGCATCACTGCAGGCTCTTTTCAAGGCAGATCGAAATGCATTCTGTTTGGTGGTGAGTGGATCTCTCCCATTGATTTTCAACATAAGGGAGGAAAGGAAACATGTAAAAACTGGAAAACAAGCATCCGTTATAAGAAGCAACCACTGTTAAAGTATCATATAAAGGTATGTCTGAACATGCTAGACCCAAGGTCTTAAAATACTTCTAACAATAACAATTATCCTGTTTTTTTCTTGTAGAATGGGCGTCTGTACAAGAAGCCAAGAGGAGAAAGAAGAAGAAGGAATTTGTAACACTTTGAATATGACTAATTTGATTGTTTTTAGGCATGTGCTGTACTGGTATATGTGTATGGGGACAAGAAGAAATCCAAAGAAATTTAAATAATAAATGTACCTGAGCAAAAAAGCTCTCTGAAAAATCTGTAGTCCTGAAATTCACTTGTGGTGTGGTTTCATAAGACTTAGCCATTCAAATACAGTTGTATTGTTGTATTTTCTACTCACCTCAAAAAAGACTGCACAGACTATTTAACAGCATGTTATTATTATATCAGTTGAAGTCTAAAAAACATTAGCTACAAGACAGACACAGATGACATCCCTGAGTTTTGGTTTCAGTAATTATTAATATTTAAACTATAATGATTAATATAGGTCTAGAGTTAAAAAGGCTATTTTTGTTAAAAAAGAAATCCATCTTTAAACAGAAATGGAAGACTCAGACACCATCTGTCTCCAATTTATAACTCCATTCTCAAACCTAAATCAAAACAAATTAAGAAAACAATAAATGTAGCCAGGTCAGGCCCAGAGGTGTGAAAGCTCCATTATGGCCCTGTATGATTCTGCTAATATGAGCCCACACTCAGGGCAATTTCAACAGGCCTAGCTAACAACAAACTGTAAACATGTAAATAAGTAGGGTTTCGTTTCAGAGTAATTTCATAGTAGCCAGCTCCTCCTTTTCAGGCAGATTTAAGGCAGTGTCCTTCAGCATTCTGACCAGAACTGATGAGGTGTGAAACATATTCGACTAAATAAACTTCTGTCCAGTTGACAAACTGAATTTCTCCTTTTGCCATAGGTCTAATAATGTAGCTATTTGATGTAGAGCCAACTTAAAAATGAATGTCCAATACTATTAAATATAGGCCTACATATGAATTAAGTTCCTTTTAGGCCCCTATTTCAATGCTGAAATAAGTTGGTTAGTTTTCAGTCATACATAACAACATAGGCTATAAAGTCTAGAATGAATAAATTATCATTAGGCCAGATGATTCTGAACAAACAAATTTGAAGATTTTTGAGGAACTAGGCGTGTTTGTTTCCCGTTACCACAGCGCCCTCTGCTGATCACACATTTCTCCATACAGTGGCGATCCTACACTGATAAACACATAGATAACATCCCTGTGTTTAGGATAAAATAATAATAATAATAATAATAATAATAAAATAACACTAATAGCCTAGTTATATAAACTATAATGATTAATATAGGCCAAGTATTGTTGGCTACTTGATGTAGACTCAACTTATAAATAAATGTAGGCCTATTAAATATAATGTAGGCTATAATGTCTACAGCAAATAAGTTACAATTAGGCCATGTGATTTTTAATAGACAATTTTGCAGATTTTACAGTAACAAGGCGTTTGTTTTCCCGTTACCACAGCGCCCTCTGCTGACCACAACTGTCCCCACAGAAAATGTTTACTTTCACTTTCCATACTTCACGCCTCACGGGGCACTGAACACGTATGCACACGGGACGTTATCTGGTCCTGATTTTATAAACCACACTTTATAAATCTGTTTTGTTTTATTAGTTTTTTTCCCTTTTGCTCTGATTGAGGAGATTCTCTGCTCTGCTCTGGACCTGACTGTTACTGTGTTCTGGCCCAAAATGGACCCTTTAGATTTTCTGGAGGAGAAGACGCTGCTGAGCTTCCTCCACATCAACAAAACGGAGCTGTCGTGCATGGAAAACCCGCAGACGTTTGTGAGCCAACTCCGGGACTACAACCTGATTTCCAAGGACCAGCACTCGGTGAGTTTATGGTACGGTCACCGGGACGGGACGCAGTAGTGCGCAGTAGTTCGCAGTAACGCAGCCGTGTGAGGGTCCCGTCGCTCTCTCTCCTCTCCCGGACAGAAAAAACGCGCCAAGATTTGAAATCGCGCTAAAGTCAGCACGGGCGGGTCTCCTGTTTGCATAGAGTTCAGATTTGTTTATTCTATTACTGAAATGCTCGTTTACGCACTGTAGGCCTACCATTATTGGCACATTTGTCAGACTGAATCATAAAATTATTAGGACTGTCTTTATTAAACATTTTCACATTCACATCTCCACACCAATACAACTTCCCCTATTATACTATATGTATATTCTGATCTATGTTATAATGTTGTTTCCTTATCACAAACATATGTTGTGTTTTGTTTTATTCACATTCACACACTCAAGAAACACTCAGTTTTGTTACTTAAGAAAAAATACAGATATCAGAGCAAAGAAACAGTACAAGTATCACATGACAGAATCTACTTAAGTAAAGTACTAGTTTGAAAATATACTTAAAGCGTAAGTTTTTCGCACAGATTTTCATATCTAATAAAGCCTGATAAAACTTTGATAAAGATTTGTGTTGAATTTAACAGAAACAACAGAAATTATTGTTTTTTCCTAGCTGTTTTTATTTGTATATTTTTATTTGCGCAAACTATGAAGCTGTTAAAAATGACCCCTTCTGCCTTTTCAGAAGATCTAAGTTATAGTAAAAAGTACTTTTATTTTTAAGTCCTGTTCAACCGTTTTGCAGAGTAGAAAGTACAGATACCTGCTCTCAAGTGTAGTGAAGTAAAAGTAAAAAGTATCCACTTTAAAGGGCCTATATTAGGTTTTTTTCTGATCTATAGGCTAGTAAATTTAGGGGCAGCCATATTTCTTGTCAAAAGTCGGTTAACTAGGCCTGTAGAGTTGGACATTGCATCTTAAATTATGTGTAAACATAGGCTGAATAAAATATGAAACATTTTTGACCGAATATCTGGGACTGACATTTTAAACCAATCACTGACACAACCTTGAGAACTGGTGAAATAAGTTAGTACGTATAGGATCTGTTTTCTACCCTGATATGGTGTATTTTCCTGTGTAGAAGATAAGCCGCATGAAAAGCAGAGACAAGATCAGGAGCACAGTGTACAGTGTTCTGGACTTTATAGAAACAATGCAACCAGAGAAAATAAAGCGTTTCTGGAGATGTGTGTTCAAAGAAACCATCTTGAACAAGTACCCCACCCTCCGACTGCTCCGCAACAGCCTGCTGGATGGTGAGACACTGCTGGTAGACATGTTGTAATGTAATATAGTTTCAGGATGGATTTCTTTTAATGGCAGGTTCTTATGCATGTGAGAGTGCACTGCTGGAGGTCGAGGAGAGGGACGACACAGACAAAGAGAAGACGTCGGAAGAAGAGGTGCGAAATAAATCAGCTACAAAATAGTATTGAAATAATTGCTTTGAAAATAAGTCGATGCAAAATGAGAAAATCACATAATTGTGTAGAATAAATGAGCTAATTAGAAATAGTAAACAATATTTGTGGTCTTCAGAACAAAGACATTTAAGGCTATGACTGTATAAAGAAGTGGACTAACGGAGTGTGAAGTCAACCATAGCGTTCGGCTCTAGTCAAATGAAGCTGCTAATAATGCCAAAAAATTGGATATTGTCCATTCCCAGTTGGAAGTGAAGAAAGCTGGACCAAGAAGCAGAAAAAAGAGGAAAAAAACAGTTGATGATGATGATGAAGAGATTGATGACGAGCAGCCTTCTACCTCTACTCAAGTTACACCATGTTTAAGAAAGAAACGCAAGAAACTGTGCTTCTGTAATTCCTGAATACATACTATATAATTTACAGTAATAAGAGCGTATTACTGATGAAATGTTTGCCTCAACACAGCCACTCCATTGAAGAAGGGAGAGAAAGGGGATATCTGGACGTGGGCGATTTATAAAGTCCAGCTGCCAGTGACCTGTGGAGACTTGGAGGGCACTCTGAACCGGGCCAGACTGGAAAAGGGTACTGAATGATACATACTGTGTAGAGGTCTAGGTCAGGAATGTAGCGGGTCGGCATGCAATGTGTTGGCTTAATATTAAGCAGCGACTTCCAGCAAACTATAGACTGCTCTGTTGAAAATGTATGCTAGAAGTTTTTTTTTTAATCTGTTATTTATTTATCTTTGCTTTAAATGAAGAACTGTGTGTTTTTAGGTGAAAAGTGCATCCTGGTGAATAGACGGTGGTGCACTCCTTCTGAATTTGAAAAACTTGCAGGGAAGGGAGCATGTAAGAACTGGAAATTAAGCATCTACTGTAGGGAAACACCTCTAATAAAACTTATACAAGTAAGATGTTACAGCACCCACAACACTATTAAACCAAAGCACTTGCCTTAAGCGATTAAAGTAATACTGGTACTTATTTTGTTCTGTAGGAAGGACACCTGAAGACCATAGGATTCTCAAAGGTGATTTTCATTATACTTCTGTAATCTACATTTATATGTTGACTTTGAATTAATTTGACTCTGTACTCATGCAAGGTTAAGAAGCATTTATTTCCTCCTGAGGAAACCACAACAGGTTTGTTAGTCATAAAAGGCACCCTAACTGAAAAGAATTCCTGCACATGAAGTCTCACAGTACAAGTATCTCTGCAGTGACAGTAGAAACTGATGATGCTAGCAGTGATTCATCAAGAAGAGAAAGTTCTTCAGATTCAATATGTGATGATATAGGTGTTGCTATTATTCTACATTTTAAATTGTATATATTTTTAATTTCTGTTTAAATTGTATTTTTTGTATTGTATAAATTGCAATTAGAAACAAGAAACATCCCAAATCGAGTCCTCAAGGTGGTGTGTGAGGATATCACTGGTTTACTCCACACTAAACGCTTTGCCTCAGGTAAGACTTGGCCACATTCTGTATTTGTCACTTTGTGTTTTGCGGTATATAAACGACAGTGCTTTGTACCACCAGGCACATGTGGGAGGAGCATCCGCACTGAGAGTAGCTGGATGACCCCAGTGGATTTTGTGAGGGAGGCCTCGTGTCAGACGGATGTTTCATGGAAGAAACACATCAAGTGTGAAGGAAAGGCACTGGGAGAGCTATTAAAGGTAACTGTAAATCCTCATTGTTCTACTGCTTTAAACTCAAATGAAGGTGAAAAGATGACGAGAGAGTCACAGGATTTGTAACAATACTACAATAATATGTCTATTGCAGGCAAAGGTTTTGGACATTCACTCAGTTTTGTGTAAATGTAGCCTGTGTGTCCCAGATAGTGAAGATCTGGTGAGTAGCCATCATGTCAACAACGATGTTGTTTTAGCAACTTATTGTTGAACTGTTTAACTTGTTTGATACACTTATTCTGTACAAAACCTGTCTCTACCATTGAACTTGGCACAGGGAGTTGTTTATAGTTTACTCTACTAAACCTTGTCTTACAGTAATGCCCTGTGTGTGCAGGACGGAGAGAAGAATGACGATGAGTGCTGGGTCTGCCACAAAGAAGGAGCAACCCTGGTGGAGTGTGATGGATGCCCTCGATCCTTCCATCAGAAATGTCACCAGCCACAGATCCCAGACACACTGTTAGGGTAAACTCCAGACACACTGTTAGGGTAAACTCCAGACACACTGTTAGGGTAAACTCCAGACACACTGTTAGTGTAAACTCCAGACACACTGTTAGTGTAAACTCCAGACACACTGTTAGTGTAAACTCCAGACACATTGTTAGTGCAAACTCCAGACGCACTGTTAGGGTAAACTCCAGACACACTGTTAGGGTAAACTCCAGACACACTGTTAGGGTAAACTCCAGACACACTGTTAGGGTAAACTCCAGACGCACTGTTAGTGCAAACTCCAGACGCACTGTTAGGGTAAACTCCAGACGCACTGTTAGGGTAAACTCCAGACACACTGTTAGTGTAAACTCCAGACACACTGTTAGTGTAAACTCCAGACGCACTGTTAGGGTAAACTCCAGACGCACTGTTAGTGTAAACTCCAGATACACTGTTAGGGTAAACTCCAGACACACTGTTAGTGTAAACTCCAGACGCACTGTTAGGGTAAACTCCAGACACACTGTTAGTGTAAACTCCAGACACACTGTTAGTGTAAACTCCAGACACACTGTTAGGGTAAACTCCAGACGCACTGTTAGTGTAAACTCCAGACACACTGTTAGTGTAAACTCCAGACACACTGTTAGTGTAAACTCCAGACACACTGTTAGTGTAAACTCCAGACACACTGTTAGTGTAAACTCCAGACACACTGTTAGTGTAAACTCCAGACACACTGTTAGTGTAAACTCCAAACGCACTGTTAGGGTAAACTCCAGACACACTGTTAGTGTAAACTCCAGACACACTGTTAGTGTAAACTCCAGACACACTGTTAGTGTAAACTCCAGACACACTGTTAGTGCAAACTCCAGACACACTGTTAGTGTAAACTCCAGACACACTGTTAGTGTAAACTCCAGACACACTGTTAGTGTAAACTCCAAACGCACTGTTAGTGTAAACTCCAGATACACTGTTAGTGTAAACTCCAAACGCACTGTTAGGGTAAACTCCAGACGCACTGTTAGGGTAAACTCCAGACGCACTGTTAGTGTAAACTCCAGACACACTGTTAGTGTAAACTCCAGACACACTGTTAGTGTAAACTCCAAACGCACTGTTAGTGTAAACTCCAGACACACTGTTAGTGTAAACTCCAAACGCACTGTTAGTGTAAACTCCAGACACATTGTTAGTGTAAACTCCAAACGCACTGTTAGTGTAAACTCCAGATACACTGTTAGTGTAAACTCCAGACACATTGTTAGTGTAAACTCCAAACGCACTGTTAGTGTAAACTCCAGACACACTGTTAGTGTAAACTCCAAACGCACTGTTAGTGTAAACTCCAGACACACTGTTAGTGTAAACTCCAAACGCACTGTTAGGGTAAACTCCAGACGCACTGTTAGTGTAAACTCCAGACACACTGTTAGTGTAAACTCCAGACACACTGTTAGTGTAAACTCCAGACACACTGTTAGTGTAAACTCCAGATGCACTGTTAGGGTAAACTCCAGACACACTGTTAGTGTAAACTCCAGACACACTGTTAGTGTAAACTCCAAACGCACTGTTAGTGTAAACTCCAGACACACTGTTAGTGTAAACTCCAGACACACTGTTAGGGTAAACTCCAGACACACTGTTAGGGTAAACTCCAGACACATTGTTAGTGTAAACTCCAGACACACTGTTAGTGCAAACTCCAGACACACTGTTAGGGTAAACTCCAGACACACTGTTAGTGTAAACCCCAGACCCACTGTTAGGGTAAACTCCAGACGCACTGTTAGTGTAAACTCCAGATACACTGTTAGTGTAAACTCCAGATACACTGTTAGGGTAAACTCCAGACACACTGTTAGGGTAAACTCCAGACACACTGTTAGTGTAAACTCCAGACACACTGTTAGTGTAAACTCCAGACACACTGTTAGTGTAAACTCCAGACACACTGTTAGGGTAAACTCCAGACGCACTGTTAGGGTAAACTCCATGTGGTTCTTCTTTGATGGTTCACATAGACTAATGCTGCTCGTTCATCCTGTCTCTGTACAGTGATGACAGCACATGGATGTGCACTCCATGTGTGCTCTTCAAATCTTTGGTGTTGTACCCAGAGCTGGAGATGGAAGCAGCCATGTCCCGTCCGATAGCAGATCACATGCAGGTCAGAAGACTGCATAATTGTCACTGTTTTATATGGACTGGTCCCACCATATCCTGTGTCCACAGCACTGTCAGTACCTGCTGCTGGGTCTCTACAGGGCAGATGAGGACTGTCTCTTTAAATCCGACCCATGTCATCTCCCAGAATACACAAGAGTGATCCCCACACCCATGTGTCTCGACCAAGTAGCAGACAAGCTCCAGAATAATACATACCAAACAGTGAGCCACTTTGTGTCGGATATCCAGCTCATCTTCACTAACTGTGCCTCATATAACCGGGTACGTTTTGTTCATTGAGCAGTTGGTACTCTCTGACTAACTTGTTTAGCACAATGTTCTGTTTTTGTTTTTGCAGGATAATCCTGAATTTCTTTCCATTGGCACAACAATAAAAGAGTTTTTTGAAGGAGAATTGAACACAGTGTTTAAGATCCAACCAGTGGTTTCAGAATCAGAATCTGAATCAGAAATACTTCTATTTATCCCCCAAGGGGATACTCGTTTTGCTCCAGACATGCAGCCAACCAATGAATAGAAATGGTTAAAAATGTTATTATCAACTAAACCCAAAAATTACAACTAAAATAAAAAATAAAATGAGCAGACATAATAACTTAAATTTATAATCAAATATAGAACCCACACAAAATATTTATCTAATGTGACATATTACATATTTATGCACAATTTTACAAATGGGATTAATGAACTGAATAATGTAAAAGTTCTATGATCTATGTTTGAAGACTCCATTCAGAGAGTCTAGGTCCTCCCTCACACTGTGGCCTTCTTGATGATCTTATTGAGTCTTAACCGTGTCCCTTTTTTTACACCAAAGTAGTATTTTCACTTATTCATTCATCAAACAGACGCAACAAAGTTAATTTCAATGTTTTGAAATGCCCAGTGTTATAATGGAAAAATACTAACTACATTACAACAATAGGATAACACTAAAGGATATCTTATAAAGGATAAAGGATATCTTATCTAACACTTGGTCTAGAGTTGTCCAAGTATCTGGTATTAATAGGAACAGTGTTTTTTTTTAATAGCAATTCAGTGATAATAAAGTACATTCCACTAGCAAGGACCACGCCATCAACACATGTGCGAAGTGAAGTTTATTATATGGAGACGAGGCGGGGTGGGATGGCTGGGTTGAGACTCAGGGTGGGGGTTCAGTCTCAATCCTCACATGGCCCAGCAGGAACGGGACCCCCCTCATAGGCGTCTTATGTCTGGAAGCGAACAGATAGGAGGTTGGGATGGTGGGGTCGAGTTATTTGGGAAAAACTGGGTTGCCTGGATAGGCTGCTACAAATAGGCTTCTGGAAAATTGAGGTGTGGTAGAAGTGGGCTGTGATTTGTTGGAGTGGAGGCGAGGGTGGTTGAGGCGTGGTCCTGCGCTGTTAATTATATTAACTACATTTATGAATATTGTGTGGGGTTCTGCTGATGTGGGACGGTGTTTGTCCAATAACAATGTTTTGTCAAAATGTAGAATGGATGTGTACCTTCTTGTAAATAAATGTAATTGCATTAAAGATATGGTAAATTTTCACATTTTTATATAGCACTTTTCCACCAAGGCACTCAAAGTGCTTTACAACAAGAAAACGCTCACCCATTCACACACACATTCATACACCTGTGTACGCAGACACGGGGCAAAGTAGGTTAAGAGTTTTGCCCAAGGAACATGTCCGTTTATGACGATGAGTTGGGAAGAGGTAGCCTAACTATCTTTGACTGGTGGAGTGAATCAATAGGCTTAATATACATAGTTTTGAGAAGCCGCTTGGGCTAGTAGAAGAGAAATCCAATCCATCATTATATTGGCCATTGCTCCTTAGCGGTTTATCATGTCTATTATCGTGTCCACTGCAGTGTGGTGTGCAGTTGACGTCAGTGGCACAGTTGCCAGCAGCAGTGCGCAGAGAGCTGCGCAGTCGCTCTGCGCATCCGAAGGCTGAGGACAGCCATTTCTCTTCTCAGAAAAACACAGAAGATAGCTGGATTGTGCGCCGTGCAGAAACACTTTGAACTGTCTAGTGTTGAAGTGAAATATACTCCAAGCAGAAGTAGTATTCACGGACTGCCATCCGCTATCTACAAACTTTCTCCCAAATCTCCACCTGCGCAGTGAAGGACAGCGTTGCTTGCCCGTGTGGCTCGCCCGTGTGGCTCATGTTATGTTTTAACGTGAGATATGGAGACTGCACAGGGAAGCAGCAACGACGACGTAGCTTCGACAGCGAACTTGGTCCTCGATGAGGAGGAGGACGTGAAGCCATTTGCAGCAGCCGTGAGCAGCCAGGATCCGCCTGCGCCCCGCGGCGTGAGCGCGAACACAGAAGGAGGGGGAGGGGGGCAATCTGCAGAGGAGCAACACGGCGCCTCGGCCAGCACGCCCGTGCTGCTGTGTGAGTGCCGTATGCATCAGCATTGAGTCCCGGAGACAGCTCTGTGCCTGAGACACGGTTTCAACTTTGTCTGTGCCCTTTTTAGACCCCGTGAACACAGAACGCTTCTTCACCACAGCCGCAGATGGGAAGACTTACCTTAAGATTGCACCAGGTACCAAACATATGGTTTCTCATGGGGCAGTCTCCAAGCACTATCAAAGATAGATTTTATATTAATTACAGTTTTACCCCAACAAATCTGTTATTGAATTATACACGTTCTACTCATTTACATCTCAGCCTTTTATAGGAAATCTAGAGAATCACCTTGAGCAAAGGCTGAATTGTTAACTTCTAATCATCTATGTGAGCTGTTGAATTGTGTTGCCCACATACAGTCTGATATACAGTATTGTAGTCAAACACTTTGTGTTTGAGTCCCACCTGTTGCAGTGCTGACTCCCCTGTGTGTTACAGCTGCTGGGATGTCCTCTGGCCCCTCAGAGAAGCCCCTGCCCTCCGGCTCAGACTTCTCATCCAAGGCTGTGCTGTGTCTGATTGAGGCGGTGGGTCGGCGCTGGGGGTTGTACGACACTCGGGAACGCTCACAACTCTTCCAGAGTGTCCAGGAGGAAATGGCCTCTAAAGGACATGTTCTTCCTGTAGAAAAGATCCGCCGCAAATGGAACAACCTCATTGTCACCTATAAGAGGGTTAAGGAGCGCAGTAGGGAGACAGGCCACGCCAAGACATCATGGGAGTTTTTTGATGTGAGTTATGCCATTACAAAGAACAGTTTAAAGGACTATGTCTATATTTACTCTAGTTGCCTGTCAATCATATCTGGCAACAGAAGACACACTTCACAGGACTAATAAATGTTGTAGTGGGGGACCCATGAATAAGCTACAATTAATCAGGTTTTAAATTGGTAATACCTATGTAAAATGAATTTAAAAGGGCCCATATTACACTGTTGACCTGATTTATATAATGTTAGAATGTTGTTTCTTCATCCCAAACATACCTGGAGTTGTGTTTTGTTTCATTCACACATGTTTAAATCACTCAAACAGAAAACACTCTGTTCCAACCTGTGATGTCATGTAATATTACAGGAAGTGCTCCATTGTGTTTTTAAACTCCATACACCTTCACTAGGATCATTTGAGCCCTGAAATTGCCAATCTCTACTGAACTCAGTAAAAGTAGCTGATAATTCATCACAAGGTGGAACAGAGCATTTTGATCTTTGGAGATATAAATAGACTAATAATAAAGGAGACGGCACGGTGGCAACACTCAGGCCTCACAGCAAGAAGGTTGTGGGTTCGATCCCCGGGTCACCCGGGCCTTTCTTTGTGGGGTTTGCATGTTCCACCCCATGTCTGGATGGGTTTCCTCCGGGTGCTCCGGTTTGCCCCATCAACCTAAAACATGCCCGCACCCCTATGAACCAACATCAAGGACCATAATGTCCACCCTCCTGTGGGCTCACCACCTGCAGAGGGGTTCATAGGGGGGGTCAGGTGCTATGAGTATTAGGCAGCAAGCTGCCCCCGCGACCCAGCCGGATTATGCGGGAGAAGATGGATGGATGAATAATAATAAAGGATCACTCAAACGTGTGAATGAAACAAACACAACTCCAGGTTTGTTTTAAGAAGGTAAAAACATGGCCTAAAAGTTCACAGGAGTTTGTTTTGTGTGATATAGGACCTTTAAATCGGAGGGTGCAGTAAATAACAAAATAATGTAATGTCTTAATGACTTGCACTGTACTGAAGAGTTCTTTCCTCTTCTGTTTTCAGCTGATGGATGCCACTCTTTCTGACACTGTGGGCTCTCAGATAAACAACAACAAACGGAGCAAACCATCCAACCCTCCCTGCCCTCCGCCTGGCCCTGTGACCAAGATCGTCGTCAAACCCCACCTTCCCCAGAGCACCTCCCTCCTCCAGCCCAGCAGCACCACACGAACTCCTGATAGCAAGCCTTCAGCATCCTCTGTTTCCTCTGTTACCACAGTGACCATCAGCCCCAACAGCTCCACAGACATTAAGCCCTTAATTTTTCTCAACGGTGATATAGTTGCGAGTGGTCTCCAGTCCACTACCACCAGCACATCCTCCTCTTCCAGTAAACCATCTACGGTCTCAACGTCGTCCAGTAATATAGACCTCAGCAAGGCTCGCTTCGTCACCCGCAAAAACCCCACCTTTTCCTCCAGCATCCTACCGTTTCGTCTCAGCAGCACACAGTTAAGCAAAAACATCTCCAGCTTGTCCTCTTCCAACTCCTGCCTCTCGTCGTCCACCTCCATCTCACTGGCGCCCTCGTCTGGAGCTGAAAACAAAGGCAGCGAGGAGCAATCTGCCACGGCTTTGGTCAGGGAGGTTCTGAAGAGGCAGGAGGAGCAGGGCTACTTGGACCGGGTGGCACGACGCAGGATGGAGGTCAGGGAGAAGAGGAGAGAGAGGCGGGAGCAGAGGATGGTAGAGTCTCTAGGCAGAGTGGCCACTGCCCTGGAGCTGCTGTCATCCAAGCAGGACACAGTTATAGCGCTGTTACAAAGACTAGCAGACAAAAAGTGACTAGAGACACTTTTGTGTTTGTACGGTGGTGTTGTGGAAAATGTGTAGTGAGAAATTGTCCATGGACTTTCAGTTTTAGTTTTTATTTTAACTAATATATCATTAACTGATGTGAATAGCCACACTAATTTTTATGAGTGATTTACTGTAATAATTTGTAATTGATACAAATGAAATTCATGTTTAAATGTCATTAAACATTTTTGTAAAATATTCCAAGCTCCTTGCACCTAATTTTTTGTAAAAAATTAAAAAAAAAATTAAAAAAAATTGTGAAGTGGGTGTATATATACAGTGCTGCTTGAAAGTATGTGAACCCCTTGAGCAGTTAAGATGTTTCTGTTGTTTACCACAATTTTCTTATCGATTGCATGTACTTATTTAGTGGAACTTGTTTAAGTAGCCCTAAAACTACATGAAACATGGAAATAGTGTATGTGCTAAAGTAAGTGAATACCCAGCTGCATTGGTTAAGTCAAGCAGATAACAGACTCAGATGAAACACATGCGAGTGCTTTATTAATCATTTCAGTAGACCAATGAAATAAGACATCCTCGGGAAAGGGATTGGCCTGCCCTAATTAAAAGAGAGAGGAAACAAACCAAACCAACTTGGTCCCATACACATCAACAATGCCGAGAGGAAAGGAAATATCCGAGGACATGAAGAAGAGGGTAGTGACAGCCCATCAGTCTGGGGAGGGATATATCTCCAAAAGATTCCAGCTCCATCCATCGACTCTAAGACAAATAATTTACAAATGGAGGGCCTTCAACATTACAGCAACTCTGCCTAGAAGTGGGCGATCATCAAAACTATCACCCAGAGTCACCAGAAAAATAATAAATCAGGTAAAGGCCAACCCACACATCACCTGTACAGAGTTGCAGACCTCTCTGGTAGCATCTGGGACAAATGTGCATGCGTCTACGATCAGACGAAAATTGAATAGCCATGACATTTCAACTTTCAACTTTGCCAGAGAGCTCTTGGATAAACCAGAGGCCTTCTGGGAGTCCATACTCTGGACAGATGAGTCTAAACTAGAGTTATTTGGTCATAAGCAAAACTGCCATGTTTGGAGAAAAAACAACACTGCAAATGAAGAAAAGAACCTCCTCCCAACAGTGAAGCATGGTGGTGGAAATGTGAAAGTCTGGGGCTGCTTCTCTGCTTCTGGAACTGGACAAATCCATATTATCCAAGGAACCATGAATTCTCAGACCAGAATCTCCTGTCATCAGTCAGACAGTTGAAGCTGGGACGAAAATGGAGTATGCAACAAGACAATGACCCAAAGCATTCCAGCAAAACTACAAAGGAATTGTTTCAGAGAAAGAGGATTCGTACTCTGGATTGGCCCAGTCAATGTCCAGATCTTAATCCTATTGAAATGTTGTGGCGAGACCTGAAGAAGATGGTACATGCCAGATGTCCCTCCAACCTCTCCCAACTGGCTGAGTTCTGCAAGGAGGAGTGGGCAAAAATCCCCATAAGCAGATGCGAGAGACTGGTTAGATGTTACAGAAGACGTTTGGTTGAAGTAATGGCTGCAAAAGGATGAGCCACAAGCTACTAATAGAAGGGTTCACATACTTTTGCACGTTATATTTTCAGTTTTTGTGAAATAAACCACATTTGCTGAATTACATAATGGAAAAATATCTTTTGTGTGTGTGTGTCTAGTATTTGGAGTGTTCTTTAAAAATTAGGATTTGGATGTCTGTTAAATAAGGTTCTTTTAATGTTTTTTTTACAAAAACAGTGACAATGTCTGGAAGGTTCACATACTTTCAAGCAGCACTGTATATAGATATGGGATGTAACAATAAACAAAATATCATGATATCGTATCATCGAAGGTCTCAAAAATATTGCGGACCATCACAATATATCGAATCACAAGTCTTCCTCTCTGCGCTTTGTGTTGCATTTTTGTATGAATAGCTCTCTATAAATAAAGTTTGTTTGATTGATTAAACGAATAGTTATGATGCTGAAATAGAAAAAACAGAACTACATGGCCCATGAGGTTCATACCATGACAATATTGTATATCGTTACACCCTATATATATATATATATCTTGAGATTTCTGGCCAGTATCTTTGCTGTTCCTAGTACTGCGCTTTTCTGGACTGAGATGTCTGCTGTCCTTCCTGGTATCTGCTGTAACCACTCCTTCAGTTTGGGGGTCATGGCCCCGAGTGCTCCGATCACCATGGACACCACTGCTGCCTTCACCTTCCAGGCCTTTTCCTGCTCTTCCTTGAGCCCCTGGTATTTCTCTAACTTCTCATGTTCCTTTTTCCTATTAACATCGCTTGATATTGCAATGTCCACCACCACAGCTTTGTTCTGTTGCTTATCCAGAACCACTATGTCTGGTTGGTTCGCCATCACCATTCTGTCAGTCTGTATCTGGAAGTCCCATCGGACCTTGGCTCGTTCTCCACAAACTTTGGAGGCGTTTCCACCTTGATCTTGGGGTTTCCAGCTTGTACTCTGCACAGATGTTTCTGTATACTATGCCCACCACTTGGGTATGTTGCTCCATATACACTTTCCCTGGCCTCTTAGGACTTGCCGTACTCTTTGCAGGTATCTGGCTGTAGCCACTTTCCTTGTTGCCTCTTAGAGGTTGCATTTGCTTGTGGGATACCAAGGTACTTGTAACTGTCCTCAGTGTCTGCTATTGTTCCCTCTGGGTGTGAGACTCCCTCTGTGTGGACTACCTTCCCTCTCCTTGTCACCATCCTACTATATTTCTCAAGCCCGAATGACATTCTAGTGTCTGTGCTGTAGATTCTGATCGTGTGGATCAGTGAGTCAATTTCTCGTTCGGTCTTAACATCGAGCTTGATGTCATCCATGTAGAGGTGGTGACTAATGGTGGCCCCGTTTCTGAGTCCGTATCCATAGCCAGTGCGGTGGATTATTTGGTTGAGGGGGTTCAGACCTGTGTAGAACAGCAGTGGGAACAGTGCGTCTCATTGGTATATGCCACATTTGATGGTCACTTGTGCAAGTGGCTTGCCCTTGGCTTCAAGGGTGGTGTTCCACAACCGCATCGAGTTTGCAATGAACACCCTTAGAGTCCTGTTGATATTGTACAGCTCCAGGCACTCAGTGATCCATGCGTGTGGCATTGGATCATAGGCTTTCTTGTAAACAATCCAGGCAGTGCACAGGTTGGTCTGACAGGTTCTGCAGGCATGAGCGACTGTTTGGTCAACCAGGAGCTGGTGTTTGCTTTTTCTGATTGGTCAGGGCTGTGCAGTGATAAAACAGCAGCACTCCCTGCTCATTGCTCACAATCACATTCCAATATCAGGAATTTGCACCAATCAAACACATTGGGTATGTTAATAACATAATTATGGAGAGGGTTTTTTAGAAGCAGAAGTTGAAAATGCCATCAAGGAAATGAACAAAGGAAAGGCTGTGGGACCTGACCTCATACCAGTGGAAGCATATGAAGCACTAGATGAATGGGGCATAAAGAAATGAACTATACTTCTAAACAACATCTATGACACTGGAGCCATCCCCCCCGACATGCTCACCTCCACTTTCATCACACTCCCCAAAAAACCTGGAACAACTGACTGTGAGTGCCACAGAACTATTAGCCTGATGAGTCACACTCTGAAAATCCTTTTGAAAATACTGATGGCAAGATTAAGAAACAAAATACGACCAGAAATATCAGAACCCCAATTTGGATTTGTAGCTAACAAAGGAACAACAAACGCCATATTTACAATGACCATGCTAACAGAGAGATGTATAGAAATGCAGAAAGACCTTTACCTATGTCACATGTGTCAAACATGCAGCCCGGGGGCCAGATCCGGCCCTCCAAGACCTTTAATGTGGCCCTCGGCTGATTTTTCTATTAAAATACTTAAAATTTTCAGATTTTTCTGTTAATTTTCTGCACCGTTTAGCATAGCAGCGTCTCCGGCGTTTCTGTATGTTGCAACTCCCACCAGAGCAGCACAAATTAAGACTTTCCTCTTTCCAAACGCTCTTAAAGGACGATCGTTTTGACTGTCGACTGTGACCCTCATCAGCAAAATGCCAAAAAATGAGAAAAGCAGATGCTGAGTTCAGGATTTCCCAAGAAAAATAGTCTAATTCTTATTTGTTGACAGAGGTGAATGATGATGATGATGATGATGATGGAGAGGGTACTCTGTGTTCTTGTGTGTTGCACTGTTGCTTTCATTTCCTTTTCATTATAGAAGAAAAAAGAATTTAATTTTTGAATTGAATTCAAATGAATTGAATTAAAATGAATTGAATTCAGTATCTTCTATAGGCCTATTCAATATTGTCAGTAATACAAATTAAATTTGATGATTGTCATAAGGAATATATGTCGATTTCAGGAAAGACACAGGCCTACCTGCCCTGAACTCGTTTACACAGGTCTGACACATTCTGTTGATCCGAGTCACAATCCCAAAACTGACTCGTCTGCATATTCAAGTGTCAACAGGCCAACAGCCTACAGTACAATCGAACAATGTATGTATTCATTTTTAGATTGTAGGCGACCACCACCAGAAATTTAGACGACATAGTGCTCATTTAACATGAAATAAAAAAAAACATGCCCGCACCCCTATGAACTAACATCAAGGACCATAATGTCCACCCTCCTGTGGGCTCACCACCTGCAGAGGGGTTCATAGGGGGGGTCAGGTGCTATGAGGATTGGGCAGCAAGCTGCCCCCGCGACCCAGCCGGATTAAGCGGGAGAAGATGGATGGATGGATGGATGGATAAAAAAAAACATGTCTGTACAAAATGCGTGATCCTAGTTCAATGATTATTTTTGATCAAAAGGCCTGACCCCAGTCGTAAACAAACACGGGGTGCAGACTAGTCCTTGTCCTATCCTGTAGGGGGAGGTGTCACCATCTTGGAGTTGCAGACAAGGCTTGTTTTAAAATTCAGTTTCATGTCTAACAAAGAGAAACAGGAGTGGTAAGGCTTTTACTTTGATTGTAAATGCGACTGTTTTTTTATCTGTATTTTAACAATATGTTGTAATGTAGGATATATTTGTTATTATAGTTATTTACAAGAGAATTACAGCCTATTTAGCTACATATATAATTACAAATTCGTATCATATTTGTTGTTTCCTATTGACATTTACTTTCTAAATAAATCTCAGAGGCTGGATCATGTAAGTGAGCGGGAGGGGTAACATTTCTTAGCAGTCCATTGCAAAAGAACAAGCTAACAGTGCTAACAAACAAAGTTAAGCGATGTATGTTCGATTATCTCCCGCATGGCTTGTCCTGTGTACAAAGCTACTCTTTGGTGTCTGTCGCATTAACAGGTTCACTGGTACATCTACTCTCACTGGTACATTTACTCTCACTAGTGCAGATGCTATTTGACCCCGGGACAACGCTAATGCTAATGCTAATGCTAATGCCCGTCTCGCCTCTGCTCCATAGAACTAGATCCATGGTATGGACTGTACACGGATGTGTCCACTGTATGGACTGTACACGGATGTGTCCACTGTATGGACTGTACATAGATGTGTCCACTGTATGGACTGTACATAGATGTGTCCACTGTATGGATTGTACATAGATGTGTCCACTGTATGGACTGTACACAGATGTGTCCACTGTATGGATTGTACACAGATGTGTCCACTGTATGGACTGTACACAGATGTGTCCACTGTATGCATATGATAAATGTCTGAAGTCGATGTATTATCCATATTATTAAAAGGTACTTTTCTGGTGGGAGGTCTGTCACCAGAAAAGGTACTTTTCTGGTGGGAGGTCTGTCACCGGCTTGTCTCCATGGAGATGATACTCTTTTGTCTGGCATATCCCTGTAGGGCATTAAACCTATCCATTTTGCATTTATTCAGTAACATGGATTTTTATTGGCCTAAAAACTTGCAATCTTACTGTGAGTGGCTTTCCACAGATCTGACATGTAACTTGGCCCTGTGTAATGCCGTACTGTGGAACATTCCAGAAAGTATATCTCCATGGAAAGAAGCATATTATCCCCCTGAAAGGTTATACAAGGCAAGGTGCCTTGTATAACCTATGGTATTTCTAATTAGAATGAATTAAGTACAATTTGATTAACTACATGGCTTACTACAATTATCCATAAGTTTACCAGCAAAGGGCACAAAGACTGCATTGATACACTGAGGAGTGAAGCAGTAACTTAACTAAATTAATAGTAGCTTCTAGCAGTTAATAATATGTTTGGTGAAGCAAATTAGAGATCTGAGGTCATTAGAAAGAGTGGTGGTGCTGAAGGGTGTGGACCTTAAAAACTGTGGGGTCTGGTGTTGTGAGCCCTCAAGAGCAAGCCAGCCTAAATAAGAAGGCCCAATGAGCATATGTTTTTTCTAAGTACATTTTGGGCAATACAGTACTAGTGTTGTCACTAATACTAAAATGTAAAACTCAATTCCCATACTACATAAGACTCAAAAATTTTGATATATGGTAAAAGACAATTTAGTAGACAACTGGTATTTAGGCTATGCAAAACACAGGGTTAGGTTAGTATTTTCTACATCAGCAGTATCTTTCATATCATACTATTGGGTCCTAAACAAATTAGGATTGTTTAGGTCCAATTTTTGTTCTTTCGGTATCAATTCCTGTTATCTATTCCAGATATCTATTTCAGTAGTAATTTTAGTATTGACATGTATCTGGCCTGGGTATAACATTTTCTGACGATCCTACTTTAAACAAAAGTCAATCATCATTTGTTTTATTTCTTACTAGTAATTGAGGACACAATGCACACCAGAAAGAGAGTGTCAACTGTGAGCGAAAGGAGCAGAGAGGATGAGCCCAAAAGATGGGCTAGTCCGCGGAAAAAACAAAGGACCGACTATGTCTCCACAGAGGGGAGTGAAGACAGTGGCTCCAGCCTTGACATTCTGGAGGAGGATGAGGAGAAGTCTGAAGAAATGCTACACAGTAAGTAGCTAAATAATATTTAAAGTTGTCATTGGAGCTGTGTGGCAAATATAGCTTTGAAAAATAGGGTGGCCTCACTGGGATGTGAGCTGTGGAACCAAAAAGGGCATCTTACATGTAGAAAATCTAGAAAAAGGTAAGCATGAATTCCTGCAGAATCTCTGAAATGGTTAATTTTATTTGAATGACCTGTCCATGCCCGTTCCATCTCACCAGGCCAGGAGAACTGTATTGAGTCTGAGGGCTGCTGGTTTTCTCCCAGTGGATTTGAGGAGTTTGGAGGCAAAGGGAAACATAAAAAATGGAAAAAATCAATTATCTACAAGAACCAGCCACTGAATTTTTGGATTGATGTGGGTTTACCTGCAATGATAACAATCTACAAGTAGATTTTAATTTAATCATAATTTAATCATCAAATTATATTCTAACAGTGTCATTACCTTAAATCTCCTCCCCATAAAAGATATACATTTACAGCCTCAGAGGTGAGACTTCTCTATGATCACACTCATTTATTGGGGACCCAATTTTTTATTTCATTTTACTTTTCAGCCATCAGAGCATAAAAAGAGTCATCCTGAAGGTTAAAGACTCTCACTATATCTATTTCATATCCACCTCCATTTTCATCTGACATATTGTCTACAAAACATGTTCTTATGGGTTTTATTAGAGTCTGAAGATATAAATAACCACAAGGAAGAAGTGGGACCAGATGAAGAGCCAGCAGAGACCAGTGAAGACCAGACCGAAAGTCAAAATGGAGAACGTAAGTAGTGCTGTCAAAAGTATTGAAAAAATCTTATTCAAATCAATACAAAAACTAGTACTGGTAGTAACATAGCCATGGACCACTACAGAACCAGCCTGGGCAACAGATGTAAGGTCACATGGTAATATATTATTGTGGCATTGGAATTGGTTTTCGGTATTGAGTTGGAGTATTGTGTCAACACTAAATGTAAGGCTGTATTTGTTTATGCATGTTTTGACACGGTTTGTCCGATTACAACCTGATTTAATGTCCACAGAGAAAAATGACGTCACCATTTGCATTGCGGGCACCGTTTCACAGAGGAAACCTTTGTTAATTCTTCACAGACTAGAAGTAAGTTTGTTGTTTCTAGTTAGATGTAAAATACACATCATAATACATGTTCTCTCAGCCCCTACAGGGTGATTTTCATCTGCTGTTAAATGATGTGCTACTGCAAAATGGTAAGTTGCTGAATTCTTGTCTCTAGTTTTCAACTACCATCAACTACAGGTCAAAGAAGAAAAATTTATGAGACATTATTAGAAATACTAGGACTACATCTTGGAGTAAACCTGCAGTAACTAAAGAGTAAATAAGACAAATACAAAATATAAATACAACCAAAAGAGCCAGTGACAGTTAAAATATCCAAGTCAAAAGCCACATCATAAAAATAAATAGTATCGTAGTGAACTTACAGTGCTGTGCATATGTTTACATACCCTTATAGAATTAATGGTTTCCTGCCCATTTGTAAGATACAATGCTTGATGACACAAAAAATGGTTTTCCATGTGTGGTTAGTGAACAGTGGAAGCCATTTATTGTGAAACAAATGTGAGAACTCAATTTGAACCAAAATAACAACAGAAATCACCCAAAGTACCCTGATCAAAAGTTTACATACCCTTTTAATTTGGCCTGATAACCTGCACCCAACGTGACACAAATGAGATTGGATAGCTATTAAAGGTAACTATGTTCACCTGTGATCTATTGCCTTGTAATTAGTAGTGTGTTTAAAAGTCAGTGAGTTGCTGTACTACTGAGAAACCGTTGGATCCTTCATGTGGTGTTGCGCTAACGTCTTGGATGAAGAATCATGGGGAAAGCAAAGCAATTGTCAAAAGATCTGCGGGAGAAGGTAGTACACCTTTACAAATCAGGAATGGGATATAAGAAAATTGCCAAACAGTTGATAATGCCTGTCAGCACTGTCCAGACTCTAATTAAGAAGTGGAAAGCAAGAGGAACTACAGACATCAAACCACGACCTGGTAGGCCAAGCAAAATTTCCCCCACCACGGCAAGAAAATTTGTTCGGGATGCGAAGAAAAGGCCCCAGATAACATCCAGGGAAATTCAACTGTCACTGAAAGAATGCCATGTGGATGTCTCAAGCAGTACAGTAAGAAGGCACTTGAAGAAAAATGGCCTTAATGGTAGAGTTGCCAGAAGAAAGCCACTGCTAAGGAAATGCCACAAAGAAGCACGTCTCAAGTATGCCACACTCCACAGAGACAAACCCCAAACCTTCTGGGAGAAAATTATTTGGAGTGATGAAACCAAAATTGAACTTTTTGGCAAAAATCATAGATGTTATGTTTGGCGAGGAATCAACGAGGCCTATAATGAAAACTACACCATTCCAACGGTGAAACATGGTGGTGGATCCCTGATGTTCTGGGGTTGCGTTAGCTACAAAGGCACAGGCAATTTGGTAAGAGTCGATGGCAGAATGAATGCTGCAGTTACCAAAAAATACTGGAAGAAAATCTGCACTCTTCAGCCCGAACACTGCGCATGGGACGTACTTGGACATTCCAGCATGACAATGACCCAAAACATAAGACCAAATCAACCTGTCAGTGGCTACAGCAACACAAGGTGAAAGTTCTGGAATGGCCATCTCAGTCTCCTGACCTCAATATTATTGAGCCACTCTGGGGAGACCTGAAACGTGCTGTTTATGCAAGACAGCCCAAGAATCTACAGGAACTGGAGGCTTTTTGCCAAGAAGAATGGGCAGCTTTACCATCTGAGAAGATTAAGAGACTCATTGACAACTACCACAAAAGACTTAAAGCTGTTATTGATGTTAAAGGGGGAAATACACAGTATTAGGAACTGGGGTATGTAAACTTTTGATCAGGGTACTTTGGGTAATTTCTGTTGTTATTTTGGTTCAAATTGAGTTCTCACATTTGTTTCACAATAAATGGCTTCCACTGTTCACTAACCACACATGGAAAACCAGTTTTTTGTGTCATCATTCATTTTCTCTTACAAATGGGCAGGAAACCATTAATTCTGTAAGGGTATGTAAACATATGCACAGCACTGTACCTGATCACTCACTAGTCACAGTAAGTAAGATCAAGTACTACTAACTTTAAGTCATGTTACGTTACTTCTTCGAAAACATACTTAGAGTTCTACCTTATGATATCATGTAGTGGTAGTTTTCAAGCTACCTTTCACCACTGCTAAAGCTTTTTTCCACATTATGACCATGGAACAAGTAACAAAGACCTATAATATCAAGTACAGTAAAACATGGCAGAAAACTACTACAAGAAGTGCAGTTCATTCAAAAAAGTTACTCAAGTAAACTGATTACTGAATTTGTGGTCTTCATTCAGGCAGCAGATCTATGTCGACAGAAATGCAGAGCAAAGAAGAAGTTGACACATATGAAGACGAAACTCCTGAACCATTCGAAACCAGTGAGCTCCAAGAAGAGACTTCATTATACTGCAGTGACACTGAAAATGAGCAGAAGGATGAGGTGGAAATCTTGCCCATAGAAGATACTGAAGATACTGTCATCATCCAGGACCAAGGAGTTGACACAGTATCAGTACAAGAAGTAATAATAGAAGACGTTAAGAATCAAGTAGAAATAGTGGCTCCAATTTCTCAGATGGATCTGGAGGCAGTGGGCGCTGCACCACCGAATGTGATCATCGAAGATTCTGCACAACTCATTGAAAGGTATGAATGCCTTTATATGGAAGAATATGAAATCATTGATTTACTAAACATATACATGTTCTGGTCTCGAATAGGCCTACTCGGGAGGAAAACCCTAGCGCTGTAGTAGATGACCCTCCAGCAACAGCACAAGGAAGCTCTGAAGTAGATGCCATGGATCTTGAACAACTAAAAATGGAAAAAATTAAATGGCAGATAAAAGTCTTGAAGTTACAAGAGGAGTATTACTCACTGCAGATACAGAAGTTGAAAAAGTGATGCTCTTAAGCTCATGTGTTATGTTGTATTTTTTTAGAATACTTTTTGTCATTTTTATTCCAGAAGGTAGCTGTGACAAGATGTTTTTAATGTGTAAAGTTCTTTTGTACTCTTACATTAATTTGTTTTTTGACATTTTGTGCTTTTTTTTGTGTGTGAAACCAATGCCATTGATTATGGTCATATGGTAAATAGGTAGGTATAGGTAGTCAAATGTAACCTTAATTACACATTTGCAACCATTAAAGGTTTCCTATTGTTTTGGTAATGTGTTAATTTCATGGTTCCACATAATATTCTAAATGGGAAGCTTTTAACACTATACCTAATGATTAAAGTTAGTTCACAAGTCTGATTTTAATTCAACTGATCCCAAACCTCAACCAAGTAATAGCTTTGAAAAGAAAATCGACAATCGGAACACAAAAATTTTCTCAAAATTTTCTAACTTTATTCTGTCATGTTTTCATCTTCCTCTTCATCATCGTCTTCATCAAAATACTTTTCTTCTGCATCTCTACTGACAATGTCCAAATTGTCATAGTCTGGGTTTTCATCCACCTCACTGTAAAACACAGGCAATTTATAGGATATCAGATTTGAAAAGGTATAGCAACAAAACCCCTTCACACCCCTGCTACAGCACATACAAAAGAGTGGAAAAAATAACCTGTAGTCAAAGTCTTTGTCTTTGCCATTCAAGAAACGCTGGTGCATTTGACTGATGAACTCCTCTCGAAGCTGAGCCTTCTCCTCTGCACTGGGCTCCCACCCCTTTTCCTGACCTTGTATATCTGAAGAAAAATAAGTAGACATACTGTATATGAGAATATGTTCAAGAATCCTTTCCATCTTGAACCTTAAAAATTGTCGGTCTCACCATCATCTTCTTCCTCCTCCTCGGCTCCATCCTCTCTCTCCTGCTCCTCCTGTAGTCGGTTTTGTAACAGACGCTCTTGGTAAGAGTCGAGGAGGAGGTGAGCGAGCCCCCCTGATCCTTCTGACGCACCTTCCTGCATGACCTCTTGGGAGCGCTCCAGCACCTGCAACAAAATTCTACCCTTTATCACAAATAATACAGTTACACACAAAATACACTCAGCCAGTGGGAGGTGGATATATTAGCAAAATATATATATTGCATATTAAAATAAAACTCAATTGCAAATCCTATTAATTTAAAGTTGCACTATGTATTTTTTTGGTTGGGGGGTCCGTCACCTTGTTTCTATGGATATGTCTGCTCTGTCTGGAATGTTCCACAGAATGGCATTAAACAACTCTACCTTATATTTCTACCTTACAGGTGGTTTTACTGCTCAGAAATACCTAGAAAAACGGGGATTCTGATTGAGTGGGGTTGCCTTTCCACAGATCTGACCTGTAACTTGTTCTGGTTTAGTCTCAATGAAGATAGAAAGGTTTAATGACATACTGTGAAACAAACATTCCAGACAAAGCAATAACATTTCCATGGAAAAAAGCAGATGACAGACCTTCCACCTGAAAAGTAGCACAATGGACCTTTATGGTCATATAGGTCAAGAGGTATAATGTAGAAGTACAGTAGTGACCCCGAATGAAAATAAGACTGAACCAATGCTGCTAAAAATACATTTCTGTTTACTTAAGTACTCAATTACTTCTGAATAAAATCTGTTCACTAATAAATGTTTACCTCCTCATCAGTTAGATACTGGCCAATGTACTGTTCATAAAGCAGTGGTTCCCTTCTCCGCATCTGCTCGTCACTAAAATAGCCACCCTCTGCAAACAAAAAAATATATAGATTTTATGATGTAAAGTATTGACAGGCACTTAAATCAGGCTACTTACCTTTCTGCAAGGAACGGAGGGCGGCGTAGCGGTGGTTTTTGACCCTTGTTTTGTTGGTGCATCCCATCGCTCGCCTTTCTATGACTTTACTGTAGTGTTGCGTTCTTGGATCTGAGCTGACATGGGCAAATGCTGCCAGATGTTCGGGTTTCAAGCTATTCTAGCAATCCAAACAAAGTCATATTTTCAAAACACTAGAAAGGTAAAGCACATTTATTAGTACTTAAGGGCCCATATTTCACTATTTTATAATCTATGTTTTAATGTCATATTTTTATAAAGACATACCCAGAGTTCTTAAACTGAAAACACTTGTGATGTCATACAGGAAGCTCCCCACTGTTTTTAAACTTCATACACCATCATTTGGATAATTTCAGCCCTGGAATAGCCAATCTCTATTGAACTAAAGGTAAAAGGTCATTGTTAACTTGGAAACTACTGCTTCATGACATCACAAGGTGGAACAGAGCATTTGGAGCTTTGGAGATGTAGACAGAATGAATTAATATATTTTTGATGGCATAACTGGCAGGGAAAACAAGCATTGTCCTAATGAGTTGTACAGAGAGGCAGGAGACTCTGGATGTCTGAGGCAGAAGAAGTCTACTCCACACTGTGCGTTAGTATTGGCAATACAAGCTGACTAAGCTTCCACACAAGGACGTTTAAATAGTAACAGTTTGGAGACAAGCTGACCGAGATAAAATGAGTGTAGCATAGCATACCGCTTCTGAGGGACAAGTTGACCAAGGAAACTGATAATGTTAAAGGACAAATTCTGTAATGGTTCGATAATGCCAAAGCTAACAGACACAGAGAAATGTCAACTATGAACTGGAGGTGTCCTTGTTATGACTATCCAGGGGATGCAAAATTCCACAAGAATAACATTCTAATATGACTAAAACCTCAAAAGAGTCATTTTTGCGTAATATAGGACCTCTAAGTAAAATTCAGTATCAAAACCCCCAAACTTATTTATCTTTTATCTTTTATCAACTCCACCTGGTTCATACATACATGGTACTTCTCTAGAAACACGAGTGGTCGGCTCATGTACTGTTGCAGCAGCTCTTCTCTGCGCTGATCCAGGGTCAGTTCAGCCTCTCCTATCTGCTGGCTTTTCACATGGTTTCCACTTTGGGCTATAACCTCCACCATGGCTTTGACACACAGATTCTAATTCACACAACAGCATTAGTTAAATAAAGGGACACAGGCCTTTACATAATTTATATGAATGAAACACAACACTACCTCATGGTGCAGCCGAAGTCCAGTGTCTGCGCAGCTGGAGCTTGGAACACTCGTAGGGGGCAATGTAATAGCTTTTTTAGGAGTGTCTGGTTGTTCTACCGGCGTTTCAAGGGCATTTGAACGTATTTTCTCTTTTTTCTCTTTTTTCACTTTGGGTTTAGGGGGCTCTAATATTTCGCCCCACATTTTTATTTTCATTTGGCCAACAAATTTCCCCAGAAAATCTTAATTCAGTCGGGTGTACGTCAAATAAAGTAGTACAGTGCTAGCGATACGGGTCCAAAGACAATGGCCTCAGAAAGAAACGAAATGTAAAACTACTATTTTTACGGTTATCTTACGATTGTTTTGGTTTTGGATCCGCCATATTGGTGTTTCATCAATAACGCTCCCCCAGCAGCACTTCAGTTCCGCTTTTGCAGCAGAGCAATGCCTTTCATTAGCACGCCATCTCGTGGTTGGGTTTAAGCATTAAAAACAGCATAAAAATAGTGTAAAGTTAAAAACTTAATAAATAAATAAAATAAATATACATATAATAAACAAAGATACTTCCAACGTTATTGTTTAAATGCCGTACACCTTGGTTGGTCAGCCCTCATTTAGGAGGTCCATAGAAGCTATTTCTATGTAAGTGATCTTGGTGACGCCACAGGAGTGCACTGATCACATTCTTACTCAGGCAAACTTAATTCTTACAAGAGATACACACACATCATTTATTGTTTAATGGGGTGTGCTGTCCATTTCAACTACCATGAATAATTCTTAGTGAAAATCTTCAATAGCAGATTGCACTACAAAGGACTATGCAGCTGGTCATGTGACAGTAGTGAGTCTTCTCCTCAGCTGTGGATGTGTTTGAAGTTTAAGGAGGATTCCATCTAAGAAGGCCTTGGTACTCTGCCTGAGTTTAATTCAGTGGGGGTTTTCACCCACATTTTCTCCTTATACAATCTTCGGTTGAGGACTATTTCTCCAGCACAATTTCATTAATGGACTGGTCCCCTCCACAAGCAGAATATCTCACATTTGAGGTGCACATAGATTTGGCCAATGTATTTAGAAGGTCTACGTTTGCTTGGCTTGCTTGTAAGTGATGTGAACGAATATAAACTTGAAAACAAAGTTGTCCTGTCTGAACCCTGGTGTGAGGAAAAGACTTGTTCAGACCACCTTCCTCCAGTTCTGGACACAGTTTATCACAGTGCCCTGCACTTCATCACCAACTCTGCCTTTAGGACTCATCACTGTGAGCTGTACTCTCTGCTTTCGTGGCCTTCACTCAATCTCAGGAGACAAAGGCACTGGCTAATCTTCATCTCCCGTCAACAGAGGGTACAACTCCTGTTCCTCACACCAATTCTTCTCTCCGTTCCCATGTTCCACACTGAGATTGGAAACACTGCCTTTTCCACTGCTGCTCCTGTGATATGGAATAACACTCAGAACTCTCTGCGGCTGCAGGAACACATCTCTCTTAGTTGCTTCAAAGCAGTGCTTTCTGAGTGTGTAACTGAAGAGTGGACATGTTATTCTTGAGCTGATTGTAAATTTGTCTTATCGTCATGATTTTATATTTTATGTGTCAATGCCTCTTGGCCAGGTCTCACTCAAAAAGAGATTTTATCTCAAGGAACTTCCTGGTGAAATAAAGGTTAAATAAGATAAAAAAAGTTGCATAATAAAATGTTCAAAACCACAATGTGATTTAATGTGTAAATGTATGTAAAAGTGGAATCCATAGCACTTTAAAAGGTCATAATAATTGTACTAAAGATAAAAGGCTTTTAAAAACCAATATAAGTTATAAAGACAGTATTCATTTTTGCATGGGATGTTTATTTAACCTTGTTTGCCTCTACATGTAATAACATATAAAATAGTGCTACCGCTTTAGGCTCCTTTACAATCCAGAATGTTCTGTGTTCTTTTCCAATAGTTTATTGTGTTAAGTGCAGCTGTTTACATTGAGTTGGCCATTGACTGTGAACTTTGGGCTCAAATAACACTTTGACAGGGTAGATTTATGGAGCTGTAGTTCACAGAACTAGACTAATGGAGCACCACGTCTGTTTCTCCATGTTCATGTATGCTGCTGATTTCTACAGTAATCTTCTTATGATTGGCACTCGGACTGCATGGTTACTATGGCAACTACGTTTAGTCCATCGTCAGTCCTCAGAGATTTGATACAGTTTGCAGTCAATCAAAGATTCAATGTGCTACATGTGAATGTTGTCAATGCTCCAGTCACATCATCTGCTGAACCAAATACCCATATATTTATATGCATTTTATATTCTCACAATTTCCCCCAAATTTTCAATGATTGGCCTACATTAAATCAATTTTGAAGAATCTATTTTTCAGGAACACATTTGCCCCTTAGTTTGAAAGAGATTGTCTCCACCTTATGGCCAACATAAATCCTGCACCCAGTATATTAGAGGATCCTATTTTCAAACCATGAGCACTAAAGTTGAACTGATTGCTACTTGGGTGTCCATAATTAAAACCATGTCATGGCGTATGTGGGAGTAAGCAGAGCCTACACTTGCTGATCTGGTCTGAATATAGCCAGTGGCCAGCTGTTAGTGCTAAACAGAGAGGACAGGTTAAAAGCAAAGGGAGATGTAATATCAGAGCTGTGCTGGGATCGCACAGAGATGACACATGAACTAAAGATATTCATTCATGAATATGCTGACAAACACACACATCAAACACAACTAACCATAATGCTGACTGCACATTGCACATCCATATCTGTGCACAGTCACAGGTTTTTGAGGGTGTGAAATTTATCATTATTTGTAATAGTGTGCAGGGAACAAAATGCATTCTGGTAACTTTTTCTATCGATTATTTTCATATGTGCTTGGACTGGCACCTGGATCAATAGTTAATAACTAGTTTTAGAATATATATGTCTCAAAAGGTTACATGTCAAAAAAGTCTGTGAATCTGAATAGCTTAAAATGTACAACTTAACTAAATGAATGCATTACCTGTGTCTGTGCTACCTGAAATCATCTCCAGGAAGACTTGGCTGACCTCCAACCTGTTTGTTTCCTCCTGGTGACAAAAGAGCTGATATTTTTACTTTACAATTTATACTCATAGTGATGGCTTTGATTACAGACAACAGAAATACACACAACTACTTTTCAGCCATTTCACTTTCATTTTATATTCTAATCAAGGATAAAGAAACACATATCTGTATAAAGAAAGCTTGGCCTATTTGTTTGTAAATATCACATTTTCATAAAACTTGATACTTGAGTAGTACTTATACTTTTTTCCTTACAATAATCAAGCAAATCCAATAGCGCAGCATCTTTAGTTTGGATCTTCTAACTGACTGATAATTCAGTGTCTTGAAATAACACAGGCCTACATACAGTAGCTACCTCTTTGAGACAATAGAAAAATCCAACGTTTGCATAAATTGTGATAAAATAGAAATGGTGATCTCCAAGAAAATTCTGATATTAATTTTTTCTCCTACCCCACAATCATATGATGACATTTTTTTGCAGTACAAGCCTATTTGATAACATTTGGACTACATTTGCGATACTAGAACTAGCTACTAAAACGTTTAATTGTGCTATTTATTTATTTATTGCTGGACAAATATTTTACATCATGCTGGGTGGTTCTGCATGTATGTTAATGACGGAATGTTCAGCAGTTACCATGGTGACACAATGCCAAATCATCTCAAGTGTTGGGGTTAACTAAGTCATTTCTGTCTAGTCAGTGTTAAAATAAAGCTCAGATTAAATCTAACGAGTAACCGAGCTTCAGACAGAGCAGTGCCCTCAGTTAGCACCACATCCCCAGGGAATGTTGAGGACATCAGCTGCAAAGTATCAACACCTGCACATGGACCTGACCACATACAGTGCACAGAGATTATTCTTATCGCTTTACCTCCTGTAGGGTCTTATCTGAACTGAGCTCTGCTGCCCCCTACTGCCAAGGCATACACAACAGAAAACAGATATTCACACGGAACTCAAATACTCACTTTGGTTCATCGTTTTTCTCATCACGACCGGCTGCATGTCCGGCGTAATTTGAACAGACAGACGGGAAATGTGGAGCTTGGGTTTTTTTCACCTTCAAAGAGCCTTCACTCCCCTCCAGTGCCATGCGTATTATCTGATGGGGCCACGACAGGACTTTAATAATGGAGATGAATGGGAGTGTCAATGGAAAAGAACAGTGCACGGCCTGTTGTATTATATAGTATATAGTATATAGTAGCATATAGATTACTGGCATCAGTCCACTACCTATGCATGCTACTCACTTCATTCTGTTTAGAGGGCATACTAAAATTTCAAACTCGATTTCGATACTGGAATATATCCGATGCTCAATACTGATTCCAATACCACTATGACAATTAAAAACACTCTTTCTTTTGACAATATGTGATGTTCAACATTAAAGGCCTCATATTATGCTATTTTCTGATCCGTTATAATGTTTCATTTCGTTTCATTCATAGATATTAACAAACCCTACACACCCTACAGTTCTTCTCTCAAACCAAAACACTTAACACATCATTTCAGACCTGGAATTGCCAACCTCTTCATAACATCACAAGGTGGAACAGAGCATTTTGAGCTTTGGAGATGTAGACTAATAATAAGGAATTACTCAAACATGTGTGAATTAAAAACAAAACACAACTCCAGGTATGTTTTTGAAATAGCACTTTCTTTTATATTCCCATATGGCCTTATATCTATGTAATCCTTCAGTCATCCAGGTAGGTTCCACAGTGGTCCGTATACTAGTCTGTGTGCTCTTATACTTGGTTTGATGCAGCTCAAAATAATGCTAAAGCTACTCAGGAAAGGTTAATTTCTGTCCTTGAATGTGGCTTTTTTCGTATTGAAACCTGCTCAAATGAATATCTAATTTCAATCCTAGTTTTTTGATTCATATCTCATTTTGATACTTGTGACAACCCGAAACTGGAGTATCAAGTGGCTATCTAAACAGGAAGTAGAAACTTTATCAAAAAAGTTCACCACATAAACTTTTTACCTCCTCATCCTGTACATTTTTCTTCATAAACCATAAAATTCACCTTGGCATAGCTTTTCACACTCAAACTGATGTCTGCTCGTGGGGCAACAAAAAGTCAAAACTGCCAAAACAAAAAAAAGTTGTTGCAGTTTGTCATTGATGAAGAGCAGTGTTTGTGTGCAGAGGCGGAGAGCTGTATTGTGATGGTGAGGCATAGAAGTCTAGGGTGCCATCAGGGGTGCTAAGCGAGGAGAATTCTTGAGGGAGGGTAGGTGTTTTGAAGTGTGAGCGGGGCCTGCCGGTGTCTGTCAGCGGGCGTGGGGAGTAAAGTAACACAGCAGCTGTCACATAGAGCTGGATCACGGTTTCAGTGCCCATGACGTGTGCATTTCAGTGAGACAGGAGGTCATATAGTAAGAGGTACAGCCATGCCATACAAATATAGATTTATTATGCTTTGAACCAATAATTGTGATTTTAGTATAGGCCTATTAAAGAGGACCAAACCACGTCTTCCTAATGATTTCAACCAGGCTGTGTTCCATTTCCATAATATAAAAAAAATACTTCTTCTCTTTCTTCTCGTATTTTATTTTATAATTTTTTTTTGTAAACAGATATTATCATGTAATTATTGAAACGGATCTAGATATTTTGCGTGACCCCAAATTGTATTAATATCATTCTGTATAGTTATAATCTATAACACCCATGGATCATTATGTTAATTCATGAAATAAGAAAGTCTGCTGATTTCCAAGTTTGAAAAATTAGGTGCCCAGTGAGAGCTGATAGCCCTGTAAATGTCATCACAACTCCCATAACAGTACCAAAATTACTACATGACACATACAGAGTTGATCAATATGGCATTTTGAAAGATTAAAGATGGCTCAATTATGCATAAATTACCCCAAATACAACGTTGGGTGAGTAAATAGTGAGGGGAAACAACTATGGTTAAAACCTCTGAAAAGCTGATTTTGCAATAGGTCTGCGTTAAGTTGAAGTTACATTTAAATACAAAATTTTGAATGCAAAGACTTGATTAATATTCAAACTTGCATCTTAAACTACAAATCAGTAATATGTACAGTCAAAAGAAATGCTGATAGTAGATATATGTATAATTTGTCCATTTAAAGGCGCACCATGTGTGTGATTTGTAACTTTCCTGCTCGTGTCAAAACAGATGTTATAGTTTTACCTGTAATGTTCCACAATATGGCATTCAACATGTCTATCGCTATAAAAACGAGCAGAAAAGCGAAATCGCTCACAGTACCGATGGGTGTTTTTGAGCAATAAAAATGAAATGTGATTAAATGATCTTATTATCTTCTCTTATTATCTCATATATTTGGTTAATGTCGTAACCAAAGCAAATCTGACATTTCAGTTGCCGGA
Organism: Odontamblyopus lacepedii; assembly: GCA_034769755.1. Taxonomy (NCBI): domain Eukaryota; kingdom Metazoa; phylum Chordata; class Actinopteri; order Gobiiformes; family Gobiidae; genus Odontamblyopus; species Odontamblyopus lacepedii. Next base: position 26,687,194 of record CM068351.1, on the reverse strand, counting down.
GCCTCTATCAGAAAGTCTTATGTCCATTAATAGTTTATATATTCCATGTTAATCTACTTAAATGTAATGTAATGTGGTGTGATGCTAACTGTAGGCACTGCTCTGTCTGAGGCTTTATTAGACTTTAATCTGTGCTTTATTTTAACACAATCTGATCTTAAAGAACTGACTTTAGCTACAGTGAATCTTTTCTAAACACTCAAAAACGCTGTACAGGGAATACAATTAAAAAGAGTACACATAAGATGGTTGCTAATGTGTGCATTGTGTCACCATGGTAACCCCTAAACATTCCACCATTAGAGATATATGTCGAACACCCCACTGCAAAATACTTTAAATCAACATATTTACTTTTATTTATATTTTTTGCACCTTCCTTCCTAGTTTTGCACATTGGACTGTATATTTGTACTAAACAGATTTGCTTGTCCAAGGGAAGTCTTTTCTGTTTAGATGTGCCACGCTGAAGCAAGCACCTGCCATGTGTCCACACAGACCACTCCCCCTTTTCCTTCTCGGCCAATCAGAAAAGACCTAGATGAAGGGTCATGAAGTTTGACACCTCTGCGTTTTAACTAGACATGAAACAGAAGGAGAAGGAGGACTTGGACAGTGGCAGTTTTATGTCTTACGTTGACATAGAGAATCTCAAATTGTTAATTTCTTGGACAAATTTCGAGGATACGTAAACAACTCGGAACAATTTTGATCGGAGATTCTAATATTTTCAACGTTATTTTTTGGATTTGAATTGCACTATGCTGAAGCACCTGCCTTGCATCCACATGGAACCCGCCCCCTTCAGCTCTCAGCCAATCAGGAGCGAGATAGACGGGAAAGCAGCTCGATTTGAGTTGGAGCGCCGAGCATGCCAGAGTCTGCGAAAAGGTGAGACAAAATGTTGATAATTATGAAATGTTACGATTTTAGTTTCAGCTGTGGCTACAATAGTAGTTTACCACCACCGGGTATGGAGTGAATGAATAATGCCCTGTAAACCTTTGAGTGTCCAGAAAAACGCTATATAAAACTGATGCATTATTATTATTATTATTACAACACACACGGCTCTAGGGCCAATATAAAGAACAGCAAACTTAAACCCAGCAACTTTAAGATACCAAGATGCCAAAGAGGAAACTCTAATGTTAAATTAGAATAGTTTTGAGGTTCATATATTCATAGTAAAGGTGCAATATGTAACTTTCTGGTTCGACACACTTGTTTAGAGGGCCCATGTTACGCTCTTATCTGATCTATGTTATAATGTTTCCTCATCACAAACATACCTGGAGTTGTGGTTTGCTTCATTCACACATGTTTAACACACAAATCCTGCAAATCTGAGCAAAGCAAAGTGAAAACACTCTCTTCTGATGTCATGTTGTAATAAAGGTGTGCAAAAATATCAAAATATCGTATAATTTAATGTCACTATACAGTATCGATATCAGGGACTGCTGTGTCGATATATCACCAAGAGTATTTTTGGTATGTTTGACTAAATTATTTTGTTACAGCGCTCCAGTTTTGTTGCTTGTTTAGAGGAAGGAAACTTGTTTATGCAACACATTTGACATTTTCACTGTTTTGATGATTAAAATGGGTGTGGTTCATATTCACTTGCACAAGAAGTGGTTCAAGAAAGACTTTTAGCATCACAGCCATGATTTAGCCATATTTTATTGAACCGTATCAAGTCAATTTAAAATATATCATGTTGAACCGAAAATGCACTGCATCGCGACATGTATCCATGGCCTATGTATCAAGGTATGTATCATATCAGCAACTTCTTAATGATACCCAGCCCTCTGTTGTAATACAGGAAGTGCTCCACTGCGTTTAAACTCCATACACCTTTCATTAATTTGGATGATTTCAACCTTAGAATTGCTCCTTGCTACTGAACTCAAAATAAAAGGTAGCTGTTATCTTAAAAACTACCGCCTGATGACATCACAAAGTGGAACAGAGCATTTTGAGCTTTGGTGATGCAGACAGACTAAGAATGCTGGATTACTCAAACATGTGTGAATGAAACAAATCACAACTCCAGGTATGTTTCTGAGGCAGTAACAACATGACTTGAAGCTCACAAGTGTCAATTTTGCATTATATAAGATCTTTAATGCCATAGTGTGGAAAATTCAAGGCGAGACATTTAAATCTCCATGGAGACAAGTTGACAGCATGCCCTCCCCCAGAAAAGGTACATAGTGCATCTTTAAATTGAGTAGTTATGACTAGTATCCATTATATTTGTTGCTAGATTACTTTAGTTTTCAAAAATTTACTTTGCAATAGAGCATTATTCTTTGACTCACCACACTTGTTGCTGGTTCTTTTAAATTTGAAGTAATTGTAAGGATAAAACATGAAATTATGCACAGAATCAGGTACAACAGATACACAAAAAAATGTCAAAACTTAAATCATATCATAAGGAGCGGTCCAAGAGTAACCAAAACTTTTACTTGAGAAAAAGTACTAATGATACACTCATTACACAAAATATATTACTCAAGAAGATGTCTGCAAACCACCGCGAGAAGTACCATTTCTTTAAAAAGTTACTCAAGTGAAGTGAGCACTACCTACTTCTGCGGCTGATGTGTGTATGTGTGTGTGTGTCAGAGGGATGGAGTTGTGTGCGGTTACAAGTTACAGCATGGACACAAATAGAACAGTGACACAGAGAGAGGGGGAAGAGGGAGGGAGAGGGAGGAGGGGTAAGAAGGGCACAGGTCAGACTTCGAAAGACAGCATCAGGTTCACCAAGTTCAGCCATGCTCTAATGTGAAAACATGTGGCACTTAACACTAGGAAATTGGATACTCTCTAGTTGTTTTTTGTAGTAATTTAAGACTACTTTACTTTGTCTATGAAGCAAATAATCTGTGTAAATTGAAGTAGATTCTCCCATTATATTGTATTTCTAAGTGGCTTTCCATACATGCTTTACATTGACAACAACAATCATTAATTCCACACACTTATATGTTTACAGTATTGTTGTGTTTACCATTGCCTGGGCTTCAGAGTACATACTTCTTCAATACTTGTGTGATGTGAGCTCTGAGGGGTGTGATTGACAGGTGGATTAGCCAATCAGGTACATGCAAAAGAAAGGGACGGAAAAACATTACAGATTTCAGCAGAATCAGTGAGCGAGACACAACACAAGATTGGGTCCAGAAGATCAAAACAAACAACATTTTGATGAGAATTTATAACAAATAAATAGTGTTGGTTCTTGATGGAGACGTAATAAAAGGCGTAGTGACCAGACTCATTCTCCACAACACAATAGTCTCTGATCTATTGTGACACTGCTTTAAAATTACAGCTAAATCATATATAAATGACGTGGCTAACTCGCTAGCCACTGCGAAATAGGAAGTTTGCGTGCGGCACTTCTGGCTCCTTCTGATTCTGGCTCCCATGGACTTACATTGGGATATTGTGGCCCCGCTCTCTGTGACTGCTGCTGTGGGACTCGTCATTTTGGTTTTAAAATGTTCATATTAATCCGCTCTAAGTGATCCTGGTGAGTTTTTTTGTTTATTTGTTTGTTTTTTTGACAAAACAAAGCAAATTTAGTCCTAAAATTATAACAAAAACACATCCAGCTTTTCTTTTACTTTCTGTTGATGCATCAGAGACACCGTTTTCCCCAAAACAAAGTTGTGCCAAACAACACTCATGTTAAAGGTGCATTGTGTGACTTTTTGGGCGGGGGGTCTGTCAAATGCTTTTAGCCATGGAAATGTTATTGCTTTGTCTGGGATGTTTCACAGTGACATGACATTTAATCTTTCCATCTTCATAGAAACCAAACTAGACCAAGTTACAGGTCAGATCTGCAGAGAGGCAACCCCGCCCTCGCACAAAATGCAGAGAATTTAGGGAGTCCCATGGAGGGTCCACCACCAGCTTGTCTCCATGGCGATATTATTGCTTTGCCTGGACTGTGACTCCACCAGGCCAAGTCATCTCCATGGAGACAAGCAGGCAGGTAGAAAAGTTAAATAATACATATTTAAATCACTGTATATCATCATCATAATATAAATCTCGGCTGCAAATGCGCTCTTATAACTGTCTGCCTCGATGAGCTTCATTTGATTGGAGCTGAATGTTATCCCTTAGCTCACAGCATCGTTCTTTAGCATGTTGTTTACTATGCTATGCTACTCGGCTAACCCATTTTCAACAATTTTCCACTCATATCCATCACGTGGCTCCGAAAGCTATTCTTCTCAGCCACTTAGACACAGCAGTCCATCAGTGTAGAACAGCACCACCCAAGGACAGCTTAGCATTTTCCTTTACATATTATAAACAGTTAGCGACCTTGGTCTTCTCACCTCGTCATCAGGTTGAGAGGAGTTATTATCACAGGTGGCCCCTCGCTCAGGTTACCCCCCACTCCGCTTGGACGGCTGTGGGGAGGGGAGAAGGTGCTCTGTTAGCATGTGAGCTCTGACTGTCTGTACAGAGGTAGCTTCAGCACATTGCATCATGGACAGTACATTGACTTGTCAACTTTTGGCATGAGTGGTTTGAAACTGAGACAGCACAGGTTTTATGTGGTGTCCAGAAAAGTGACACAGTTCACCTTTACGCACAAAATGAGGTCAAGTGCTTGGCTTTAGAAATAACACCTTGAATTGTGGGTTTATATTTTGTACAATTCTTTTCTTACAACCGTTTGACTGGCCAAAATAAACCAATAATCCATGTTGTGCAATATTGACCAAAACATGCATTCAACTTACAAGATAAATTAAGGGAAATGTAAAAAGTAACTAAAATCGCCCCATTAATTGTAATTACTGCACATGATCCTGGTGTTTTTTATTTTGCTATGATCTCTATAAATAAATTCCTACTCCTTATATTGGACTCAACTTCAATTCTACCCCTTTAACTGCTAGCCTCCTGAGCTTCATTTGACTGGAGCTGAATGCTTTTGGCAAGATCTGGGTTATCGGTGCCTCAATCTGCAGAAAGACTATCCACATATTTTTTCCAGTATATAGACAAACGATGCCTCATGTGAAAGCTCAGAACCTCCAGAATTCCCTGAGCTGCAGAGGCCACACTAGCACTGATTCATGATTGTCTGCAGGTACTGGGGTTTACGTAGTGACCATTCAGATCAGAGAGAGGCATTTTAGGTTTAAACCAACTGGATTTCAGCACTGGGACTGCTAACCCAAATGTGTGGTAGATAAACGCGACTTTGTGTCTAATGTTTTTGTAATTGCTGATTTGAACTTCTTGGCACACAGGTCAAGTTGATGAAATTTTCAGTCAAAACGTTACATACAGTTCCTTTAAACACTAAAAACAGAAATACAGTATGCCAAATGTAACTGGACAACATTGATAAACTTTTACATTTAAGAGTCATGCAGTAAATATAGAGCTGTCAACAAGTCATGAATCAAAAGTGTCACTTACATTACAATTTGGGTGGGACATAAAAAGAATATATATGTTTTAAACTGCTGCCTATTTTTTTTTCTCTCATGGTTCTTACTGACTGTATAACACCAGCAGTCTGCAGCTCACACCTGTGCTAAGAATAAACGGTCCATAGTCTTTTCATGACCCACTAAAACACTCCAATATATTTATATAATCACAAAAATGAGCTAACAACACAAACAACAACTTTTAAAAAACACAATCTGTTCCTCATTTCAAAAAGTGTAATTTGGTCAGTAATACATTAAAATTAAAAGTAAAGGTGCACTGTGTAACTTTTCTGATGAAGGGTCCTTCTGCTTGTCTCCATGGTGATGTCATTGCTTTGCCTGGGCTGTTCAATTACAGGTGTTTTTATTTCTCAAAAAAAACGCCAAAACGTGCATTCTTACTGTGAGCAGGCCCAGTTCTCCACAGATCTTACCTGGAACTTGGCCTGGCAATGTGGCCTACTTGCCTCCACGGAGATAGTTAAATTAAATGCCATACTGTGGAACATTCCAGAAAAAAACAATAGCATCTACATGGAGTCAAAGATGTTCTCTACTCTACCAGACTCTACCAGAAAAGTTACACAGTGCACCTAAAAATTATAGGTTCATCGTGTAGCTTTTCGAGTGGAAGGTCCGTTACATGCTTGTTGCTATGGATATTTCATCACTCGGAGCAGAATATTCCACAGTGAGAGGTTAAATAGCTCTATGTTCAATACCATACTGTGAAACATCCCAGACAAAGCAACAACATCTCCACGGGCAGAAGCATTTGACGTACCCTGCAGCTTTAAAATTCAAATAAAAATGCTACGTCTTTGTGTTTGTTTGTACAGTCCTCCAGTTGAAGCTACAGCAGAGAAGAACCCGAGAAGAGCTGGTCAGTCAGGGCATCATTCCACGTAAGTCATCCAATACTCATGTATGTTGTGAATAACCCTTGAAAATAGAACGGGGCCCAATCCAGAATGTAAAAATATATCGTTTCTAAATGTAACTGTAGCCTATGCTTCGGCTGCTCACTCAACACAGCTCAATTTTCAATATTTTACATGAGAAAACTACTGTAATGTCTGTCAATTCAATTCCTGAAAAAAATATGTGAAATAATATATGAAATTGTGCATGTTAAAGGGCCCATACTGCACCATTTTCTGATCAATGTTATAATCTTGTTTCCTCCTCAAAAACATACCTGGAGTTGTGTTTTCATTCACACATGTTTAACACAAATGCTGCATATTTAGGCTGAGTTCTTGGAAAAGGAAGTGCTTCGTTATGTTTTGAAATGGCAAACATCTTCACTAGAATCATCTGGGTCATTTCAGCCTTGGAATTGCCCATTTCTACTGAACAAAAGGTAAAAGGAGCTGTTAACATGAAAACTATCGCTTCATGACATCACAAGGTGGAACGGAGCATTTTGAGCTTTGGAGATGTGGACAGAGTAATAATAAAGTACTACTCAAACATGTGTGAATAAAACAAAACTCCAGGTATGTTTTTGATGAGATAACAACATACTAACATGGCTTAAAGCTCACAAGAGTCACTTTTGCCTAATATAAGACCTTTAAATTGTCATTGTACATGCATTGACCTGCTAGCTTGACTTAATCACATGCTGTATTTACATTTAAATGGCGAGTTAGCTATATGGAAATGTCAGTCTGCTTTCATCAAAGGTTATTGCCGTAGAAAGTAGAATTACAGTAATAGGGTTTACAAGTCCACCAGGCTAAATGCTACATTAGTACTGTGGGTTAAAAGTGATCTTGCGCTAATTGTCATGTTTTAAAGGGGCACTGTGTAACTTTTAGGTGGGCAAAGTAAAGGCAAACAGTTCAATATGTAGGGGGGAGAGTGTATTTGTGCGCATGGCCTGAGAGGTGATTGGGTGAGAGGTAAAGGCTGCAGACTGTGATCGGCTGATAGAGAGACAGAGAGAGAGATACTGACAGAGACAGAGAGATAGAGAGAAAGAAATACTATTGACATGTGTCAGTGTTGTCTAACAGAAGGTCGGGTCAGGGAGGGTCAGCAGATCTGTGTCAGGGCAGTTTGAGGAGAGGAAGAGCCAAAAGTGTCCCTCCTCTGTGTCCTGCAGCATCACAACAGCCTCCAGGGGGCGCCAGGTGAACACTACAGGCCTCATTGTTACTTCTCTCTGGTGTTTCGTTCGATGATGAAATGGTTCATTCCCTCAAAGTGTTTCCTCTAGAAGATCTTCTGCCACATTTGCTGTAAAAAGCCTGTAGCTTAAAAAATGGTATGAACAAAATTGGAACTTACAAATCCAATTTGCCAATATGTTTACATAAGCTGAATATATATTGAATATATATTCTATATAATTAATTCTTTTGACACTGGAGAGAAGAGTGAAACATGAACTGGAGACAGGAGGCTATGATGAGCCACTGACAGAGGTGGGAAGAGTAGGCAAAAATTGAACTCAAGTAAGAGTAATGTTACTTCAAATAACATTACTCATGTAGGGGGGGTGAAAAAGAGAGTGGTTGAGTGAGAGAGAGAGAATAGGGGAGGTGAGAGAGAGAGACGTGAGAGAGAGAGAGAGGTGAGACAGAGAGGGTGAAAAAGAGGGGGGGTGAGAAAGAGGGCATGAGGGGGGGTGGGAGAGAGGGTGAAAAAAGAGAGATGGTGAGAGAGGGGGGAGAGAAGGGTGGGAGAGGGAGAATGGTGAGAGAGAGAGGGAGGGGTGAGAGAGGAGAGTCCCTAGGGTGCTCAGCCAAGTGCACCAAGGTTGGAGCAGGTGGCAGCAGCAGCACGAGGGTTAATCTGACACTTTAGTGAGTGTTGAGAAATACTGTAAGAACTACCACATGGTTTAAGCCTGTACTGTCTGAGCTATGAATACTACTGGGTTATTATAGGAGCGAGGGGTCATGTTTTTTTTAATGTATTTTTAAATCAATCTTGGGCACGTATAGAACCACATTTATCTAATTTATCTTACTGGAAATAAACTATATCACTGGGCTGAAGGGCGAATGTGCAAGCTCAGTTCTTTCATAACATTTGATAAATATGATTGTTTTGTATGTTTTCTGTTCTATTTCGTCTCCTCTCTGTCATTAGTGTTTTCTGATCTGAATCCTCACTACCAAAACCCGAGCACAGCCAATCATGAATCATTGCCTCTGTTACTGCAGACGGCCTGTCCATATACTGAGAATAAGGAAAACCTGCATGTGTCCCCTATCTGCAGAGTAGGACACTGACAACCCAGGTTCAGTTGTGATTGGCCGTGTCTCAGTGAAGGAGTAAACATGTCCTGGGGGGAAGTCGATGGGGGCAACTGCCCAGGGTGGCATCTTGAGCCAATCAGATAAAAAAATCAAACTTTACTGTTGACAGTGGGGAGTTTATATCCTCTCTCCTCTGTGTGTCTCCTCTGTGGGTGGGCCATCCTCAAGGAATCAAAGAGAAGGAAGCGAGCAAAGAGAAATGAGACCACTGGAGACTGAGACCAGTGTACCACAATGAGCAACTGTGGTACATTGTTAAAACTGTAAGAGCACAGGTTAAATACAGTTCCTTTAAAGAGTCTTAATGTCTGCATGAATGTTTGGAATGTTCCACAGTATGGTAATAAACATTTCTATCTTCATGGAGACCAAACCAGACCAAGATCTGTGGATCTGACCTGTAACTTGGTCTGAGGATCTATACAACAACCTGTAAGTGAATAAATGGAAAGTAGAGCTGTTTAATGCCATACTGTGGAACAATACAGGCAGAGCAATGACATATCCATAGAAACAAGCAGGTGACGGGCCCCCAACCAGAAAGTTACATCGTGCACCTCATGATTCTGTTCAAAAGTTTTTTTAAACCTGCCCAGAAGAACTGATTCAAGAACTAATACAAGACTCAACCGTATTTCAGAACTTCTTTGTACAGATCTAAACTACAGGGTTTTTAGTCTAGTATAAGTATATTTTGTTGTTTGTGGAAGAAATTATAATATTCTAAAAATGTCAGCCTTGGCGATTCGCTAATTGCAATTTTAATACAATTAATCTTTCAGTCCTTTTTTTTTATCAATATGTGTTTCTTGGATTCTTGTATCTGCCCCAAGCCATTTGCGCTGCTTGCTGCCCTATCAGTCTAAGATGAAACCATGGTAACTCAAATGTCCAGTTGTTATCAGTAGAATTTATTCATATAATCTCTAAAGCTCAAAGTTACTAGTAGAGATATTTAACTGTCAAAACTGGCCAAAAATAGACAAAAGCTTCAGATAAAAAGTGCCATTAGACATTTCAGAAGTACAACATTGTTATTCTGTTCAACAAAGTGCTCCTCTGAGTTTTTAAAGAGCCTGTATTACACTATTTTTTTTATCTATGCTATAATGTTGTTTTCGTATCACAAATATACCTGGCGTTGTGTTTTGTTTCACTGACACATGTTTAACATGCAACCCCTGCATATTTAGTTCTCTCAAACTGAAAACGCTCTGTTCCACCTTGTGATGTTGTAAAACAGGAAATGCTCCACTGTTTTTAAAAACCATATACCTTCATTACAATCATTTGGATAATTTCTGAAAATATCCAATCTCTTCTGAATAAAAGGTAAAAGGTAGTTGTTAACTTGAAAACTACCACTGCATGACATCACAAGGTGGAAGCATTTGGAGCTTTGGAGATGCAGACAGAATGATACTAAAGAATTACTCAAACATGTGTGAATGAAACAAAAATACAACTGTAGATATGTTTTTGATGAGCTAACATTATAACATGGCCTAAAGCTCACGAGTCAGTTTTGTGTAATATAGGACCTTTAAAGTTTGTGCACCTTTTTCATGTAATTAAGTCAAATCTGCTTTGTCCCAGAAGAGATACACCATACTGTTAAAGCAGCTCATATGTGAAACAATGTCTGCTGTCTGAATCGAGCAATTATAGAGTGTTTGGTTCACTGCAAAACAGTCATTAACATGCTATGTGTTGGCGTCATCATGACTGCAAACTCTGCTCTGGTGTCTGAAAGGTAAGTTAGCAATGCGTTTCAATCGCAGCATACATTTTAAAAAGAACTTATTTAGTTTTTCACATTTTTAAGTAAAAATTTTATTTGCCTGTATCTTTAAACCTCTACATAATAACCACTGTTGTCTGAGCCATTGTACTGTATATGCACTGTACTTCCTTAAAGGTCCTATATTCAACAACTCTTGGGAGCTTTAAGTCATGTTAGAATGTTGTTAAAAAAAAAAAAACTACCACTACATGACAATGCTGGATTACTCAAAGTTTTTTTGTCATGTAGTAGTACTTTTTTGTCATGTAGTGGTAGTTTTCAAGTTAACAGGTACAGTACATTTTACTGTTTCAGTAGAGATCGGTAATTCTAGTGCTAGAACAACAAGTAATGTGTAGAGTTTAAAAACACAGTGGCGCACTTCATGACATTACAAGGTGGAACAAAGTGTTTTCTGTTTGAGAGATGAACTATATATGAGCCTATATATATGCAGGGTTTGAGTGTTAAACGTGTGTGAATGAAAACAAAACACAACTCTGGGTATGTTTGTGATGAGGAAACAACATTGCAGTATAACATAGACCAGAAAATAGTGTAATATAGGCCCTTTAATATAAGTTACTAAAAAACAAAATATGAACGTTGGTTTGAAAAAATCCAGCATCACACTGGAGCCTGTTATTAATGTGCCTAAATGAGTGCCTCTCTCGCATACGCTCCTCCTTCTGTATTACATTTCATAGTCAGGGGAGCCTATGGGCCTTAAGGTTTGCAGTAGCACTAATCCCTGCCTTTTCCATAATTACAGTCACAGAAGTATTATTTAAGTCTTTTGTCAAACCTGGGCCCACTCAAAAATACCACTGGTGGAGTACATACCCCACAGAGTTCATCCCATTTGACATTTCAACCTTTTAACTGCCTGGTAATTAAATCACTATGACACAGATTCCAATGCTTTTTTGTGTTCATGTGCGAAAAATATTTAATAAAAAACATAAAACATGCAACTTTATGATAGATTAAAATGGTAAGATTTTGGGTGTAGGATCTGGGGTATTTCAAGCATATGGCAGATTAGGCAAAATGCACAGGGTGACCACTAGGGGCAGTCAAAGCAAAACACTGACATACATAGCAGTACTTTCTAACATGGCTTAAAGCTCACAAGAATTAATTTTGTGTAAAGATTGGTGTCTGTTTGTGAAATAATAGCCCCCAATGATACGTTTTTTTATTATGAGTCAAGATATTATTAACATTGTGATCTGCAGGTAACATTTTTGGGTAGGAACATACTGAATCAGTAGATTTCAAGACACTTAACTAACTCTCCACATCTTTCTACACCCAGCCCTGAAAAGTTCCACCTCCTTCCATGAGCAGAAAAGGAGCCTTGAACGTGCACGGGTAAGTGAGCCAGGAATGCAAAATCACTGCGCTGAACAGGTAGAGTGCAGAAAAAAAGACTTAAAAACATAATCTTACTTTCATAGCCCACACCCGATCAGTGTTAAAGCTTAAACATTAACATATACTGCGTTAAAATATTGGGAAAACTTTATGCCTCTGATATTGTCATCCATAAGCAATGATCGGAATATACAATTAACTTTACCATATATTAGCGTGTAACTTGAATCCATGAAAACAAATATGCTTTGTAATATTCTCCAAAGAGATAGACATGTTTTATGCCATTCTGTGCAAGATTACAGCCAAAGGACGAGGCCAGGTCAGGTTTGTGGAGATGCAAGCCAAGTGTTGTGTTTAGTTTTTCAGTGCAATAACACAACCAAAATGAAAACATGCCTTTACTTTAGTCACACATTGGGCTATAAACGTACATACTATATAAATAAACAGTCTATGGTTACTACAAAAAATAAGAAAAGCAAAGATAAACTATAGTGACAGGCGTAATTGCACATGGCATTGTATCTTAGTTTGGCATAGTGCTCATCTACAACTGAAGAGTCATCCAGATTTAAGATTCGAAAATGTCCTGTATGTTTTGAATGTGCATAAATGCATATATGATGCCTATGAACTCCATAATAAATAGTAGACATGTTTTTAATATACAAAAATAGATATTTCAAAAGTAAACTAAATTTCCATATATGTCATGAAGAACTTTGCATATACTTTTTTGAAATAGCTCAAGAGCTGAATTTAATGGAAAACCCTCAACACGTAGCTGTAACAACTATCCTGTATTTTATTTTACTTTTATTTATTTTTACATTTTATTCATTCTTTTCCTGTACAATTATTTTATACTCGTGCCTCTTATACACCCTTAGCTTGTCATGGTCACAAATGGATGTACAACACTGAAATTTACCAAAAGAAAAAAACAATCTGAAGAGTCATGTTTCTCTCTACAGACAGAGGACTACCTGAAGAGGAGGATCCAGCAGCGCCCAGCTCGTGCAGAACTCATCAGAATGCACATCCTGCAGGGTGAGGGACGAGACGTGACCCTGTCTGTCCACACTGCACCTGCCGACATGTGCTGATGCTGGTTTGACATATAGGCTCATAAAGTGCACGTGTGTGTTTCAGAAGGCACAGCAGACGATTCAGGGCTGCAGAAAAGAGCTCGTCTGGCCGATGATCTGAATGATAAGATCTCCCACAGGCCTGGGCCCATGGAGCTCATCCACAAGAACATCCTGCCCATTCACGGCAGCGTCAGGACTGCCTTCATAGGTGAGGCTGGCCTGCTCTAGCTGGATCATACTCTAACAGACTACTACCATAAAGACCATAATACATAGCACAGTTGTAAGAAGAGACTGTAATGCAGGAGAAGTTTATATATTTACTATCAAGATGGGAGACATAAAATCTCTGTGTTGCCCATTCCAGTCTAGTCGAGTCTGGCTGTGATTCTGTTGTAGGGAGTTTTGATTAAAAAGGTGTCATGCAAAAGATATATGCTCTGGGTACTACAAGACCAGAGTGCCCTTTAACTGATATAAGATAACAGTGCTACAAACATGAAAGCAGGTTACATAAAACAGATGCAAAGGTGTCAAAGGAAACTGCTACAAACCAAAACCATAAGGTGCATGAGGCGGGTGCTCTTTGCACAAACACCGTAAAAGAGCACACCCCACATTCTTTCTGGGTGAGGTGGACAAAGTAAATGTCATTTTTCATACATTATATATATTATTTGAATTTTGAATACATTTTGCAATGGTACATTATCTTTTATAATTTCTAACTTAATGTATTTAAAATATCACTGTTGCCAGAAGAGGGCACATGGACCCCTAATATGAAGGACCTGAGGCTAAAAATGGCCACCTTTAAGTGCACTTTTTGACAGGTTTGACTACCCTTTTTCAGTTTACAGTTAAAATCATTATATTTCAGATTTTACTCAAAATTTTAAATATTTTTTTCCCAATTTGGCAATTTTGTAGGTTTTATAATTTTTCAAAATTGTAATTATAATGACAAATCAAAATATAATAAAATACCTTTATTTTGTTAAATAACGTTTAAAGTATAAGATAGATGTTTGCATGTAAATTGTGGCAGATTTAAAAAAAAAAAAAAAAAAATTCTCCCACTTTGATGTAATCAACATGTAATCAACAACTCTCTAAAATAGAACTCTCTACTTTCTATAATTTCCAACTTATTTTTCAACTACTTCTTCACAAACAGCTTCTTGATAAAACTAATTTAGGTATTATCCCTCAAATTAAGTCAAAATTAGAGAAATATAAAAACCTGTCATACACACTTAACCTAACCCTCTTTGAAAGAATCCAGTGTACAGTAGTTGCAATTTTACCATATGTATCACAATAATAAACAGTCGACAGTAACAATGAGGACACTTCATAACAAAGATCATTTCTCCTGGCACAGACAAACTTCTCCTTTTAAAACTACAACCATATTACGCATTCTGTTAAATCCACCAAAATCGTATTGCGAATCTCCAAACACTTTCTTGCCCTTTTAAAATGAAATGGCGCAACATATTTCCAGAATCGATTCTTTCTATACAAACACGGCTCGGAGAGAAGAGACATCCATCCATGCGCGGTGATCTGGTTTTTGTGCAGTCTTTTCCACCAAATGCACTGCTTTGATTGGACAGCTGATCTTTAAAACAGCTGGAAGAGGGCTCGCGGTTGCACATCGCCGTTGCTAATTACGAGCTTTCAATTACATAAGTGATTGAGCAAGCCATTATGGAGACGTGAGATGTTGTTACAGACACTAGCAGATTTTGCAGCCCGCAAGATGTCGTGTTTGATTCATGCCTCATTATTAAGGCTGCAGTCACGCCATTAGCATTGTATTAGCATTAACGCGCAACAGACTAGCGTGTTTTAAATGGCTACTTGTTTTACTGTGAAATCTCAACAGTAAAAGATGCGGTATGGAACTTTTTTAACATTTTTTGTCACTTTTACGACAACATTGAAAAAAAGTATAAACTATTTTAATAATCTCTGCTCCATTATTCATCTAATTATAAAGTGTGTTTTATGGTCTGAGGAAGTGTGCGATTAGCATGTTTGTTGTTAGCGTTACCATGACAACAAAACTCCACTCTGGCCTCTGTTCATCCTGGTGAATAACTGGGATGCTCTGAATTCATAAGGTAGTGAGATGTCAGTTTAAACCACTGCAAATCACTTAAAATAGTTCTGTTTTTCACATTTTTACGAAAGCAAAAATCTATAAAAATATCAATAGCCTGTACTTCCTGGAGTGGGAGAGGAACGGAACAGTAGGTAGACAGACAATCTTTTAGTGAAGAAACATTAACAAAGTCTCACCTTGGTGGTCTGCCCTCTGCAGTCTCTGCCTCAAGTGGAGGAGTTCAAGTATCTCGGGGTCTTGTTTACGAGTGAGGGGAGGATGGAGCGAGAGATTGACAGGCGGATTGTTGTGGTGAAGAGGGAGCTGAGCCAAAAGGCAAAGCTCTCAATTTACCGGTCAATCTGCATTCCTACCCTCACCTATGGTCATGAGCTCTGGGTAATGACCGAAAGGACGAGATCGCGGATACAAGCGGCCGAAATGAGTTCCCTCTGCAGAGTGGCCGGGCGCTCCCTTAGAGATAGGGTGAGGAGCTCAGCCACACAGGAGGAGCTCGGAGTAGAGTCGCTGCTCCTCCACGTCGAGAGGTGCAGCTGAGGTGGCTCGGGCATGTGTTCCGGATGCCTTCTGGATGCCTCTCTCATGCCCCACCGGAAGGAGGCCCCGGGGCAGACCCAGGACACGCTGGAGGGACTATGATTCTGGGCCTGGAACGCTTTGGGGTTCCTCTGGCAGAGCTGGGGGAAGTGTCTGGGGTGAGGGAAGTCTGGGAGTCCCTGCTTAGACTGCTGCCTCCGTGACCCAGCCCCGAATAAGTGGAAGAAAATGCCTGGATGAAAGTCTCAACTATGATTTTTCTGTGGCGGAACTAGCTAGCTTTATTTTACCCATTACCTTTTGTTCCCAGCTGTTACTTTACCCGTATCATGTTTACAGTACAATAATAATTCTCTTCTCAGTCCCTCCTTCCCTCCTCCTCCTCTAGGTTCATGAATACGCTAATATCTCCTCTCAGCTGGGTCCCACGCGCTAACACTGTATCCGAAACTTTTTCCACCATGATGCACCTGCTACAAATGGATGTTCCAGAAGTTCAAAACGGGGTCAGCTAAATTATGATTGGCTCCGAGCGCACGCTTGACAGACAGGAAGCCCAGACGTGTCCTCTTTCAATGTCTCATGATCGCGATGTTAATGAAAGCAATTATCTCCCATTAGGACAATTACAGGCTCATTTAGACTCGTTAAAAGAGTCTTGCCGCGCAAAACTACACAGCCATTTGTCATGTGTTGTGGGTGTTGCTGTAGATTAAATGACCCCTGGTTGACCTTTTCCATTACTGTCTGTGGATTGTTTTTAGAATGCCCTATAAGGATGAAAAGAAGCATTGTGTTTTTAAACCGGACCTATTATGCAAATAAACTTATCAGAGATTTCATGTTATACTAGTAGTTGTTTGTTTAAAAGTTTAATTTGGATTGATTTGTGTGTGTTTGAGCAATCTTTACTAGTTTATTTTTGAGATGCCATATTGCTCAATTCCCCATTGCTCTCTGCTTACTTCATTGTCCAATAATACTTTCTTAATCTGTGATAGGTCCAGGATTTGGCAGTGTTATATAGTCATTTTGGTACAAATTAAAAAAAAAAAATCAGCTGCTTGCATTATGTGCATCTATATATAGCAGATCCAGACTCTTTGTTATGATGACGTTTGCAGCTAAAGTTGTCAGTGAACTTTTATTTTGTCATTTTAGATGAATATTGGTATGTAAAATGAGCAAATTATAACATAATGATCCACGGGTGCTATATACAGACAAAAGCATAATTTAATAAGGTAAAATTCTACATGCACTTAGAAAACCATAAACCATAGTTACCCATACGACAATAAACCACAATACCTTTTTCATTTTTACTGTCTTCAAAAACGGTTTGCAAACATATTCTTTACTTTACTAGTGCATCAGCATTTGAATTATTCACTATGAGGAGTTTCTAAGCACTTTTCACAACTTTGGGAGGCCAGAGTGGAGTTTTGCCATCTCCTTAATGCTAACAACGCTCATAGCTGTCTAATTTTGTCCTCAAGAGCTGCTTTTACAATATATCTGTACTAAGATAAATCTGACTTATTATTATGTGAAGAAAATTGGGCAAAAATTGTAAAATATAAGCAAACGTCCAACCACAAAGAAAATATAAATAATACAATACGTATTAGGTACTCCGCATGGCGACAGCTGGTTGGCAACAGTGTCTGGAGAGAATTTTCTCATACTGCACCTGCCGGTGGGTTTTTTGCTCTCTGGCACCAGCTCGCCTGTTCATTGAGAGACTGAGGATGGGACAATGTGTTTGCTGATGTCTATGTTAAATGATGTTTCCATGTTTTTCACTGTGAAGCCCATTGGGGCAGCTCTTGTTGTGATTCTGGGCTATATAAATAAAATTGAATTGAATTGAATATAATATATTTACCATACTTAACTACAAGTAATTAATTAATTTTAATCATTGCATTTATATAGCGCCTTTCAGGACACCCAAAGTGCCAAAGTTACAGTTCACTACTACAGCTTTACTGATAACCAATCCATGATTAGCATTTGTTATGATCTTACAGCTAAAATAGAACACATTCTAATAGGCTTACATTTATGAGCATGTATAGTTGTAGTGCAGCAATAAAGCCTGAAATAAACCATCTTTGTCCAGTATAAATCTGAGCTAAGGAAAATGGCTAATTGTGTGTGGCTATGCAGTACGCACATAAACACTAAAATTATAGCTCAACATATTCAGTTCTGGCTGTTACCAACTCTGACTTTGTATATTTATACCTCTCTCAGTGAAACGGATATTAGCTTGCGAGTCCAGGTACTTGATGGATGTGTGGTCGTACAGACGCGCAGGTGTAATGCAGTAAAATCACATCAGGTTATCCTTCTCTGTCAGCTCCACACAATAAGCAAAACTGCATTACAGCTATTTACGTAACAGCGGAAGGGCCTGGAGTCAGACTGATCAACATACCAACAAACTGTGTATCTGTACCGTGTTATTTCATTACAGGGTTTCAGATATCGCCTGTGTTGTCTTTTCATCATAACCCACAGATGCTAAATGAATGGGCAGAGGAGTGAGGTAGGGCCCGCAGTAGCTTCAGTAATTCAATAAAGTGTGAGAATGATCTGCTGCTGTCCTTGGGAGCGTGGCAGGTGTCCGGACCCCTCAGATCCACAATAATGACATGATGGTATGTTCAGGGGAGAGGCTAATGGGGACATCATGGAGCGCTGTGATCTGACAAATGCTATTTGTCATGTTCTATCCTGTAATCCTGACTTCAAGCAGTTCTCAACATATTGTAATATTGAGACATTGTAGTGACATCACGCTGAGGGGTGTTCTACATGTGTGCCTAAGGTGGGATGTTCAGTAGTTACTATGGTGACAGAATGCACGCATTTACACACAGTCAAAAAAGTTTTAAGACTGTCTGAAAACTTAAGAAGGTCGTTCCTACTATGTTACCAACAAGTTTGATTAATAAAGTTAAAAGAGCGTCATAATTCCTAATATTGAACTCCCGCTTAGTCCACCTCTTTATACAGTCTGCGGCTAAAATACAGAACTTTAGCTCAACCCATTGGAAAATATAAACCAATGATTGTCTATTCAATACAGTCTACAGTCTAAACGTTGCTATAATGAACAAAAAATGTGTCTTGTTTAATGAACTCTTCAATTTATCTTTCTATCTTAGTCCCAGAGTTTTCAAAGCCCTCAGATGACCTCTCCTCTGCTGAAGAGGACAGTATTGACAGCCCGGAGTCCCCTCTGCCCCCTGGGACCCTCACACTCACACTGGCCCCCTCTGATGTACAGGTAACAACTGTCTGTTTGTGCACTATGTACTCATGACTGCTTCTCAAACACTACATTCTGTATAGGACTGTACTGACTCACCTCTGAAGCCAACCACACCACTGTCTACGTGTGCCCAGATCATAACTGCTGAGGTACTGGAATTTACATTAATAATGTGTAGCATAAGGGTGAGGAAAAATTCAAATGGCAGATGAACTGATATCTTTGCAGAACAAGCAGAAGATAAACTCTGAGCATTGCATCCAAAAACACAAGAAACCCAAAGATGATAAGCCAAAGGTATGTCATTTGCATATATACTGTTTTAGTTTAGAAAAATATTTCAGGTTTTCTTTCTTTGGTTTGGCAAGAATATATGTTTTCCATCCAGACATACACCGATATAGTAGCCAAATTGGAGAACTGTAAGACCCATATTACACTGTTTTATGTTCTATGCTATAATGTTGTTAATGTCGGCTGTTCAGATGAAAAAGCTGAAGTACCATGAGTACGTCCCTCCAGACCAGAAGGGGGAGAAAGAGGCTCCTCCTAAACTGGACTCTTCTTATGCCAAACTCCTCCAGCAGCAGCAGCTCTTCCTCCACCTGCAGATCCTCAGCCAGCAGCAAAGGCACCAGACCACCAGCCACACCCAACCAACCCTGTAAGGAATCCACAAGGAAGAATGATCGAAAACCTTGTCATGAACTATATTTGTGTTTTCTTTAGGCAGATAGATCAGGACCAGTCCAAGTCAATTTCAGTACTATCTGCGGATGCAACTTTGAGCACCAATCTCACGGCACCGGCAGAAGAGAGCACCAAGCCCGCCAGTCTGCCCCCAAACCTGGATGAACTGAAGGTACGTATTTGAAACATATGGACCTAAAATTATTCTTTTAGTCTAGCAAAATGGTAGAAAAAGTAACCTTAAGTAGACAGGTACATATTATTAAAGTAATGACTGACTATACTTTTGTCTACATAGAAGAGGCCTCAGAAGTAAATACTACCATCCAAATTTTAAATGTTAGCAATCATTTGACTATAAGCTTATTCATTTATGTTAAGTTCATAAAGGAAGGATTGACAAAAGTATCGAAAATCAGGTACTAATCGATACTAAAACTAGTATTGAAACTTGCAAGAATCAATCATGGAAAAAACCTTTCCTGAATGGTGTAATTTGGAGTTTTAACAGACCTAGTGTTAGATCTCTTAACCAGTAAACAAATATGGCAAAGGAGGAATTCAATCTGACAACTGGACAAACAAATACTTTTAATTTGAGTTGAAAACTGCAAGATTAAAATGATCATTTAGGTATCAAAATCAGTATTGAGTATTGAATATTCTTTAGTATCGAAATCAAGTTTGAAAGTGTAGTATCATGACACTATTGCAGGTGTGAGATTTCAAAAAGTGAGAAATAATAAATGGATATATTATTGATAGTCTGCATAAGGTTTACCCACAAGCTCTTCAAATCCAGTAGTGTACAAATAAACCAGAGCTGATGTTTCTGAAGAAAGCTGTCGACAGTGAAAAGCACTTCCACGACAGTGATGGATAGCTCCGTCTTACAGTTTTCTCCGCCGTTTCCCATGATCCTTTTCTCTCCTCTGCACCCCCATTCACTCCTTCGCCTTCAATCTCTCTCCACTTTGTCTCCTGTCAGGTCGCTGAACTCAAAGCAGAGCTGAAGCTGAGAGGCCTCCCCGTTTCTGGCACCAAGAGTGACCTGATCGAGAGGCTGAGGGTGCACCAGGCAGGGGGCAGTGCACGCGCTCAGCCTGCAGGGGGGGCCAGAGAGCCAGGGGCGGAGGGAGCAGTGAAGGTGTCAAAAACAGCAGTGAATGGTCATCTGGTACTGGGTGAGCAGCTGTCTTCATTTGTTGGACAAAATGGTAAAATACAGCGATTTCTTCAGCACTGATATGTGACGATACATTTTGTCATTTTATTTCCTCTACTCAAGCTACTTTATGTACATCAAGAAAAGACCCTTTTCGGGCCTAAGTGAAAAAAAAGCTGTGTGCACATTTTGGCAACGGAAGTGGCATTGTTCCCCATTCATTCCAATGCATTCAGACTAAACATGGACAGAAGAAGACTGAGATAAGAACATTTCCAGCACCAAAATATCTGGCTGTTATGTGTGTGGTTGTCAGAATCGATATTCTCCCGGTGGACTAAAGTTTTAAAGTTTTACTCACTGATCGCACAAGGACCTGGCAGTCACCATTTGTCAAAGTCGGCTTGTTGAGGAAATATTTGCGTTCTTTTGACGATAATCCTTTCACAGAGTTTGACAACCTGATGAGTTCTGCCATACTTCTGTTGCCAAAATGTGTGCACAACCGTGTCTACGTCATCACGTCATCATGTTTATGAACACTAAAAGGGTCTAATCCATCCACAAACACACACACATTTAAACATTCGTATACATAAAATTCAAAATACATAAAAAATTCAAACTCATAAATATAAAATAAAGTCAAGGCCAGGACACTGTCACACAGGATAGTGGTTAAGACAAAACAAACTTGGACCCAGAAGGTCAAAGGTTTGCAGCGTTGTCAACAAAGCAAATTAGGCTACTTCGAAGATTTTAATAGGAAAAAAAAGTGTGGTCATTGATTTTTTTTCTTGACTACACAATTTTATATATCTTGCATTGTATATCTGATCTCTTCCATATGTATATGAAATGTAGAAAATAGCAAACAAAGAAAAAACACTGAATGAGAGACTGGTAAATTTAAAAAAAAAAACTTATAATGTGATACGACATACCTTTTTCCCCTTTTTTTCTCTGTAGCTGTCAAGCCTAACAATTCCATGTTTCAAATTAAGAATTCTGGAGACAACTGTTCCAAATCTGTGTCCTTAACTCCACTTGAAAACTCCACTCTTATCAGCGAGCCAAAAGTGTTTAAAACAGAAATGGTAATGATATATTACATTTTACACACATTCCAATCACGTTCGACTCTTAAATCACTTTTGCTATTTCTCTATCCAGCCTGACCTTCAACCTGCGCCCACTCCACAACTAAACCTCAGCATCAAAGAAGAGCAGCTGAGCCCAATCCCAGCATCAATTCACAAACAGAAATGTCAGTTTGTGAATCCCGTTTCAACGCCAAAAACACTAACTCCGCCTGGTATATTGGTGGATAAAGACTCCATGTTGCGTCAGAAGGACCGTCAAATTGAGGAGCTTAAACGGCTGCTGTTGCACAACCAGCGTTTAGTGGACATGCTAAAAATGAAACTGGAGATGAGGAGGAATGAAGAGCAAATAAACACTGAAACAATTCTTCATTTGAGAGTAGCGCCCCCAGATAAAAACAGTTATTCAAAACAGTCTGAATTTCATGTTAAGGTTAAGGAAGAAGTTGTGGATGAAGATAACACGGAAACTTCGGGACAACTCAGCCCAAAGTTAAATAATGGAGAACAAAATGGCCAACAACAACAGGCAGTTCACAGGCTTTTGCTTCAACAACAGAGCAAACTGCACAGTCAACCGCAGGCAGTACAGATGCATGATCAGAGAGGAGAGAACTGCCACGAGCCGGAAAAAGTGTGTCAGGAGAGGAACAAGAAAGCCCCCCGACAGCAGCTAAGAGCGGAGCCGGATTCACAACAGATTCTGCTAAAACAAGAGATAAGACTCGGCAAAGACTTATCTCAACAACAGCAGTCCACAGAGCAACAGCACATTCAAATCCACACTAAGATAGAGCTACAACAGCCAAAACAGGAAACTACACAGGTAAACAAAAGCAACGGAGATCAGTGACGAAGTGGTAGACTCAGAAAATGGTAGGAAGTGGAGTAAGGGAGTGTGTGTTTGTCTCTAAACGCCAGGATCGTGTAGAGCGGGTTAGTACGAACATTTTAAGCACAAAAAGAGGCTCACTGCAGGAGTTACGGAGACATTTTCCAGTGTAAAGACAAAAGAAAAAGTCAGTGGAGCCAGAAGCGCCCCCATGAACACTTCCCATTTGCAACGCGGCAGCTAGCGGGGTTAGCTACGTCCATTCATATATATAGCCTATGGGTAAACCATCAGAAGAATCGCTAGTCTCAAAACATCTTACTTTTATTCAAACCTGAAAAATGTAACAGACAACCAGTCAAAATTAAAAGTCGACTACCCGGTTGTTTTTATATGTAGATTACTTGAGTTTGTGGTGTTATTTTTTGAATATTTCTTATCTTATGCCTCAAAATTAGCTTGAACATTAGCATGGAGACACAAAGACATACCTTTATAAACTCAGAAGTTTTCACCTCATTTGTAAAGTCTTGTCTGTACTATTCACCCACAATGCACTGTCCACTGTAATATCTTCAAGTATGTCTTTATTTTAGTATGACTTGGCCAAAAAACATAAATATATAATTTCACAGGAGGAGCGTAGTGATGTTGTAGCTAGCTGCACAGAGCAAGTTATCCTGCCACTTTGATGCGAATGTGAATGTATTCCATTAATAATCTTGAAAGACAGAAAATTCATTACATCAACCATGTATACAGTCAGAATAATGCAATGTAAAAAGATCAATTTGCTGAACCCAACATATAATATTCTTGGTGCCAGTCCAGTATTCATTAAAAAGTGTCCTTCTCGTTGAACAGAAGCTCAATCACTTAGTTCCATTTGATCTGAAGAACAACTCCAAACCAGCTATAGTCACAGACGGCAACGGAAACCACTTCCTGATCACACTGACCGATCACGTCACAGAGAGCCAAGCCCATGGGAACACATCTAAACACATCACACTGCAGGTAAGTTTATTTTCTGTTTCGTCATTATTATTTGGTGATTCGACTGTTAAATTCCATTGTGGTTGATTTTTGTTCTGGCCTCCCTCAGAGATTACAGTGGTCTCCTTCTAAGCTCCTAGGACACGGCTCTGCTCAGCTGCCTCGTGCTGATAATGAAGCCAGAGCCATCATGCACATGGGAGCTCTCACACAGCCCAGCACAAAGGTGAGATTTACATAAAGATTCTGCTGTCTCACACAATGGAAAATCAACCCTATGAAATGAACTAAACATGGCCATTTACACACATTTAGTCAGACACATGTTTGTTCCAATTCTCTGCAGAGACAGCTCAGAGATGAAAGAATATGAGTCTTTACAAAGTGCAGCTGACACTCATCTAAAAGTAAAGGCAGAGAGCAGTCGAGGCAGCCTCAGAGTTGTGTTCATCTTCTGTTCTATGATCCTGTCACAGTATCTCGTGTATGAAACCTCAGGCTCAGAGCAGCAGCAGAGCAGTCAGTCACAGTCAAAGTCCAAGAGCATCACAAATAAAGTATTCTGTTTGAGACTACACAGACTGCAGTTCTGATAACAGTCTGACAGCAGCCTCATGCACATTATTATTCCTTTGCTAATTAGTTTGAGGACATGCACCATTACAATGATTTATGTTCGTAATAGGCACCACGCAAAGGGCTAATTGAGACATGTTGTGTGTGCGTGCAGGTGCACTGTGTGAATAATGTGGAGCTTTAGTGGAGCAGTGTGTGCTGTTTACTGTATAGTGCTGCCATCAGCAGCCTTCAGTGGAGCTCTCCAGGATCTCCATCATACTATTAATAGTGAGCTTTAGCAGAGTCTCTCTGCTCCATTCTTCATGTGTGAGATGTTATTAGAACAAACAGTCTGAGGAACAAAGATGGAGCTGTGTTTGGCTCATACAAACACTGTGTTTTCATAACTCCAGGCTCAGAGTACAGGACTTCAGCAGAGCAGAGGAGCACCACAGCAGCAGCAGCACCAGCTCAGAGAGAGGCCGTGTGAGACTGAGACTGAGAGCCCGAACACTAAGGGGGACTCAGCTTCTACTCTAAATGTGAGACACAATACAACGAATATTCACATGTACTTACAGTCATTATACTACAATTATATTTTTCTAATCTCTCAACAGAAATTATGCTCCAGTCTGGATTTCCTGTTCAGTCCTCTCTCTCCGTCTGCCTCCTCGTCTGACACCAAAGTATAATGTTACCCATGTCATACAAAATTATATTGAAAGAAATACAAAATATATTAGATCTTAACCATAAAAAGTACTAATATCATATTTTTATCTGTGCCGTTTCCATGTGTACAGGACACAGAAGCTGAAGATTTCATTGACATCATACTGAAGAAAGGAGGTAACATGTACCAACAGTTACTGTAGCTACCCCTTAATACTTTACATAATCACTAACATCTCATAATCACTTTCCAGACATTTCCAGATTCAAACCATCTCCTGACCCAGCGTTGGACCACCTCCACCGCACTTTCTCCTCTCCACCTCCCTCCTTCTCCTCATCCCTCCTCCTCCTGCCATCACCCGCCGCCTCCCCCTGCCTTGACCCAGAGAATACTGCACCCTCAGCACCCCATACGTTACCGGATGCAGCGGAGCAGAGAAAGACTGGCCGACTGGAGGACTTTTTGGAAAGCACTACAGGAAAGCCTCTTCTCGGAGTGGAGCCTGGCGGGCCACTGACTCTGATCGACGACCTCCACAGTCAGATGCTGTGCACGGCCAGTATTTTGGACCACCCGCCCTCCCCCATGGACACGCTGGACGCAGAGCCGGAGGGGATGGACTGGCTGGACCTCACTATGGAGGAAAACAATGGCAAGGATTTACCCAAGTTAGCCTCGCCCACGCCCCCTAGTGTCTTTTCTACGGACTTTCTGGATACGTATGACCTGGAGACTGCCTGGGACTCATGTTTGTAATTGAATGTGCTCTAAATGCACAAATCCAACTCCAAATGCAAATCCCATTACTTCAGAATTATTTGGTGCACAAACTTTTTGGTAGGGGGTCTGTCACCTGCTTGTTTCAATGGATAGGTCATTGCTTTGCCTGGAATGTTCCAAAGTATGATATTAAACTGCTTTCTAGGTAGTTTTATTGCTCAAAAATACCTAGAACAACAGGCATTCTGACTGCGAGCGTGGACACATCTCCGCAAATCTGACCTGTACTTGGTCTCGTTTTGCCTCCATGAAGATAGAAAGGTTTAATGCCACACTGTGAAACATTCCAGACAAAGGAATAGCATCTTCATGGAGACAAGTATTTCACAGAACCTCCACCACAAGTTGCACAATGCACCTTTAAGGCCAATGTGATCAGGAAAAACTAGGTAGAGAATTTTGAGAGTGTGATTATTTTCATGCATTATACCTAAATTATTAACTACAATGTTATGCAGTGCAGTTAGATTTACCTGAGTAACTTAAAAAAAAAAGTACCATACTTTTGCTCCTACTTGAGTAACATTTTTAATGATGCAACAGGACTCTTAAGTAAATGTTCTGGTGGCTCTTCTCACTGTGAGTCTATAAGAGACAAAAGCTTTATGTCAATAATATGAAATGATTTGAACATTTGTGTTTCTTGCACCACTCCTTCAAATATGATTGAATTTATCTAATTTTTGGGTCTATTCTTTGAAAACACCAGATTTTGTGCATTATTTAATGTTTTGTCCTTCAAATTACATTAACTTCAAATTATAAAACAGGTGTCATGTCCTGACAGTTGCTCTTCAACTTCCTCTTACTTGAATAGTAATTTTCCAGATCCTTTTTTTTTAAGTAGTAAGAGTAATTTCTTGGACCACTACTTCTACTTGACTACTATATCTTAAGTAATGTTACTCCTACTTGAGTCTGATAACAGATTACATTTAATTTAGGGTTAGATCTAAGTTTGTGATTATCTCAGGTGTTGCCAAAAATGTCTGATATTATAACATATTTTACAATTTATTAAGTTATTGAGTAAAAATATTCAATTAATACAAGACTATGGAAATTGACCAACTAATCAATAATAATTTCTTTTGCCAACAATGCTATCAAATCAAGTGATTACAGAAGTGATACCACTGGCTCCATTTACACGTACATGTACAGTAAAATCAGATTACTAGAATAATCAGACAACACAATCATTGGATTTTTGGTGTGTTTACATGTTGCATTTGCAACATAAGAAATCTTTAATATTTCTTTTAAAATTTAACATTTTTGACTTTGCCATGCTAGTTTGTCCTTTTCTTACATAATGTTCCTTGCAGTGGTGGAAGGTAAAAGGTAAAAGTAAAGAGTAATTAAGTACTGTATTTAAATAAAGTCCAGATACCTAGATAAGATTTTTCTTAAGTACATTTAAAGTTGACACTTTTTAATTTTACTTAACTACATCTGAAGGCAGGTATCTGTAATTTCTACTCCACTACATTTTTGAACTGGACTGAAAAGTAAAGGTACTTTTTATTATAGTTTGAGACCTGCTGAAAAGCCTAAAGGTTTATTTTTATCATAATTTGAGAAAGCAGGAAAAAACAATTGATTCAATTTACATTTTACTCTTTAAGTACATTTTTAAACAGGTACTTTTACTTAAGTAGATTTTTTCATGTCATAATTTGACCTGTATTTTTTGCTCCGGTATTTGTACTTCTACTTAAGCAACGCAGCCGAGTACTTCTTCCACCACTGTTTCCTTGTCAAACCTGCACAGGTCTGACAGAATGAAATCAGATTACTTGACTACTTTACATTATACTGCAATAATCAAATTAGATTTTTCGAGTACAGTACATGTAAAAACTTTCATCTTTGCAAATTAACTTGGACAGCCAAAAATAGTGACCATAGAATTGTAAAGTACTTTTTGAGGTGTAATTAGAATGTCAGTAGGACTTAAGTGAACTAAAGAACAGAGTGACCTTTCCTTACTACATACACTTGCGTATTGATCGATGTCCACACAGGCACGTACATCTTGTTATTTCAGTAGAGAAGTGCTTTCACATGAAGTTGCTCATTAAGACCCTTTAACTGAGCTATTACCACACCGTAGTGACCTTCATCTAATTGGGCCCCAAACGCCTCCTTAGCTGCCTTTAACTACACATAATCAATATACTGATCCCGCAGGAAATGTATAGGGAATCAATAAGCAAAGTTCAGGCTAAAGGAACATTTGCTCCACCCTTTCAGAAGCACTTTTTTTTGTGCATTTGTCTGTAAGCAAGAGGGAGAAAAAAATCAGTTTTGAGGATTGGTGGTGTGTATAGGGCAGAGTTTTGGGAAACAAATTTAGATGTATGGATTATAAAGTGTATGTTTTGAAATGAGGTCACAGTGCACATGTAAACTAATAAAAAGCATTTTATGACATCAGAAGACCCTGTGCAGATTTTTTTCCGATTTCTACAAAGGAATTTTTATCACTTAAATAACTGTAGTCTTTGTGAGTTGCAATTTTGATTAAACTGTGGTTAATCCATCATCAAATTTCTAAAGATTTTTAAGCATTCGGGCTCACTGAATGTAAAAAAGACACATTAGTTCTAAAATCTTAAGAGGATTTTGAATAAAGGATTGGACGCTTTCATATACTTATTGAAAGCTCAGTATACACTGTATTGTGGTTACATGTGCACTTAAAATCAGATTCATATCAGATTTTTGAAGTTATAAGAAGCTTAAGGTGCACTTTATTGCCCCCATGGGAACATTTGCCCTCTGCATTTGACCCATACTTAAATGCCACCGGGCCATCTCACAGTGTAGTGCTCGGGGACCCATCTCCGTCACCTTGTTTGACCAGGACTACCTTAGCTGGATGATTTTACTTAAGATGCATGTTTTGGGTTGATGTGGAAAACTGGAGTGCCCAGAAGAAAGCCACTCAGACACAGGAAGAAACATGCAAATGCCACACAAAAAGGACCGGCAACTCAGGGAACCTGGAACTTTTTTGCTATGAAGTGTAGCCAGTCAGCCACCGTGCCTCCCAACCATTAAAATGTCATGTAAACCGCAAAATGATGTGATATGACCATGGTCCCTCTGATTCCTCACATCTTTACCGTGCATGTTTGCATGTAACTGCAGCCACTGTATTAGGTTATTCTCATTAATTAGATTTATAGGCTACAAGGCAATAAGTATCCTGGAGCAGACTTGAATTTCACTTTTGCATGAGCAGTACGTTTCATCTTTGGGGGAGATTTTTTAGGTGATACTTCCAAACTGCTATTAAATGTGCAAATGCAAAATATGAAAATCAGCAGAAATTGTGTAATCAAAGTGATGGCTTGAATGTCTGTGATGAATGGAAAACTGGACACGTTGTAAATGAGAGCTGGTCTGATGATCGTGTCATTTTGTGCTGCTGTGTGGAAATGTGCAATCAGAGCAAAACGTCCTTATTACTATTCACAGTCCAGCTACAGGCACAGGTTAGAAGATATCAGGCTCTGGGCATTGGGGGAGTTTCTCTATTTCCTCAACATAAACAATGCAGATTTTTTAAAGAGGGGGTATTATGCAAAATTGACTTTTTTGAGCTTTCTGCTATGTTTTAATGTTGTTCCCTCATCAAAAACATGCCTGACGTGGTTTTATATGTCATCCATGCATGTTTGAGTAATCCTGCGACCTCTCCTGGGCCCTATTTGAACTATCCTTACATTTAGCAGTAACATTTTGTGCAATGTTCAGCCCACATTACCCTTGTTCCCACATGACAATTCTCCATAAATGATGATCCTGATACAAAACAATACACTACAACTTAACAAACCTGAAGCAATGTGGAGTAATTTCATTAGTGAAATGGACGCAGATTTTAAGATGACACTCTGAAGGGGGAGTGACATAGCGCAGGGAGCAGGACGGAAAAATTCATAGCATCAAAAATGAAGCTGAAACTTTAAAAATGTTTTAAAATGATAATTATATAAATACTTATAACTGTGTATATTTACAGCTTTTTTCATAGTATTGGGATAGTTCAACAGAGAGGGTCATGTGAGTTCCTTCTACTATTACTTTTGAGCGTGGAAGTTGGTCTTGAACTTTTGAAATGTCAAACATTTTATGGAATTGTGTTGTCGTATTTTTGATGGACTGAAGGTGACCTGTGTAACTTTTCTGATGCCTTAAGGCCTCTGTATAACATTGCACTTGTCTCTATGGCGACAAGCAGTTGATGCCACAAGGCCAAGTTACAGGTCAGATCTTTTGTAAAAAATAAGAAGAAAAAGTATTTTGCTGTTTTTTATTCTATATCAGCTCTAAAACAGAAATTGAAGAATCACATATCATATATACCGATACCAACACTGGAACCGATATATATCGCCCACCCCTATAAAATATACATACATGACACATCATATGCAAGTCTAAGTTCTGTTCAGCATGTCTATCATATGTTTCATGTAGTCTAATAATGAGCCACATCCAGTGATGGGAAGAGTTACAAAATACTGAATACTTGAATTCAAGATTGTTTATTTGTCATATGCAGGTTCAACACAAGGTTTACAGTGCAATGAAATGCTTGTGATGAGAAGAACCGTTGACTAATAGCATGCAATAAATAGTACTGTTAAAAAAAGTGTTTGCAAATACAAGGGAAAAAAAGTAAACACTATAGTAAAAAAATATATATATATATACATATATAATAAAATACAGATATAATAAAATTGTAATAGAATATAATATCCAAGGTGCAGGTAGATTAATTAAGGTGTGGGTAGAGTATCTCATGGATGAGTAACATATTGCACATAATTGTACTGCACGTGGGTTGAGGAGCAGGTTATTGCACAGATAACAGTGACAGGGAGGTAGTGATGTCCATGATACATTCATATAGTGCAGCAGCGGTAGAATTGAAGTGTATTTTGTAACATTCTGTTACATGACCCAATCAGAGTACTGTAGTCTGAATACTTGGAATACTTTTAAGATGAATTGCATAAAATCATAATGTAAACCCATGATATATGAGTATAACTTTATTTGATTTCTGTTCTTATGCATTTATTTATGCTTAAATAGAGATAAAGTAGCACATGCACGCACTGTAAGAGCTGTGTTTTCTTTTTTCATCACCAATACTATGTCATGTATTTATTAGATTTTAAGAAAATAACCATATTGTAAATGCCACCAAATGAAAGAATAAAAATTAGTATTCAGAATATGCATTTTCAGTACATGTATTCAGTGACTTCCCACCACAGACCATATCTAATGCATAACTAATCAGACCCACTCCTTGTTCCATCCTTGGTCATTTCGACAACTTCATTACCGCCCATACAAGCCATACCAAGTCCCATTTATCATTTATCTAGCTAGATTAAACCCAACACCGAACGCCTTCAATGTACACACACTCTACTTTGTAAAGCAGCACCGTGCCTCCCTCTCCTCCCTCCTTTCACATCACAGAAATGCTAATCACACTTTTATCCCTGCTCCAATCTGTCCTGCTTATCTCTGAAGATGCATAAAACCTCCAACTAACAACTTTACAGCGCCATAAGCCGACTTAACATGACAGCAAACAGTATCCGTGTATTGTAACACAGTTTTTTAGCCACTGTGGTGTCCCGAGCGACCGCTTAGTTTTGTGTTTGTTTAAATCAGGATGTGACTGATATCAGGCCACAACTGTTGTTTGCACTGAGTCACCAGAAGAAGAGGAAAGCAGCATCTGTGTGAGAAGGCATTAGCACATAAGCAAACACGTATGAATCATAAAATGTGTGTGTATGCTAAATAATAGCGGAAGGAGGGGCTTGTGACGGAGCGACGTGATTGGTCCAAAACATGGCCTGGTTTTCTAGGAGGATGCATTTCTCTGTTATGTGTAATACTGTTTAGGTGATGAAGATCTCATGCCAATGCAAGATAGGGCCAAAAATTTGCAGTGAGGTCAGGCTGGGGGTGTTGTTCGTGCATGTGTATGGCGGAAAGTTAAGCAGTTATAATAGTGACACGATGCACACATTAGCAAACACAGCAAAAAGAAATTAAGACACAAAACGGACTTAACACATTTTCAGGAGCCGTTATATTATTTTCTGATCTATTTTGCATGTTTCCTCACCCTCAGTTCTTGTCATGTGGCAATACAGGAAGTGCTCCACTGTGATTAAACTCCATACACCTTCACTAGAATCACTTCGGTCCTGAAATCTCTACTGAACTGAACAGTAAAGAACAGCTGTTAACTTGAAAACTACCACAACTTGACATTTTTAGCTTTGGACATGTAGACTAATAAAGTATAACTCAAAAGTGTGAATGAAACAAAACACAACTCCAGGTATGTTTTTAAAGAGCTAACAGCATTATAACATGGCTTAAAGCTCACAAGAGTCAATTTTCCATATTATAGCTAAAAAGGACTATATACCTATAAAAAATGTTAGGTTAATTCTTGCCCCGGTAAATTTCAATAGTGGCTGAAATGCAATACCTTAAATACAAACCTGGAACCGTTTTCATGTATAAGAAACCAAGCTTACATTTGCCTTCTCCAAATTTGTCCTGTATTTGCAGTGTCATTCATTTTGTCAACCAAGGAAATCAAAGTCGGCTAAGTTTTGACGGGCAGTGCAGATATGCCTGCTAGTTTCTTCCACACTTGCAGTATACCGGGGGTGTATCTGACAGACAGCCCCCAGTCATTCTGCTTTGATGCTTCATGGACCAGCGGGGGGCCTGCTCACGATGGACACCAATATGCTGTCAGCAAATAGGAAAGACAGAAAAATGTATTTGTTCTTAAGAGTTGAGTATCACACATTATGGAATTAAAGGGCCCATATTACGCTACTTTCTGATCTGTGTTATTATGTTGTTTCCTCATCACAAACATACCTGGAGTTATGTTTTGTTTCATTCACACAGGTTTGCGTAATCCTTTATTAACAATATTCTAACACAGTTTAAAGCTCACAGGAATCAATTTTGTGTAACACAGGTCCTTTAAACAAAAACATTCAAATAATTAAGCTGTTCAGATACTTAAATATGCATTCAGACAGAACACAGTGGACTTATCTTGACCACAAGAGCTGCTTATACAATAAATCTGTACTGGGGCAAGATAGATTTAGCTCAACTACATGAAAAAAATTGGATCCAAGCCCTTTATGTGGTTAAGACAAGACAAGAGAATGAGAGATGTAGTGGATTTTGTCACTGTATACTTTTGTACATTTATTTTTAGTAACATCAGCTTGAAGGGTTTTGCAGGATTTCACATCAGATGGCAATCCTGTCGCAGTGAGCCACAAGGGGGATATGCAAGTAAAGTGTCTTTCTCTATGACACAACACCACTAAGTTTGAACTGGCTACCCATTGGTTGGTGCGGGACGCTCAACCCACATGATGAACTGTTGTCCCAGAGCGTAAGACTTAGCATAACTTTAACTGTAGGCTTTTAACTGTATGTTTTAAATTGCACTTAACTTGTTTATTGTTGTAAGGCGACCTTGGGTGCCCAGAAAGGCATAAAATGTATTGTATTGTATTGTATTGTAATGTATTATTAAACTTATTATAAAGAACAACCTCAATAAAATCTCATTTTATTTTCCTTTGTTTACTTCCCAAATTACAAAACAATTTTTCAAAGTCTCTCGGCTGGCCTGGGAATGCGTTGAGGCCCCACCAGAAGAGCTGGAGGAAGTGTCTGGGGAGAGGGAAGTCTGGGAGTCCCTGCATAGACTGCTGCCCCGTGACCCAGCCCTGGATAAGCGGAAGAAAATGGATGAACGGGGTCGACTCTCCACAGATCTGACTGTCGACTTGGCAACTGCTTGTCTCCTCAGATGACTTGTTTAATGCTATACTTTGGAACATTACGATCAAACCAGTGGCATCTCCATGGAGACAAGCACGTAGGAGACTCTCCACCATGAAATTGACATAGTGCACCTTTAAACAGCACTGATTGAAATATGTCCTATTTACATCCATCACTGCCTCCACACAGCTACACACACTTTACCTTAGCCTAGTGCAGATCCAAGGATAAGATAGTGAGATGTAGTCTCTCTAGTCTATCAGAGAACAAGCAGAATACTTTACAACACGCGCTGCATATTCACATGGCACACCACACTCTAAATCTGGAGCCCTAATGGAAGCATGCTGTGATCAAACCCATGATAGTGCACACACACACACACGCACACACGCACACACACACATGCTAGCCTAGGTTTCCATGCCTTGAGACGGACCCCTATCTCACCATAGTTACTACTTGTAAACTATGCAAACTATACTTAACTATACTTAAAATGGGCAATTTCAGTGCTGGAATAATCCAGTGAAGGTGTACGGAGTTTTAAAAACAGGATCACATCCTGTATTACCACATGACAACACAAGGTGGCACAGAGTGTTTCCTGTTTCAGAGAACACAGCCTAAATATGCAGAATTTGAGTGTTAAACGTGTGAATGAGACAAAATCTGACTCCATGTATGTTTTTTGATAAGAAAGCAACATAGATCTCAAAATAGCACAATAGAGGCCCTTTAACCGAAATTAACCCCATATCCATGCACTTTGTCGAGTACTCTAACATATACCTCATGGGGACCTGATGTTTGATCGCCACAAGGT
Source organism: Odontamblyopus lacepedii (assembly GCA_034769755.1). Lineage (NCBI taxonomy): Eukaryota > Metazoa > Chordata > Actinopteri > Gobiiformes > Gobiidae > Odontamblyopus > Odontamblyopus lacepedii. The sequence goes on along the minus strand of CM068351.1, from coordinate 26,652,718 downwards.
CCTAAGTACTGAGTGGGTCCCCCCCAGTGTGATAAATCCCACACACACATACATCAGAATCAGAATCAGAATCAGAATGTTTTTTTTTTTATTGCCATATGAGTAAACAGGTTCACAACATTAGGAAATTGCATACACACAGACACACACACACACACACTGCCAGTGCTGGCACCACATGCTAACTACAGCAGCTCGGTGACTCACATAGGAGCTCTACATTGTTATTCCTCATTGTGTATTTCAGACTGGGGCATCTGGAGTGTTGTGGGCACATCATCGATTAGCACAGCGGGCTTTGTCGAGAGGGCATCTGCGGAGCACTGAGTCAACGTGGTGAAGAGCTGATTCATTGTTTTTCGCGAGTTATTCAATTTAGTTCTTTCACCAACTCGTGTCTCATCTGGTCCACACGGGGAGGTCAGATCAGGAGAGATTAGACCATTTTAGAAAGTAAACACCGGTGGTTGATTATGGAGCAGGGAATTGTTCATTATTAAACTGTGCTTCCAGACCAGTTTATAGATCCTATTGTGAACTGCTTAAGAGTGGCTCAACTGATCCTGTGGAGAGTTCATAGTGCTAATTATCAGTAGTTTATTTTAAACTGCCCAAACCAGTGAGAGCGCTGATGCGATATAGTAGAGGTCGTACTAAAAAAAAATATTTATGAACAGTTTAAAAGCAGAAAGGCTCTGTGGCTGTAAAATATACAGCAGTGGGCCCCAAATTATAACTTATATTTCTTTATCATAATAAGGCTACATTGCTTTGTTAATGTTTTTAAAGGTACACTAGTAGGGTAACATGGTTATCTAAATATGTAATGTGTTAGCAATTAATACCCCATAGAAGTGTAATACGCCCTCTTTAAGCTCATATATCTCCATGGAGTCAGACAGATAACAGAACCAGGTCAAGTTACAGGTCACATCTGTGGAGGAGTGACCCCACGCACAATAAGAATGTATGTTTGTTGAGCCTAAAAACACCTGTAAAATGTAAAATGCTTCACTTGATACTTTTGATACAAACAGAAAGACTTATAAGATTTATTTCAACTTGGTACTTTGCAGCTGATGTCATCAACCTTCCCTGGTGGTTGTGATGCTAACTGTAAGCACTGCTCTGTCTGAGGCTTGTTAGACTTTAATTTGAGCTTCGGTCCCTCCAACCAACACCATCACTCACACACACTCCACTGTCATACTAGGCAATGGGGGAGAAGTGCTTTGCCTAAGGACATAACAACAGTTTTTGTGACTGGCGCCCCCATCTCCCATCCAAGTACTAACCAGGCCCGGCTTTGCTTGGCTTCTGAGATCACAATCAGACCAGAAAGAACTGACTTAGATGGAACTATAACATATAAGCTGAATTGTGCTGCTACATAAGTCCCTCTCAAATAGCATTAGAGTCACAAGCAGGGTAGCATTCGCCAACAGTTTGTCAGTTCGTCACTCTCACCTTTTTTGTTGAAAATCAAACCCCTAAACAGGATCATGATCTCAAATTGATCACAGTCTCCTGGAAATGTGTTGTTTAAAGGGATTGTGTGTGTTTTCAGGCATTGTTTGCTATAGTGTGCAATGTGTCTCCATACATACATTGTGTCTCCATGGTAACTGGCAACCCAAACAAATAATAATAATATAAAGAGCTATATCTCAAAATCTACATGACAAAGATACCAAAGTACTTCACACTTTCTTTTCTCGGGAAAATCTGCAGATGACAAAATCTAATGAGTACTGCTTGAAAACGCTGACATCACATCATCCTTACAGACAAAGAAGAGAGGGAAAGCGCTGGAGTTTAGTCTAAAGGAGACAGATAAGGTATAACAGGATTGGGTGTGCAGGGATGCGCCGGAGGTTTGGGTACGAGCGTGTGAGTCGGGTGTTGAATATCTGAGAGACATGAGGAAGTGAAGCAGGAACCAAAATAGAACAGGCTCAATTTCTCCACCTCCACCTGTCTGCCTGTACCTAATTATCGCCGCGAATAGCTCCAGACGAATTCCTCTACGATTTTGTGTACATTTCTAAGCATTCCGAAGCACGCGATTGTGTGTTGCAGAGATTATAGTTCTTCAGTTAACCACCTGGAGAGAGAAGAAGAGCTTACGGACAACCTAATCCCTGGTTTAATGTGACAGCGGAGTTTTCACACACACTAGCGTCATTACTGAACTGTTGGGGCTTGAAAGTGGAAAGCATTTACGCACACGCAGACAGGCATTTCAGGATTGAAGATGCAGTTACAAGGGAGTTGATGTGTGACTTCTTAGGCGTAATGTAGGTCAGTGTTGTAAAGCAAATGCTACCAAGATATTAGGATGCAGACAGAGGCAAAACACACAGCCCAAAAAGAACAGCGCAAGATGGTAATGTAAAGGGATTTGGGAATCTAGGTCATAAAAGTAAGACTTAGTATAGTAGTAGGTCAACACAGCAACAGTTTGGAATTTGGAATGGAATACAATATAATAAGAAGGAAATAACATAAGGTTGCATAATTGAAAATTGCAAGTTTGAATGAGGTGTTGCATGGTCAGTATGAAAGATGCACATGAACAGTTGATGGTTCAATTTTCACAACAGCAAGAGAATTCAGCTACCAGCCAGTATGAGGTCTGATAAGTGTGTTTGGATTCATCGATCCAACAATTTCAGTTCCGATACTGATAGTTACTTTAGCTTTAAATTTCTGCCGATAACCATTATTAACCGATGCCAGCAGAGATTCAAACTTATTGTTAACTTATTAGAAAACTGATCCAATTGTGTTTTTGTACTTGTTATTTATCCACCAAATAATAATTATTATTATGAAAGTTCGAACATCCTGGGTCTACATCAGTCAGCAAATAGTCGCATTACATCCATTTAAAGTCCCAACCAGGATATGAACTGAACCAATATCATGGAACTGATCCTGGATCAGCGCTGACATTTGATACCTAATAGTGTTCATAGGGATCACTATATTAAAATGTCAAACTCCATTTTGATACTAATGAAAAGGCCAGATGATACAGTTTTCAATATTACAATGATAAAAAAATGTTTTTATACAATAGATAGTATGTCATTTTCAACACAAAATATTAAAGGGCTCATATTAGGGTGTTTTCTGATACTGTATATTGTAATGTTGTTTCCTTATCAAAAACATTTTGCCATTTTGTTTCATTCACACACACAAACCCTGCATATTTAGACTGAGCTCTTCTCTCAAAAAGAAAACACTCATGATGTCATGTGGACAGGCGCTCCACTGTGTTTTTACTCCATACACCTTCACTAGAATCATATGGATGATTTTAGCCCTGGAATTGCCCATCTCCACTGAACTAAAGGTAAAAAGGCAGCTGTTAACTTGAAAACTACCACATCATGACATCACAAGGGGGAGCAGAACATTCTGACAGACTAATAATAAAGGGTCACTCAAACATGTGTGAATGAAACAAAATACAACTCCAGGTATGTTTTCCTAAAGGCAACAAGGTTCTAACATGTCTAAAACCACAACAATTTAGCAAAATATTGGACCTTTAACAGAAAATATATCATGTGGTCATATAATTCTAAAACAATTGAGGTAACTGTTAGCAATACTTGCACAAATGAGTATCTAATTTCAATACTAGTTTTAATATCTGGGAATCAATAAATTTTTTTAACCAGCGGCTCAGCTCTAATTCTCCCTCACTATCCCTTTTAGCTGCTGATTCTCTAACCTGCTGCATTCTCTCCATCAATCTCTCTTTTTTCCGCTCGTGTGCAAAGTGCCGCGACAGCATCGTACCCTGACAACATGCGCATCACTTCCCCTTCTTGTCTCCTCCATCGCCGAAGCCCTGCCAACCACACACAAGAAGACATACCCAAGCTCCATCTGCCTATCTGCCTACATAGACTCCCCGCTATCTCTTCATACATGAACTAGACCGAAGACTACACATGCGCGGAGTATTGATGGATGGCTGAAGCACCTTTAGGAGACAAACGGCAAGAAGGATCCGGACATTAGCTCGCCGTGATAAATCGCCATAATGACCAAAGTAAAGCAGCAACTCAAAGTCTATCCGTCATAACCTAATTTCACTAATAGGATTTGCATTGCTATTAATGTTAATTTAGCAGGGTCATATATAGTATCCGGCACCATAATCGCAGTAATGTATGCTAGCTCAGTGTGTACAGTTAAGTGAGTGTATGAAGTAATGATTGCAGCTTAAAACAGAGAACAATTTATAGTTTGGAGTTGTGATTTCTTTTTTTTCATGGGGTACAAGCCAGCTGTCCTATCCTCCAGAAGTTTATTTTTAACTGCACTTGGCTTCGTAACTCATATAAACAATTTTCTATTTTACTTTCTCCAACTCAATTGCTTTTGCTTGACCAATTAAAAGAATTAGAAAGTTTTGTATGCAAATGAGCATTTAATCAACAAGAAAGTCTCGTTTCTGTGTTCTCATGTCTTAAAATTACTCGAGAATTATTGATCAAACAAACATGGGGACTTTCTGTTTTCTAGTTAAATTAAAGATCCTATATTACACAAAATTGACTCTTGTGAGCTTTAAGCCATGTTAGAGTTGTGTTTTGTTTGAGCAACCCTTTATTATAATCATCTCCAAGGCACAAAATGCTCTGTTCCACCTTGTGATGTCATGAAATGGTAGTTTTCAAGTTAACAGTTACCTTTTACCTTTAGTTCAGTAGAGGTTGGCAATTCAAATTCTCCTAGTGAAGGTGTATGGAGTGAACACAGTGCACTTCCTGTATTATCACAGGGCATCACAAGGTGGAACATTGTGTTTTCTGTTTGAGATAAGCAAGGTTTGTGTGTTAAACAGGTGAGAATGAAACAAAACACGACTCCAGGAATGTTTTGAGGAGGAAACATTATAACCTAGATCAGAAAATGGCATAATATGGGCCCTTCACAAATAATGTGCAGTTATCTTGCCTCACAGCAATATGAGGGTCCCCATGCAGCACTGGACTTGGATCACCCACTGTTGCTGAAAGTCTGAGGCCCCTGCAGGACAAATTCCAACACCTTTAGGTTCAATAAAGTGTACCTCAACTTTTAACTTTGAAAATCAGGAAAGATAATTATTTGCATCCTTAATTTATTTACTTTAACTCATAAGTCTTATAAGTAAATGTGCTATAATGCTGTATCAAAAATCATACCTAGAGTTCTGTTTCCTCAGCTCAAGTTTGAGTAATTCACTTAGTTTTAGTTTTTAGTTTAGAGCTAGTGTATGATATCATGAAGTAGTTAAAGGCTCTGTACCCAATTTTTTATGTATTTAATCAACGATTTTTTTATGTATTTAATCAATTTTTTATGTATTTAATCAATGTCTGTCCTATTAACAGGAGGTGTGTATTAGCTGTGAAAAGTGCTCATAAGCTAATTGTAGTGAATAATTAGAAAGCGCTGAACAGATAAGGTAAATGAGGAATGGCTTTGGACCACTGCAAACCGTTTGAAATGAACTAGCTTCGTTTTTCATGTTTTTAAGGCAGTAAAAATCAAGTACAGTGCCTTCAACAAGCCTGAATATTGCTTCCTTGTGCAAGTTTAAAGTTTAAAAATGTCAAACACTCAAAAGTTGCATCCAAGCACTCCTGCCCTTTACAAAGATGTACCTTCTCACATTCTGCAGGTGTGGCCTCATCTGCCTCCACCTCCCGTCCCCAATATACAGTACTACTCCAGCACTGCACACTAGAATTTATCGTGCCCTAAAATAACATCGATTTCCATTTAGGTTGTCTGGTCAGCCCACACCATATCCAAGCCCTCTAGTGTAACCAATGAGTCTGTTACTGTTGGGGGTGTTCTGAATGTCTCTCTATGGTGGAATGTTGAGCAGTTACCATGGTGACACAATGCACACATTTGCAAACACTGCCAAAAAGGTTTTAAGATGAAAAAAACAACACATAATTAGGTTTTTAGGTGTGATTAACGAGAGTGATTAACTAAAAAGCTAATTGTGAGAGACTTGTTTAACAGTAAAAATCATCTCGCCAGTTGTAGTTCCAACTAACTCACTTCTTTCTGGTCGGATATGTCATTGCTCTGCCTGGAATGTTCCACAGTATGACATTAAACAGTTCTACCTTACATTTATTAAATTACATCTAGCGTTGGAGCTCAAAAATACCCAGAAAAAGACATGCTGACTGTGAGTGGGGTCGCCTCTCCACAGATCTGACCTGTAACTTGGTTTGGTCTCCATGAAGATGGAAAGGTTTAATACCGTACTGTGAAACATTCCCGCAAAGCAATGACATCTCCATGAAAAAAAGCATTTGACGGAGCCTCCACCAGAAAAGTTACAGAATGCACCTTTATAGAGTAACGTGACTAACAGAGCAGTGCTCACAGTTAGCATCACACTCCCAGGGAATGTTGACGACAGCTGCAAAGTATCAATAGCACTTTGGGAGGCATTTGTCATATTCTCTCAGATTAAGGCTGAGATCTTAATCACCTTCTATTTAGTAAGCAAGTCTTTTTTTCCGTGACAACACACATAGAGGGAACAATCTGCAGAGCCGAAACGTCTCGCCCAAGGACACAACAGCAGTACACGCTGGCTGGAGCTGAGTTTGAACTGCCATCCTGCACAGCCTGTTTATGCCAGAATAGTATTAAGTACCACAATCTGCATAGCTGAAATGACTTGCCCAAGGACACAACAACAGCACACACTGGCTGCAGCTGCGATCAAACCACCAACTCAACCCGCACAGCTGTTTATGCCCAAACACAGTAATGTAGCTCAATCTGCGCAGTCTGCTAATGCCAGAATACTACACTGTATCACAATCATCATGATTTAAATGTCTTGCCCAAGGACACAACAACAGTACACACTAGTTGGAGCTGGGCTCAAATTGCCATCCTGTCTCTCTACACATCCTGCTTATGCCAGAATACCATAATGTACATTCTGCTTCATTTAAATGTCTTGCCCAAGTAAACACAACAATAAGACACACTGGCTGAAGCTGAGTTTGAACCGCCAACCTGCACACCCTGCTTATGCCAGAATACTATATTGTACTACTATTTGTATAATTTAAATGTCTTGCCCAAGGACACAACAGTAATACACACTGGCTGGAGCTGAGTCTGAACTGCCATCCTGCACAGCCTGTTTATGCCAGAATAGTATAAAGTACCACAATCTGCATAGCTGAAATGCCTTGCTCAAGGACACAACAACAGCACACACTGGTTGCAGCTGTGATCGAACCACCAACTCAACCCGAACAGCTGCTTATGCCCGATCACAATAATGTAGCTCAATCTGCACAGTAAAATGTCTTGCCCAAGGACACAACAATACACAATGTTTGGGGCTGGAATCAAACTGCCAACCCGTCACCTGCACAGCTGCTTATGCCAGAACACTATAACGTAGCGTAATCCGCATAGCTGAAATGTCTTGCCTAAGGACATAACAACAACACACACTGAAGCTGGGATTGAACCGCCTGCGTATGCCAGAATTCTATACGGTAGCACAATCTGCATAATTCAAATGACTTGCCCAAGGACACAACAACAGCACACACTGATTGCAGCTGAGATCGAACCACCAACTCGACCCGCACGGCACAATCTGCGTCACCGCTTTGCGATGTATTAGCGAGATGAATGGAGAATGAGGAAATTGGTTTAAAATGCAAGCAGGGTTCGCGGTCATTTTCCCCGCCTGATCCGTCATTACGCACACAAAGGCACATCAAAGCGCTCCCGTACACGCTGCTGATGGTGTTTCCTTGTGCGATAATTCAGCGTGACAGGTAGTTTTGGCGACTGCGCTCCAAATGACGGCGGTTTCCTTCACGACATTATTCGAGATAGGGGCTCGGCAAAAGTCCTGCTCGTTCTGTTAAATCGCATTGTAGGAGATAAGGAGAGGAGCCGGTGATGTTGCAGGGGGAGAGAAAGAGAAAGCAAAACAGAAGAGAGCATTAGAGAATCAATGCTGGAGTTTGTTAATGTCAGGCAGTGCGGCGATGTCTTATCTACGAAATGGGCTTTCTGTTGGACATAATGAAGCAATTGGCCGTTAAAAGGGATCGTGTTATTAGGCTGGGAGCTTGTATTTGAAATTGTGATTTATTTTGATATGGCAAATGTAGCGTGAGGTTTTAACAAAGGAGGTTTTGTGGATAAGATGGGACTTCAAGCTAATATTTTCTTCAGTATACTTTTAATACTTGGATTCTTTTTAAATGTGTGCTGTGTAACTTTTCTAACTTTTCTGGGGTTCTGTTACTTGTTTGTCTCCATGGAGGTGCTATTCAGATTCTACCCTATATTAGGAATACATTTTAAAAAGGAATGATGAAATCTGTGATATTTTGTGCATTTATATTCGCTCCTCCAGACTATGCATTAAAAAACATTGTCAGATTTTCCAATTATTTTATATTAATCCAGATTTTAAAGATACCATATGTGAGACTTTGTTTTAAAATTCCATAAGCATGGCCTATCAGTGTCCCCAGGTATGAGATAAACAGGTTCCATTCAAATAAAGCTTTTACTGATAACATATAACAATTATTCTTCATTACAAAAGAAAATATTAGACATGTTGTCTTTTTCTGTTATAATTTAACTGTCTTGCCCAAGTAAACACAGCAAAAAAGACACAGTGGCTGAAGCTGAGTTTGAACCGCCAACCCTCACAGTGCTCTTATGCCAGAATACTATACTGTAACGCAAACTGCAAAGCTGAAATGTCTTGCCCAAGAACACAAACACAATGCACTCTAGTTAGAGCTGGGATCATACTCACAACCTGTTGCCCTGCACACCCTGCTTATGCCAGAATACTATATTGTACCACTATTTGTATAATTTATATGTCTTGCCCAAGGACAAAACAGCAATACACACAACCCAGGGTCAGTTGTGATTATATTTCCTTTTTCAAAACTGTAACAGTGCAGACTACATACAACTCCTTGTTTAAAAATATAAACTCAGTTAATGTATTTAAATTTAAAAAGTTGATATATTATATGAATAAGAGTTATGACTTAAAGGTGCACTATGTAACTTTTTGCTTGTGGGTCGGTCACCTGCTTGTTTCTATGGACATGTCATTGCTCTGCCTGGAATGTTCCACAGTATGACATTAAACATCTCTACTTGTATTCATTACAGGTGGTTTTATAACTCTATAAACTCTGGTTTTATAACTATAACTCAAATATACCTAAAGAAACAGTAACTTGGTCTGATTTGTCTCCGTGTAGATGGAAAGGTTTAATACCATATTGTGGAACATCCAAGACAAAGGAATAACATCTCCATGGAGAAGTTACATACTGCACCTTTAAATGAGTTCTTATCTGTTATTTAACATAATAAAGTTAAAACCTAGATTATGAAGTAATAGCTGATTTCTCAATATTTAAAATGCCATACTCCATTTTCCACGTGCACTACATATTCAGCTCAGAACAGTCCCATCTGATGCTCGCTGGTCCCTGCTCCTCCAGTTGTGACGGCTGTATGACTGATGAGAACATGTGGTGTTTCCGGAAACAGCAGACGGCTTTCCTCTGCTCTCACTACACTAGAGTGCAGTGCTCTGGTGCAGCTCTGTCCGCACACTCATTGATTTCTGAGGCATGCATCAGCACAGAGGTGGACAGGAGCCAGGCGGTGCTGTTTAACTATGGGCCAAGTGTCGGGAATGCACAACACAGGGGAGCAGCACAGTACTCCACTGTTTTTGTTTGTTTTTTAACTCCATACACCTTCACTAAAATCTGGATAAATTCAGCCCTGGAAATTCCAATCTGAAGTCAACAAAATGTAAAAGGAGCTACTGAAAACTACATTTTCATGAAGGATTACTCAAAAATCTGTGAATGAAACAAAACTTAACTCCAGGTATGTTTTGATGAGGTTACAGCAAGTCAAGATTGTGCAATATATAGTAGCACCTTGTGTTTAGAAGGAAATAGGTTGGGTTCTATACTCTGTAAACCTGCACTATGTTACAGTTTGGGAGGAGGGTGGGCTATCTCCATGTCTCAGATGTTATTGCCTTGCTTAGAATGTTCCAGAGTATAGCATGAAACTTAATTTTATCTAAGGAGTAGGTGATGAAACCAGGCCACGTTGGTTTTGCAACCATGCAGCCATGTTTTACTAAGGATTTTGGAGTAATTAAAACACCTCAAACTGAATAAATGCAAAATAGATAAGTAGATAACATTCATGGCAAAGAAAAGTTATCTCCATGGAGACAAGCAGATGCCCCAGAAAAGTTACCTAATTTGCCAGCACGACAGGACAACATTAAATGGAGGTGAAGTGCAGGGAGCACATTCAGCACATTGTTATGAATCAGCCTCGCAATGCAGACAGAATAGGCCCCAGCCAATAAAAAACATTTTCAGTGAAGTTATTTTGTTAGACAACCGATCTCTGTGCATTAACTGTGAAACTTTGAGCATTTTGTACCCTAAAGGAGAAGAAAGAACAGTCAAAGCCAGCCCTAAGCTTTAGCTAAAACTGCTTGTTGTGACAGACCACAATGAATAAACCTTAAAAAATATTTTCTTGGACAACTTCTGTTTTCTCTCTTGTCTTTCCTTTAGCAGGTACTAAACGACAGATGGCCGAACATTTGGTTTCAGTCCGTCAACAATATGAATCACTTCTAAATTGGAGTATAAAGCAAATGACAAGAGCCTTCAAGACTTCATATGCAAAGAATAGTCTTGGCAAGGTGCTAGCAATGATGTAGTGGTAAAACAGTGTTGACAATATTGCATAATAAGCAAACAAATCACAAAGAAATGACTGTGAAGGACATCTGTTCACTTTCACACTACTGCATGGTCAGAATTCATTCATCCTTAATTAAATGAATGCTGAAATTTGCTTAAATATTTTGTAATCAGTGTGTTCCCAGAAATATACTTTGTAGATGACATCATTATTCCCTGGGGGTGTGGTGCTAACTGCAGGCACCAAAGCTCAGACAGAGCAGTCTGAGCTTTGGTTCAACACAGTCTGACCCTGGTCCATCTCAAATCGTGCATAAACCAACATTTTTTCAGTTACTCTCACCTTATTTAGTTAAAGAATACTGAATAGCTGAATTCAAATATATTATGAAACTTATTCCTTTTCATCATCCAGTCACTGAGTACGGTATTCTGAATACTTGGAATACTTATTATGCCAAGTTGCACTATATTTTAGTAAGAATAAGTAAAAAAATATTACAGTGTTGCATTGTAAAAGTGGCTTTATCTTTGTTTCATAATTAAGTACCACCATGTATTCCTTTTAAGACAGCACAGTAATTAAGTGCAATCCAAATACCTTCAAATGAGTGTACCAAAATACAGTTACTCAAAATTAGTATTCTGATTATGTATTCTCTCAGTTACAATGCTGATTGTATTGTAGGAGAGCTTGTTAGTGAGTGCATAATTCATTTTCATTTTAAATTATATATATTGCTTATATTGCCTATCCACACATTTTCCGTTGCCCTACATACACTATTTTACGGTAATTAGTTCTCTTTTATGTCCTGCAAGTGGCACGAAAAACTGCTAATAATAAAACCGCAACGCTAAAATGGTAATCACGCAAATGACGGACAGACTGGACGCGATATGTCTTCGGCAACGGGCAATGCGGCATGCGGGCCCCTCAAAAACGCTGACACAGAAATGGTGACGTAGAAGAAGAAGAAGAAGAGGGGAGGGGGGCTGGGTCAGAGCGTATACAAGCTAGTATTGAGAAAATACTCATTAAAGCCATTAGCAGCCGCGTGACCCCATTGGCTTTGGCTACGAAGCGCTGCCATGTTAACAACTCAGGCCAAGAGGAGAGAGAGAATACTACACCAGCGTGCAATATTTATACCGGAGAAATGCAATGAAAGCTCGATTATACCCCCATGAGCAATGCCTGTAGTGGGGCCAAAAAAAAACCAAATGCAAGAAGAAGAGAAAGTGGAAAAATGGTTAGAATGGTGAGAAGGTGAACGGCTATATTTAGAAGAGCAGATATTGTTTTCAGGTTAGAGGAGGATGGGGGAGGTGCCAGACATGACAAGTTTTCTCTCTCTCTAAGCTGTTCTGAAGTCGCTGGGTTCGTGTAAGAAAAATAAAAGTGCGGAACAGATGTGCGACAAGCAAAGCAACAGCCTGTGCGGTAGCAGCTGGGCTCTGGTGGTAGAAGTCTCAACATAAAAAAAAAGGTGACATATGTATTTTTCTGGTGTTTACGGCTCACATAAGTTGATTCGTATTCATGTTTTGTGATTGTAAACTGCAATATTGATCTAATACAACTTTTTTTTTTCTTTTAACCTTTATTTAACCAGGTAAAAACCCATTGAAATCCAGACCTCATTTACAAGGGTGACCTGGCCAAGTGGTCAGTAGCACACGTCAAGAGTAGAAAACAACAATCAATTAAGATAAACATGAAAGTAAAGTGTAATGAATGTAGAAAATATTTCGTAAGTACAGCAGCTGTAACAGTCTATGAAGATAAAGTGCAGTAGTTGTAAACAATAGATGATAAAATCTGTTACAAAGAGCACTTTTTGCAGTGACATCTTAAAAACAGGCACAGATGAATGGACGCTTTTTGCTGATGATATAACAAAGAACAAAAATCTTTACAGAACACTGATAGAGACTGGTTAAAGGTCCTATGTTAGGGGAAATTGACTTTTGGGAGTTTAAAGCGGTGTTATAATGTTGTCACCTCCTCAAAAACATCCCTGGAGTTGTGTTGTTTTTTTTTCCATTTCCGCATGTTTGAGTAATCCTGCATTATTAGGCTGTCCTACATCTCCAGAGATTAAATTGCTCTGTCCCACCTTGTGATAAATGATGAATAAAAGAAAGGCAGCGTAATATTATTAAATGAAATGGCCCATATTACTCTATTTTCTGGTCTATGTATATTGTTTTTTCATCACAAACATCCTTGGAGTTGTGTTTTGTTTCATTCACACATTTAACACATACAGTAAACCCTGCATAGACAGGCTGTGTTCTTCTCTCAGACAGTTGTGATGTCATGTGGTAATACAGGAAGTGCTCCACTGTGTTTTTAAACTCCATACACCTTTGCTAGAATCAGTTTGATAACCTCAGTCCTGGTGTTTCCAATATGTACAAAACAAAAGAGTGTAGGTAGCTGTTAACTTGAAAACTACTGCTTCATGACATCACAGGGTGGCACAGAGCATTTTGAGCTTTGGAGATATAGACAGACTAATAATAAGAGCTTAACAACTCAAGTTTCAAGTCAATTTTGCACAATATAGGATCATTAAAGTAAATCTCTATTTATATAAAGCATTTATCCATTCTATAACATATGAGAAAAAAGCTGCTGATACACAATAACATTGTATTGTGCTGTTGTATACTTTATTTTGTCAGTGCGATCATCATAGTTTGTTAGGAGAAACATTCCACTCTAGCCGGCCATGCTTCAAGCAGTCCAATGAGACAAATTCTTAACCAAAAGCTAAATATTCAGTAGGCAAAGTCAAATCTGAGCACTGTCACTGCTTGTCCAGGCCCTTATTAAAAATGCATATGACAGTTTCATTCTAATCATTTCGTGCCCAAAGGAATGTCTGCCGGCTCTGGCTCTCCTGGCTGGGACTCATCACATTAATACCGCCATTATTCAGCAGATGACCTTATCCACGTGTGATTTATGGTTTTCGTCCTGCACAATATTACTATCAGACTCGCCCATCGCACGGATCCGCTCGCCAGGCGCATCCACGGCCCTGTCCTCTGTTCTTATAATGAGCCCGGTGCACTTTGGCTGGACCATTAAGGTGTTCCTGTTACAATGTGAGCTGGCATATTGTCTCAAAATATTATCCAAGTATATATAGCGTACAGGGTGTAATTTAAAGAGCAAGGCTGTTTCTGTATTTTTTAAAATTCAGATACTTTCTTTATTGCCGAAAGGTCGCAACAAGTGATTTGATAAATATTTAAAGGTCTAATATAGAGCAAAATTGACTCTTGTGCGCTTTAAGTCGTGTTATAATGTGGTTGCCTCATCAAAAATATACCCAGAGTTGTGCTTTTTTCATTCATTGTTTGAGTAATCATTTATTATTAGTAAGTCTACATCTTCAAAACCCAAAATGCTCTTTCCACCTTGATGTCTGCAGATGAACAGCTACCTTTTTTCACTTTAACCATTATACTATATGTGCCACTGTTGGGCTTACTTGAAAAAAAAACAAAAAAAAAACAGTTCTCATAAATTTTCAAGACGGGAAGCGAGGGCTGTGTGTTTAATTACATTTTAATTGAATCATAATACTTTTTTTGTAAATCGTCAGTGATCATATTGGGTCTTTTTAATCAAGTCTCCATTCAGATAGTAAAAGCATATAGAGTTCAGACTTTTGGAAGGAATTGAACTTGAATCTTATCATTTAAAATTGCCCTGAAAAAAGTCAGTTTAGTTCATGTTTGTGAAATAAAGATAGAAAGTCATTTTTATTTGTTCAAGAAGAATCAAGAAAATAGAATTGTTTCAACTGGGGAAAGGGAAAGATTAGGTCTGACACGATAATTAATATATCCACTTATCATCCAATATATGAAATCTGGAACTATATATTTTGGGGCTCAATATTTATCATGTGTATAATTTCTTTGTATATATTTGGGGTATTTTTGTTGTAATAACTTCTATGGCTAATTATTGTTTTACTGTTATTTACTAGTATATGTTAATCAGGCCTTTTTAATGACATGATGATAATCTTGCATTATTGTTATTCATTGTCAGTGCCATGAAGTAGTTTAAATAGTATCATTTAGCCCAGTATATGCAACAATATATTGGGCTTCAAATGTGTTTTTGTGCTCAGTAAAAGCAACAGGTAGTTCTTATTGTAAAAAAGTAGGATATGTTAGTTTCAATGTAGTTACTTCAAAATAATATACAAAGTACAAGTACAAAGTAGCAGTACAGAAATTACTCAAGTAAGAGTAAAAGGTATAAGGAAAACTGCTGGACATTGGAGTTCTAATGCAGGAGAAGTTTATTGACCATCTGTACAGGACATTAACCCTCAAGACACTGTGATAATGTTGTCCAGTCTAGTACAGTCCAGTGTGGCTATGCTTTTGTTGTAGGGAGTATTATACGTCTCATGACACAGGCTAACATAACAAGGACTGATACTACTCAAGAGTTATAAGAGAAACTGTCCGGGTTTAATTTAAAGGAGAAAGCATAAAACAGTGAGCTGATATTCAAAGGACAGACTCCAAAAGGAAATCTGGAGGAGTGGTGCAAGAAATGCAAATGTGCAAATAATTAAATTTTGTCAATAAAGCTTTTATCACTTGTTGAGTAACTAATACTTTTACTCAAGTAAGAGTACTGTCAGATAATTGTCAAATATATTACTCAAGTAAGAGTCAAATGATGGTGTCTGAAAACAATTCAGAGAAGTACAAAAAAGTTACTCTACCATCTCTGTATCTGCTCATTTACCACAATACTATCGTCATGTAATCCTAATCTGCATTTATAATACTGACTTTACAGGAAGGCAACCAAAGAAAAAGGGCTACATCTAAAACTAATTAAACTTTTCATGTACTCTACAGCAAAGCAGTTCTTTACAGTCAATGACTTGTCACACAGGTCCTCATAAACACAAATATACACAAACGGGCTGCATTTCACCTGGTATAAAGTGAGAGCTGAGCTGACAGGATACAAATTAAATCCTACAATAACAAAACTCCACGGCTTGCGGGCACATTCCCCTCTGATTAATAAAGTGTTTGTGTGTCTCTGTGTCTATAATGGGCATTTATCCTGTGGCCATGGAGACACACCGTACAAATGAAAAGTTTAAATTGAAAGGCTGGAAAATAGAAAACAACGCATGCTAGCACAGAGGATGTCTCGCTATCTTTTGCACTATTGATAAGACGGCTACTTTAGGATTGCATTTTGTTTACTTTTTTCCAAATCCGAAAGCACTTATTCGCTTTCCATAAAGGAACTACACACAAATATTGGATAAGTGTCTTGTCCAAAGACACAACAACAGAACGCACTAGTGGGGCTCAAACCATCAAACTTTGCATTAGTAATTAAATGCTAATTTATACTAACTCATTGTAGCAGATTTCTACAAATTATCAAAAGGTAATTTTCTAAGCGCAACAACATTTAAAAGGAACACTATTTTAAGGTTAAGGTACACGTTATTGACCCCGCAGGGAAATTTGTGCTCTGCAGTGAACACACAGTCCTGCACCCGTGGACCCATCTCCTGGATCTTGCTGCTAGAACATTGTACCTATGGAGCATGTTTTGGGTGGATGGAGGAAACGCAGACAGTTTGGATCTTGCAAACAAAATGGCTTTGCCCAGAATGTTCCACAAGATGACGCTACACTTACCTCTCTTGCATTTATTCATTAACAAGTATTTTATTGTTCAAAACTACCTCAAATAACATGTCTTCAGTACTGTGAGCAGGTCAACTTCTCCACAAATCCGCCCAGTACCTTGGTTTAGGAGCATCACCTGTTTGATTGACACATGACCTAGATGAGGATAATGCCATACTGAGGCATTATGGGAAAATGTCCATAGAGACAAGCAAGTGGCGTACCGTCTATCAGAATAGTCACAAAGAACACGTTTAGGTTGTAATCGTCATAACAAGCTATGTGATCTCATTAAAATTTTACTACGACGACAGATAATTATACTTGCGCGTGAAGGACAGATTTTTCTCGGGTCGGACGAGGAGACAGAGGAGACAGAAGCGGAGCATGACGCCACCTCAACATGGATAAAGTCTTTAGTCTTGGGGCCAATCGGGGCCAAGCTGAGCAAACTGCTGAAGGAGCTGAGGGAGGAAGAGCAGCTGCAATGAATAATACACTCACTGGAGCCTGAAATCACCCTAACGCATTTATTACCTACACTGTTTGACATGCTGTAATTCACTAACATCCACACACAGGATTTGAGGACTTCTTATATGGTCTTATGTTGTGACAATGAAAAATCGATGGTAAAGAGGTTAAACTGATGATACAGGGCTTGTGGCTTGTGGTGCTGCTCCTCCATTATTTTTTCTGCATTTTTTGGCGTGTGACACAAAATCGATTTCCACCCACACACATTCAAATCTGGCCCCGCTGCAGAGGACCACCAAAGTAAGACATCATATAAGCTAGATAAGAGTTAGATAAGAGCTAGCTTATTAGAATTTTTCATATAAGCTTGGAAAAATTGTTCACAGTTTAAGCTATGATCAAGGTTAATATAAGAAAATCATGAAAAGGTTTCAGATATTTCAGGCAATTAAATAGAATGTTTCACAGTGTGGCATTAAACTTCAATAAAATTCAACTGCAATTGTTTTTATTGTTCAAAAATCCCACCAAACACATGCATTCTTACAGTGAGTGGTCTTGCCTTTCCGCAGATCTGACCCATTACTTGGCCTCGTGGAATCACCTGCTTGTCTTCATGGAAATGACAAGCTGCCATACTGTTGGAAAAAACATCTCAGGGTGACAGACCCTTCATCAGAAAAGTTAAACAGTGCACCAAGTACATCATGGTGAGGTTATAAGTCAACTTACACGTCTGAATGATCAAGTCAATTCACCTTCCTTATGATTTTGTAATATACTAAACACCAGCAGGGGGCGCTAGGACTACCTCAGCCAATGGAATGACGCAATTGGAACTAAGCTAAAATGAATGGGCTGAATGTATGCAAATAGAAAAAAATCTGAAAATCTGTTTTAATTAGGGCTGCCAGCGTTAATCGCGACTAGATTAATGCAATCCATAACGCGTTTTTTTTTTTATTTTTTTTTTTATCGCGATTAGAGTTTGCCAGCCTTTTGTCCCTTCTAAAAACGCAATGATTTTTTTTTTTTACTCACGGTTAGAGTTCGCTGACTTTTCATCCCTTCTACACATCCGTAGACAGCTCCTCTTGCTGTTTCGCTTTCAAACTTCAGAGCGCCATGTTTCAGTAAACTTTTTGGCGTGATGGAGAAACAGACGCTTCTGGACTTTTGAACTGTTTGTTTGACTTTAAAAAACTTCCAGATGCTACAATTTACAAGTCAAGAGTTAAATGCAGCCTGATTTAAGCAGAGTTTCAGTACTAGCGAAGTACGTCTGGTCTAAGCCTCAGATCCGACAAACTACCATTTGGCAGAGTCGCCACAGACCTGTGGATAATCACACGGCAAAGAAAATAACTACAGCGATTGTTAAATGGGTAAGAATTGCTTTACATTATGGCTTTAAAACTGTCTTGAAATGCAAAATAACGCAATTTTAAACATGCAATTCAATATGTGATTAATTGCGATTAACTATGGAATTTCTGATCTTAATCGAGATTTAAAAAGTGAATCGTTTGACAGCCCTAGTTATAATATGTTCTTATGACAAAATATTTTTTAAGTTAAAAAATGCATAGCTTTATTTGCTATTTATTTGCAAGATGTGACAAAAATTCTGACAAAATCAAACTAGCAAAACCTTATTCCCAAAACACTTATCAAACAAGTCAGCAAGTCCACGCAGACACACTGTTTCAGCAAATTCCTTTGAACTTCACGTGTTATTGAAAAGACGCCTTGAGGAATATCAGGAAGTATAACCAAATTAGCTCATGCATGAGATTTTGAGACATGCTAATACGAGTACAGCATGGGGGTTATCTCTACAGACTCTCCAAGGAACCGCAAATCCAGTACACGGCTTATTTACTTAAAGAAAGAAAAAGAAAAGATTGACAGAGAGGCCAACTCAGGCGGCATTTAATAGCTAATTAATAGGATAAGAGTTGGGCTGGAATACACTGTAAATCCGTATGGGACCATTACACTGTCTCCCTATGGCGGTGCATTTAAACTTCCTTTACAACGCAAATTAGCTCACGTCGTGCTGCTAATTAATTTACCATCGCTAATTAAAGGGAAAGGCACCTTCTCCGAACTGGTCCTGTGTATCCCCCGCTCTGGTCTCTGCTTGTTTTGTTTGTCGTCTATAGCTCTGATTCTCCGTCGTGTTCCCGCCTGACAGCTGATGCTATTATTATTCTATGAGCCCCAAGCTAAAAGTGAAACGTCTTGGTATTTGTACCTTTAAATGCTTCCACCAACGGGGAATTGTTAGCAGGATGTCAAATATAATCACTCTAAATCCAGACTACACGTGCGTCTCATAATGCACACTGACTCTTATAGTACAGCTCTGTGTAAGAAGCCAAGGCTGTTTTGTATTGATTATGCAGTGTGGTGGATGTAACACTGAAAACTGATATTACTGGTTTATTAAAGGTGTGCTATGGAGCTTTTCTGGTACAAGTCCAGCACCTGGTTGTGTCCATGGAGATATGCTAGGGAGATTGGAATGTATTAAAGTGTGGCATTATGGTATGACGTGCTTATTCTTTAATGTTAGGTGTTTAACAATAAAGCAATACCCTGAAAAATATGTATTCTACTGTAAGCAGGCCCACCTCTCCACAGATCAAACCTGTAAATTGGCATGGTGCTTGTCTCCATGGAAATACATAACTTTAATATAGTGTGAAAAATGGCAGGCAAAGCAACATCTCCATGGTGGCAGACACTCCACCTGGAAAGTTACACACCTTTAAATCTATAGAATTATATACTTTCTATTCTCAAATACAAATGAATTAATACATTATGTTTAGTTTATTTGGAGATATTTAGTAGGGCAACAGTAGTTCAAGTTAGTAGTGTTTGTCCACTGATCCGAAGGTTGGCAGTTTGAATCCCAATCTCAACATAAACATCACTGGTTGAGTGGTCAGACCCACTGACCCTTGGGTTTCAGTGTGTTTCCAGCTCCCACACATGAATGCTGTCATTTTGTCCTTGGGCAAGACACTTAACCCTCTGTGTATGTGTGTGAATGGGTGAGTGGTTCCTTGATGTAAAATGCTTTGAGCACCTGAATGGTGGAAAAATCATTATATAAAAATTCTTAACAGTAATTTTAATATCTTTTTCCAGGCACAAGTAAAAAGTCTCTTTATTCATTGACCCAAATCACACTTATGCTAAGTTCACGTGGGGATTGGACACCTTTGCATTTGAGTGCAGATCCTTGAAACTTGATGCACTACATTTTCTTCAGAAAGTTCAGAAAGAAAGTAGGACTAGCCAGGCACACGGCCCTTATACACTTTACATGTAAACTCAATGCCCCTGACGCTGTGGTCTGAATGCCTCATTACAAAATCAACTGAAATGCCCTTAAAACTGGCAGACTGTCACTTTACAGATCAGTTTCCAACTTCAACTAGGCACCAAATTACAAAAAAAAAAAAAAAACTTATATATATATAGCAAAACTATCTCTAAACACAGCAGTAGTGAGGAGAAGATGGACAGATAGAAAAGGTGGATTGTTCAGAGCCAAAGGTAACAGCTCATGGCTAACAGCAACAGACAGAGAACAACAAGTAGAAACAACTTTATCTTTTGAATTAGCACTAGTTCAGTTGAGTTCAGTTCTGGAACATCTGAGGCCCACTGGACCTTGTGCAGATCCATCAGGAGAAGGTTAGTGCTACGTCCGTTTCCCCTCCGAGTGCACGTGCTCCTGTATATGGCTCCTGCCATATGTCCAGTCATGAGTCAGGGCGGATGTATGGAGCGGCCTCGCTTGGATGAGCCCAGCACAACTCCCCTCGTGCACCAGTGCCCTCCTCAACTCCCCATAATGGCCCTGTCATGAAAATGTATTGCATGTCAAATGTCCATGGAACCCTATAGCCCCCACATGGAGCCGAGGTTCATGAGCAGGACAGCAGAAGACTCGCATGTGTTTGTGAGAGGAGCTTAGTATTCAAGTTCATAGGTTAGCAATATGTCAACTGTACATAATACGATTCGGGTAAGTAAGCTAGAATAATAGTTTATTAACATGAAGGATAAAATGTAACATGTCATTGGATGTTAAGGGTCCAAAGCTTGGGATGTTGTGAACAGTCTCAATGGTGCACTGCACAGGGACCATTTTCAACTATAGTTTCAGGGACAGGACTAACTATCTGGAGGATTAGCCTTTATACTCTTCCAGGGTTTTAAATGGAGGAGGATTTTGCTTCTATGGTGTAGTAACTGATACACATCTGTTACCTTTTATTGTTTTGAAAAAGCTATATTCGCCATAAACAAGGTATTAACATATATTTTAAGTGTCACTTTCGTTTTTGATCCTCTGACTCTCCCCTCCTTTGCTCCCCGCGTTAAGTTATTCCCCCTCAGAGCACTATCACAACACAATCAGCACTCATCCCACCAATGAAACTACTGCACATCGAACCAGGTTTGTCAAGTTGCTGTGTACAGTTTTATACCATGTTTCGTATATTTATTATATAGAATTATCGTGTGGATAACACAGGCTTGTGGGCTGAGAGATCACTAAAATACGCGAACATTCACAAATGACACCTCAAACCACTTGTTTGTTTTTGATGAGGGAACACAACACAATCATAACATGATAGAAAGCTAAATAAAAAGGTGATAATACCCCCTCTTTAAACAGAACACCTGTATTCTAAAGGCTCGCATATTTTTATACTAAATTAGACTATACCAATTTAGTTTCAGTGGAGGAGTAATATAGCGTTAGCCTCCAAACATCGCAAACCAGGGCCATTTTAGCACCTAACAACCCCCCGACCACACTCGACACTTGGTAAAACATTATCAGGCGCTTAGCTTTGTTTATTGATGAACCAATTAGCGTCAGAATTAGCATAAATGCTAACGACCAACTAATGAGCATTTCTAAAAAATTAAGCAGGCCATAAACAGTTTGACAATGACATTATACTTTTATTTCATCCAGCACCACAAATCCTATTTGAATTCATTAACTGGAACTGGAGCTGGAAGTTAGATATGGACTCTTATTACTCATTGGCAAATATAATAAGAAAATAATCAGCAATAATTCATGTTAATGTTATTTTGCTGCCTTGAAATGAATGAGATAGAGTGTTTACTTCTGTACCCGCCTACGTGCTCAACAATTATCAAAAAACTGTCAGTCTTGGAAGTTGGAAGGGCCTATTAAGCATATTTTAAGTTGAGGGAGGAAGGCAGAGTACCAAAGAGGAGAACATGCAAACAGCACAAACAAAGGCAAGGGGCCCGAACTTTGAAACTCTGTATAACAGAGTTTCAAAGTTCAGATGGAGGAGCTTCTGTTGACTACCACACCAACAAGAACCTACGTAGAACAGATTCCACGGAGTAAGGCCCCATCTGGACAAGAAATCAAAATCAACAAGACTAATAACTGTGTGTATCCTGTATTGTGTTGCTATGGTTTTTCCATGGTAAAAAGTTTTATATTACACAAAATTGGCTCTTGTAAGCGTTAAGCCACATTATAATGTTACTTCCTCAAAATATACCCAAGTTCTGCATTGCTTCATTCACTCATGTTTGAGTAATCAAAGCAGTGAGCATTATTAGTGTCTCTACATCTCCAAAGCTCAAAATGCTTTGTTCCACCTTGTGATGTCACTAACTTTAACCCTTTGTGTAACAGCGATTGAAAATTCCAGACCTGACATGATCCAAATAATTCTAGTGTAGGTGCATGGAGTTTAAAAAACACAGTGGAGCACTTCCTGTATTACCACATGACATCACAAGGTGGAACAGAGTTTTTTTTCAGTTTGAGAGGAGAACATAGCCTAAATATGCCGGATTTAAGTGGTAAATGTGTGTAAATAAATCAAAACAACTGCAGGTATGTTTGTGATGAAGAAACAACATTATGACAGAGATCAGAAAATAGCGGAATATGGGCCCTTTAAGTACGTAGTTCATAAACTACATAACACAGCAGCAGTAATACTTTTGTATACTATTATTCCCTCTTTAGTAACTGCTTTCCTAGTTTTCGCATATGAAATTTTGTAAAGTCAAACCATACATAATTCCTATACAAAACTACAATATATTTTCAGTGCATTTTATTTCCAATCCCAATAACTATCTGGCAGCCCACTGTATGAGATTAGCCCTGCTTCCCCTGCTGTAGTCAGTCAGCCCATGTAATTGAGGTGTGATAGCTCTTGTAGCAGTTCAGTTAAAGACTAAATTATCTTCTAGTGCGCTTTAAATATCCCTGCTCTTACATCAATAACAATTACCTCGATGATTACTGTGATAAAGGATGAGGCTCCACTTCTCCGGGGGCTACGTTCTGATTGCATTACCAGAGACAAAGATAATGGAAGTCATACACTATTGATTAGAGACAGATAAACCTTAACACCGTCAATGTTAAAGTCTGGGACCGATTTTTAAAACAAGCATATTTTTACCATATGGTCAAGTATTACAGCTGTTCCAGGCCATCTCATTTTTGTGTGTTAATGATATCTACAGCTAAGCCTGATGGGAATAACAAAATCCTGTTTATTCGGTGATTGGTGTGTGTAAAGTGCTCCACTGGGAGATCTAACCCCAAACCACATCTGCTACTGGACCATTTTTAACAGATGTGGTCTGGTTCAGTCTCACCTCTTTACACCTTGAAGTATAAAGGTCCAAAAATGTCAAAAAAGTTTTAGCATTTACAAAAAACAGAAATTATACTCCAATATTCACACTGGGCAGTGGGCAACATGCTGACAGTACAACACATGCATATACTGTGTTGTGTAGTCAAATTAATTGATTGAAATGTTACGCAATGCAGCTTTAATATGTGGTCTTTTCATTTCTCCATAGCTTCTAACAAAAGGTTGCATGTTGAAGGTTTTCTGATCTTTAAGCCATATTATAATGTTGTTATTTCATCAAAAATACCTGGAGTTGTGTTTTGTTTCATTCTCACAAGTTTAAGTAATCCGTGTTTATTAGTCTATCTATATCTCCAAACCTCAAAATGCTCCGTTCCACCTTGTGATGTCATGTAGTGGTAGTTTTCAAGTTAACATCTACCTTTTTCCTTTTGTTTAATAAATTGGCAATTCCAGAAACGAAATTGGATTTTTAAAAAATAGGAGTACTTCCTGTATTACCACAGGACATCACAAGAGTGTTTTCTGTATGAATACGCAGGATTTGTGTGTTAAACATGTGTGAATGAAAGAAAGCACAACTCCACGTTAGGGCTGGGCGATATGGACCAAAAAATATATCTCGATATATTTTGCTATATCTCGATATACGATATATATCTCGATATCTTTACAGGAAAAATAACCCCCTCCCAAACTACTGTAAAAACAACAGACAAATTTTATCTGATTAATATTCATTTAGGTCTGCACTTAAACACTCTGTGGCCCTTTTTGGACCCTCACCCACAGTTTAAAAACCTCTTCTTTAAGAGAACTTCCACTGGTACTTTAAAGAAAACTGCTTCAAAGTGAATAAAGTGTGCAGGATTTTTAAACCTGTATTTTGACATTCCTAACTGGAGTTACATTCTCTTGTTTTAAAGTGATGTTTAGTCTCTGCACATTTACCAAACCAAATGCACATTGTGACAAAAATGACCGCACTCAGTATTCAGACCTTGAGTCCGTGACAAGACCAAGACAAAGCTCTCGCTTTAGAGAGGGAAGTCCAGCGGCATGGGGGTGTCTAATGAGTGGGACAGGTGTGTGTCCTGCTGCGGGGCGCTCCTCGTTTAAGGGGGCGTGGGTGTGTTTTGAAGCGGAGTTTGTTCGTATCAGTGATATCGGCCACACGCGGAGCTCGTGTGCTGGAGTCGTGCGCGGTCGGAGGTGTCATGTGGTTGCGCTTGCGCTGGGCAGGTGCATTTAGAAAGTTTAACTCGTCACGTTACGTCTGTGCTCAGCTCCTTATTGTGCTGCAGAAGCACTCGCACAGATGCGCCTGTTTGTTTTCCCCATTCGCACGACGAAATATTTGCTCGCAAATGCGAGTGAAATGGGCGCACTGTAGAGCCCTGGTCCTAGTCTTGGTTTAGTCCGCAACCGAGCCCCGGGCTCTGCGGCCGCGTTTAGTCCTAGTTTAGTCCTAGTCTTGGTTTAGTCCGCGGCCAGCTCCGGGCTCCGGGGATGAGCACAGGGGGACATAAGCGAGGAGGAGGCGAGCGCGGCACATAGAAGGCGAGACAAGCGAAGCGGCGAAACCAGAAGTAAATGTAAGCATTATAGCGATATATCGATATGTCACAATTCATATCGAGTTTCAAAAATATCTCGATATATTTTAAATATCGAGATATCGCCCACCCCTACTCCACGTATGTTTTTGATGAGGAAAACAACATTATACATTGAAAATATTGTAATATGGGCTCTTTAAGCAGATCTGCGTTTATCATTACTTCTGCTCACATAGGAAGTTACCAAAATAAAAGCTTACAATTCAGAGCTAACGTCACTTTTACTCATACTGTTGTTGTGTCATTGTGCAAACATTGCCCCTGCTGCCTCTCTACACTGGACTCACAGTCACTTTATATTGTACATTGACTGAGTGAACTGGTTGAACTTGCCCAAGTGGTTAGAGCTGGGATTGAAGCAGCAACTCTCCATTAAAATGACTGGTTCAACAACTATAACAAAAGTATCAATAAAATAATAAGGTGGAAGATAGAGGTTTTCTAAGTTAAATAATGCATGCCTGATAGTAATCTGAAGGACATGGTACTTCATTAGAATGTGGGCACGGACAGGTGTAATTTTCAGATTGGATTACTTAAATAGCTCACATAATTGTATTCTACCTCAGTGGTGTTATGACAAGATATTTCCTGCATCATTTTAATTTTAGCAGAACTGTCGGAAATGACTGAGGGAAATTGGCCACTGAATAGATTGTAATTCTAGCCAATGTCATTTTTTCGGAGACGTAATGGCACTCTTCACGGATGCGGCGTACAGGCTTGTTCTGATGGAGATTGGTTGTGATTGCGAAGATGGCTGCTTTAGTTAGATCATTCCAAGGAAGCAGAGAGAGGATAATGAGGTCACAACGCAGGCAAAATGTACACGCTATTGTATTCAGCTTGTGTACAAAGAGGGAATTACTAGAGATGATGGAGACTTGAGATATATTTCATTGTTATTTGTTGTGTTATGCATTATTTAAAGGAACTGGATGTAGCCTGAGCTCTAACTGTTATAAAAAAAAAGGTATTACAATCACAACTGAACCTGGGCTGCTAGTGTCTTAACCTTCATATAGGGGGCAGACACATTTTTCTCAGTTTACTACAGAGCATGCGTCGCGTGAAAGCTCAGAACCACTAGAATGCACTCATTGACCTGCAGAGGCTGCACTAGCACTTTGCATAATGTTGTTTCTTCATCAGAAACATACCTGGAGTTGTGTTTTGTTTCATTCACACGTTTAACACACAAATAATGCGTATTTAGCATAATTAATTAGTTCAAACAGAAAACACTCCACCTTGTTCCACCTTGTGATGTCATGTGGTAATACAGGAAGTGCTCCACTGTGTTTTTAAACTCCACACACCTTCACTAGAATCACTGATGATTTCAGTCCTGAAATTTCCCATCTCTACTAAACAAAAGGTAAAAGGAGCTGTTAACTTGAAAAATACTGCTTCATGACATCACAAGGTGCAACAGAGCATTTTGAGCTTTGGAGAAATAGACTAATAATAAAGGGTTACTCAAATATGTGTGAATGAAACAAAACAACACTTTTTGATGAGGTGATAACATTGTAACGTACCTTAAAGCTCACAAGAGTCAATTTGACGTAATATAGGACCTTTAATATTATTCATCGCTGAATGTCCCAGTCTATGGCGTATATTACATAACCCTATCCCAAAATCCTTTCAACTACTTTTCAAATACGATGTCAGAATCAGAGGCAGTACATGCTGGGCCAGTTGGATAAATATTTGAATGGATAGAATGAATAATGTTGGCTAATTTGACATATTTCAGTGTTTGATTTGGAAAAGCCATCCATTTGACTTTGCACACTCCCTCTTCTTTCCTGTTAAAATGTTGATTTACTAACCCGGGCATCGCTCTAAGCCTCCTTGACTCCAATTTCTCTTTGAAGAAGTTTCAAGCATCAAATTAAAAAGGAAAGGGCAGACTTTGATAGTGCGATCTCAGCATGAATGTTTTTTCGATTAGATCAGGAAAAAATATTGGTCCCCACGGGCAATTTGGATTTCAGTATGTACCGTGTATTTACAATGTCAGGGGGAAAGGGGGGTGCACGCTAACGGGTCCGTGTAGGTTATCGGCGGCACATACTTGTGGAAGTGTGATTAGATGATAAATATAGAGGTGTATAAAGAGCTCCAGGGAGAAGAGAGTGAGCTGGTGATGTCAGTGCCAACCATGGACTTAAAATGAGTCACACATTTGGGAGGCTGGTATTCAAGGAGAGATATTATACGTTACAGACTATTTTGAGAAATATGTCGTGGAATGTTGGATCTTTGTGGAAAACATACCCAGAATCGTCTTTGTTTTAGTCTGTGCTCCTTTCCGGTCATAAAGCTCCTCTGTGTTTTTCCGTCTGGCATACACCAATCCAGACTTGATGTGTAAAGGCACACTGTGTCATTTTTTTGATTGAGGGTCCGCTATCAGTTTGTCTCCATGGTGATGTTATTGCTTTACCTGAGATGTCCCACAGTATGCCATTAAACACATATATAGTATCTTGTATCTATTCAATTTCAAGTGGTTTTATTTCTCAAAACTACAGTACAAACATGCGTTATTACTGCGAACGGGCCCACTTCTCCACAGTTCTGACCTGTAACCTGGCCTGGTGATGTGACCTGCTTGTCTCCATGGAGAGAGTTAAATTAAATGCCAAAGTGTAGAACATTCCAGTAAAACAACAGCATGGAGTCAATAAAGTGGTGCACCCTCTACCAAAAAAGTTACACCTCTAACTTCTTATAAAACACCACAATAACCTAACCTCAAACTGAGCTTCAAGGACACATCTTGCTCACCGTGCTGAGAAGGAGCAGTGACTTCATTAAGGACTATTACATGTGCTAATACATATGTGGATTATAGACAGGCGCTTCACAGATTATTAAACATGTTCATTTAGGGGCTTTCGCGTGTGCGTGGCTGAGCTGTAGTGAGGCCACTGGATTGTACAAATCCGCTTTGTGTCACAGAACTTCACCAGAGAGAGAGGGAGGGGGCGTAGAGCAGGCCATCACCGAACGCTCAAAATCTGACAGAGGCTCATTGCACAACAGGCTAATCCTACAGCTAGGTACTCTTCGTCAACCTAGCCCAAGATGAGACTCACTGCCCCTGCTGCAATGAATATGGGTCAAACACAGAAGGTGAATTTCCTTACAGCTACAATAAAGCGTACCATAAAGGGCCTATGCACCTGAACATATTTATATATTGTATAAACAGTAGGGCCCGACTGATATGGATTTTGTTGCGGCCGATATGATACCGATACAATGGGAGTTGGGGCTGCTGATAGCCCATATAATCACAGATATATTTATGACGTAAAAATTCACTGTAAATCTTCAATTGTTTATAAAACTTAGGTTTGGCTCTATTGGATTTTCATTTGGGTTTATTTAAGCTACATTTATTGTTATTCTGCCTCTTTATGTCACATTTAAAGACAGTAGTTCGGCCTAATGGCATTTTGGTATGATATTCTAGCCAGTAAAGAAAGTACTGTAAGTAAACTACCGCTAGTAGCTTTTAGCAGTAAATGTGTGTGCGCCGCGGTAATTAATGATATGCTAAATGTCAATAATTCACACCTCTATTCACAGCTCATTTACATATCAATGTGTGTCCAGTAACATATATACGGCCACTATAGTGACTTTATAGTCGCTAATAGAAGAGAAAACAGCTTGTTTATGTGTGGGAGCTACAGCAGCTAATCGCTAACCAATGAGAAAAAAACAAAACGAGCTTCAAAACCGACACATTTCCAACACTCAGCGCTCACACAGGCTCCTCTCAGATCACAAGTCTGCACTAAGAACTGTCCTTTTAATCCAGACTCAAACTGATTGTCCGTAAAAAGAATATAATCTCAGTGTTGCGCACACATAGACCGTATATGTGCGCACATGGATCTACGGATGCGAGTGTAGTGCACATGGTGATGCGTTCAGGGGCGGGATGGACACAGACAAATGACTCCTCAGATAAATATTGATGCAGAGCCACATATTAGGACATTTATCTGTCTGTAAATTGGATAAAATGAGCAGAATATAGAGAGTCTACGCTTTATAACAAGGTAAAACATGGCCACGTGGAATATCGGCCCATATCGGCAAGATTTTGGCCGATAGCCGATATGTTTCCAAGAGCCCATATCGGCTGATAATATCGGCCAACCGATATATCAGTCTGGCCCTAATAAACAGCAATAGAGATGTATGTTATGCGCTATCTGCCTTAGAGCAGGGATACAGCCATTCGATCCTGGTATGGAATATTGGCACCAATATTGAAAATGTTGTTGGACTGGATTTCTGCTTCCAAATATTGGTGCAGCTGATATCCTGATGGGGCATATAAATAGATGTAGTTGGCCCAGAATCGCAGTTCTGTAGTTACGTGAAATAATTAGCAGCTACATTACACATTTGGATCAGTTTTGTCTAATTTAATTTAACTTTTAAGGGAATGCTATTTTAGTCACTGCACTGGTATCATTCGATATCAGGTATCAACAAATACTTAAAGCAAAGTATTGAAATCGATATGGAAAACATTGTGTTGTTTGTGGAAAAAAAAAATTAACTGCTAAAAGGCAATTCACTCCAGTCCAACTCTAAGCTAATAGCCAGAATCCCTCTTTACCTCCATACATATTGCTCGAGTCAAACATACTATAGTGGACATGTCTAGTTTCACCTCCACCTGACCTCTTCCCCAATCCCTCCATCCCTCCATCCATCCGTGAACAGCCTGAGCGTGGACAGATCTCATCTCCAAGCGTCCGGGTTGACTTACCGCAGCTTTAGTCCTGATGGAACACACCGAGTCCACAAATGGCACTGCGGGGGACCATGGATGAAACTGACACGGCCAATCTAATAAAGACACAAGCTCCCCGGTGAGCAGCGGACGTTAATCCACACGGCTAACAGCGGGGCTAGCTAACCGCTCACCTGTTCTGATAACACGCGGCTCATCCTAATTTGCATGTATTATCTGATGACATGTCAGGATCGCACTTGACAGGGCAGGTGCAGGGTTAAAGGCTTGTCTTTGCCGGTGGGGGATAATACTGTATAGTCCGACATGTTCGGAAATCGCTTGAAAGCAGTGGATGATGAAGTACTCAATTTTGTTACTTAAGTAAAAGTACAGAATTTGAATTTCCTTCAAGATCAGGAAAGTATCTATCGATCATATGTAGTAATTTTGATTTCTAGCTGTTTTTGTGTATTTGGTTTGCTCAAAGTTGGGATGTGACCTCAAATGAAGAGAGAAGAACAGGGCCTAAATATGCAGGATTTGTGTTAAACATGTGTGAACAAAACAAAACACAACTTCAGGTATGTCTGTGATGAAGAAACATTATAACAGAGATCAGAAAATAGCATAATATGAGCCCTTTCAGTACTGTACTTTTAATTTACTCCAATACTGCTTGAAAGGAGGAGGAAGACGGGAGGCTCAGTCATTGATCAGGCTCCGCAGATGTCCGCCATGACGCCTCTCAACTGTGAGCGAAATATCACCGCGCTTTCACTACAGTGCGAGCATAGCTTTAGCCAGAGTTGATGAGTTTAACGTTTGAATGCACTGAGGGGAAATTCAGTCAGATTTGCCAGCACAAGCACATCAATACAGGCAATTATTAACACGCGTAATTTATTCATTCATTCATTTCGTATTGATTATTGGGGGAGGGGGACAGGAGCCGATCCCAGCTACTTTGCATAGGTTTTGTGTGACTGACAGTTAATTGTACGGCTAACACAAGGGGAGTGTTCTGTTTCACATTTAACATTCATCAGCTGACCTATGCAGGCGTGTGTTTAGACAATATCAGAAGGCCAACGCATTGTGTACAAACAATAGAGCAAAATTAGGTGAAGTGAAATTTTGTTCTGAAAGTATGCATGATGTGAATCATCTATAATAAGCACTTACGTATCGTCTTTTCCATGCAATATTTCTCAACCTCAACCAAGACATTTACGGGATGGTCCAATATGGATTTTTTTTACTGCCATGATACTGATATTTGACTTGCATCAAAAACCTACTTTTTCTGATATTACAGTATATTGATATTATTGGCAAGAGACCACATAATATTTAATTTAAGTTGTATAGTTACAGCTGACCTATTATGCGAAACACACTTTCCAGAGGTTTAAACCTTGTCAAAGTTGTTTTCCCCTCCTCATTTCCTCTCTTAAAGCTGTATTTGGAGTGATACATGCATATTTCAGTCATCTTTAATCACTTATTTACAAGATGCCATATCGCCGATTACTTCCCATTTTCACCATGACTGGCACACGCCCACTGCACTGTACTTATTTCATTCTCCAATTTTATTTTCTTAATCTGATATTTGTAAGTCATTTTGATACAAATGAAAATAAATTTGCTACTCGCTAGCAGCTATCCATCAGAGATGCCGACTCTGATGTCAGCTCCCATTGGGCACCACAGTTTTATAACATGGACGTCAGTGGACTTGTTTCTTTTATTTAGTCGTTTTAGATGAACACTGCAATTTAAAATGTGCAAATTATGAC
Source organism: Odontamblyopus lacepedii (assembly GCA_034769755.1). Lineage (NCBI taxonomy): Eukaryota > Metazoa > Chordata > Actinopteri > Gobiiformes > Gobiidae > Odontamblyopus > Odontamblyopus lacepedii. The sequence goes on along the minus strand of CM068351.1, from coordinate 26,620,843 downwards.
ATAATGATCCATGGGGGTCATGAATGATAACTATATCGCAGACACAAGCACAATTAACACATTAACCTTTTTATAAACATACAGGCAGTGTGTAAAAAATATATCTTTATAAAATATTTGCTAGATTTACTGGTATTGAAACATGAAACCCTGATACTCTCACTGGTATATCATCCATCCCGATTTACATACATATTGTAGCACATATCAGATGGATTGTTAAAATACGATTTGATTATTGTAATCGGGAGACTACCTTAAAATATTGAAGGTTCTACATTGTGCAAAACTGACTCTTGTGAACTTTTAGCCTTGTTAAAATGCTATTACCTTCTCAAAAATATACCTGGTGCTGTGTTTTGTTTCATTCACATGAGTTTGAATAACCCATTATTATTATTAAACTGTTTACATCTCTAAAGCTCAAAATGCTCTGTTCCACATTGTGATGTCATGAAGCAAGAGTTTTCAAAGTTAACATCTACTTTTTACCTTTTGTTTTGATTCCTGGGTTGAAACCATCCAAATTATGCTAGTGAAGATGTATGGACTTTGCACAGTGGAGCACTTCCTGTATTACCGCATGACATCACAAAGTGAGACTAAGTGTTGCAGTGTTGTGTGTTAAACATGACTGAATGAAACACAACAAAACACCAGGTACGTTTGGAATGAGGAATCAACAATAAAACCTAGATAAATGGCATAATATGGGCCCTTTAATGCTTTGTCAATACCACCTCCCATTACACTACATCAGAATTTACTGCACTAGAATGTCCGTCACTGTGTATTCTATTATCGTTCAATCAATCAGAAATCACTGTTGACATAGAATGAATGGTGGGGTCACTGGGAACATTTAGCATGATATTTATACCCTATTGAAATCTAATACACATCATAATAAAAAAAAAAACTATGGACTAAAAATACTTGGATCAATTCACAACAGGAAACCGGAGAATTCCCCATAGATTTTGTCTTAGGCTTTCAAACTGACCTACATTGTTTCACAGCGAGGTTAGACGCCGGCTCCCCTTTCACGGCCGTATCCATACACTCTGAAGAGCCGAGAGCTGAGAGCCGTGGGGGGTCCGCTACACAGAGGGAACCAGAGACAGCCAAAGCAAAGAGGGGAGCATCAAATGAAACATGAAAGAAAAGAAGCAGGGGACTGGGTAAAACTCCACTCAGACGTGTGTATTTTAATGATACAGATCAGGGGTCATCAAACTGGCCCTATGAGGCAATCCTCAAATTTGTCATGGCCTATTGTTTTAAATTAGTTTTGGGCAAATAATAACATGTCTGCATCTTGTATTTTGTTGATTTTTTTCAATTAAAAATGATATTTATATGAAGTATTTACATTTCAATAATTATATGACATATTTACATTTCCCACCAAATTTGCTGCTGAATTTTCATCACCTGACAAGCTTGAGAACAGTGAAAGTCAACACACGTGAAAATAAATAAATTGAATATTTGTGGTATTTCAAATTAAAACAAAGTGTGAAGTACTTAGTACTTTTGCAAACCACTAGTAACACTAAACAAATATGTGCCAGAAATGATGTGTTCACTGTATTGTGGATGGCTGTGTTAGGCTAGTCATTTCTACTACGCAATGAGGCCTGTTGGTGCTCATTTGGTCTGGGTCATATACGGCCTACTCGACTCCTGCCCCCATCACAGTCCGGAGTGATAAAATGGGCCCCAGAAAAACGTTTGGTGACCCCTGCTGTAGATTGTTATGGATGGAGCTTCAAAAGTTTCTCAAAAGAAATTTTATGATCTTATATTATGTTGGCGGACAGATATTTGTAGATAAATGGGCTGTACCTTCTTTTCATGTAATAAAGAAAAATAGTTTGAATATACTATATATACTACTATATATACTACTATATATTGGAAAAGTGGCTCTTTGGTTCAAAATAGGTCTGCTGTGTCTTGTCTGTGTTTTATCCTCTGCGAACCAGCAAGTGCATGGTTAGCATGCTAGTTGTTTTTTGTATGAAAGTGGTGAAAAGCAGTCAAACTTATCACTGAGAATAATTAAATGTGATGAATGCCTTACAATAGTGCTGAATAAGTTTGGAGTAAACAGTTTAAAGAGGGTGTATTTGACTTCTATGGGGCATTAACTGCTAAAACAGAACATTCAGATCACCACTCTTTTTATTGTTTTGAAAATGTGATATTCGATGAATACAGTGATTTCACAAAGTATCATTTTCATTTCTGAAGCTCTGAGTCTCTCCTCCTGCACTAAGTCACTCCCCCTTCAGAGCGCTATCACAACACAATTATGAATGGCCTAGTATGAAAGTGATGTGTGCGTGAGTGGTCTGCCCCAGGGCAGCTGTGGCTTCCGTCAGTCTGCCCCAGGGCAGCTGTGGCTACAATAGTAGTTTACCAACACCGGGTCTGGAGTGAATGAATAATGCTCTGTAAAACGCCTTTGAGTGTCCTGAAAAGCGCTATATAAAACTGATGCATTATTATTATTATTATTATGAAACTTCTACATGCCGCATCATGTTTGTTAAGTTGTTGGGCACAGCTTTGTATCCTGCTTTTCTATATTTTGTCATGTGAGAGCATAGGTGACATAGACTTGTGGGTTGAACATTGCACTGAATCTTAGAGCTAACCAAGTACAAAGGTAAGGTAAGGTAAGGTTTATTTATACAGCGCTTTACACAGACACATGTCCCCAAAGTGCTTTACACAGCATTTTTACAGAGCATTCTTCTTCTACTGTTATAGCCACAGTTGCCCTGGGGCAGACTGACGGAGGCGCGGCTGCCAAGCCAAGTGGCGCCAACGGTCCCTCCGACCACCACCAACACTCACTCACACAACTTTTACACCTACAGTGCATGTTTTGGGTTGATGGGGGAAACCGGAGTGCCCGGAGGAACCCCATCCAGACGCGGGGAGAACATGCAAACTCCACACAGAAAGGCCCGGGCGACCCGGGGATCGAACCCGCAACCTTCTTGCTGTGAGGCATGAGTGCTAGCCACTCAGCCACCGTGCCGCTGTGATTTCTCCCAAACAGGAACTGGGAGAAATCACTAAAATACGCAAACATGCATGGAAATGGAATTTTGAACATAGGGCATAATTTCCTTGGAGACGTGTGGAGACATTTTTTTTTTTAAATTCCTTCCAGTCCTTGTATTTCCAGAGCTTGTTGGTGCTAGGCTTGTGCATGTCAATGGCCATAGTTGGTCTGTCACTAAAAAACAGTTTTACCCACTCCACAGTGCACCTGAGGCAAAACAATTATAACTCCAGACTGTCGATGTGAATGTCTGTGAATAATTTTAGAAGTAAAACCAACCTTGCATTTGAAAGATTTATGTCTGAGCAGCAGCGAGTTGATAGAAAGCTCGGCAGCGGTGGACTGATATATGAGAAAATAGTCCCTCAGCATGCAACGATTCATGCGATGCAAGGTTAGTTTTATTTCAAACATTATTTTATCGACATAAACATTCACATGGACAGTTTGGCGTAATAACTGATTTGCTTTGGGTGCACTGTGGAGTGGGTAAGAATGTTTTTAGTGGCAGGACAACTATGGCCATTGACATGGACTAGCCTAGCACCAGCAACCTCAGGAAATACAAGGACTGGATGGGATTTTTTAAAAAGTGTCTCCACATGTCTCCAACACTCTGGCTCACTAGGAAATGGGGCCCTATGTCCAAACTTCTGAACTGTCCTGAAAAATCTATTTTGCATTATACCCCTCATTCTCCGTCCCCTTTTATCTGAACATAGGGTACGCTAAACAAAATGTGCGAATGGTGCAAATGAGTTGAACTAAATATACTTCTTATCACTGTGAACACATGTGAAAAACAGAATTCTGGGTATGTTTTTGAGGAGGTAACAACATTCTAAAATGGCTAAAAGCTCACAAGTAAATTTTGCGTATACTATAGGACCTTTAAATGCATCTTTGTATTGCAATTGTACTACTACCCAGTATCATTACATTTCAGAGTATAGCAGGTGATATGCCTCTGCACTCTCTCACCAATACTGCAATCGATACTGTCATTCTACCATTGCCTTCACGACTTATACATTCCTTAGCTCCTCTAGCAACTGTTCAGATACAGATACAAAAAAGTCAGGCCTGTTCCCCAGACAGAAAGTCAGTCAAATGATTTAGACTGATAAGCAATTTGTTTCCCTCTCCCCTCTATCTATCTATCCCCGGGAACGCATCTCCTTCTCCATCATCCCTCCATCCGCCTGTCCTCTCTCTCGGTCTCTCTCTCCTGCGTTCTTTCAAAAATCTACTGACAGTGATGTGTTTATCTCAAGACGGGGCCAGACCAAACAAGTTTCATTTCTTTCTATTTTCTCCAATTTACACACATTGCTCCAGAATATGCTGAGGACATGTTCAAGTCAGACTACGGGGGTGGAAGAGGAAGAGAGGATTATCCGAGTTGGGGCACATGCCATATTGTGAAGTCATGGCAAAGTGTATTTGAATATATATACACAAGTCTTTCTTATGTTCTTATGTGTGTGTGTTTTACTTGATAGAACTCCCTGTGCACTTTGCCAGAGATTTGGAGCAAATTTAGGCCATGAGTGTAAAAAGAGAGTGAGAGAGAGAGAGAAAGAGAAGAGAGAAGGAGTGAGAGAGATGGCAAGAGATAGAGACAAAAGAGAGAACGAAAGAGACAGAGAGAGAGAAAAGCGAGATTGTTGCTTGTAGACAGAACAACACCACTAACTGCACTGACACAAAAACGGCGAGGACAAAAGAGGGCTTTAAAAATGAGGACAGGGAATAGTAAAAAATATCTTAATGCTTTATGCAAAACAGTGGAATATTTTGAGGCTATCAAATATTGAGTGCTTTCTTACGCGCATGGGCCGGGTTGTTTATACGCAGGGGAATGTGTTTGTGAAATCTCAAAATCTAGTTCATGTTTGAAACACTTCTGGAACATTTCAACGCTTAACTTTTCACTGTTTACAAAATGCATAAAGGTTAAAGCGTTTTATGCCGTTTTCTGATCTGTTTTATAATGTTTCCTTATCACAAACATACCTGGAGTTGTGTTTTGATTCATTCACACATGTTTAACACACACATCCTGCTCTTCTCTCAAATGGAAAACACTCTGTTCAACCTTGTGCTGTCATCTGGTAATACAGGAAGCGCTCCACTGTGTTTCTAAACCTTCACTAGAATCATTTGGATGATTTCAGCCCTGGAATTGTCTATCGCTATTGTATAAAAGATAAAAGGTAGCTGTTAACTTGAAAACTGCCTCGTCACGACATCACAAGGTGGAACAGAGTATTTTGAGCTTTGGAGATGCAGTCAGACTGACTCAAACATGTAACAACATTATAACATGGCTAAAATCTCACAAGAGTCAGTTATGTGGACCTTGTACGTTAGCCTTTACAGCTTTAGCTTAAATGGTGCTCTGTGTCTGGCCCATCCTTCAGTGCTGCTGGGGAAACCTGTGAGCGGCACCCAGGGACCCATCTCCATTTTAAGGCTTGGTCACGACTACATTATTTGGAGGATTTAGGTGGCTGAGGAAATACAGAGTGCCCAGAGGAAACAAAGGGAAAGACACAGAGAAAAACATGGAAATCGTGCACAGAAAGAAGCCATATTACCTAGGAGCCGAAGGAACTTACTGTGCTGTGAGGCGATCTTCCTTTATTTCGGCATTGTAAACCAAAATATCTATCTGAAATGATTTAATAAAAACAGCAAAATTGGCTTTGTTTGACCTAAACCTGCATTAAAGCTACCATCCTGCCCGTTGCATTCTCACATATCGCCACCAGGTGTTATCTATGTTACTGCAGTCCGATAGTGTACCAGTTTTAACCTGACAGAAAATCGGGGGTGGGGGAATTAAATACACTTGCAGATGGAAGCTTTAAAAATAAAAAAGTGCATAACTACAGGTGGGGATAGGGGGTAGGTGAAAATTTTTTGAGCACTTGACACTTGCATGACACCCCCAATTCACTCAAATCCAAATAAGAGTAATTAAATAACAAGGGAACTACAAGAAAACAATGTTAACAGCTCATCAGTATTCAAAAAAGCACCTGTAAATATGTTTAATTTCAGTAGTTTTTAGTACTTTTTCATTTCACTGCAGTCATACACAAAACTGCATCCTTACTGCGTCCTGTAGCTGTCCCACACGGTCTCTCTTTCGCTCCCCCCTCCATAATCCTGCTCCCTCGTTCCTAATTCCTCTTTCACTCCGCTCTTCCTTCCTGTCTTGCGGTGTTTATCTCTCCTTTTCTCCCTCCCTCTCTCCCCCTGTCTCCTAAATCAGAGCTCTTAGACTGCAGTGGCACACGTGTTGGCGCGCACACAGAGATTGAAAAGTGCGGCAAAGCAAACGGCAGCAGAGAAGACAGCCTCCTTCTCACACAGGAAGGAAGTGCTGATATCAAAAGAAGGTGTATGATCTAAAAATATATCTGTTATGGCGTCAGGAAAGATTTTTGTTGCGTATACTGAGCAAATCTGTGACAATATCGACAGACGTGAATTCAAATGTTGGGTAAATGAAAAAAAATAGCCAAATGTACGCTAGTGGCCCATTTACAGAATGACAACAATAGAATTCATGTTTTGTTTTGTTTGATAACTGCAACAGAAACACATTTTAAGAATATTCATGTAATATTTGAACCACAATGGAGTATAAGTGGACAATACTGCAACCACATACATGGTGCTGTCCAGGCTGTTTTTAAAAGGGAGAAATAAAAACAAGACTGTGAAAACATGCAGACAATCTCAGAAGGTTAAATTGATCTTAAAAAATGCAAGCAGAAAAGAAGTGAGTGAAAAAGGGGAATGGAAAAAGAAGCAAGAATGAAAAAGAAGTGTCAGTGACATATGAGGTGGAGAGAAAGAGCTGGGTGCATTTGTTGAAGGTGAGAGAGAGAGAGGGAGACGGAGAGAGGAGAACGAGTGAGCGGTGGAGGGAGGAGTGAACGCGTGCCTCAGTGGATGTGTGTGCGAGAGCCTGTCATTGAGTCCTGCACAGCCCAGCAGCAGCAGCATCAGCAGCAGCAGCAGTAAGGGGAGCAGAAGCAGGACCACACGGAGCTACGGAACAAGCACTGGATTTACTCACAGGAACCACGGCAACGCAACCCCGGAATAACTGACGCCCAAAGCAGAGCACCAGTGAAAACACATACATATGATATATATATAAAACTCCTATACATATATATCAAATTATGCCTGTTTTCAGAGAAGCTGCAGACGGACAAGGACTAAATGTCAGCAAAACTCATTTACTGCAGGAAAAATGGGGAATTAATATGCAGCATTTGCCTGAAACTGTTGCATATTAATGCACTGAGCTTTCTGCCATTTTTTTTGCTTTTCAAAAAGGTCAGATTTGACCAGAGCAAATCTCTATTTGGAGAACAAGTCTTCTTTGCTGCAGTCCTTTATTTCCAGAGGGGCTTCTTTTGAAAACAGGAGCTTTCCCCGTGCGCCGCTGTGCTGTCGCATCTCCACTTGTCTATGTGGTCCTATGAGCCGGAGCAGTGCACGTGTAGAGCCCTCAGACTGCTCTCTCTGCTCACATCTCTGTGAGGTAAGACAGGACAAAACACTACATTTGTATCACCAAGTCAACAAAGTGGAGACAAAAGAAAGAATGCAGCCAAAAATCCGTTCTGTGGGACAGTCCGCTCTAGTGAAGTCTCAGTGAATCTGTGAACGCACAAAAGCAACAGCAGTGAGCTCTGAGCGTCTGCAGCCCCCCTCCTGCTCCAGCTCTCAGGGCAGAGTGAGGGACAGAGCGGTGGTCCCAGGACGCTCCTGGACCCCCACAGCACACAGCACATAGGACAACACAGGAGAGGACAGGAAAAGACAGGAGAAGACAGGGCAGGACAGAGGAGCGCACACAGCAGAGGAGGTGCCAGAGCAGGCGGACCACACTATAGGCACATGTGAGCAGAGCGTGTGGACACTGGACTGCTGCTGATACTGTTGATAGCTCTGACATACACAGTGAATCTGGGACTAACCGTGTGATACAGAGGAATGCTCTAGTGCACTGAGGAGGAAGGGAAGGATGTGCACCTCTAAACTGAAAGAGCTGAAAGAGAGTGAGAGTTGGAGCATGGTCGGTTAAACTCAGAGGTGGAATAACTCAAGACTGGACATACTTTTTTATATTAACTCATCTTCTACTTATTCAACAGTCTGTTCTGAAACTTTATTTTTCTTTTGCTGGCAGGAATCCACAGTGGTTACGTTTACGGATTATTGACCTACTAGCTGGACGTCACAGACAAAGTTCACATGTAACCTGCGATCGTAAGTCGATCTGTGCTTTTGGAGCTTTGCACTGCCTCTGCTGTCTGTGGATGACATATTGCTTTATAAAAGGTGACACTTTCTCAATAGTGCAGTGTTTGTTTATGTTGGCTCTCATGCACACACGCCCCCACACTATGTGCATGTGAACGGCTCCCTGGGGACACATTCCTTCCCTGTTAAGAACATGCTGGGAGCCAGATTGATTTCTTTGACTCATTGGTCTGTTTCCTGATGACAGCTTGAACACCTCCAACGGCAAAGAGCGCCTTTGTTTTCTAATGGAACAACAGAGGCCCCATTGAAAAGCTGTGTACTCCCTTTGCCTATGACTGAAATTATTCTGGTTGTGTACTCATTGACTCCTTAGCCAGACACACTCTTGGGAACTTTTTATTTTTAGCATTTCCACATACGTACACACACAGCTGAAAAACTGCAGTCCATGAAGTCCATTATGGCCCCTAACCTGAGCTCGGTGCTGGTTAGTCTCACTCTGGCTGCAGTGCTCGGGATGACCTCTCTAGGGGGCTGGGGTCAGTGGTCCAGAGGGGCACTGGCACAGGCCATGCCCAATAACCAAACCGAGAGCTCCCAGAGGCTCACAGACGCAGCCCTGCCCACCCCCACAGCGGACACTGAGGAGCAGACGGCCCCCACCAGCACCAACCGCTGCTGGGGCTACTACGACGTGATGGGCCAGTGGGACCCTCCATTCAACTGTAACTCAGGCATGTACAGCTTCTGTTGTGGCTCCTGCTTCTACCGCTTCTGCTGCCAGTTCAAAGTGCACAGCCTGGACCAGACGTCCTGCTCCAACTATTACACCCCAGAATGGGCCAACACGGGCCGCCCCGCCCCCCCGGTCACAGAGGTGCAGGAGGAGCCCTACCGTGACCGCACACACATGATCGTCTACATCATCTGTGGAGTGGTGGCCATCATGGTCCTGGTGGGAATATTCACCAAGCTGGGCCTAGAGAAGAGCCAGGGGGGCCAGACAGACATGACCAACTCCAGGTAAGAGGCACCACACACATCACAGACAAAAGTTTGGGACAAAAGAGATTATTGGTGTGTGATTCACACTCAAGCAACACTAGAGTATACAGTTACAATTCAAGATACTGAATCATAAAACATCTGTGTGCAATAAGAATGACATGGCTATGAAGAGCCATGTATGCTTGAATTTCTGTATAACATATAACATGTCTGTTGCTATTTTACCTTCATTTCCATACTCACTCTACTGAGTTACTGTAGTCCAGTAGCAGCTCTCACACCTGTTGTGTGGAGCCCTGCCTGTGCATTCTGTATGTGAGGGGTCACCCCAGGGCCATGATCCTTCATGACACACACAGAGGTGCTAATGGTCGTGAAGTCGCTTTGCTCTGATGCTGAGCATCAGTACATGACTGAGGAGGAGGAGAGCATCCACTGTGCAGAAGTACAATGTCAAATCCTCCTTAGTCTTCCAGTATTTTAACTATAATCTTGTTTGTGTCCAAGAGTTATTTTGGTGCTAATGTAATTAAGCAAGTCATTTCCTCACAGATCAATAAAGCCTAAAGAGTAGTTAGGGGGAAAACATTTTTAACTGCAGAAGCCAAAGGAGACTTTTTACTCAATAACAGTGCAACTCCAAATAGCATTTATGCAAAACTGCACTATGTAACTGTACTAGAGGGGGTTCGGCCATCTGCTAGTCTCCATGGATATGTTATTGCTTTGACTGGAATGTTCCACAATAGGGCATAAACCATATCGATCTTGCTTTACTTCAGTAAGCATTCTTACTGCGGAGAGGCAGTGTTTGCCTCTCCACAGATCTGGCCTGTAACTGGCCTGTCCACATCTTCAAGGAGACAATAACCTGTCAGCCCCTGCATCTGAAAAGTTCCATAGTTGCATACATACACCTTTAAACATTGAAAGTGTATTCAAAGGGCCTGCACCTGATTTTCATTTATTATAGTTGGGATAAATGCACTTTATATGATCAGAGTATTATAAATGTAGTTAAATTAGAGAAACAAAGCGACTGAAAGACATAACCTATGCATTTTACAAAGAATTATATTGGGTAATAACTACAGAGAAGCTACTGACAGGGCCACTTGTTTTTATCCAATCAGGAACACTGTTTGTTGAGAATCATGGGAAACAACTGAATGACACTAAGTCAGATGGTGCAATATCAAAGTGGTAGAAAGTAGGAGTGCACGATACAGTACTGGTATCGGATATTAGAGCCGATACTGAAAAACTTGCAGGATTGGATATCGGTTTCCAAATATCGTCCTAGATGGACATATAAATTATTGCAGTAAGACTATTTACTGGTCATATTTTGCCCAGAAAGTCTCATAATGTCTGCATTTGCATTTATACACATTTGGTCTGGCATTACTTGAGATAAATAACAGTTTTTGGATCAGTTTTGTCTTATTTTATTTTTTAGGAAATAAATGCTGTTTTCAGTGTCTGCACTGGTATCGGCTGATATCGGACACTAGCAGATTTTAAGCCATAATATCAAAATTGGTATCAAAACTGAAAAAGCTGGATTTGTACACCCCTAGTAGAAAGGACTAAGGTCAACAGAGCTACAGTGTGCACTCAAACATGCTCCTTACTCACGGTTAAACGCAGATAGTAGTCTTTTAATATTGCATTCTTCAAGCACTGTATTTCTTGTATTTACTTGTTGTAAGGTAGGACTAGCAGAAGCAAAAGCAGCTGTTTGCTGGTTCTAAAGGCAAGGCTGATGTTGATGAGGTGTCCCATAGCCACTGAAAGGGTTATGTTTATGCATTCACTTTGACCTTCCAGGACAACAACACTCCCTCAGACAGGTATAAATAAGACACCAAGGCAGCGCCGAGGAGAAGGAGGAGTGGGAGGAGGAAGAGGGGGAGGAGGTGGTGGAGGAGAAGGAGGAAGAGGAGGGGGACTGTTGCGTCAGAGCTGAGCTGAAAGCTCACGAGAGACAGAAGACAAGTGACAGGGACACATGAGCTCAGTGCAGAGGTGAGAGAGGAAACAGGGAAGGACAAGATAAGTCAACACATGTATGTACAACAAAAAATCTACAAAACTACAGGTGATCATAGCATTATGGGAAAAAGTACTAATTTGTGTTTTGTTGACTGCTAAATTATTAAGTACCATATCACTGGTCAAAAGAAGACTCAAAGACTCAAAGAAAAAGTATATAAATATGTATAGGGGCTTTGGGAAGATCAGAAATTTCACTTAAAAATTGGGATTAAATAGATTAAACCCAGAACTAAACCAGGGCTAGACCAAGCTCCAGGTTCTAAACATGGCCGCCCATTCAAGTGAATCGGCCAAGTTCAATGGTGCATTTCTCTAGCCTTCAACCGCCAGGTACATCTCATGATGCTATTATCACAATGTGGATACATGTGATAATCGATATATTGCACATGATACTCTGTGATATGTTGCTGTTTTTTAAGAACCAAATACATTATAATTTTTTTGTTTATTTGTTTCCATCACTTAACAGACCAGGCCTTTATTTGAGACCAGCAGCAATTTGGGACAGGCGATTCCTTTCTCACAAAAGTCTTGCTCAGCAAAACTGGGAAAATACGGTACTCAAATTCTTTTAACCAGTATGACTATAATTTAGGCTACTTTCTATACAGACTAATTAATTTAGCACTTTAGTTTATGCAAATTAGCCATGTGGTTTTAAGTTTCCTTTCTGTAGAGACAATGCGAGCATCAGTCCTGCGTCCTGTTGTTGCAGGCGTGACTTCAGACTTCCAGCACGTACATTAGACTCTGTGTTTATTTGTACACTTTGTTTAAATGTACACTTGCACCTGGTGTTTAAAGGGGACCCAGCGGTCAATTGGAAACTGGTTCTTATTTGGTATTTTATGGCACGTCAAGTGTATTGCATAGTTTCATTCCTGTAAATAAGCAACAAAATTGTTGTGTGGTTACAAAAAAACCTGCTAAAATATACCAAAAAATACTCTGTGTTATATATCGATACAGCAGCCCACTATGATATATCGATATCTCCTGTTGATTCCTTAGTATCGAAACTGAGTTTTGAAATTGTCATATTGTGACAAGAGTACGCAGCACACAACTGAAGCCTGAGATATGAACAATAGAATTCATTTACTTACACACAAAACTGCTCTTTCTCTTGTGCCTACATCTGAGCAGTGTTTGTGCTCCACAAATAAACGAATCCGCTTGGGCATTTAGGTGGTAATGTTGTGTAACCATGGGGGTTGCACACTCTCAAAAGACACACAACATACACACAAACCTCTCATTACGCCGCTCTGCTCCTCCACTCCCATGAGTCCGTTCCACTTTTTGTTTTCTTCCCTCCCACCGTCTGTCTTCTCGTCCGCTGCATCTACCGCAATGAAAAATGGATTTTAGTCTTTGATACATGATTCAGTGAGGGGAATTAGAGGCCTTAATTAACGTGTCTTGAACTCGTACTAAGAGGGAAGAGGAGTACAGAAGAAGAAAGGATGGCTTGTATTAAATCTTAAAAGGCCTGTAGCAGATTTTTTCCCCCTTTGTATTTGAACATTTTTCTTGCCCCAGTACAGACATATTGTATAAGCAGCTTCTGAAGTCCGCTTTGTACCACCTACATCCAACTGTAAAGCATTTTATCGTTCAAAAATCAGGAAGTGCGTGGTTAGTATGTTATTTGTCATTAGTTTTATAGTGACAGGGAAACTATCTCTGAAAGTTGTGGAAAACATGTACAAACTCATGTAACAGTGAATAATTAATTTGACGCTAGTTTCTGATCTGCAGTATATGTTGTTTCCTCATCACAAATATACCCGGAGTTGTGTTTTGTTTCATTCACACATGTTTAACGCACAAACCCTACAACCCTGCTTTGTCTGATTATACCTTGAATCCCCATTAAACAACATTAGATAAGCTATTCAACAATTATTATTATTATTAAAGGTAACACAGGCAGTCACTCAGAGCACACTACAAAGTGTATTAATTCAGAGGCAATAAAAGAATATGTAGCCGGCAGCGTAAACAAACAAGGTGTCAGGTGCCAAAGCATAAATTACATTGTACACCGGATTCATCTTAATGCCTGCTGAAAACCTAATCACAAATATGTGTTCTTTTCAAATGGCAAGTATCAAGTGCTCAGACATAAAGCTTTCAGTTCAGGGTACAAATATGACAAAACAAAATATAAAGGTCCTATATTAAATAAAATGGATTCTTGTGAACTCATTACAATGACGTTACCTCATCAAAAACATACGTGAAGGTGTGTTTTGTTTCATTCTCACATGTTTTCAGTAACTCTTTTTTATTATTAGTCTATCTGCATCTCCAAAGATCAAAATGCTCTGTTCCATTTTGTGATGCAGTGGTAGTTTAAGTTAGCAACTACTTTTTAACATTAGTTCAGTAGAGATGGGCAATTCCAGGACTGAAATCATCCAAATGATTCTAGTGAAGGTATATGAAGGTATATAAAAACACACTGGAGCAGAAAATAGTACTACAGTACCAATAGACCACCTGCGGAGGGTGAGGAAGAGTTTTTTTTACATATTGTATTATATTTTTTCCTTTAAAGAGAGAGGGGGAGAGGGAGAGATATTATGTTTTCAATTTGATTATGATTTATTTTATTTATTTTGCCATAATTGAGCTTCCCCAGTGTGAACAGCTTTGAAAACCCAGAGGAGCTTCCTGGATTTTACACTTACTTATAGTGGCTGTACCTGTTTTGTCTTCCAAAGATATATTCTAATAGCACTTGTCTGCATCTGATTCTAAACCCTTTTATTGTTTGAGAATCAGAAAGAGTGGTGTTAACATGCTAGTGCTGTTTGCTTTATGGGGACAGCAAAACTCCACTCTAGTCTCTGAAAGTTGTGAAAAGCAATTAGAAAACAATTCCTATCATAACTCTGAAAACAAAAAACTCAGACGATGACTCTTTCTTTCTTTGTTATCCTTATTCTCTTTTTATATGCTAAAAACAGCTTAACCTCATCACAAATAAAAATAAACAACATTAGTGAACCCTTCCTCACACCCGCGCCCTCTCCATTCCCTATTGCGCTATTGTAGCACTTATCATAAGTTATTCCACTAAGCAGCTATGTGTTCAAGGGCACAGCAGATTGAATGAGCCACTGGGGACCTGAACAGCCCCTTTCATTCTCCTCTCTATTCCTTTACTGTATTGTCCACACATATTCCATTTGCTTTATTTGCTAGGCCATGGTTTCACTTTTCATCACCAGATCTGACAGGTGTTTAGAGCCCGCCCATAATCGCATACAGTTTGAGCAGGACCGGGGCGACTGAAAGGGAATGACGATTAATAGCAGATAGCTGTGTAGTCGACATTGAAGAATCCTTTTGAGGAAATAGGTGCCTATGGGGAATGAGGGTACAGTAGGGTTTGAGTGGTGTGACTAAAATGTAAAATAAATTTAGTAATGATTTAAAATTGAAATTATGTTGAAAAATGAATTGAAGCTCTTAATAAATGCGTGGTACCCAATATTTTGCATTTGCCTTGCCCAAGTACATATACTTAAAGCAGATCCTATATTACGCAAAACTGACTCCTGTGAGCGTTAAGCAATGTTATAATGTTACCTCATCAAAAACTACCCTGGAGTTGTGTTTCATTTTATTCACACATGTTTGAGTAACCTTTTATTATTAGCCTATCTACATCTCCAACGCTCAAAACGCTCTGTCCCAGCTTGTGATGTCATGAAGTGGTAGTTTTCAAGTTAACAGCTACAGTTTACCTTTTGTTCAGTAAAGATGGGCAATCCTACGGCTGAAATTATCCGAATGATTCTAGTGGAAGTGTGAGGAGTTTAAAAACACAGTGGAGCACATCCTGTATTTCAACATGACATCACAATGTGGATCAGGGTGTTTTCTGTTTGAGATAAGAACTCTAAAGTGTGTGTGAATGAAACAAAACACAACTCCAGGTATGTTTGTGATGAGGAAACAGAACAGATGATAAAATAGCATAATATTAGCATTAAGGCGAAACTCCACGTCGGTCTTTGAAAGTTGTGAATAGCGCAGACTCAATACGTAAGTGAGGAATAACTTTGGACTACTGCAAATTGTTAAAACTCAAGTTATTCTGTTTTAAAGCAAATGAAGTACAATGCCTTTAAGCGAGTTAGCGTTTCACAATCTAAACTAACAAGCGAGATCATTTTTAGCAACACGACATTCACTACACCCCCAGCAACCAATCTGAAACAAGCACATCCGCTTCCTTTCTTTGATCCTGGAATTCCAAAACACGGCAATTATTTGAGTCTTTCTTCAGTCCTTGCGCACTTAGACGTAGATACTAGCCGAGGTAATTTTCTATTCTTCATTAGCGCCGCCGCCTGATTGCGTTCCTTCTCTCATCTCTGCAAAACAAGGCACTTTTCTGATGACGCGCAGATCAACCAGCCTGGCTTCGGTCCACAACTCCTCAGTAGTTTGGGGGTTTTGATTGTCTGTATTATTTTTGTGCGCTTGTGTGTGGTTGGCAGTGTGCTATAGTCCTATGGCGGTCGAACCATTGAACTCCACACCACGCTTCAGTACAAGAAGGAGAACAAAGACACATCACTGCATTCTCCAAGTTCTTCCATCCAGCTGTTGGTGCAAGGTTCACACTCCTTGTCCTATATTACGCAAAATAGTGTAATATGGGAACTTTAAGGGTCCTATATTACGTAAAATCAACTCTTGTGAGCTTTACGACATGTTATAATGTCGTTACAACCTCCAAAACATACATGGAGTAGTGTTTTGTTTCATTCACACATGCTCGAGTAATGAATTATTATTAGTCTGTCATCTCCAAAGCTCAAAATGAGAGAAAAAGATACAGAACACAGTCTAAATATGCAGCGTGTGTGTGTGTGTGTGTGTTAAACATGTCTGCAAGAAACAAAAGACAACTCCAGGTATGTTTGTGATAAAGAATTATAGCATAGATTACAAAATAGTGTAATATGGGCCCTTTAAATAATAGAATTCATCTTCAGTCAACCGTATTTTTTCCAGTGAACACTAGACACTACATTAGATATGAGAGATCGCTTTCATTAAATTACTGAATAAATCGGAGTAAAAGCAGCCATTAGATCTGCGTGCCATGTTAATGTGAAACGAGATCACTTAATTGGGTGTTACTACTTGAAACATTTCATCTAAGTAAGTTAAAGTGGGATGTTTTTAGTGCGCGGCAGTAATGGAAAGTGAAATGTAGAGAAGCGAGTGAAGTGGGGCGATGAGGGGGAAGCATGACGAGATTTTAGGATGTTTTGACTCAGGAAAATCTTTTAAATGAGTTTGGGCATTAGATGATTCAAGCACAGGATTGAGACAGAAAGTGTTTTGGACTAAAAATATGTCTTACTAAAGAATATTATAGTATTTTCTGATCTATGTTATAAGGCCATGTCCTCATCAAAAACATACATGGAGTTGTGTTTTGTTTTGTTTCATTCACATATGTTTAACACACAAACCCTGCATATTTAGACTGTTCTTCTATCAACCAAAAAACACTGCTCCACCTTGTGATGTCATGAAGTAATACAGGAAGTGTTTTAAACTGCCTACACCTTCACTTGAATCATTTGGATGATTTCAGCGCTGGAATTGCCCAGATCTACTGAACAAAAGGTAAAAGGTGGATTTGAGCTCTGAAGATGTAGACAGACCAAGAATAAAGGATTTGTGAATGAAACAAAACACAACTCTGGGAAGAGGTAACGACATTCTAACATGGCTTAAAGCTCACAAGAGTCAAATTTGTGTAATAACTGGGTTGAAGTGTAGTGAGGGAGACTATATGTTAAATACTACGCTATATTATGCTAAATAGACCTGGAGCGATGAGTCTTGCTGTGTTGTTATGACACATGCTTGAGTAATCCTCCATGTTTTGTTTACTTCCTTCTCCAGAGATCAAAACACATGGTTCCATCTTGTGATGTCATTAGATGGTAATTTAGCTCCTCCTGGAACTAAAGACTAAAACATCTGCCCTCTCTGCAGGGGTGGAGTTTGAAACGTTGATAGCTGTTAGAGCAGCCACAGTGTCCCTCATATATCCAGACCCCAGCCCTCCTCTCATCCGTCTTCTTTTCTCCTCCAGGTACTGCCCAGTTTGGGAGCTCTATTTGCAGTGTGGTTGTGGGCAGAGTTTAGATCTTTAGTCCCACTTTGACAGGTTAAACAACTAAATAGAGAATTTTGGTTCATTCAGTTTCATCAGATGTGCACTTTTGACCTTTTTGGGGGGGTCAAATTTTGTCTTTCTTTCCATACACAATGTTTAAGCAGTAAACATAACCTGAAATTCCAAGTCTAAGGTATGGAGAAGTACTCTAGTAACAAAAAAATGAAACCTGCATATATTCACAGACATTTTAACCCATCTTTACCATTGCAGTCCAGGGTCGTCTCAGGATTCTTTGTAGTATCACTAACTGTGCTCCTTCTTAAGCGTTTTCACCCCTGTACAAGAGCAGTGCTGCCTTTAAACTGTGCTGTCTTTGGGAACATGGTGTCCAGCCGGGCGCTCCATCCTCACTCCACCGATCCTGGTAATGGTGTCGTCCCCACTGAAGATTGACGTGGACCCCAAGTCGCTGTGACAGAAAATCAAATGCTTATATGTAGCTGTTTGCTGGAGCGCGCAGTGGCAGGCTAAGCTAGCTTGGTTACGTTTGGATGTCTTGCTCTCCTCAGCGGTGGAAAAAGTACTACATTTTTTTACTTAAAGTTGCACTATGTAACTTTTTGTTTGGGGGACCGTCACCTGCTTATTTCTGTCACTGCTCTGCCTGGAGTGTTCCACAGTATGACTGCTCTACCTTACATTTATTCAATAACAAGTGCTTTTATACCTCAAAATTACCTTGAAAAACAGGCATTCTAACTGTGAGCGGCGCCTCTTTACAGATCTGACCTGTAACTGGACCTGGGTTGGTCTCCATGACGATAGAAAGCTTTAATACCATTCTGTGAAACATTCTAGACAAAACATGTCCAAGGAGAAATGCATTTGTTGGGCCCTCCACCAGAAAAGTTACACAATGTACCTTTAATTAAAAGTACAGTAAATTTTTCAAGTAAAAGTAAAAGTACCACATGAAAATTAAGTAAAAATATTAAAGTACCTGTTTAAAAATGTACTTAGAGTAAAATAAAAAGATTCAGTCTAGAAGAAACAATCTATTCTCTTTTTCCTATATGTTTTTATTTGTATATTTTTGTTCAAATTACAAATGTGTTAAAATAAACCCTCAGCCTTCTCAACGGGTGTCAAACTATAATAAATATTACTTTTACTTCTACGTTCTACCACTGGCTCTTTTTGCATAGTAGAGACTGAGTTTTATCAATCTGGATTTAGTAATGATTTCCCTGCATTTTGTCTTTTACAATAGCTTCTTGCGGTTTCTTGGCTTCTTGGACCAAAATCAGAAATGTCACTCACTCCTTCAAATAATATCAGCAAATCATAATTCTGTCTCTGGACGCTTTCAGGTGCTTTTTTGTGTGTACCAATTATAACCCACTGCACATTTTCGCCATCAAAAGACACAGCCTGATAAACATGTATTGACCTTTCACAGAAGAGAGACACCACTGCTCTCACAGAGCGCATGAGACGAGTGGAAGAAAACAAAACAAATGAAGAATACTCAGAGGGAAACAACTTAATGTGTCTTCAGTGGGCTAAAATTAGAGGTACTTTTCTGAGCAATTTGATTTTTCTGTGTTTTGCAGCAAGTTCGACAAATGTAATGCTCCTACAATACAGTGACATTCAGGCAATTACATATTCAGGTGTTTAGGTCAGTATAGGTTTTTTGAGCTGATACTGGTATCCGATATTTGGCCTACTGCTATGTCCAATAAGCAATATTTGACGATACAGTTAAAATCCAAAGCAAGGCCCACACATTCATTTCAAGTTGAAGTAAAGATCACAAATTAAATTAAATTGCAAATTTCACTTTTGTAAAAAGATATAAAAACTTTTGTTATATATTTGTGCAAACATACAGCCATACAACACTCTTCTATTTTCATTTTGACCCGTTAGCCTGTCCAACCACAGCACACAGAGGATGGGGCATTGGGAATACAAACTGAATATAGGTATTGAATTCAATATAATATAATATTATTCAATATCAGCAGATACTGGATGATACTGATATCCATTTCTCTTATTAACAAATTGGAGTGAGAGTACCTTAGTAGTTAAAGCATTCGCCCACAAATCTGAAAGTTGCATCCTTAGAAAAGACACTGCACGATTATAACAAAAAAGATTGTTTATGTAATACCTGCGTGAAGTTGGCCCTCATCAAAAGCAAACCTACACAAAAACTATGCCAATCATTTGTGATGTCAAATTGGGGTCAGCCAGCCCCCCAGGAAACTTAAAAAGGCACTAAAACAGTCCAAAATGGTGTCAATCGTTTGTGCTTCGTTTGTGCTGTTTTGTGCTGCAAAAAGTTTTGTTTGTGTGATTCTGGTTCTTAAGATATTTGCAGTTTTTTCGGCCGATGACGATAAACGATCTCAGGCTGTGGAAAAGTATGTAACAGTCTTTAGTCATTTGCTTTTGATTCATATTTTATATAATAATACAGACTTTTCCATAGCCTGAGATTGTTTATCGCCACTAGTTTTGCGGAGTTTGCTGCCCTCAGCTGAGCAGAAATGACGTCCTATAATTACCGCAGAAATAATAATTAATAATTTTAGAAATAAACTTGCACAAAATAAAATTGTCACATATAAACGTTTTCTATAATTTTCTTGCTGTTTTGAGCTCTATTTAACATTTTGAGGGGCTGGGTGACGTCATTGGCCGAAAATAAAACTGTTAATATCTTAAGAACCATAATCACACAAACAGAACTTTTTGCAGCACAAAACGGCACAAACAAAGCACAAATGACTGACTCAATTTTGGACGTTTTAGAACATTCTGAAGTTTCCTGGGGGGCTGGCTGACCCCAATTTGATCTATAAAAGAATCGTTCATTTCTCCAAAACTAAAGAAGCACAAATGAAACTTTTTGCAGCACAAAACAGCACAAACGATTGACATAGTTTTTGTGTAGGTTTGCATTTGATGGGGGCCACCTTCACGGAGGTTTCTGTAATATGAAATCAAGCTGGTTAACAGATGACCAGACTGTACTGCTGTGGTGTCTCTGGGCAAAACGCAGCCACAAACATACAGTGTAAAGCTCTAGAAGCACTTTAAAAGACAAAATACAGACACACCTTTAAAGGGCCCATATTACGCTGTTTTCTGATTTATGTTATAATGTTTCATCATCATAAACATACCAAGAGTTGTGTTTTGTTTCATTCACACAAAGCATATTCAGGCTGACTTCTCTCAAACAGAAAACACTCTGTTCCACCTTGTGATGTCATGTAGCAACACAGGAAGTGCTTCACCGTGTTTTTAATCTTCATACACTTTCACTAGAATCATCTGGATGATTTCAGCCCTAGAATTGCCCATCACCATTGAACTAAAAGTGAAAGAAAGGTGTTAACTTGAAAATGTGCATTATGAGCTTTGGAGATGTAGATAAACTAATGATAAAGGGTTAGTCAAACACGTGTGAATGAAACAAAACAAAACACGGTAAAATATCAAAAAACAAACAAACAGAAAACTGTGATAGTGTCTCATGCGCGATTCTGAACATGCAAAATCTTTTCACCATTCTCTCCCATGTGTCTCCATTGTCTCTGTGTTCATGTTTCACTTTATCTCACAACACCATCACATCTCCAGCAGCATGCAGTCATTAAACAAGAGAGCAGCTCTCTCCAACTACCATTTATCTCAGCCCACATCCAACCAGCAGCTTTCACAACGCTTTCTTATCATGTTTTTTATCACCGTTTTCTCCGTCTCCATAAAAATGATTACAACATCACTCACCCTCTCAGATTTAGAAAGCACATGACTAGGATAACGCACCATAACTAAAAAAAAATAACAAAACTGACTCTTTTGAGCTTTAAACCATGTTATAATGTTGTCACCTCACTAAAACACACCAGGAGTTGTGTTTTGTTTCTTTCACACATGTTTGAGTAACCCTTTATTTTTAGTCTGACCTCCAAAGCTCAAAATGCTCTATTCCACCTTGTGATGTCATGAGGCGGTGGTTTTACGTTAACAGCTCCTTTTACCTTTAGTACCTTTTGTAGAGATGGGCCATCCCAGAGCTGAAATGATCCAAATTATTCTAGTGAAGATGTATGGAGTTTAAAAACACTGTAGAGCACTTCCTGTATTACCACATGACATCATAAGGTGGAACAGGGTGTATACTTTCACCTTAAATATGCATTAAATATGTGTGTTGAACATGTCTGAATGAAATAAAACATAACTCTAGGTATGTTTGTGATGTGGAAACAACATTATAAAAAAGATGAGAAAATAGTGTAATATGAGCCCTTTATAAATCTTCTACTTCATCTTTGCACGGTGCATTTATCATCTTGAGGCTTGGTTTGATTTTTGGTGACATGATCTGCACTTTTAAAGTTTTCCTAAACAATAGAAATGCAGACGCAGAGTGGTGCTGGCAGGTCACACAAAGAAGATCCTTTTTCATGAGACCTGACAGTGTCTCTCACCTTTGGACTGGAAGACGGGTAATTCATCTTCACTCCAGAGCTCTGCGGAGAGATGAGACCAAGGTTAGAACTTATAAAGAGAAAAAACACCACCAAACAATAAAATCTGAAGTTATAATAAAAAGGGAAAGAAAGTGCTTACACATACCATGACTATCTATAAGAATGCAAACAACACTAGTCATCTTCTCATTTCAAACACTAGTAATTGGTCATATAAACAGACTATACAACTATATGGTGTTTAGAGTGATCACTTCATTCTTGAAAATTAGTGCATCCACTAACTCCCCCGGTGTCTGTATACACTGGTGTATGAATGTGTGTGAATAGGTGAGTGGTTCCCTCACACGATCCCCAGGTCGCTCGGGCCTTTCTGTCTGGAGTTTGCATGTTCTCCCCATGTCTGGTTGGGTTTCCTCAGGGCACTCTGGTTTCAACCCAAAACATGCTAGCACCTTTATGAAATCAAGGACCATGACGTTGCTCGGTGCCCAGCCGGGTTCAGTTCACCCTCCTGTGGGCTCACCACCCGCAGAGGGGTTCATAGGAGCTGGTTGTGCTGAGGACTGGGCTGCCCTCCGCAACCTAGACGAATAAAGCAGAAGAAGATGGATGGATGGATGTGTGGGTGGGTGAGTGGTTCCTTGATGTAAAGCATCTTGAAGGTGGCAAAGTGCTATACCTGATCTCATCAGATCTCAGAAGCTAAGCAGGGCTGGGCCTGGGTACTTAGATGGGAGACCACTGGGACTTCAAGGTGCCACAGTGGGGCGTTGTGTCCTTAGGCAAGGCACTTCACCCACATTACCTAGTACGAAAATGGTGTGTGTGGGAGTGATGATGGTGGTTGGAGGGGCCGATGGTGCAGATTGGCAGCTATGCTTCTGTAAGTCTGCCCTAGGGCAACAGTAGTTTACCACCACTGGGTATAGAGGGTATCTGTCAGCGTCTTTGTGACATGAAAAGTGCTGCATAAATTAAAATGACTTATTTACTTATAAACGTGTGACTATTAGCAATATAGTGTAAAAATAAACTGTTGTCTGAGAAGCCTAATTAAAGGCAAATAAAGATACAATTAACTAAAACTTTCTGAAATATCATGTCAGTGATGTTGTTCAGGGATCGTTCCTAATTATACACAGTTTATTTGAAGAGTTGTTTATGTAATATGTCATGCATAATGGCATCAAGCTGGTACACTTTCTAATCTTTTGATTGCCTCTAAATAATCCAATTCTGAAATGTAACATCCTTTGATTGATACTAGATTTTGTATCTAGTTTTTATTGTCTTCAAAATGTAATCAAAAAAGAAAAACTAGTTCATTTTAAATGTTTTGAAGTGGTCCAGAGTGAATCTTTCCTCCCAGCATTATTCACTACAATGAGTTTACAATGTCTACAATGAGCATAGTTTTGTTTTTGTTTTGTTTTTTTGTTTTTTTGTAGTCTTATTTCAACCACAGCAGCACCTTTTACAATTTGTCTGTACTGGGGCAAAACAAGTATTGCTCAACTACATGGATAAAAAGTACTCCTTCCAACACTGTATAGAGCCTGTACATCTGGTCTATGAAATACCAACAGAACTGTGATCCTTTACAGTGTGTTCTTTTGAGTTGGCAGCGTTGGTCTATTGAGACTGTGAGAGTTGATCATTGACCTTGGGGTCACTGGTTCAATCCATTATTTTCATGTACACTTGACATTCCCCCAAGAGCCTGTGACATTGATGTGTGAAGAGGGCAGAATACTTGAAGTAAAGCAGCTTTGAATGGTACCTATAGGCCATGTACTACACTTTTATGTCAATATGCAGTACCTGGTAGGCCAGATTTGTATTATATTTTAAAGGGTACGGATACGCTATTTTCTGATCTATGTTATGATGATGTTTCCTCTTCTCAAAACATACCTGGAGTTGTGTTTTGCTTTGTTCACACTCTGCTCACTCGAAATGATTTGAGTCATTTCAGCTCTGGAATTGCCCATCTCTAAACAAAAGGTAAAAGGTAGCTGTTCATTTGAATGCTAACACGGCATGAAATCACAAGGTGGAACAGAGCATTCTTAGCTTTGGAGATGACTAATAATGAAAGATAACTACTATGTGTGAATGAAATAAAACAAAAAAAGAACTCCACATATGTTTTGATGTGTTAACAACATCAATCAATCATCAATCAAACGGAATCTGATCTGGAACGCTAACTATGTAGAACCATTACACAGAGAAAAAAGAAAACAGAGGAAGCACATAACAACAAAACACAGTAAACATAATGACTGGGCGACAACGAAGGCGTGGGATAGGGGGCAGGCCTGGAGACTCGCTCCGCCTGGCACCCAATCCGAGCTGCCATGAGACAACCTTGGTCAGGCCCCAGACAGAGTCAACATCTCAAGGAAAGTTCGAGTGGGGGGAGGAATGCGAGAGCCGTCTCCCAGCCCTGTTTATCCGGGGGAAGTTTGTCCCAGCAGCAGCCTTGAGGCCGGTGCTCGATGTGGAGGCCAATGAGATAAGAGTCATGTTGTTTGGGTTTGGAGCGAGCAGCTGATTTCCAATTCCACAACTGCTCCTTTGTCCATACTGGTGTCAAATCTTTGCAAAGCTTTGAGTTTTCTTCAAGATGTTATCCAGTATTGTGGTTTAGAGCCACCATGGCCATCCAACCAGCAGTTAATGACCACAAACCCAGACCATAGTCTCAACTCCGAGGGCTCGCAGCTATGCCCGTCGTCCCAGTCCTTCCAGGCAGCCAAAGTGGGGCTTTGAATAGCTGCCTTAATAATCTGAATTTTCCAAAAAAACAGTGTCACGTCTTAATCCAATTAGCAAGTCCTGCGATCATGGGTCAGAATAGGTAAATGTTGTCTTCCTTGAATTGGGGCAAGCAAGTTCTCCCCAAACGTGCATTCCTCATTGAAAAAAAAAAAAAAGTGAATTGCGTTGAGAGACCAATTTATCAAATCCAAAGGTGTTTAATTTAAGGTTTGGAAGAGCAGGGAGTCAAAGTATAAGACAGCAGACTAGACGAAACAAGAGAAGCGAAGCAGGGAATGGAGAAGAAGACAGAAAAATGCAACCGCCATCGTCGAGAGCCAAAGAGAAAGCATTATAACATGGCTTACATCTCACAAAGTTAAGTTTGCATAATATAAAAATGTTAAAAATAAATAAATAAACGTATAGCATCTCTCTGGGCTTGAATAGCTGTTTAAAAAAACATTCTTATCACTATGGAAAATATCAATGTGAATAATATAATATATAGAACAGATAGATGGACATATGGTGTGTTTTGCCTGATATAAACATGTTTGGCTACAGCTAATTGGAGCTATGCCTGGTGGTGGTGAGGGCGTAATATGATTGATGAGACCTCAGGGCTTCAGGGCCTTTACGGTCGATAAAACACACTCTTTTTTTCCTTCTAAGCTCCCATCAGCCCCCTCTTCACACACGAGGACCATATTTAACAAGAACCACTGTCAAAAGCAACAAAAGGAGAGAAAGAGGGAGGTGGTTCGAAGCAGCTATATGTGGTTACAAGGAAGGTAAGGTAATTGTTTTAGAGCAGGGCTTGTTGTTTCCTCGCAAAGTGGTTCTCTATCAAAAGTATCAAAACTAGGGGTGGGCAGTATAACAAAAAAATTGATATTATCACAATTGTTGAAAATATGCAAAAATTGGAATATTGAGTGTATATCCTTAAAATAAAATGATTAAAGGCCATATATTACACAAAATGGATTCTTGTGTTTTGTTTCATTCACACATGTTTAAGTAATCCTTTATTTTTAGTCTGTCTACATCTCCAAAGATCAAAATGCTCTGTTCCACCTTGTGATGTCATGTAGTGGTAGTTTTCAAGTTAACAGCGGCCTTTTTACCTTTTGTTCAGTAGAGAATAGCAAGTCCAGGGATGAAATTATCAAAATGATTCTAGTGAAGGTGTATAGAGTTTAAAAACTGCTCAACATGTGCGAATGAAACAAAACAAAACTCCAGGTATGTTTTTGATATGAAAAAACATTATCATATAGATGAGAAAATCGGGTTACATGGGCCCTTTAAAAGTGAAAGCTAAAATGTGCTTATTTGTGCTGTAGAAAACAAATTACTTGTGTCTGGAAATCAAATGCTAAACGTACATGAGATGTCTCTTATTTGCCTTAATTGTAGTTATATGTATGATAGCTGCTTTTATTAGCATTTATAGTAGTTTCATATTATATCATATGATTAGATGCCTCTGAATGTCTCTTAGCCCCTCGTTTTCTCTCTCTAGCATGATTAAAACACAAATGCAACTGGGATTCATGTGCCCTCTATTGGTGTACACGTACAAGAATTAATAGTTCTCTATCCCCTTCACATGTGGTCATTTTTTGCTTGCATTTGTTTTAGGTGGGTTTGGATCACTGGTCAAATGCCTGGTTGGCAGAGGTCTCTTTTTGTGCTTTTCTGTTTTATTATGTCATTATCTATTGGGATTCATTGCCTGATACCACAGTTAATTCTCCCTTCATGGAGCCAGCACTACCATTACCTAAAAAGTTTGGAAGCCTCGGATCAGCTCTGGAGAAATGCCCGGCTCTCTAATGCCCCACAGACAACTCTTTCCAATGTTTATCTACGTCAGCTGTTCAGTTATTCAAACCTGGTGTGAAGCAGACTGCAATCCCAAGTATGCTCCAGGTTTAATGCACTTTGCAATATGGGAAGTTGCAGTTTGTGCAAATGACAGGTTTTCATGGGTTTTTTATTGTTACTTGTGTATTGCGTGATTGTGTCTGTGGTAAAGATTTATCATTGTTTTAGTTAAATTGCCAATTTGATTTTTCTAGCTGCTTAACAAAATAAAGGTGATGTCATCTATTTGTATTAGTCAGATCCAGTGCTACTTTGCAGATTATTGACTACTGTGCACATCGCCTCTCTATATATATATACATATATATACATATATATATATATATATATATATATATATATATATATATATATATATATATATATATACATATATATATATATATATATATATATATATATATATATATATATATATATATATATATATATATAATGACACTTTCTGTGATAGAGCCTACTCAAGCAGAGGCGATGTGCACAGTCCTCAAACCAATATTTGTATTGTTTTTGGTTCACTGATTTGTGTCTGACACCAGCAGAGGACATCTTGTGCTCCTGTTTATATTCTTTACTGTTTTATGACACAGATCTATGGATTTATGGCAGGAAAAAAGTAACTACAAGTTACCAGGGCAAGTAACTGTATTCTAATTACTGTAACTGTACTAATTACTAATTCTGATCTAGTGAACTAGTAACATTACTGTGTTACTAAAAAAGTCATATGGTTGGTATAGGTAACAGTTACAGAATTAACCCTACATATGTTGCATCTACTTCACCACCATTTTTAAAACTAGAACAAAACAAGGCAGAATATTTTTTATGCAAATTAATTATGTGAGTAACCAAGAAATGAGTAGCCTGTCGTATCCACTTCAAATTTCAAAACGTATCCGTGATAAATTAGTATGTATTGCATCTGATTAAACAGTCTGGACGTTTAGCCTGCTCCTCTCATTATGTCCTCAGTTACAACTGGCAGAGAGTCAACAGTCAATATGGGCATGTCCTAATTACACCAACGTGGCACCAACACTTGGAAAAAGGGCTCACAGACCAAGCTTCATACCGCTGTGGAACCAGGGAAATAGATTTTTGACTTTCTGCCCTTGAAAACAATACAACAGTCCCTCGTGGGCACCGTGACATAACACAAGGTGAATTGAAAATGACAGGGGAAGTAAGATTTCTCATTCTGAAGTGACAGTCGTGATGGTCAAAATACAACTTACCTGATCCGGGCACTCTCTCCTTTCCTAAACCATCTTTCGGGCCATCTATCACCTCTCTGGCTGTTTTACACAATCTTTTCTCTCCTCTCCCCCTTTCTCCCCAGTGTAATCTATCTCTGCTACAGCTCCGCAACCCCGTATTTATTGTCTAGCAAGAAATCATTTATTTTTTAAAGCTATCTGAAACAGTGTCCACTCTGGAGATTTGAGTCTTTCGCACGATTCTTAGCTCCAAAGCAATTAACAATTACGCTGCAGTAGTTTTGAACGCGTTGTGGTAGATGCCATGAGATGATGGGTCTCCTAAACAAGGCCTAAGTGTACGTTGTGGCATGAATAATAAAACAAAAGTATCCTGGAGAGGGGAGCGGTTAACAGATAATGGGGTGCCTGGCTGTTTCTGAAAAGTAGAGCATGAAGATACCAACATGGTTACATAATGAGAGATGAGAGATGGGTGAGGGGGAAGGAGGGATGGAAGGAAGGATGGAGGGAGGGAGGCAGGAGGAGAGCGGCTCTGGGGACAGTCATGGGAGAGCCAAACACAAAAAGAGGAAGGTTGGTGCGATTCCAGAATGGTACATATAAATAGTCCACAGTACATCACTAATGACGCAGAATTGTAGAGGTCGTATCATACATATGGGCAACAGTAGCTTGGTTGGTAGAGCCGGTTTGAATCCTGCTCTCGACATAGGCCTAAAGTCCACTGCTAGAGGTGGTCGAATACTGTCCGAAGCCAAAAAACGGCACAGATCAGTGTTTTCTAGGTGGAGATCTCGCTGTGGTAATGAGCCTGTCAAGGCAACAAATTGGGCAAGCTCTTAGCTTCCATGTAAAAGCTTAACACCACTTTTTAACCAATCTTACAACAGCCACGAGTCTAACAAACAAAACGCTCTGCCTGTCTCACTCATTAGTGGTCTGGAAATGTTATAAAACTTTATAAGCAATCTTTTGTTTATGAGTGAATTATATTTTTTGAAAAACGCTAAAAAATACATTCCCAAACCATTTTCTTTCAACAACTTTCAGTTTCTCTTCTTATTCACTATCAATAGTCAAACCTCCCTTGTTGCTTCTGGCAGCTCGAGCCTCTCGCTGCGGCTGGAGTCGGCAGTTGAGTCTTTTGGACTTTCACATGCGCAGTGGGAAATCAACAAGGTAAGGCTAAGGCTGCTTATAAAGTTGTTTTATAACGTTTCCAGACACTAATGAGTGAGCAGGCAAAGCGTTTTGTTTGTTACACTCGTGGCTGTTGTAAGATGGGTTAGAAAGTGATGTTAAGCTTCTTCTGTGCAAATTGGTGTTTTACTTGGAAGTTAAGAACTTGCTCAATTCACTACGCTAGTTTGTTGCCTCGACAGACTCACTGCCACGGCGAGATCGCCTAGAAACCACTGATCTGTGCTGTTTTTTGGCTTCTGACAGTATTCGACCACCTCTAGCAATGGACTTTAGCTTCAAATGTGCCGGACTTCCCTTTAACCCATCTCACCGCCATGGTCTGTGTACTCTGGTGTCTTTTATATTAGCTGGGCCAGAGTAAATATTGTCAACCAAAAGAGGTCATGTTTTTGCTGACTAAACTGAAGAAAAAATAAATTAGACTAACAATGTAGCAAAGGTGTAGTAAAAGTACAGATGCATTTTGACAACTAATAAAAATGAATGAAGATTGTGTATAATGTATATTAGTATTTGTCCAGAAGACAGCTTGAGGTTATTCTAATGCAGTATTTTTACATACTTTTTTTTTCTTTTTATTTGATCAGAAAGTTACACCTCATAAAGCCTCTTCTCTCACCATATAGGATGTTTTGGAGTTTGTGTATATACCAGATCAAAATGATTTGGTTGCAAAATTAGCTTACAATTATTAATTAATTAAGCTATCATAATTAGAATAATACATGTAAAACAGGCATGGCACCAACTAATCACATAGCTATAAATGCACTCTTGCTCCCCTCCATAACCTGGTCATTCCAGCTAAAGCAGTAACTCCTCTACCGTACTCTCTACCATAGACAGCAGAATTTGTCACTTCAGATTTGTCCCTATCAAATTCATCATTAAAGAAGAGCTATTGTGCTTGTGTCTGCTATATTGCTATAATATGAGACACCCGTGGATCATTATGTTCTCATTTGCACATTTTAAATCGTAATATTCATCGAAAACGGCTTAATAAAAGAAACAAGTGAAAAATACTGTGCACAATGGGAGCTGATGTCACTGCAAATCATCCCAGCAAAGAGTCTTATGGAAAGCTTATGGAAAGAAAATAAAATTCGAGAATGAAGTATACAGAGAAAATAAGTGATTAACGATTGCTCAAACTTCCACAAAACACTCCAAATACAGTAAATGAAGGGAAACAATGATATACAATAGTTAAAAGCTCAAAAAGCTGATTTTGCATAATACATAAAACATCACCCATACAATAAATGGAGAAATCGATAGGATTTGGGAAAACATCTCAACAAAAACACTGAAGTTTATTTTCAATTTTACAGCGTTAAAATTGGTCTTTTACTGCCAACAAAATGAGCTGGCATGAGTTTTTGTCTGTAATGGACCATAAAAAGTCTCCCAAAGTAAATCCAATCTGATAACACAAAATTGCTTAAAACAACCAAGTGTTCTTTTTGCGCCTCAGTGACAAAGTATAAGACATTGCTATTCTGTCCATAGAGCCTTGTGTTCCATGTCTGACCTACAAATGAGAGTGATAAATCCAGAGAGAACGGCTGTGGACTGCCTACTGAATACATAGAGACCGAACAATGGCAATAACAATGCACATTTCTGCAAAACTACAGAGGAAAACGTCAAATAGCAACTCATTTGATGTCCGTGGGAATGTTTTGAGAAGTAATTGACAGACTTGTGCTTCATAGGACAGACTGTAGCGTCACACATTGTTTGCCAGTGGTTGTGCAGTAGAAACACTCACTTCAAGGGGACTTCCACAGTGTAAACAGCATCCAGAGCTTCTCAGAACCAGGGAGCAGATTGTGTGGAGGAATACAGCTTTTTAAATACTGCTCAGTTGAAATATGAATTATCCTGTGATATCCTGTTATAACTCATTATTTTTGTGTGTTAGTCTTTGGTGACACTTTTAGATTTCACTTAATACATGTTTCTACCTGGTTAAGGGAAGACACTACAGGTAAATAAGAAAAACTAAGGCATTTTGTCAGTTTTGGGACATTCCAAACAGAAACATGAAGAGAGTGAGGTTTATTATTAATATCTTATTTAGTAGTCAAGTAAACTACCGTAGATCTGACTGAAAATTTGCCTAAAAATTCCAATTTCATCTATTTTTTTGGAGTTAAAACTTTAAGAAACTTGGAATTAGACATCCAGTAATCCTTCTGTATGTTTTGTCAAAATCTTGTTAAGTACAGGACTGGATAGTTTGGTGTATGTGCAGCTTCAAAGGGATGATTCATATGTCCCTATGAGGGGAAAATTCATTTTGAATGTTTGAGTTACGTTTTATTATAAATTGTTTAACAGTGTGTGACGTTAGAGTTGCATGTTATTACAAGTGGTTACAGTTGTGCTTTAAGTTTGAGTTGCTTGTTATAATAGGTTCTCAGACAATGTGTTATCACTGTCATCAACCTGCCAAGGGACTGAAGATACAAATTAGCCACATTGGCTATAATCTTTGCATATTTACATTTTAAATGTTCATTAATAAGGGCTGTCTCATATAAAAATAAATAAATAGTGTGTTACGTTACATTTACTTGTTATAATATGTTTTTTTAACAGTGTGCTACATTAAAGCTGCATTTTATAGGTTATTACAGTTGATACTGTGGATTATGTTTGAGTTGCATATTGTTACAGATTTATAGTGTGTTGTATTAGTGTTAGATGTTAAGATATTGTATAACCACCTATAATATGTTTTAGTAATATGAAGTCACAACTTGTTACAAACTCTTGGGGTTCCGTCACCTGCTTGTTTCTATGGATATGTCATTGCTCTTCTTGAAATGTTCCACAGTATGACATTAAACAGCTCTATCTTGCATTTCCTCAATTACTGATATTTTTATAGCTCAAAAACACTGAGAAAAGCATTCTGACTTGGCCTAGTTTGGTCTCCATGAAGACAGAAAGGTTTAATGCCATACTGTGAAACATTCCAGACAAAGTAATAACATCTCCATGAAGAAAAGCGTTTGACGGACCCTCCACCAGAAAAGTTACACAATGCACGTTTAAGTTGCTTGTTATTACAGGTTGTTTAAGATCCAGGTTATTACAGATTGCTAAACAGTGTCACATTGTACATCTAAATGTACAATGTAAGAAATGTAGCAAAAAATACTTAACATTGCTGTTTCTGTTGCTTTAGCACTGTTGCCTAGTCTGACGTTTGCCTGCCTCTGTCCATCCATCTCCCTGTCTCTCCCTCTGCCTTTCCCATTAAGTGATGAGCATCTCAGCTTAGCCCATGCTAATATCGCCAGTCATTAAGTGGATTTATGGTCTTCTTCTCAGAGAGCTAGTGCAAGCCAAGTCAAATCAATGCTGCTTCTTCCTTTGTGTAGGAGTCCACGTGTCTGCAGTACAACCCTCTACTCTCATTAACCAGGCATTTTTACCTTTACATTTACTTACATACAGGATTGTTCCTATGTCACTAAATGGAAGTGGCAAAGGTTTAAAATGATAATTACTGAGCTTTATTCAAAAACAATAACTCTGTCAAACCTGATTTATAGACTCTTGGAAAACGTCTTTCAGAATGCCAGCTTGCAGCAGGGCCCGAAGAATAAAATGACCCCAATTCCACAGGGCCGGGCTCTGTGTGTCGGCATAATGCATACAATAAATATGGATGACCATGCCTTACTCACACTATTGTAGAAAATGGACTTGGCCAGACATTTTAGAATTTCACTGAACTCTAGACCTCTATATTAAACCCAATTTGCACAAGTTGACAGAACCGCAGTCTCCATGATTCCAGGTAAAATGGTGTTCAGCATAGTCTTTAGAGGCACTTATAAATTAGCAGTTCTTTCCTGATGAGCAACTTCTCTGACTGAGTGAGGGCCTAACACAAGATGCTGAGCGCAAGCATAGTCACTTTGTCATGGTAAATAAAGTTCTAGAGCCCAACTTGCACTACTGCTGTGATGGTATAACGAGAATGCTGTCTCAACACTTGTGAACACTGCAGTGGATTTAGTGATGAACTGGTAACAAGTACGTGACAAGTTGAAGTATGATATAATGCTACAGAGTTATATTGTGATAAAGGATAATACTGAAACTACTTCATACCACTGATACAAAGCAAAATAATCTTAGTAAATCATTTGTAAAGGTGCACGATATAATGAAAATAAATATTCGTAAACTCTCAAATGAGTCCAGCCGTACATAAAATGCATTGTGTGTGTTTAATCCATCAGAGTATGAATTGAAAAGTTACGACAGAAGAATTACAATTACAAAATGAAAATTCACGAATATGCTTTCTTCAGTACGAATACAAATTCATAGACGCGACTCTAATGTTAAAAATACATCATCACTTCACATAGGTATGAACAGTAGATTTCCTGTTCAGCCTCTTGGCGTTAATACCGCCGCCATCTTGGTACAGGCTTCTCTGGTCTAAAGTATCATTGAATGTGATCCCACTATCAGGGAGTGGAGATTCTGGACTTTTGCCCCGCATACAGACTAAACCAGGCTTAAATCAGGTCTAAACCAGGTCTAAACCAGGTCTAAACCAGGTCTAAACCAGGACTACACCGGGACTAAACAAGGACTACATCAGGTCTAAACCAGGTCTAAACCAGGACTAAATCAGGACTAAACCAGGACAAAACCAGGTCTAAACCAGGTCTAAACCAGGACTAAATCAGGACTAAACCAGGACAAAACCAGGTCTAAACCAGGACTAAACCAGGACTAATCTTGGACTGGAGAGAGAGAACCCAGAACAGGTGCAGAAGGGTGTCTTTAAAGTGCTATCAGGCTTTAGCTGCGCTTAGCCCCGTGGGACGCGGAGCTCTGTGCTGGTCCTTTTGCCTGAGGTCACCCGGTGGTCTACACGGGTGCACCTCCGGGCCTGTCCCAACACTCGGAACCATAACGAAGCCCGGTGCGGTCCGGGGACCACAATGTTGCTTTGTCTGTGGGAAACACTCGGGGTTCTCGCTCTCTGGTGACTATGGATGTTTTTGTACCACCATTGTTTTACATCCCTACCAGAAATATATTAATGTTATTAAAAAAACACACACATACACACAGGGCACTTTTTAATACGAGGCAAAAATGGCAGGGGCTCAATGTGTGCACATGCCTGTATGTACAGTTTGCATGTACTTGGGTTACTTTTCAAGAAATGTTACTTGAATTTGAGTAGCTTGCAGACAATAGATCTTTTTTGCAAATGCAATTGTCTGAAAAACTTAGTAGTAGACCTAATTTTTTTTAACTCTTACTTTTACTTGACTTTTATGTTGAAGTAATGGTATTCTTGAGTGTAACGTTATGCAATAATCAAGCTCTCTACAAAAGTTACAGTCTGTGTCACAATCATAATATATATTCACACAAAGGAAAAGACCAGAGATTCTTGGCGCCACAGACATGTTTAAAGGGCCTCTGTTACACTGTTTTCTATCTTATAATATTGTTTCCTCAAAAACTTACCCCATGTTGTGTTTTGTTTCCTTCACCACCTTGTGATGTCATATGTCATGTCATACAGGAAGTGCTCCACTGTGTTTTAAACTCCATAAACCATCACTAGAATCAACTGGATAATTTAAGCCCTATAGTTGCCCATCTTTACTGAACAAAAGGTAAAAAGTTGCTTTAAAGTTGAAAACTACCACTACATGACATCACAAGGTGGAACCCAGCGTTTTGAGCTCTGGAGATGTAGACAGACTAATAATAGAGGATTACTCAAACACATGTGAAACAGAACACAACTCCGGGTATGTTTTTGATGAGTTAACCTTTTAGAACCTTAGCCCGTTTATGAGTCCTGCTTTTGATCCCACCTTTGAAAAGTGTGTGTGTATGTCTGTGTGTGTATGTCTGTGTGCGTGTGTATGTCTGTGTGTGTGCGTGTATGAGTGTGTATGTGAATCAGAGGCCAGTTTGTCATGCCACAGCTCCACAGGCCTGATTGGAGCTGACAGGTGAAGCTAAGCGCGCCTAAACAGCACACGTAACTCGGGGAGGTAGCATGGAAGGACAAGGCAGTGTGTGAAGAGGGCGGAGGTGAGTGTGAAAAATAAAGGGGTGGGTTAGGGGATACGCTTCGGAGTAATAGAATTGTTAACAAGACAGAGAAGCCCACTTCATTTTATGGCTGGTATTAATAAAAAGAAGATGCAAGCGAACTGTTAAAATGGAGAAAGTTTTTTTTTTTTTTAAAGGTCCTATTATGCATTATATAGGCCTAATAAAAATACTTTGGTCTTTCTACTTCCTGCGGTGTTTAAGGATGGGTCAAATACAGAGGATATATGATATTTCCTTACGGGGACAAAAAAGTGTCCCATAAAAGGTGCTATGTTCCACAAAATTTACTCTTTGTGGGCTTTAAGTTACCTCATCAAAAACAAACCTGAGGTTGTGTTTTGTTTCATTCACATATGTTTGAGTAACACTTTATTATTAGTCGGTCTACACCTTCAAAGTTCAAAATGCTCTGTCCCACCTTAACAGCTACCTTTCACCTTGCAACTCCAGGACATCATGGATTACCCAAATAAAATCAGCTAATTAGCTAACATTCAGATCTGGATTTTCTAGGTCTTGGTTTGCTCAGGTGAATCCAGTTTTACCCACCAACACCCAAAAGTTCCATAATAAAACCAGCATAGATCTGCCCATTGCTCCTGACAGCTTGTCCCAGTGGCATGAGGAGGATGGGGTCATACAAAGAACAAAATGTCCCTGTAGGGACAAAAGTCCACCTGCATGTTTCTCTAGATGGGCTTTTGTCATCTTATGTTTTCTACTTAGAATCAAGGGCTTTTAGGAATGTCATTTACCAATATGACATATGATAAGGGAACTGAACTAAATAAATTACTGAAAAAAACATATAAAACTGCTTGGATTCAATGCCTGAATGAAGAAGTCAGAGAATAGATACAGATTTTGATACCACAGTAGTTCTTAATATAATGTAATTTTCAAGACCAAATAATAGTTATTTTGGGCCTATTTAAATATAGACTCAAATATATTCAAATGAGTATCAAGTTTACACAGCTCTAGTACTGCTATGTTACATTCTTTGACAACCTGACAGAATATAGTATCCCCTAACTTCTTTATAGTGTATGCTCTATATAGTACTTTAGTTTTCAGAAATGTACTTTTAAGAATAGTCTTATTTCAAATCACATACTAGTATATCATTGTAATAGTTGATTATTGCATGTAAAGTGCAATAAAATCTATTATTATTATTAATAAAGGCATTTTAAGACAAGCTTATTAGATACAGAATATGGATTATGACAAGTTTTATATATATTTGTGCAATTTAAAAGGTTGATGATGAAGAGGGTTGTGCACCTGCACTGGGCAACTTATGGTGGAAAGTCTGCCATGTGCTTGATTCCATGGAGATGATATTGCTTTGCCTAAAATGTTAAATGGTATGACTTTTCATCTATTTACTCATTACAGGTATTGCTCAAAAATATTGCTGTAACCTGCCAATGTGATAGGTAGATTAGCTATACTATGGAACATTCTAGACAAAGCAATAATACTTCCAAGGAGACATCATGTGGCAGACCCTGTGCAACAGCACAGTGCACCTTTAAGTAAAGAAAGGAAAATTTATCTTTCATAGAAAAACATTTTAGTAAGTGAAAGTTATCAACAAATGGAAGATAAAGCCAGATTGTAGTTGTATTATAGTGCTCAGATCACTGTCACGTGTGTTGGATGGGGTGGATTGTCAGGGGGGACAGTTTGATGAATTTGAGTCATTGGAGTGACCTTCACAGAAAGTAGCCACTCCATCACAACAGCAGCTTCACAAAAGACTGACCGAGAGCTTTAGTGGCTTCACTTGGATCAAGTATCATATTCAAATACATGACGGCAGTAGCCTTATACTCTTAAAGGTCTACTATGTAACTTTTCACAGGCATTCTGACTGTGAGCGAGGCCTCTCTACAGATCAGACCTGTAACTTGGTCTACTTTGGTCTCCATGAAGATAGAAAGGTTTAATGCCATACTATGAAACATTCTAAACAAGAGCACAAAAGCTGAAAATCAAGGAGAGAATTGACCAAAATGGATGAAATAGAGCAACAAATAAACATGGAGGCACCCATGGCAATTTTTAGACTGCATCTGTTGGGAAAGAGTTAAGGAAAATTAGATGATTGAAGCATTTATTTGTTTTGCAGCTGGTTCTAGTCACTTTTTAAAAACTGTAACCTCCACTACCAAGCTGTGTTCACTACTGCCCCCAGTGGTTAGCACATGTATAGTTCCGTTGCAAAGATTCCACATGTTCAGAGGAAATGGACCAAATGACGGACAGAACAACGGCGAGAACGTAGAGCAGAAATGAGCCTGTAGCTGTACGCCGGTGAGCTCTGTGAAATGACAGACTCCATATTGTTGCTGAACTTTGATCTGAATGCAAGCTGAAGGGAGGAGCTGTGTGAGTGCCAGAGAGAAGTGTGAGCTAAAGAGAGGATGACTGGTCTCTGTTCTCTTGCTTTGTGTTGCAGTATATTGTATGAGCTTCAAATGGAATTAACTGATCAAATAGAATCTACGGTCCATTTGTTCTGGTGTACAAAACAGTGATCAGGTGACGCTATGACAGTAACGGAACAATAATTCATTTAGAGTTTACAAAAAGAGCTCCTGGGGCTTTCATCCAGGCAATAGGACTCTTTCCGGCAGCGTTAACTCAGACAAGTTGTCACTGCCTGACAACTTGTGGCCCTCTGCTAGTATTTACTGCTGTTGTGTTCATGAGCAAGACCAAGGCCTTGCCTTTGTGAATGTGTGGGTTGGTTTTTTTTGGTGGTTAAAGACAGGGGTATCTTAAGATGGTGTATTTAAATTTGTACTTGTTCATTGTGTTCTTT
This sequence comes from Odontamblyopus lacepedii, assembly GCA_034769755.1. Classification (NCBI taxonomy): domain Eukaryota; kingdom Metazoa; phylum Chordata; class Actinopteri; order Gobiiformes; family Gobiidae; genus Odontamblyopus; species Odontamblyopus lacepedii. The sequence goes on along the minus strand of CM068351.1, from coordinate 26,582,679 downwards.
GTCAGCACAAATAAAAAAAATGAAATCTTTTTTTTCCATCCATCCATCCATCTTCTCCCGCTTAATCCGGCTGGGTCGCGGGGGCAGCGTGCTGCCCAATACTCATAGCACCTGACCCCCCCTATGAACCCCTCTGCAGGTGGTGAGCCCACAGGAGGGTGGACAACATGGTCCTTGATGTTAGTTCATAGGGGTGCGGGCATGTTTTAGGTTGATGGGGGAAACCGGAGTACCCAGAGGAAACCCATCCAGACACGGGGAGGAACATGCAAACTCCACACAGAAAGGCCCGGGCGACCCGGGGATTGAACCCGCAACCTTCTTGCTGTGAGGCCTGAGTGTTGCCACTCAGCCACCGTGCCGCCAAATCTTTTTTTTTTCCCATGAAAATTTCACAAAGTGGTGTCATTATTCCACAATTCCAAAATTGTGATTGTTGTCAGCTGAAAGTCCTTTAAAGCAGACCCATTATACTAAAAAAAATTTACTTTTTAGAGCTTTTAACCATGTTAACCATGTTTCTGCTCATCATTTGCTCTTTCAAAGTTGTATTTAGAGCTTCGTGCATGTTTGAGTAATCTTTAATCACATTTTCAAGACGCCATATTTCAAATCAATCCTTGTGTTCACCAGCACCGGCACCCACTGCTCTGTACTTACTTTGTTCTCCAATTTTATTTTCTTAATCAGTGATAAGAGTAGCATTTGGCGCATTGCGTAGTCATTTTGACATGAAAGGGGGAAAAAATCTAGCTGCTCACTAGTGTGATCTGCAGGTATCCATTGGAGGTGCAGACTCTTTGTTGTGATGACGTGTACAGCAATGTCAGCTCTCTTTGGTCATCTCAGTTTGCTAACGTGGAACTTCATTTTAGATTTAAATGCAATTTAAAAAGTGCCAAACTTAATCTAGTGATCCACGGATGTCATACATTGTTGCTATAGAGTAGACACAAGCATAATAGGTCTTTTTTAAGGTTCAACATAGTGAGTCATAAGTTTGACTCGTTCATCTACATGGAATCAATGACATTCACTGTTCTAATACTAGCTTTACATAGTTATGGCCACTAAGTAAACAACAATATATGAATCCAGCCAGTCCACCTTAGAAGAATGGACTTCTGATCCCATTTCTAAATACTGTAGACCAGCACACCCTCCGTTAGCGTCTAATCAAGCAGCGGCCGTGATCGCTGATAGGAGAGTCCAGCTGCAGCCCCTTGGCCATAAATAGCACCCATCTCGACGAGCCTGTCACATTTGGAAAACACAACCTGTCATCTCACCATCAATCTCTCCCTTGGGTGCCCCCCTTTCTCTCCTCTCCACCGCCATCCCGCCATCCACAGCCGCCCACCTCGCCGTCTGTGTCAGTGTCCCGTTCAAGGTCACCCCACTGTGCATTTCTCCTGTGCTTCGGCAGACGAAGTGTTGGAGACAGACAGTTGTGGTATTGCTTGTTCGTCAACGTTGCCATGACCGTGACATATTTATGTGACAGGAGCAGGACTGTAGTGGGTGCAGGTCAACCATCTATAACCCAGTGATGTCTGTGTCAAAGGAGTTGTCGACTGATGGATCACGCTATGTACGCTGGTGTGTTGGAAAGCAATACTGAGTGCGTGCATTCAAAGTACCTGTGCTATGACTTTGTTGAATGTCTCCCCATACTCTTCATCCTATTTTAAGCTTTATGGTTCTGTACGCCTGAATGACTTAGCAAAAATATAAAGATTTTGGGGGGGATAAATGTGAGAATTACAATTGGATTTGCAATTTATGTTATAATATCAAGATTGAGTTTGTGGTTGATAATTAAAGTGGACTTACTATGCTAAATTGACTTTTTAGAACATTAAGCCATGTTATAGTTGTTTCTTTTTCTCATTTACTCTCTCATTTAGTGTGATTCATGCATTTTTGAGTAATCTTTATTCTCTATTCTCTATTCAAGACTATCCCAAGCTTTCACCCACGTTTTCACCCCCTCGGTACATGACCACTGCTCTGTTGTTGTTGTATTTTCTTAATTGGTGATATGCTAATCACATATACGTGATACGTTTACAGCAATGCCATATTCTAATGTGGAAGTCAGTTGAATTGTTTTTTTAAGTCGTTTTGGCTCAATATTCTGATTTTAAATGCCCAAACACAATGATCCACAGGTGTCATATGTGATAACTCTATAGCAGATTCAAGCACTAGGTTTTCTTTAACATTTGAGAGAAGACTGAAATATGAACTGCAAAACTAATATGTATTTAAATGTATTTCAGAACATGATAGTAGAGGTCTATATAGGTGTATATGTAATATTGCAGGATAGGGACATTACATTGCCTAACCTAAATAAGTGCAGCCTTTGCTCTTTGCAAATTGTGAATTTTGATTTGATTATGGCTCATGTTGTAGTCCTATGTTCACACCTAATAATGCCTATAGGGGCTATACAAAATAAATAGTACATTTTGTTGACAGCATTTTCATTGTTCTACAGATAAAGTCACAAAAGCCATAAACATGAAATCATCCTCCATATTTTCAAGCATTTCCACTATAAACCATCTAGACACATATGGATTTGTTCTAATACCAGATCAATATGGGCCTGTCTATCATGGGCAGGTGATGGATGAGGTTATGATTGCAGACGGCCACGTACCATTGTGTCGTCAATATCACTGCAGACTGGGGCCCGCTGACAAACTCTGTTTACGTGAGCCTGGCCCCCGTGTGGGAGTGTATGGGAGTGTATGGGAGCCTATGGGGGCGTATGAGAGCGTATAGGGGCGTATGGGAGAATATGGGAGTGGATGGGAGTGTATGGGAGCGTATGGGAGCATATGGGAGCATATGAGAGCGTATGGGAGCAAATGGGAGTGTATGGGAGCGTATGGGAGCGCATGGGAGCGTATGAGAGCATACGGGAGCGTATGGGAGCGTATGAGAGTGTATGAGAGCGTATGGGAGCGTATGGGAGCAAATGGGAGCGTATGGGAGTGTATGGGAGCCTATGGGGGCATATGAGAGAGTATGGGGGCGTATGGGAGCGTATGGGAGAGCATGGGAGCGTATGAGAGCGCATGGGAGCGTATGGGAGCGTATGAGAGTGTATGAGAGCGTATGGGAGCGTATGAGAGCGTATGGGAGCGTATGGGAGCAAATGGGAGCGTATGGGAGTGTATGGGAGCCTATGGGGGCATATGAGAGAGTATGGGGGCGTATGGGAGCGTATGGGAGAGCATGGGAGCATATGAGAGTGCATGGGAGCGTATGAGAGCGTATGGGAGCCTATGAGGGCGTATGGGAGCGTATGGGAGCGGATGGGAGCGGATGGGAGCGGATGGGAGTGTATGGGAGCGTATGGGAGTGGGGGCTCTGCTGTGTGCGTCACCCACATGAACGTGTGACAACAACACATCCTTGGAGGAGAACGAGAAAGAAAGTGTGAAAGAGAAAGCTAGAGAGTAAGAGAGACAGACTGTATATATGGAGAGCTAGAGAGAGATAGATAGACAGAGAGATTAAGAAAGGCAGAGAAAGAGGGAGAAAGACAGATAAATAGAGATATGCAGAAAGATGGAGAGCATGAGAGGGAGGAAGAGAGTAAGAGAGAAGGAGAGAGATATACTGTATATATTAGAGAGATAGATAGAGAGATGTAGATAGAGAAAGAAAGGAGGAAAAGACAGAGATACTGTAAACAGATATAGAGAGTGATATGAAGAGAGACAGAGATATGGAGAGAGAGATAGGGATAGAGAGTGTATGTTTGTTTTTTTGTGCTTTCTTTCTAAAATAAAATACCAAATAATGAGGGCAGACGGTGACTCAGAGCCTGACATATGGTTGTGTGTGTGACATCATCTTTACCAAGCGACGTCCTGCCAGCAGCACATTCAGCCTCTAGTGCTCACGTAAGACTGGAGCTGTTCTTTGGATCTGCTCCTCCAGCTCACTGGAACTGGTATAGAAATAGTCCTTATGGGAATAGATTGAGAAATGGGTTCAAAAATGGAAACCAACGTGCTGGATGTGATTTTTCTTAGAGCACATGAAAGTGATCTGAAAAAAGAAGAGATCCTAGGTACTATATGACGGTTGCAAGATTAATCGCAATCATATAAAAATTGTCAGTATGTCAGTCTCTTTGTAAAATTCTCTGATGTTTAAAATGCAAATGTTGAACAGCAAAAATCGCAATCTGATATTTTTTTCCAAATCGTTCAGTCCCATCGTATATTACACGCATTAAAAAGCACACATGGAGGTAATAAGCTCTTGGAGTTGTTCTTTTTCATCAAACAGGGGCTTTTGTTTACCTTTTGTTCACATGTTTCTGCTACATCCTCAACCCTCCTCAAATGTTTAAGGAGAGCAGAATAGAAACGTGTTCAAAAATCAAAATAAATAGACTTAAATCTAACTCTACACTGTGCAAGTAGAGCAAAAATACAAGGCTACAACACTGTTATGTACAATAAGTGGCTATGACTAAGGCTGATGTACAGTATGGTAAATTCATTAATACACTAATAAAGCATTATTAAAAGTAATTTAGACACCTTGAATAAATACCGCACAATAGCTAAGTCTGTATAAAGAAGTGGATTAAGAGAGTGTGACGTCGCCCATAGAGTTTGGCTCCAGTCAAATGAAGCTCACTTTTCTAGCATTTACAGGGGGGAAATTTAGAGCCAAGTTCCATTTTAGGATTAGGAATTAGTTTGCAGACAAAATAGCAAAATAGGGAAACAATGGGAAACAGTTGATGGAGTCAGGGTTAACTATGTCCATTTATATACAGTCTTTGGCACAATATGATGCCATAGATTTAGATGCTGCTGCTTGAGAGTCTCACATCACTGCTGTGTTTTTGAACTTAGAGCCACTTAATTACAGCCTCATTTGAATCAACTCTAAGTGCATAAGTATGTTTTTTATGATTAAGTCGAAGAGCACTGCGTGGCTCTTGAGAATATGATTTTATCGGGCTTCTCAAAGTTCTCCCCTCGGTTATGGAGATGCAAACACACATTCTTGAGTGGCTATGAGCACAGACAGGGCCTGGCATGGCGAGCGCGCAGCCATGCCAAGGGACATTATTTGGCAGCTGTCAGCTCTAATAGGAGTAAAGCAGAGTGGGAGACAGATTCAGGCTCTGGACCAAGCCTACCAGGGTGAACTATCTGGCACATAATGTATACAAGTGGGGGGAATACTGTGGTACTGGGGCCCCTGAGAGTCAATGAATGAACACACTTGGACTGAACAACAGAGCACTTTGCGCCTTGGAGATGGGTAAAGGGTAACTCAAACATGTGTGAATGAAACAAAACACAACTCCAGGTATGTTTTTCAGGAGGTAACTCTAACATGGCTTAAGCCTACAGGACCTTTAAACTTTCATTTAACCATATATTTGCATTAGTCTAAACATAGTAACATAGTAATAATATTGTGCATTATAGACAAGTTTGGGATCTCATTTACATTCCAGTTGATAGGTAACATTCATGGAATTACCTCTACCTGCGTCACATATTCTGCACAACAATGAGGTAAAAATATAAAAGTCACTAAAATTTAAAAACTAGAAAAGGATAGGCAAGATTTTGAGTAAAATCTGACTTAACTATGTCTTGGTGGAACGAGTGGTTTAACCCGTGGGTCAGCAGTTTCAGTCACCCACAGGTTGGTAGTTTAATCCTAGCTCCGATCTAGTGGATAATTTTGTTGCGTCCTTGGACAAGACTTTTCACCCACCTTGCAAATGTATGAGTGAGTTGTGTGAGGGAGTGATAGTGGTAAATGTATGAGTGAGGTGTGTGAGGGAGTGATAGTGGTAAATGTATGAGTGAGGTGTGTGAGGGAGTGATAGTGGTAAATGTATGAGTGAGGTGTGTGAGGGAGTGATAGTGGTAAATGTATGAGTGAGGTGTGTGAGGGAGTGATAGTGGTAAATGTATGAGTGAGGTGTGTGAGGGAGTGATAGTGGTAAATGTATGAGTGAGGTGTGTGAGGGAGTGATAGTGGTAGGACAGATTGTAAGCAGTAGCTCATCCTTACACATCATTATGGGGAGTGAAAAAATTATTAATTCAATTGTAAAGTGATTTTTTGCTATTTAAGACTAATGCATTATTTTTTATTATTAAGATTAATGGACAAAAATGCAATATTATTAAGTAAGACAAGGTATTTAGTAGAACTGCAGAACTATATAAGCCCCACATCTCCATGACCAAATTCCCAATTGCAAACAGTGTAAAAAAATCTATGTAACATTTTTAACCCTCTAAATATGTCCCCTTTAACTTTTCTTCAATTTCTCAGTTCAATTGACCTAGGTACTATGTGACCAGTGTAGTTCACTGTACACAAGTGATAATCTGCATGTCTATGAGGTAGTCAAGTGTTCTGTGTTGTGTAGGCCACTGATGCAGTGCTCCATGTGGGAAGTGGAATAATAGTTTTCAACATTGTCATGCGAAATGAGTGGGTTTGTGTGCGTGTTCAGATCCATGCTCGGCCCCGGGCCCCTGGAATTATCTGTTGGGGGTCCTGTAATATACACTAACCTGCTGTGACAGTGAAGAGTGATTCAGGCTCCAAACACAGGCCTCACTCCCCACAGAGGAAGTGCACTGGGATAATATTTCGGCAGAACAATTCTCAACGTATTGTCTGATTTAGTGACTGTGGGCCGCTGATGTGAAAGCAATAAAGCGCACAGTGCAGACAACAACAGCACAGAGCGGAGCCCTTAACAGAATTACAGTGAACGGACAAAAGGGCTTCATTATTGGAGTTGTGCTGCACTCTGACCGCAACAAAATGAGAACATTCAATTATTCAGTTTGTATTAGACACAATTGTATAAATGCAGTCAGTGACTGGGTAAAGGATATGTTAGAATTGAACTGAACAAACATCAAATGCACATAATCCTAATATGGTCAATTAGACTTTAGTTTAGGCTGCTCATAAGTGCACAGCCCAGGGCTCTGCTAAGTGCACATTTAGCTCCTTGGTTTAGGCCTGCTTTAGATCATGTGTTAAATCGGCAATGGCAGGAGAGCTGCTGTGTGCAAGTGCCTCCAATTACATTTGTCACATTTAGAATGAATATACATTCATTATGCACAATGAATGACTGTGTCAGCATTGATCTAGATCTGCATTCAGGCTGAGAAGGGCTCATTTGTGCCTAATCCTTGTGAGAAAGATAAGCTATTGTCATATTATTAGCCTCATCAAGAAAATGATACCACAATTTTCCACAAATGCATTTCTGCACATGACCTAGCTGCACGTCTCCATGAAATAAGGTGCCAGACTAATAATTAATATATAATGTGATAACCGTTCTGTGTCCTCCACTCCTGAAAGACATTTTGCTTCCTAGAGTCTTTAAGCTCTTAAACTTCCTATTGAGCCACTCAAACCAGAAGAGATAAGCAGTGCTCAACATCAGGACATGGAGGAAGCATTAGAGTTAAAAGAGCAACCGCACATTGTTAAGTGTAATGTTGAAGATGCCCCTCACCAACTGGCACACCTACTAGTAAAGTCAATGAGGACTATTCAAAATAAATAAAAGTTAGGAAAATGCAAAAATAAAGAGGAGACATCTAAAAAAAAGTGGCTGAAGATGATCACTAATATAGATTCTCCAAATGACCATGGAGATCTGAACGCACATACTCAAGAGACCATGGAGCCTATAGTTGTAATCAAAGAGGATCCAAAATCATCAGAGTCCGACATGATGTCAAAGATGATTCCAACTGTGCTACATCTGCAAAATGACCTGCCCAACCCAACCAAAGCTGGTGGGAAAAGGCAACGATACACAAAATGGCAAAATAGGAAAAAGACGATGTGTGAAAAACTGAAGTCACAGAAAAAGTGGCTGCAGAGGAGGTGATGTGCACTGAAACTGATGAGTATCAAACTGAACAGGGAGACCTAAAGGGTCAATAAAGATCAAAGATCAATAAAAACACTGAGGGACCTTCAGTTAGAGTCCAGAGTCCAACAATCACTAAAGACTAATAATAATGTCCAAGAGAAGTCTTCCTGCACTATTCCTGTAGAATAGCCTAAGACAACACAGGTCAAGCCCAACCTCACTGGAAATACACAAACCAATAACCCTCAGAGGCTTTCAGTTTGAGCTAATAAGGACACAAAAACAGCAAAGAAGACAAAGGTTATGCTCAAAGCCAAAGAATTCTACTTGTACTTAACACAAGACCTGCAAAGGCATATCCCCATTATCAAAACATCAAAACATCAAAGCCATTTAAAAATTTCTTCTGGTTGTTGATTTTTTAAGTTACAGGGTTCTATATGACATTTTTATCACATAACATGAGTTATTGAAATATTCTTCCTTATGTATTTTACAGCATGCATATGAAAGTAAATATTCTGTATATTTCTCTAGATTTTAGAAAAGAAGATTGTCCAGTCTTGAATAATTTTAGATAGACCTGCTTTAGTCCTTAATTATTCCTGAGTTATTCCTTTGTTAGTATTTGGAATTTGCAACTGTGAAAATGATATTATGTTTTTGTAAGACATTTTTTGCCTCTTGTTTTGACGCGAATCATTTCAACTGAACCAAGTGTATGTGACAGTGACCGCAGGGAGGACAACACAGAGCAAAAGAAAGACCGAGAATAGTTAAAAGAAACTGGGCCAAAGGGGCGAAGGGACTGGGAGGGCACATAAGAGCAGATCATGAGGATTCAAAGAAAAAAAATGGTTGAAGAGAAGTTGTAGAGAGATATACAACCCTACCAGCAACAATAACAGAGCTGCATGCGTGAAGTTGAGCAGATTAGACAGAAGGGATTAGAAAAAGAAATGTTTCCTCTGAGATGGTGAGGGGAGATAACAAGCTAGCCTGGCCGTTAGTACTAAGCATTCTGAGGGGGTTAGGGCTGTGGATGAGAGAAAGACTGATGCATTTTGGCGGCTGGGGAAAGCAAAAAGAGAGGACAAACTTTAATGAGAGAGCTACTAGACAAAGTGGATTGGTTTGTCAGTGTAAAACGCAAAATATATGGGTACAGTGTATCCCAGTGTTGTCCTTGGCTGTCCTTTTAAAACTTGTACTGTTCAGATTTTATTAGCCATGTCCATTAGTGGCGTTGTAAAGGTTTAAATATAATTAGCTCCTTTTTTTTGTCAAATTCAAGTTACATAATCTGTCCATAAAGAAAGATTTGACGTATGTAATTAACCATTTTAAAAGGTCCTGTATCAGATTTGGTATAGGACGGATGTCAAAACTGTTGTAGTGTCCTTAGGCAAGACATTTCACCTAACTAGTACGAAAGTGGTAAGCGTGTGAGTGTTGGTAGTTGGAGGGGCTGATCGGCAACCTCGCTTCAGTCAGTCTACCCCAGGGAAGCTGTGGCTACAATAGTATCTTACCACCACTGAGTGCGGATGGAATGAATAGTCACAAGTTTATATCGCTCTTTTCCACCTTCAAGGCACACAAAGAACCACTAACCCATTCACACCCTCAAAAGTGTATGCAAACTGTGCCCGAGGACACAATGACAGCATTCATCTGCGGGAGCACCATTTATCTGTGGACAAAACTCTACCAACTGAGCAACTGTCCAATAATACACTGTGTCCAAAAAGTGCTGTATAAGTTCAGTGCTATATAAATTGAATGCATTATTAATATAAACAAGACTATTGCTTCTGAATCCAATCCACTTTTACAGGTATTCCTTTTTGTAGCGTGCTCTTATATAACAGCATATGTAATAGCAGTATAAAGTGGCTGCAGCAGTGGTAAACATTAGCAGGCGTTTTAGCACCAAAGAGCTTAAAAATAGCTGCAGATTTAATGCGGCGGTGTTGAATTCATTTTATGGTGCAGCTTCTTCATGCTCGGCGCTCTCACGGCCGCCGTTTCACAGCGGGCTAATAAAAAGACAATTGCTGTGGTGTATTTTAAAAGCCCTCAACAGTGCAATTAAAAGAGAGAAAATATGCCTGCTTCTCCTCATGGCAGCGCCTGGGTCAGCTCAGATTAGTTGACTGTGTGGCAGTAATGTCCTTGTGAACGCTGACGCAATCGGCTGCGAGGGCTTGTTAATGTGACAGATAGTAGGTGTGGGGAGATAACAATCGGCCATCACATTTGAAAGATACAAGAACGTGTTTACAGCGTTGTGTATCTACTACAAATATATGAAACTGGCTTGGGTTTTTTGGGGTATGTCAACACTGTCTTTTTGTCTCATTTTGAAGTTACACATTTTTCAGTGAGCTATTCCAGGCGCTGTTCCAGATTTTGACTGTTTTATAATGTGAATAACAGAACTAGTTGAGTTTAAACAGTTTGCAGTAGTCCAAAGTTATTCCTCACTTATATTATGCATTCCGAGCATCTAATTTTTCATAGTAATGAGTTTACAAGCATTTCACAACTTTCAAGGAGGCTAGAATAAAAACAACTAGCAGGCTAACTTCCTGATTACTTCCTGATTATTACAATACAATGTTTTAGAAATAGTTGCAGTTAGCACACAGTCTTATATTAACTTCAAGAGCTGCTTATGGGATATATCTGAGGCAAGACACATTTTGCTCAAATGCACAGGAAGAAAATCTTGTCCACTGCCCTGAAGTCAACTGTTGCAACTATTCTAACAACGCAGAAAAATATGCCCAACTATAAAGTATAATACAGCAAAAAGCAAAACATACAATATCTGAAACTCTGACAGAGAATTGACGTCAAGATTTGAAAGGTCTGAAAACTCACGAAAAAACACAAAATGGATTTAAAGCCTGTGATTCAGAAACATTTTAACCATGGGCTATAAAAAATGTATAAATGAATCTGAATTTAACCTTGATTTGACCTTGCAGAGTCCTGATTTTGAAACAATTTTGAGAACCAAAATTCCAACTTAAATGATGTAGCGTGTTAAAAGTATTAAATTGAAATATAACTTTTAAAAATAAACTCATTGATCACTGATTCTGTTGGGCTGTTCACTGATAGAAAACATGCATGGTCTTTTCCAGTTTGTGCTGCAGTTTTGCACGAGTTCAAAAGCATCAAACAATACAAAGATGTAATATCTTTTTGTACATGATTGACACTCCGGCTTGGCAAAGCTCCAGACAGTCTCTTTGTGCTCCATTTGAAACACATTCTGAGCAGTTTCAGTTTGTAGATAGGCACCATCTGTTTCTCACTGTGTTAAGCCTGTGTGGCAATCGCACATTTTAATTTTCATTGATCACCTCGCTCACCCTCTCCATCTCTGTATCGGCTTTTATTATTGTTGTTAAATTTGCCGTGAAACTGTCTGTAGAGTAAAAATTGTAAAATGTTTGAAAAATTTCTCTCTTTGCAGGACTCTGACAGAGTTGCTAAAGCAGCCGGGAGAGGCAGGAGTTTTGGATGGAGGAGGGGTCCATCATCCTATAGGGACCAACGGCATCTCTGCACGGGCCCTGCGCTCAAACACTGGTCAGTTACACACACTCACAGTTACACATGTGCTATCCTTAAGGGACCGGCCGCTTGTATTTAATTAAGCTGTAATTAGCCCTGCTCCTGTCCGGCCCCACTGAGGGAGCACTGTGACCCATCTGTCTTCTTCTCACACACTTACAGCACTCTCACTTTAACCCTCCGTGTCCTCCAAGGGCTCAGACGCACCACTTCCTTCATTTGTAACATGGCTGCCATTTCTAAAGAATAAAAAGAAAAGGCTCTTTAGTTAAACTGGCTCATTTTTACAATCATGCAACATTTGGGTAACATTTTATAATAACTACTAATATCCCTAATAAAGCATAAACAAAGACTGAATTCACAATAAGTAAATAGGTTATTAAAGGTGCATTGTGTAACTTTATTGGTGGAGGGTCCGTCAAATCCTTTTCTCCATGGAGATATTATTGCTTGTCTGGAATGCTATCTTCATGAAGACAAAACCAGAGATCAGATCTGTGGGGAGGCGACACGATCAGTCAAAATGCCTGTTTTTCTAGGTATTTCTGAGCTATAAAACCACCTGCAATTGAATAAATGTAAGGTAGAGCTATTTGATGTCATACAGTGGGACATTCCAAGCAAAGCAGTTGCATGTCCATAAAAACAAGCAGGTGACATACACTCAACCAAAGAGTTCCATAATGCACCTTTAAGAATGATCCAGGCTTAGGTATTGTATCTTAAGAATCCAGCAGTAGCTCTGTTAGGAGTAAAAATAGACAGATGTATATAGTTGACAGTGGCATCATGGTGGCTAAGTGGCCCAGGTCGCTCGGGTTTACCCCATTACCCCAAAAACATGCACCACAGGTCACCACTCAGAGAAGGATAGCTCTGTGGAAGTACAGCTAATGGAGGGCAAATAAATACAGTAAAATATTTGCCTGGTTTTGTATTTGGGCTGACTGCCAGACTAAAGGACAGACCTGATGTCTCGTGGTTATGATTTGTCAGCATTACCCATGACGCAAACTCTTTGGCCCTTAAAAATGGTCAGAACAATCCTGATTTGATTTTAGAAATGCATTCAGAGGAATTTCAGTACATAATGAGTACACGGACAGATGGACTATTTTATGCAAACTTGCTCAATTTATGTCGCTAGTGCTAAAACATGCCAGTTACTCTTTGTATGTTGTAGTATGTGATGCAGGGACCACTGGTACAAATGATACTTAGGTCAATTTGTGTCCTGCTTTATGGTCTTTATGGTCTTTTATGGTCTTCTTTATGGTTTCTCCTGTCCCCCTCAAAAGTACTTCCTATTTGGAACATTTATATATTCAGTCTGTGAGTCTTTATCAAGTCCTTGTGGAACTTGTGAAGCTGACTACATGAAAAGGTAATAATATGAATATGAATAATGAATAAAAGGGTTACTCCAACATCACATGCAATGAATAAATCAAAATTACACAGACTAAGTAATCTTACAATGAATGTATTAAATACCTCTTAATCAACACATACTTTCCGCATAAAGTACAAGCAGCAGGTTTTGGCTTGAGGAAGACTTTCTAAACTGTTATACCACCCAATGTGTCCACGCAGAGCTACACCATATTAATAAACATGACTCTCTCTAAGGAGGTTATTTGGACAAACATAAAAGCTGTGAGAATCTTTCATATATGCGCTGTTTCATGCATAAATGATGGCGTTCTGGAGTTTGTTCATTTCTCATGCTGTTACCACCGCCACGCTCGCGAAGACAAAAGGCAATGCTTTTATCCTCCTCCTGCATCACATTAAACAATACGTGTCCCATTCCTCACCCCGAACCGCTCCCATAAGCTCCACGGTCCTCTCGAAAATGAAGGCAATTTGTGTTAGGCAACTTAGGCATTTTTTCTGCTGGGAAGAAAAATATAGGAAACAAAGTAGTGAAAGGAGGTTGTATTGTTGGTTTGAATAAGGTTAAAGGCACTCTGTGTGATTTTTACTGTCTTAAAAGGAGCACTGTGTAACTTTTCTGGTCTTCCACTTGCTTATCTTCATGGAAATGTTATAGATTTGCCTGGAATAATCCACAGTATGGCATATTAAGGTCTTATATTACACTAAAACGATTCTTCTTCTTGTTAGAATGTTGTTACCTCATACCCAAAGTTGTGTTTTGTTTCATTCATACATGTTTGAGTAGCCCTTTATTGCTAGTCTGTCTCCAGCTCCTCTAGATCAAAACACTGTCCATGTGGATAATTTCAGTCCTAGAAGTGTCTATCTCTACTGAACTAAAGGTAAAATGTAGCTGTGGGCTTTATCCTATCATAAAGTGGAATAAAGCATATTGAGCTTAGGAGATGTATTCAGCCTAATACTATAATAAAAGGATGTGTGAATGAAACAAAACATAGCTCTGGGTAGGTTTTGGTGAGGTACCATTATAACATGGCTAAAAGCTCACAGAAGTCAATTTTGCGTAATATAGGACTTTTAAATTATGCATATGAATGAAAAAAACTGATTTATAGCATTTGAACATGGTTGGAAGGTGGGGCTACTGGATCATTTTTGACGTTAGCAGCATTTGATGTCTCGTTGCCAGAGGTCAAAGCTGAATTGCCAGAATAATTTGAGGCTAGAAAGGGCAGCAGTAACTGTAACAACCATCATTACATGCCAGATCTACAGAAAGTTGTCTCTGAAAGTACATGCTCAATATATACAAAATGGATGGCGTAATAGAAGAATTGTGATAGAAGATCTTTCATAATTTAATCAGTGTGGAGAAAATTAAAATACATTAATGTAAGGCTTAATACAATAAATCCTGTTTTATTTGATCTTAACATAGATGGATTCTGACAAAGTCCAGGAAGTATTCAGGGCTAGTACTAGTATGTTTTACAGCTACCTGATGACAAGGTACACAGAGTTCGTGTAGTGGACATTTTGTATCTCCAGTAATTGCAGCCTTAGTGATTTTCTAATTGCAATTTTGATGCTTTGTTCAGACCTAAAACCAACCAAATAAAAATTCTTAACAGATGGAAACAGGAAAGGGTGTGGTAACAACATGCAGAATCATCAAAATGCCTCTCTTGTAGAGTTAACACCTTTTTTGATCATGATTTAGTCACAGTCTAGTTCATGTTTAGGTTTAGTCTAGTCTCAGTTGTGATTTGGTGTTTATGTGCTAGGGTTATCAAAAGTATCTATACACAGATACTAATCAATACTAAAATGAGTATAGAAAATGGTAATTTGAACAAGTAAAAGAATTTGAACTTTAATGAATAGTTTTAGAATGGTCAGGATCTATGTCAGAACTACTAAAGGCCTCATGGTGATATTAAAGAAAGTATAATTATTTTGTGTTGCAGTAGCTATTGTTGAATTGTCACTTGTCTATTGCCTAAAAATCAAGTTTTTTGTTTGTTTCTTTTTAACTATCGTTGCCATGGCAATTAACAATTCAAAACAAAAAATATTGCACGTTTAGAGTAGCCTAGAGTAGAGATCAAGTTATATCAACTTTCAGCTCTTTGAGACATTTCAATCTGGTTTCTGTCCCCACCACAGCACTGAAACAGCCCTCCTAAAAGTTACTAATGACCTCCTCCTCACAGCAGACTCTGGTTCACTCTCCATTCTCTTCCTCCTTGACCTCAGCGCAGCATCTGACACCATCGACCACACCATCCTCCTCCACCGTCTACAGTCCTTTGGCATCTCCGGCACTGCACTCTCCTGGTTCACCTCCTACCTTTATGACCGCCACCACTACGTCTTCATAAATAACTTCAAATGCCACTCCCTCTGTCACCACGGGTGTTCCCCAAGGTTCGGTGCTCGGCCCCCTCCTCTTCATCATCTACATGCTTCCCCTCAGCCACATCATCCATCACCATGGACTCCACTTCCACTGTTACGCCGACGACACTCAGGTTTACATCGCCACCAAATCCATCACCCCAGTCATTCTCTCCACCATCACAAACTCCCTGACATTAAAACCTGGATGGACCACAACTTCCTCAAACAGGAATAAAACAGAACTGCTCACTGGACCCAAAGCTGTCCTCCCCTCTGCTCAGAACATCTTCCTCTTCATCGATGCCCACACTGTTTCCCTCTCTCCCTCTGTACGCAACCTTGGTTTCATCACGGACCCTACCCCCTCATTCAGAACCCACATCAACCACATCACCAAAACATCTTTTTTCCTTCTCCGCAACATCACCCATCTCTGCCCCTCTCTCTCTCAACCCACCGCAGAAATCCTCATTCACGCCTTCATCTCCTCCAGACTTGACTAGTGCAATAGCCTTCTGTACGGCCTCCCCTCTACCCACCTCTAAAAACTGCAATACATCCAGAACTCCGCCGCCCTCCTCCTCACCCACACCCGCTCCTGAGACCACAACACTCCTGTCTTTAAGCAACTCCACTGTCTCCCCGTACAACAACACATTCAATACAAGGTCCTCCTCATCACCTTCATGTCCCTCCATAACCTGGCCCCTCCCCGTCTCACTGACCTCCTCCATCTGCACTGTCCCACCCACAGCCTCGGATCAGCCCACACCAACCTTCTCACTCCCCTCAGGACAAAGCACCGGACCCTGGGGGACCGAGCCTTTGCTGCTGCCACCCCCTCTCTCTGGAACTCACTCCCACAATCCATCAGGGACTCGGACTCACTGCAGCACTTCAAATCTTGACTATAAACTTACCTGTTCAATCTGGCATTCCCTCCATGATTCCCCCGTTTTCTCCAGTGTTACTTCCTATTTGTTTGTAAAACGTCTCTGAGTGTCCAAAAAAGCGCTATATAAGTTTGATGTATTATTATTTATTATGATATTATTATTATTATTATTACATGTTTTTTTCACAGCCCTTGCAGATGCCGATTGTTTACACTGGGTGCATTAGGCAAGTTGTATTTATGAGGATTAATTTTATAGTTGAACAATTACAGTGCTCTGGGTCAAGCCAAAATGTTAATAAACCTCAAACTTGAACATTCAATAAAGAAAAAATTGAAGTTTTGGCTTTCTAAGGAGAAAAACTATGTGCGCATAATTATTGGGCAACTATTATTGTGCAGAATTATTATGCTACTAAATAGAAAACTTTCCATTCTCACTTGTCAGAATAGTACAACTCAGCTGTGTTCAGACAGGTGTACGGTTTTCATTCACTGTAAATCTCCTGTTTAGAAGAGCGATATTTTGCTTTTTGACCAAAATAAAATGTCGGCCTGTGTTGGAGATTTTAAGGCCGATAGCAGATATGCTAAAAAGTTCAAATATCAGTCTATGTCTAGTCTACAGTCCTCAAAATGACACCATATAACAGGAAGCTGTAACCCCCGAATATACAAGTGTGAAGGTGTCCTTATATATTACTGAGCAGGTCCATCCTTCTGATTGTCCCTGGTCTACTGCGTGCCCTGTCATGTCTCTGTCTTCTGATGTCTCTCCATTAATGCGGCGGTCTCTTCTAACCTCATATAATCCCGCTCTTCACCCTCCCATTAGCGTCCTCTGACTTTGGCTCCATTTCTCCCTTGTTCTCCTTTGTTCTTCTGACCTCCCATCTCTTTTTATGACAAGTCTTTCTTCTCTTAGCGGCTCCACTCACTCGTAGTAGCTGTTGTGTAAGCTTGTCTCCTCTTTAGTCCGCTCTGGTAGTCTGACCTTGCAGCTCATGTTTACAGCTCGCTGGATAATCGACTGAAGAAAATATGTTTGATTTGACAACAGTAGGGGCTGAATGAAAATGACTATATTTTCATTTTGTTAGCTTTCAGAGAATTTTGTTATATCTTCTTTTACATTTGGAAATTATTTGACACATGCACGTAGCATAACGTATCTATTATGTAAGGTCATTCACTCACAAAAATACAGGGACACAGTTGGGGTCGACCCTTGTTCAAAGATGCAGAAATTTTAATTTTAGGCACAATATTATGTAATTTTCTGATCTGTTATAATGTTGTTTCCTCATCAAAAGCATAGGCAAAGTCGTGTTTCATCGTTTCATTCACACATTTAAAACACAAATCTTGCATATTTGGGCAGTTCTTCGTTCAAACACTCTGGTCCATCTTGTGATGTCATATTGTTATACAAGAACTGTGTTTTTAAACTCCATACATTTTCACTAGAATTATTTGGATAATTTTAGCTTTGGAGATGTATGCAGACTAATAATACTCAAACATGTGTTAATGAAACAAAACACAACTCTGGGTTTGTTTTTGATGAGGTAACAACATTCTTACAAGACTTAAAGCTTGCAAGAGTCAATTTTGTGTAATATAGGATCTTTCACTGGGTTTGGAATATCTACTTAATATCAGCTTCTAAAAGTTCAGCTTTTTATTTTTTATTTTTTTTTTTACAGTAATTTAATTGGCATAATCCTTAACCAGTTCTAAACACAATGCATTGTCATGCATTGCAATACTAATATCACTATCATGTGCATCTCTGTTGTTGAAACAAAAAAAGTACATGCCTTAGTGAGCAAAAGAAGCTACAAAGATATGAAAATGTCAACGCCAGAAAAAAGGACAACTAAAACGTATTATGAAGCAAATGACCACAGAAAAAATAAGTGGGAGGTGTTCCAAATGGAGAGAGTGGATGGAGGAGTGGACATGTTTCTGGCTGTGAGGGGGACAGCTGGTCAGCCTCGGCTCTGCTCTTGTGTGGACGAGCCCCGAGGACAGTGACCGGCTCAGTGACCGGCTCTGTATGGTGCACATGGTCACACTACAAACAAGTGGTCAGCAGCACAACACCAAAACCAGGCCAATATTCAAAAGAAGTACTAAATGCAGTGCTGTTTGGAGCTATAAGCGGAGTCTGCAGATCCACTAAAACTGTTAGCCAGGTCTGAGAATATGTATTTTTAATGTCTGCTGAGGTATTTTACACTTTAAGCAACATATTTTTAGTCTAATGTGTGCAACAAAAAACCCTTTGTTCCACCTTACATGGGGCTCCAATGAGCTTTTAAACTGTAATGTTAACCACTTAGCCGCTTAGCATCACTTGCCCCGAGGCTGCGTGCGCATCTCCGAATGTCTGTACACAAGAAGAAACCCATCTGTACATACACCAAAACCGGTGCTACACATTGATTATCAGATTTAAGTGGCATTTTTTCAGATATTTTAACAAATTCAAGTCGATTTGTGTGCAAAATCAAAGAAATTTATAAATTCCGTTTCAAGCTGACGATTCCGCGTTTTCTGTCCATTTTTCGCGATCACGGAAAATCATTGGCCTTCATACACCTTCACTAGAATCATCTGGATAATTTCCACCCTTGCCAATCTCAATTGAACTAGAGGTAAAAGGTTCGACAAGTTGGAGCAGATCATTCTTAGCTTTGGAGATATAGACAGGTTAATAAGTAGTATGTCTCTTAAACTAATGTAATATAGGTTTCTTTTACAAAAATCAAAGCCTTAGTTGGCATGAAATATATCCTTACAAAAGACCAGCAGAACTGCATCTGCTGGCACACTGGAAATTGTCCTATTGAATAGAGTCAGATAGATAGACTGTGCTGTGGAGGTAATTTGAACACTCTGAAAAAGTCTGATAAAGGTATATGTATGCGCTAGCTATCGGTCTAACACAACATAGTCCCTTTTTAGTCTTTCTTGCTCCAGAATTCTAACAGATAACATCCTGTATGTGAGTCAAATACAGAATCGTGAATCACTAAGTTGTAGCTTCACAATAAGGTCCACCAAACAGAATTTTGCATAAGGCACCTGCACAGCTATTAACATCCCTGGCCGTATGATATCTTTAACATGCAATGGATGCAAACATGAAGTGTAACAGGGTGAGGAGCAGATGGTGGAGAAGTGGAGAAAAAAGAAAAAAACTCCTTGCACACTCACAGCTGAGTCCCACAAACCTGCAGCCATTATCTGCCATCAGCTGATTTCAGCACCACGGACAGCACACTAAAAACAGCACTCTGATCTGTAAGGATTTCCCTGAATTACATAACCTAATGGGCAAACAGGCAAATCTGTATGAACACTTTATTGGACTCTGCAGAAACCATTTCAAGAGCCTATACCTGATTTTTTCCCCACATATTTCACAGGTGCCCCATCACAGCTCTATTGTAGAAGCAGCTCTTGAGGTCAAAGTACGATTCTGTCTGGAAATAATCATATAACTAATCAAGTGTTTTATTATCTAATAATGAGTGCAATGCAAGCATGCTAATGGTTGCAAACTTTTCTGTAACAGTAAACTCTGCTCTCATCTCTGAAAGTTATGAATATGCTTCTAAGCTCATCATGGGGAATAATTACGATGATCAGAATGCATAATGTATGTGAGAAATAACTGGACCATTGGAAACGATTCAAAATTTACTAGTTGTGTTTTCCATGTTTATAAAACTGTCAAAATCTGGTACAGCACCTCTAAGAGTAGTGTTACAAATAAATTTATAAACTCCTTCCTATAAATTAACAGGATCACAGTGAATATAGGATGCTTTGAAAGCATAAGGCAAGTAAAGAATAACTTTGGACCACTATAAATTTTCTAAACAAACAAGTTAAGTTTTCCATTTTTTAAGACCATAAAAATCAGGAGCAGTACCTTTAAGGGTCCTATATAATAGAAAATTGACTGTTGTGTGTGTCATGTTAGAATGTTCATCAAAAATAGAAATAAGAGCCCTTGCATTGCCCAATTCAAGCACACATTTCCTGTTTGTTCAGCAGTTCTCAAAGGTAACCTTCAAACAATAGATTCCTCAGCTACAAAAAGACATGTGGCTGGTTTATCTATTCTGTACTCTCCAATGGGGGTCTCCTGCGAGTTATGGGAGGATTTGCATTTGTGGGGCATAATTTGCATGTTGTTGGCCTGCACGGGGGGATAGAGAAATAAAAACATGAGAAAAAAGAAAGGAGGAGAGGAGGTGGAGAAAGAAGAGGAGGAAGAGGTTTGGGAGAGGAGATCAAATTGGTGTGACATTGAAATCAAAACAGGGAGATGGTTGCCGTGGGAGCCTTCGGGGTGCTGCTAAGTGAAAAGGCGTACAGTAGAGCACGGCGGAGAGGGGGATGACATCTGCGTGGAAGAAGAACGAGTGTTTGTTTACATGTACGTCGCACTACGAGACACATGGGGCCGGTGGCAATTAGATCGGAGAGAGGCGGGCGGGAGATGGGGAGAGGGAAGTGTATTTTTCATAGGTTAGCGTTAGCATATGCGAGTCGGTTGCCATGTTGGGAGCATGCATTGAGGCGTGAGCGCTGCTGTCAGGTGGCCCGCTCGTCTCACTGCGGTGGCTGTGTGTGTTGTGGAATGAGTGACAGGACCAAAGTGTTCTTTATGAAGCAGTTTATTAAAGGGAGATGCTGCAGGAAAAGCATTTTTTATTTTATTTTTTATAAAGGGGGCAGATCCTGTAAAAAGGACTTTTATGAGGGTTTAATGTGTTACGGTGTTCCCTCATCATTAACATACTCAAAGATGGATTCTGATTGATTCATGCATATTTGAGTAATCCTGTATTGTCTTGTGCTCAAATGTCTGTTTTCAACCTCCATCTTCCCTATTGCTCTGTACTTCCTTAAGATTATTTTAAAAAGATAATTAAAAAATGTTACAAAGGCTTTTTTCCAATAATAAAAACACATGAAAATGTGGCTTACTATGCCCTACAATCTGATTATTGGTTTACCAACACAGTGGATGCACATGCAACCTCTTAAATGCAGGTGGGTAAATGACAAGAACTGGCCCAAAATGACCGGACATCCACTCATACCTGATGGACACAGCTAACCCCACCCCGCGGGAGAGCCTGAAATCCTACAAGACACTGACATGATACCAGACAAGACAGCGGCTCTGATAATCATTTTGCAGTATTTACACAGTTACATTTTGTAAGTTTAAACTTTTACTTCGTGGTTAACATCATGAAATCAAACTAGGGCCTACCATAACTGTTACCTTTATTATCTGATAAATACAAATGTAAGAAAACATCTTTATTTTGAAAAAATGAGTTTCAAAAATTTGCTGAACTTTTGGATAAAATTCTCCCTAGTGTGATATCAGCAATATGTTTGAACTTTCTACTTCCTTTAATATTCAACATATTTTTCAACTTTTCACAAATTGTTTCTTGATTGGTGTAAAACTATAATTTATATTTACAGTAGTTGTAATTCCACCAAATGAAGTCAAAATGAGTGGATAATAAAAATCTGTCATGCGTACTCTAAGATTTTGGGTCTCTTCATTACACACAAAGTATCGCCTAGGTGATACTTGACAAGTGCTTTAGGTGACGCTCTACAGCTTAAAACACACGCAACTGACTCTGGCTCTTACTCTAAGCATGTTTAACTAAAGATGGCAGTGGCAATACATCAGCCCAGATGCCAGAACGTTGTATGCCTTAATGTGCATGAAAACAAGGAGAAAATGTGGTCCTGTGCCAGAGGTAAAGCAAATGAGCTCTACTGCTGCTGCTTGTGTAGAAGACCATGTTCTGCTCATTTGCAACTGTGGGCAATTAAACTAAGTCATTTGATTCATTGCGTTTTTCATAATCAGCGATGTGAAAAAAATGCAAAATTGTGAAATCAAGGTTTATTATGAAACAAGTTACTCCTGACTTTCTTATTAGCAGAGTGGGGTTATTATGCAGAGTGCAGAGGGGTGATTTCACTGTAGCACTTCAGAATGGATTGAGATTAAAAACCGCTATGCCTAAAGAGAGAGGCTATAAAACTGAGATGAATTGGAGAAGATCACACTTACCGTTTACTTCGGTAATGCTCTAGTCAAACAACAAAATGTCTTGTTCCCATGGGGTCTAATTGTGAATAACTAAAAATACTACTATTAAAGCCTTAATTAGAAAATCCAAAATGATGTCCCTCTGTATTTTTTAAATGCAGTGTAACAGAAAACACACACCAAAGTTTTTGTAGAGGTGCAAGTGCAAGGTCATACATAATACGTTATGTAATATCCGGCCCCTGAACAATGCTGATTTTGTAACTTAAAACCCTGCTCCAATTGAGTTTTAGACCCCTGGACTAGAGGGTAACTTTCTCCTTAAATTCTAAATATTCTTGCATGCATGGGGCTATATGGTAATAATAAACACACACAAACTTTTAGCATTCATCACTAATGACGACAAAATGAAGTAGCCACAAAAATGTACTTATTTTAAAACCAATGACAGGATCAACTGACAAATCACTAATAGAATAAAAAAGTATGCTTAGTAGCTTAGTAATATGTACACTGTACACATATGCAACACACATATTTTCAACACACATGAATGTAGATGATCAGAAATGCAGACCTAACCCTAACAGATGGACACTGATACATTTTTTTGTTAAATCAATATTATAATCGTATTGTTTTATTAATAGTTAGTTAAATAGTTCATTTCTAACAGTGCAAATCACTTTACAAACCCACAAGTCAAAATCAAGATTCTTTGATCACCATGGAGACGATAGATTCCATGAATCTGCATATAGAATGTATCACTACGGAGACACTACTCCTCACTTCTGATTGGCTGCTGCGGCCTGTCATGTGACACGTCAGTAGTTCTCAAGACACACTTTTGGGTCATAACTTCTCAGGACACTGGTGAAGACGCACACGAAAATGGAGAGCTCGACGACTTTGTCCTCAAAGCCCTGGTACCTCTACACAGAGGAAGACGACGCTCATCTGTATGATGACGACTTCGACCTGGAGGCTCTACTCTGCCCCACACCAAAAGGGGGCGTTGAGAAGCCAGCGGAGACCCAACTGGTATCTCCCAACATCCAGGACTCCTCAAACACTGAGGAAAGAAGCCTAGTCCAGAAACTTCCACCCCTGGAGGACAGTGCCCTGGTCAGTGCACTGTATGAAGGGTTGGAGCGGACAAGGGCCGAGCTGGCAGATCAGGTCCAAAGAAATGTTGTTTTGGACGGCAGGCTTAAGGCTGAGGAGGCTACACTTCAGCAGAAGGACAAGGAAATCCAAGACCTTGTTACTGGTCATAAGGAGCTCCGGTGCCAGTACAATTCTAAAGTACTGGAAAATGTGCAGCTCAAACAACAGGCTGTCATCTCAAAACAACTAATGAAAGAGATACAGGAAAAAGACCTGCAGTTACAAAACCTGACTGCTGCTCTTCAGAATAAGGATAAACAACTAAAAGACCTAGAGAACGTACATAAGGAGATCCGGTACTTGTATAACTCTAAAATACAGGAACATGTCCAATTAAAACAAGAGCTCTCAAACTCCAAAAGAGCCACAGAAAAGAACGTAAAAGACTTGGGGCTGCAAAACCTTGTTGACACTCTTCAGGAGAAGAACAAGCAGCTGCAAGAAGAAGTTAACGCACATCAGAGGTTCCGGTGCCAATATAATTCTAAAGTGCTGGAAAATGTGCAACTCAAGCAAGACCTTGTCACCTCTAAAAAAGTCATACAAAAGATGCACAAAAAACACCTGGAGTTACAAAATCTCACAGCGACTCTTCAGCAGAAGGAAACAGAACTAAAAGACAAAGAGAGCGCAAATAAGGCGCTCCGGCACCTGTATAATTGTAAACTACAGGAACAGGTGCAACTAAAGCGAGAGCTGGCCTACACCAGGAAAGCCTATGTGAAGTTGACAGAAGAACTGAAAAAACCTACAATGGCGACTCCAACCAACTGGAATGATGTTGAGAAACTGCCCACGAAGGTGCAGGAGCTGTCGTCTGAACTCTCCTCAGTACGAGAGGAGCTGAGTTTCCTGAAGTCTCCTTATGAAGGTCAAAGGTCACAGCGATCCAGCCGCCCATCAGGAGCGGCGGTAGAGGTGGAGCAGAGGTGGAGGCCCAGGCGTCAACGGCGCTAAAGCACCTCCAACATTACCTTTACACGCATTATTCAATAAAATGACTAAAAAATATTTGAAATGTGTGCTTTGGTCTTTATTTAGTACTTCTTCATGTTCAGTCACATAACATACTGCAGTGGCCTGTTATTTATGCAGAAACGTGTAAAGTGAATGTATAGAAAATACGGCCCTTAAATGTATCAGACTACACAGTGCATTCAAGTTTATTCTATGTAAGGCTGCATGAGAGCTCGGTGGCCATACAGGGCTCTACGCTAACTTTTTTTTCAGGAGCCCCTAAGTTAAAATTTTTAGGAGCACAGAAAAAAAATGGGGGCACAAATAGGTTTTTGTTTTTAACGTTTATTACAGTGCAGAACTTGCGCACATCAACTTATTTGAATGAATTTTATACAAAAAAACAAAAAAATTATGACTGTACTTTTCCAGCATGATCACAATGTTTTTTGTTTTTTTTTTTATCTCCATTTTATCTGATTAATATTCATTTAGACTTAAAATAAGACAAGCCAACTGTACTGCACTGAAACACTCTGCACCTCTTTTTGGACCCTCATCTACAGAGAACCTCCACTGGCACTTTACAGAAAACTGATACAAAGTGAAAAAAGTGTGTAGAATTTTTAAACCTGTATTTTCAAATTCCTGGAGTTACATTCTCTTGTTTTAAAGTTGTATTTAGTCTCTGCACATTTACCAAACCAAACGCACATTGTGACAAACAGATTAATTTGGCATTTTCTTAAGCAAACTTCAGCCCACATGTCGCCTGCTCTGTGCCGTAGCTCTGCTCTGTGCGGACACTGACAGAAAATTTGTTTTTGCTTCGCGTTTCGTCCTGCTCTTCTAATCAGCGCATTGAGGAGTGAGCCTTTGTGCTCTACGTGGGGAGGAGAGAGCGTGAAAAGGCGAGGAGCAGCGCACTGACGTATAGACAGGGAGGATGTTTAACCTGCTCTGTGATGCCCGCTGGTACACAAGGGTGGCGCTGTGGCGGACAAGCCGCGCGCTGGTGGTGCATGTGGTAACGTGCCATGCAGTGTCCACGGGCTCCAGCGCACAGGCCGCAGAGAGACGTCCCACGCGGTCCCGCACACTGGTATGAGTTTATTGGCGATAGCAGCGGCCGTAATGAAATATGATCACACTCAGTATTCAGACCTTGAGTCCGTGACAAGACCGAGTGCAAATGCGCTCGAGTCCGAGACAAGATCGCTTTAGCGGAGTAGGAAGTCCAGCGGCACGGGGGTGTCTAATGAGTGGTGGGACAGGGGTGGGTCCTGCTGCGGTGTGCGCTCCTCGGTTAAAGTGGGCGTGGACGTGTTTTGAAGCGGAGTTTGTTCGTATGAGTGATATCGGCCACACACGGAGCTCGTATGCTGGAGTCGTGCGCGGTCGGAGATGTTAGGCCTGGGCACGGTTCAGATCGGTTACGCTCGCGCTGGGCATGTGTGCTGCGCTTTAGGGGCGATCCAGGCTTGGGCACGATTCTGAAGTCCTAGTGTGAGTGCACCCCTAATGTTTGACACATTTAGAACGTTTAACTCACATTACGTCTATGCTTAGCTCTCCTTAATTGTGGCTGCAGAAGCACTCGCACTGGTGCGACTGTTTTATTTTCCTCGTTCGCATGCCGAAATATTTGCTCGCAAATGCGAGTGAAATGGGCGGACTGTAGAGCCCTGCAAGGAACAGCAACGTAAAAATGAAAAAATGCATAGCACACTCAGATGGCCGATGTCCAAAAGCTTTTGTTTATATCTGAGGAAGGAATTTAAAATAAAAAATGCTTTTGGACATCGGCCATCTGAGTGTGCTATGCATTTTTTCATTTTTATGCCTCTGTATTTTGTAAACAGAGATATCAGTCTGGTTCCCACACCAATCACCGCTTCTCAAGACCAATCAAAGTAGATTTTTTCAGTGACAATGACAGTGAAATGAAGGAGCTCATTGGCCACCTATCATTTACAAATAAAATCACATTCATCTCTCCTCTGATTAACAGTTTAGTGCTTCGCTCATTAATTCTGCAGAAATCCGCCATATTTTTCATCCCAATGTAATATATTGTTTGTTTTTTGAGATACGGACAGACCATGCGTGTCCCTGATTCGCTAACCCACCTGTCAATCAAGTCCATTTGAATATGGGAAGATTAATTAGTGACCAGACGCACATCTTCGTAAAGTATTGAAGTAGTATGTATTCTGGATCTCAGGCAAACTAAAACCTGCTAATCCTATAGTTTCTATCTCTACAATCATGTCCTGAAATGTATATGATTTTTTTTTTTTTATTAATTATTTAAAATTTTGGATTTTGGTTTGAAAATCAGGTAATGCAGCCTTAATGTTCAAGGTTTTGTTTAAAAGGTGCACTTTCAACTGAGTCTTGATTTTCAAAGATTATGTGCCAATATTTGAAAAATTGCAATGTTTTT
The DNA here is from genome assembly GCA_034769755.1 of Odontamblyopus lacepedii. Lineage (NCBI taxonomy): Eukaryota > Metazoa > Chordata > Actinopteri > Gobiiformes > Gobiidae > Odontamblyopus > Odontamblyopus lacepedii. The sequence goes on along the minus strand of CM068351.1, from coordinate 26,555,789 downwards.
TTTTTTGTTTTTTTTTTGGAAATACTTTTAAATACGTGTAATTTACTGTGATTTTGACTTCCGCTTTAAATGTCCTACTTTCTAATCATTACGCATTCTTCCCTTGTTCCTTTGCATACATTCCAGCTTTTACTTGAGGAAAAAAAATGAATGCGTGGAAATCCTTTTTGGATCCATTACATGCATATTCTGCTCATTCACGGCATGACAAACTGCAGAACAGAGAGAGAAAGAGAGAGAGTTTTCAAAATGGAGGATTCAGGTGAAATTCACAGCGTTAATCCTGAGGCACTTCACTGTGTAGCCCCTCTCATTAGCCGCTATATCTCCTCTCACGCTCTGGCCTCTTTCTGTCTCCCTGCCCACTTTCCTTTGAGGTCTCTCTCCCTTTCTCTCTCTCCTTCTTTCTCTCCCACTCTCTCTCTCTTTTTCTGTCATCTCAGTGCCCCCCCCCCTCTCGCTTCCCCTGTTTTCTTCCCCTCCGAATCTTGCCGTCTGCAGTTTGTGATGTCGGAATTTCGCATATGCTTAAAACGATCACAACGCAGCAACAATTGAAGGTGATATGTTGAAAAGCTGCACTCATAATTCAAAAAAAGTACAATATTTTCACAGTACTGCCCACATTTTTGTATTTTTTCCCAATTGAAGACAGTCCAGAATGCAAGCCAATTGGTAAGAAGACCAGGCTTAAAGCGTTAGTTAGCCACAAAATAATGAGTGAAAACCAAGCAGGGGGTCGAGGCCATGATTGGAATTATTGGGTAATTACTAGTGTTTTGCAGAGCTCTGGGTCAGCAGCCAGGGTTAACGAATCACATATCGATCAAAGGATGGAGAAGTGTGCACGCCAAGGACAAGGTCAGAGCTGCTTTTGAATACAACAACAGATTCAGCTACAGGAAATACTGAAGCGTTAACAAATGTTTAAGCACGATGTATCGCTACTGAGAAATATTTCAATAAACGATAATACTGAAAATACTTTCTGAAACTCGCACAAAGCAGGATAATCTCATCACTAAAGGTCTTATATTACACAAAATTGACTCTTGTGAGTTTTAAGTCATGTTAGAATGTTGTTACCTCATCAAAAACATACCTAGAGTTTTGTTTTGCTTCATTCACACATGTTCGATAACCCTTTATTATTAATCTATCTACATCCCCAAAGCTCAAAATGCTCTGTTCCACCTTGTGATGTCGTTTAGTGGCGGTTTTCAAGATAGCAGCTACCTTTTACCTTTAGCTCAGTAGAGATTGGCAGTTCCAGGGCTGAAATTATTGAAATTATCCTAGTGAAGGTGTATGGAGTTTAAAGCATGAGCAAAGAGTACTTCCTGTATTACTAGATGACATCACAAAGTGGAACAGCGTGTTTTCTGTTTGAGAGAAGAACTCGGCCTAAATATGCAGTATTTGTGCGTTAAACATGTGTGAATGAAACTAAACAAAACTCCAGGTATGTTTGTGGCGAGGAAACAACATTATAACATAGATCAGAAAACAGAAATATGGGCCTTCTAAAACAGCATTAGCTGCAATGAATAAATGGCAGAATGAACAGATAATTAACCATAGAAGTTATTTATTCTACTCTTTACAGCTTCAATCTTACATTATTACATAAAAATGACTCAAATCCCCCAAAAACTGTTCTAAATGTACAATATTGTTAAAAAACACTGAACTGCAATAAATGAGAAACAGGATGAAACATTTAAAGGTGCAATATGTAACATGTTGGTCAACCAAAAAGGTCAAAGAATAAACACCCAGGAAAAATATTGACCCTCAAAATATATAGTTCCAGCTTTCATGTACTAAGTTGATATAGTAATTATGGTGACAGGCCTAGTATGTGCATATTTGTTTTGGCAGTGTATTGAAGGACATAGCCCCGCGCTGGAGCTCTCATCATGGATAACCGTGAAAAGTTCAACCATCGGCGAAAGTGCGGAACGGGCGATTCCCGGTACAGGCGTCGATGGAGACAAATGACGCGGTGCACTGGCTGTGACAGTGAATGCGTCTTGGAGTGTACGAGGGGGTGGGGTGGTGAGGGGGTACATGCGTTTTTACATGCGTGTGCTGTGAGAAGAGGAGGAGGAAAAAGAAGAGGAGAAAGAGAAAGAGCTGAAACAGTGGGTGGTTGTGTTGTGGCTGCAGCATCTTTGCCTGCAGTGATCCGGCCGTTATGGATCGACATGTTTCATTAACTTGATCTCAGAAAATGGCTGTGCTATTTAGAAAGTTCTCAGAGATGTATTCTTGTGGGGTAATGCCTTATTCGGGCGTTATAACTATTTTTGGATACGCTGGCCTTGGTAGTTCATGTTGCATGAGTGAAGAAGTTTAAATGAGGATAAAAAAATACCAAAGAGCATGGATAAAACAAAAAAGCAAAAGGGCTTTAAATTTGCATAATCTAAACAAACATTTTTTTATCGGTTGTAAAACTTTGGCCAGTAGTGGTCTCAATGTACATAAAATAGTTGAGTATTATGCTTAGTTTTTTTTCTCTATTTTTTTAAATTCAGGTACAAATCTTAAATCAAGATCGACCAATATGTTTGTTTTTTGTTTTTTCATGTCCAATGCCAATACTGATTATTTAGAATCCAGAGCAGCTGATTACCAATAAGAATCTATCAGTATTGTTGGGTCAATACGTAGGCCTGATTATCTATTTGCACTTAAATGTTCAAATAAAGCTCTGTATACTCTTTAGGCAGCAGGTTGGTCAAACCAAAATATCTGCTTGTGCTGGAGATTTAAGGTCGATATCCAATTCCCTAAAAACTTCAAATATTAGCCAGATTTATCAACCAACCGATATTGGTCAATGTCTACTTTAACATGTACCTTTTAGCATACATTATAATGATGCACCTTTTAATCTAAATTATAACAACATTGTCTCACTCACATGGTAAACTAGGCCACGATCACAGATTTCGAAGCCCGATATATCGCTACAGAGAAATTAGATAAACGATAATATTGAAGCTATACCAGTTTGTCAAAGTCTGATCTCATAGGATCTCAGAAGCAAAGCAGCCCGGGCCTGAGTAGTTCTTGGATGGGAATTCCAGGTGCCACAGTGGGGCGCCAATGACACAAACTGTCCTTAGGCAAGACACTTCACCTACATTGCCTAGTAAGAAAGTGGAGTGTGTGTGAATGTTGGTGATGGTCGGAGGGGCCAATGGCGCAGAATGGCAGCCTCGAAGCCTCGCAGCCTTGTTTCTGTGAGTCTGTCCCAGGCAGCTGTGGCTACAGTAGAAGTTTACCACCACTGAGTGTGGAGTGAATGAACAATGAACTAACTGTAAAGCACTTTGGATATCTTGAAAGGCGCTACATAACTGCAATGACTAATTAATTAATATTGGAACTACTTTACTATATGTCACTTATGTAAAAGCACGATACTCCCAGTTAACCTTTTTGAAATAGTCTGTATCATTAAAAAGCCTTTGCTGCTACAAATAATAACAGAATGAACATTTAATTAGTTGTAGAAGTTATTTATTCAACCCTCTACAGCTCAAACTTTCCTTATTACAACAGAAAAATCTCACCACTTTTGCAAAGAAATTGCACACATGATAAACATCGCGCCCCAAAATACATTGTTCCATCTTACATATATTGAACAATAAGTTGATATAGTAATTATCGTGACAGGCCTATGCTAAACCCTTAATAATAAACCAAAGCAACCTTCCAAGTCTTTCTATTATTATCAGACTGGACAATGTTAAACGCCCATATGTACAAATAAAGTAACTGCATCGATTCGACTTTAAGGTCTTTTTCCAGCCGTGTGATCAGAAAAAGTGTGTCATTATAGCACTGAGGCACTGGAGAAGAGGGAAGGGGATTTCATGGAAGGAGGCCAGCGTGACAAAGTGAACAGAAGTGTGCTCTCTGGAGTGAGGTGCAGTACGTGGCTATACATTAAATAGCATGGCTAATCCCCAGCGGCTGCAGGCTAACTGATAGTATTGGCTATGGTGCAACTGGGAAGGACCAAGTGCAATTTCTGCCTATCCTCTACTCCCATAATGAGGAATACCCTGTGCTACAGAAGTTTACCGCTTAAACTTAATATTACACTTTTTTCTGATCTGTTATAATGTTGTTTCCTCATCACAAATAGACCTGGAGTTGTGTTTTCCTTCATTCACACATGTTTAACACACAAACCCTGCAATATTTAGGCAGATTTCTTCCCTCAAACAAAAAACACTTGTTCCACCTTGTGATGTCATGTGTCAATACAGGAAGTACTCCACTGTGTTTTTAAACTCCACCTGCATTAGAAGCTTTTGGATCATTTCAGCCCTGGAATTGCCACTCTCTACAGAACTAAAGGTGAAAGATGAAAGGTAGCTGTTAACTTGAAAACTACCGCTTCATGACATCACAAAGTGGAACAGAGCATTTTGAGATTTGGAGATACATGTGTGAATGAAATGAAACCCAAAACCGGGTATGTTTTTGAGGCGGTAACAACATTATAACACGGCTTGAAGCTCACAAGAGTCGATTTTGTGTAATGTAGGACCTTTAAAGCCAAGGGTGTGTGTGTGTGTGTGTGTGTGTGTGTGTGTGTGTGTGTGTGTGTGTGTGTGTGTGTGTGTGTGTGTGTGTGTGTATGTATGCAGACTAGTGAGAAGCGAGATGAGACAGAATTGAAGGGGCGGTTTGAGAAAGAAAAAAAGAAAAGAAAAAGCAAAAGTAGGACAGAAACGTGCCAGAAGAGTGAACAGCGCAACACATTTGATTATGAATAGAATAAGGTTTCCTACAATCACAACAGAATGCTACCTGGGAATTTCTAAACTTTTTCCTCATGTTCACAGATTATTTTTATAGTCCAAACACACACAACAATGCTGATAGACAAGTCTGGAACAACAACAGTTTTGTTATTAGGTTGTCTCGGTACAAAACAAATCATCCACTTTTTAGTAAGAATAAAAATGAGAAGTTACACGTAGCATTGTGAATGTGAAAGCTTGTAGGGTGAATATACTGATACCTGTATTACATTATTTTCTGATCTATGTTATAATGTTGTTTCCTGGAGTTGTGTTTTGTTTCGTTCACATGTTTAACACACAAACCCTGCATATTTACGCTAAGCTCTTCTCTCTCTCAAAAAAAAAAAAAAACCCAACAAATAAATAAATAAATACGGTTATATCTTGTGATGTCAGGTGGTAATACAGGAAGTGCTCCACTGTGTTTTTAAACTCCACACACCTTCACTAGAATCATTGCCAATCTCTACAGACCTAAAAGTAAAAGCTGTTAACTGTTAACTTGAAAACTATCGCTTCATGACGTCACAAAGTGGAACAGAGCATTGTGAGCTTTGGAAATGTAGAGAGTAGTAATAATAAAGAATTACATAAACATGTGTGAATGAAACAAAACACAACTCCAGGTATGTTTTTGATGAGGTAAAAACATTCTAACATGTCTTAAAATGTATGAGTAAATAGAAAGTAAAATAGAAATTAAATTTAATAGAATTTAGAAAGTCTAGTCCGTATTTCAGCATTTGAACAACAGATTGCAGTAAATCTGTAAGAAATCCCTGATAATCTCACTCAAGAAGACATTAGAAAGTATGCCATATTCAATAACAATGTTGAAATGAAAATAAGTTTTCACTTTTATTCTGTCATTTTGACAAAGTGCAATATGTTGAGTTAAACTACATAGAAATATAGGTAGAAGCGAAGATGAATCAAGAATGAATCATATCAGTTGTGGTTTTGGAAATCTACATAATTAGAATATCAAGTATACAGCCTAAACCTGGTCAAATCTGATTCAAAATAATAACATAAAAAACTAAATGCCATTGTTTGGTTGTTCCATTTCCTTTTTGTGTGATACAACCATAACACTGACACGGCCATGTTTTGGCACATTTCTGATGGATGGCCACAATATCGTCTGAAAATTGTCATCGGGATAATCCAGTTTTTGCCAATATCACCCACATGTATGAGTGTTGGCGGTCAAACCCTGCTTCAATTCGCATGGAGTTTGCAAAAGTTGTTCTAAAACTCTGTGCAAAAAAATCATACATGTGAATTGGGGCTGTAGTCGACTGAAGAAAATCTTGGTTGACTAAAGACATGTCCTGCTGATCGATTGGTTGATTAAAAATGGGGCGTATGTCTCACAAAACTACACACAGCATCCATTTCATTTTCACCAACTTTGCTAATGGTAACGGCAAGGCTAGCTGACCAATCATGTTTTGAACAGCATGGGGATTGTCTAACAATAGTTGATGTAGATATATAGACAAGTATATAGGCTACTACTTTTCAAACATTTACTTTACAGGTGCATGCATGCACACACGCGGGAGGGATTCAGGACGCTATGAAATCAGGTAGCCTAGTTTCTGTACTATAGACACGTGTGACAGACATGAAGTCATTTCAGACAATACAGAAGAAATTGCGTCCTGTTTCCCGTACTGGATGCATCATTTAACTGCCAAAATACTGGACGATTCCGTGCTTTAACGGAACCTCACTCACCGGATTGTCTGCTTCCATCCTGATTTCAATGTGAATAGGCTACGTTCTCAACACCTCTCCCACGATCTCTGCTGCGCACCAAACAGGAACATAACTTTACCAAGGCCGCGTTAAAGGATGTGGGTGTGTTCCTCGGGAAGCACTGATTGGTTTGCAGTAAGCAATGTTTTGATTGGCTCTCCCAAGGTGGCAGTAAAATTTGGGTCAAAAATCCGTACATCTGTAGATCAGTTTCGCAAGCGTGAACTTTTGAGTCACGAGCAGGGACATGTGTACAAAATATTTGTACACATACGCTTTTGTTTTTCTCACACGCACCAAATATTTCTACGGTTACAAAATTCCCTCCACACGTACAAAATGTTTCTACAGGTACAAAATTTATTTGCACATACTCGCAATATTTCTACGGGTACACATTTTTCACCCACACATGTACAAAATATTTCTACAGGTACAAAATGTAATTGCACATACACAATTTCTCTTACACAGATGCAAAACTTTATTACAACTTTTACAAACTTTTATGACCCTGTATTGATCCCATACAGAAATACCTAAAAAACAGGCATTCTGACTGTGAGCGGAGTTGCCATTCCACAGACCTGACCTGTAACTTGGTCTGGTTTGTTCTCCATGACGATCGAAAGGTTAAAGACCATACTGTGAAACTTTGACGGACCCTCCACCAGAAAAGTTACACAATGTACTTTTAAGAATTATTGCGTTCTATAATATAATTTTGTTGGCCAGTAATGTAGGGCTGGGGCTGGGCAATTAAAGGATTAAGAGGTCATGTCTAATTGTCAAAGATATGATTTATTTTTTTCAATCAGCAGGTCCACAGCTAAGGTTTAGTGGTCAGACTTAAGAGGGGGAAAAATGGTTTAAATGACTTAAATTAAACCCATAAAAAAGTGATTCATTTCTTTCCAGACACCACACCTAGGTTCACACTGGGATCAACAGAGCTAGAAAGACTGCAAATCTCCCAGTCCACAAAGTCCACCAAATGAGACGTGTGTGTGTGTGTGCGTGTGCGTGTGTCTCTATGTGTGTGCATCCCAGTGCCACCTCACATCACATCACTCCCTGAGCATGTTTAACCTAATCACACTCAGTCATGCATGATCCTCCCAGGAGTGTGCTATGACAGCCCATGTGCTGTGGGGCCACTGCAGGCCACTGTACACACCAACGACCATCTCTCCTCCAAGTACGCACGAGACAACAGGAGGGACAGAGGGGGGACCAGGCCTGGGGACGTCTACTGTACAGGTACAGATTATTGATAAGGAAGGCATAATGTTTTGTTATTAAAGGTGAATTGTGCAACATTTCTGGTGGAGGGTCCGTCAAATGTTTTTTTTCTCCGTGGATGTTATTACTTTACCTGGAATGTTTCACAGTGCAGTATTAAACCTTTCTATCTTCATGGAGACCAAACCAGCCCAATTTACAGGTCCGATCTCTGGAGAGGTGACCCCGCTCACAGTCAGAATACCTGTTTTTCTATATATTTTAGCAGTAAAACCACCTGTAATTGAATAAATGTAAGGTAGAGTTGTTTAATATCATACTGTGGAACATTCCAGACAGAACAATGACATATCCATAGAAACAAGCAGGTGATGAACCTTCACCGTTTAAGGTGCAATGTGTAATGTGAAGAGAAACTATTATAGGTTTGATAAACTGCAGTTCATTTGTCCATTAGAGCTGAACAATTGTGGAAAAATATCTGAGATCGAGATTGTAATTGGATTTGGCGTTTTTAATAAAATAATTCAATGCAAATTTGACATTTTAAACGCATCCAGAAATCAAAACTAATAGAAGAATCACATTTCAGAACATGTACACATCTAGCAGTTTTTATGGAGAATAAGACGAGGTATTTTGTTTGTGAAGGAAATGATGGTACTTCACTGACCCTTCTGTTGACTTCCATTGTGACTGTCGAACCACAGAAAATCTTGCAGCTAAAATATTACATAAAGCAAAGGTTGATTTGTGTAAAATGTTCATTGTTCGTTTGCACTAATAAGTCAACACTTTACCCTTTCTCTGGGAGGCTTGAAAATTGATTTGTAGTTTGTATAAGAACTTTAATCTTTAACTTTAACCTCCAGAATGCGATCAACAGTGTCCAGAAGTAATCATACTTTCTGTAGTTGTTTTTGGAGATAACTTTTGGACCTTGCGTTTTTCTGAGGCCATGCTGATGTGCTGCAAAGTAAAAATAAGTAATTGCACAACTCCCAAATCCTCAAAGCCTCGTCTAATCTTCCATTAAAACTGTGTGAGGTTTGAGTTGCGGCACGGTGGCTGAGTGGCCCGGGCCTTTCTGTGTGGAGTTTGCATGTTCCTCCCCTCTGCATGGGTTTCCTCCGGGTACTCCGGTTTCCCCCATCAACCTAAAACATGCCCGCACCCCTATGAACTAACATCAAGGACCATAATGTCCACCCTCCTGTGGGCTCACCACCTGCAGAGGGGTTCATAGGGGGGGTCAGGTGCTATGAGTATTGGGCAGCAAGCTGCCCCCGCGACCCAGCTGGTTTAAGCGGGAGAAGATGAATGGATGGATGGAGGTTTGAATGAATGATGAAACATGAATCGAATGTCAGTCGCACACATTGCCCACACATTGTCCTCACACACACACACACACACACACACACCATATGCGCCAACATGCTGCGGTCCACTCTGCCAAATCCACCTCCACACAACAAGGACAGACCCGCCATCATGTTTTAGCGTAAGTACATCTGGAGGCTGTCTGAGCTGTCAGAAATGTAGCACAATATGACACAGGTTCCCATCTTTGCGTAGCTCACGAAACTACAGATAAAAAGAATCACTCTTACAGCTTTAACTACTAAAAAATGAGTAATGAGCAGTGATTCATAAACTGACATTTTTAACTAAATGACAACTATCATGTCAATCTTATACTCACAGACAAGAGACAACGGGCAGAGTACAGACAATATATGCCATTAGGTTAGATTATAGGTTAGATACTATTCAGATTTGGAGCTGCCTCTTTGTATGAATGAGGAATGTTATTTGGTACGTCCCCCGTCCCTGACCAGTACTTTTTCAGTACCTTTTCATGTATTGATTATTATCTAAAATGACAAAAAAAGAAGTACAGTATATTGTTTTCCCTAGGAGCACCATAACTTTTCTGACTTTATGTTGTTTTTAGAATAGTATTTGAACAATGTGACCTTAATATCTGTTTAATTTATTTGTGGTCAATGTATCTACTAGTATATAAGGAACTCACATTTTCGGTATTTTCACTCTGGATCACTGCAAAACCATTTAAAATGAAGTAGTTCTGTTTTTCACATTTTTAAGATGCCACTTACTTACTGGTAATTTTAACAGTATCCAATCCTACCAACAAGGAGAAATGAACCAAAAAGTCAAAATCTTCCTCGATCTGAAAAAAACTAAAACTAAAAAATAACAATAGACTATATAAGTGAGGAAGACATCCGATTTGAAATAATAGGCCACATTAAATAATATAGGTGAAATCTCCATATGACTTTTGAAGAGGAAGAACATGCCCAGAATATGAGATCAAGAGAGAGAGACAGAAAGACAGAAAGAGAGTGAGAGAGGGGAGTAGGCCACCAGAGAACACTACCATCATGACACTATGCTATTGATCTGCGAGTCTCTGAGATCAGCCCAGCGCTGACACAGCTATCACAATGCATTATGGGGGATCAAAGACAGGCCAAAGGGTTGGCCACCATGCAGGAACCAACAGCTACAGCAGAACGGGGAAGGGAGGAGAGGAATGGAAGAGAAGCACTGCTAAACACAATCTTACATCATGTCATTTGTGCTGGTATCTCAAATGGTTTATCAGGACAGGTCAGCAATGTAATTCGAGACCAAAAACTAAATCCTGTATTCGTATATATATATATAAAGGCTACATAACTTTTCTGAAGGCCTTGCTTTGAATGCACAGTATCAATACTGGGGGTGTGCTACATGTACCATGATGACACAATGCTCACACTAGCAAAACTGCCAAAAATGTTTTAATATAATCTGAAAACTCAAGAAAAAATACAAAATGGATTTAAACAACACATTTTCAGGAGCCTGTGATCAATGCTAGAGTTCATGGTCCTGTTAAGGTGAGTGACTAACTGAAAAACTGCGAGCTTGTGACAGTAATTTTACATGTGAGAGACTTGTTCAACCACACAAATCACCTCATCTGTTGCACTTCCATCTAGGTCAGCTCTGAGTGTGTTAAAATAAAACTCAGATTAAGCCTAACTTGAGTAATAGAGCTGCTAACAGAGCAGTGCTTTCAGTTAGAATCACATCCCAGGGAAAGTTGATGACATCAGCTGCATTGTACTCATTCCAAGGTATTTCTGAGCAATAACGACACCTGTAATTGAATAAATGAAAGATATATGTTCAATGCCATACCATACTGCGGAACATGTCAATGCAGCATAAATGTATGAATATTTATGCAAAAGAAATAGATAAAATGGAAAGACAAATCAAAGGTTTCAAGTAGTAAGACGAGCTGTGGAGAGTGCAGTGTCTTCTCCTCATTCTCTTTGACGGATCTAGTGTTTATTTAATCTATTGTCAGAGACTGTGTGAAATGTCACTGGACAGAATACATTTGCCATCTGCACAGTGCCAGAAATGTCAAGCAGAAGAGAATATGTCTTGTATGCGTCGATGCTAGCCAGGGCATAGCCAGCTGTTAAAAGTCCTATCCTAAGCTAAACTGACTCTTTATGCTATCGAAAACATGCATGAAGTTATGTTTTGTTTCGTTCACACATGTTGCAGTAATCATTTATTATAAGTCTGTCTCCAGCTCTAAAATGCTGTTTGACCTTGATGTCATTTAGTGATAGTTTTCAAGCTCCTTCTTATCTTTAGTTCAGTAGAGATCGACAATGGCAGGTCTGAATTCATCCAAATGATTCTAGAGGAGTTTAAAAACACAGGGAAGCGCTTCCTGTATTACCACATGACAAGTTTGTTTTCTGAACTCAGCCTAAATATGCAGGGTTTATGTGTTAAACATGTGTGAATGAAACAAAACAAAAACTCAGAGCATGTTTGTGGTGAGGAAACGACATTATACCATAGAAAATTGTATAATAGGGGCGTTTTAACTATATGCAAAACCAGTGAGTATGTTGTGTGACTGCTCATGCACGAGGCCTATCTGTGTATATAGAGCGCAGCATTGTGAGTGTGTGTGTGTGTTTTATAATGCGCCCCGAGGAGGTCCACTTCACCAGCCCGTCTCCGTCAATAACAAGCTGAATCACATGTTACAAATGTCAGCAGAGTGACCTTGGCATATGAAATCACATTGCTGCCTTCACAAAGCTCTGTGTGTGTGGCGGCTCGCTGGAGCTAAATTGACTTGAGTGTATTATTATCATAACAGGATGGAAGGTTCACAAGAGGAGGTTCATGCTGGAAAAATAGATGAATGAAATGAAGAGAAGTATTTGGCACATATAGAAATGGCACAAAGTGGCACAAAAACTAAAGGTGTACTGTGTAACTTTTCTATCTGCTTGTCTCCAGGGAGAATTGGAGATATATGCTTTGACAGGAATGTTGCATGGTACAACATTAAACTTGTCTATCTCCATGGGGACAGGCCAAGTGACAGGTCAGATTTATGGTGACGTGACCCTACTAAAGTAAGAATGAATGTTTTTAAAGGTATTTTTAGCAATAAAAAACTAAATATCATCTCCATGGTGCACTGTGTAGATGAGCAGAGTACACCCATCAGAAAAGTTACATAGTGCACCTCTAACAAAAAAAAGAAAATATTTTTTTTTAAAGTAAGTAAGGCCCCATTTTGTGAGGTTTAAACCATGTTATGTTATTATCTCCTCTAAAAAAAATTATGAAATTGTGTTTTGTTTCATTCATGTTACATTTCCAAAGCTCAAAATGCTCTGTTCCACCTTGTGATGTCATGAAGCGGTAATTTTCATTATAACAGCTACCTTTTACCTTTTGTTCAATAGAGATTAGCAATTCCAGATTTGAAATTATCAAAATGATTCTAGTGAAGGTGGAGTGTTTTCTGTTTGAGAGAAGAACAAATCTTAAACATCCAGGGTTTGTATGAATGAAAAATAACACAACTGTTCAGTTTTTGATAAGGAAACAACTTTATATCTCGGGCCTGACCGAAATGGATTTTGTTGCGGCTGATGTGATATCAATAAAATGGGACTTGGAGCTGCCGATAGCCGATATAATCAATGTTATATTTATGACGTAAAAAATCACTGTAAATCTTCAGTTGTTTATAAAACTCTTTACGTCATATTTAAAGACAGTAGGTCGGTCTAATGGCATTTTTGTATGATGTTCTTGCCAGTAAAGAAAGTGCTGTAAGTAAACTACCGCTATTAGCTTTTAGCAGTAAATGCGTGCACGCCGCAGTAATTAATGATATGCTAAATGCCGATAATTCACACTTCTATTCACAGCGCATTTACATATGCTGAGCTTTATAACAAGATAAAATATGTCCACTTGGACTATCGGCCCATATCGGCAAGATTCAGGCCGATAGCCAATAGGTTTCCAAGTGTTCATATCGGCCGATAATATCAGCCAACTGATATATCGGCCAGGCCCTAATTATATCATAGGGTAGAAAATAGTGTAATATGCACCCTTTAAACTGTCAATAAAGCAAAACAAAAACAAGTAAGTGGTATAATAAACTACATATAATTCTAAAATAGCTTTGAGCCTGAATTGAAATGACAGTACACTGAAAGATTCAACACCTGGCCGAGAATCCCACGCTCAGGAGGGACAGCCTGGTTCATGCCCTCAATCTGGTCTTTCTATTTGTCCAACCAAGTCCACACGCTCTACTCTATTTAAACCAACACGCCCATGTGGACGATCACACATGCACATTCAAAGTACCCATTCTCAGTTTGTTAAGAATCCCATCCAAATTCAGGGATCTGCTGGGTACACGATAGCGCTTCAAGAAAGAGTGTGAATCTGAGTGAATAAAAAAGACACACAAAGGTTAATTGCTTGGACAAAGAGCAAAAACGCGGCTCTCATTCGTCACTGTTCCTTTTGACAGTCGGTGGCTAAGGCGCTGTGTAATTAACTACTACACAATTAGCTCAAGTCAGGTGCACAAATGTCGTGGCCCTAAGATTAGCCAAACCTATGATGATAAATTGAATCTCCTGCATTGGTAATTGTGCACTGTAACGACTTAGACACAGATTTTGTTCAGCAGTAGTGTTGTCATGATGCTAAAACTTCAAACTCGATTTTTTGATTAGGTTTGAACAATCTGGGGAAAAATATCTACTGCGATTTTACCGACAAGCATTCCGATTAGATTTGCAATTTATGTTTTAGTAATAGGATTCTGTTCAAAGTTCACATTTTAAACACGTCCAGAAGAAATGACAAAAAGACTGAAATGTGAACTGATAAACTAATCCAAGAATCACATTTCAGAGCATGTTTGTGCAGATCTAACACAGGATATTTTGTTTTTTGTAGCGAAAAGAGTGGTAATTCAAAAATTGGAGCCTTTGTGATTTTTTTAATTGGGTCAAATTGCAATTTTGATTTGATTACGATGAACTGTGGAGCTTGGAAACAAAACACAACTCCAGGTATGTTTTTGAGGAGGGAACAACATTATAACATGGCTAAAAGCTCCATTTACAGTCAAGTTTACGTAATATAGAACCTTTCAGTTACCATATGCTGTTAATTCTCCAAAATTCAAGATTAAAACTGTTCCAAGAAAGGTCAAAGTTTGTTTTTCACAGGTTTTTTCAGTATCAATACTTAAATTTAGTATCTATTTTCAATACTGGTTTTAGTATCAATTAGCATCAGATTTTGTATATCTCTGGGAACCCTAGTAGCAAGTTGGCAGCTATAACAAGTTTCACCGACTGCTTTTAAGAATGGCCGTTCATTCATAAAAGTAAATCTAGGTCTTTGCTGTACATTTTTCAGCGCGGTGGCCTACATTCCAGAAACAAGGCGTCGAGGCGTGATTATTCAAAAGGTGTCTGGACCATTATGTACTTCCATTCTTTCTCGGTTTGTACCCCACTTCCTGTCTGCGTCTTTATTCCTCGGAGAAGGGCCCAGACAGAGGAGCCAGGTGCCACGATATGACAGAATCCACAAATCACATCCTAAAGGGAACGGAAAACGAAATAAAGACAAAACAGCGTTGGGCTAAGGTAGAGTAGGGAGGTAAAATATATAGAAAGATGTGAGGCACAGTGAGTAAAGTATTTTTTGAGCTATGTTACAATGTTGTTTACTTATCAGGAATGAGCCTGAAGTTGTGTTTTGTTTCATTCACCCATATTAAACACACAAACCCTGCATATATACTGTACACTGGGTTCTTCTTTCAAATAGAAAAGCTGGGGATGTCATGTAATTATACAGGAAGTGCTCCACTCTGTTTTTCTCCATACACCTTCACTAGAATCATCTGGATAATTTCAGCCATGGAATTGCCCATCTCTACTGATATAAGGTAAAAGGTAGTTGTTAACTTGAAAACTACCCCTATATGACATCACAAGGTGGAACAAGCATTATGTGCTTTGGATATGTAGACAGACTAATAATGCAAGGTTACTGAAGCATGTGTGAATGCAACAAAACACAACTCTAGGTGTGTTTTTGAAGAAGTAACATTTCAAACTAATTTTTGAATACCGTAAAATACCAAATAAGAGCCAGGTTCCAGTTAACGGCCAGGCCCCCTTTAAACACTGGGTGCAGATGTACATTTTGACAAATAACCGCCGGTTCCAAATAAATGCAGAGCCAAATGTTTTTAATTTTTAAAATTTGATTCTTAATTAAAATCTTCTGCACATAAAGAAACTCAACTTTACAACATATAAATCATAATCACTATAGAGCCACATCAGCCCATTTGATAATATACAGTCATTTATCTTTGCGCACATTTGTTTACATCTTACAGAAACAAAACTTCAAACCACACGGCTAATTTGCATTAACGAAGCGCTGAAAAAACAGCTCTTTGCTCCATGATGATACTGAGATACTCAAAAAACCCTATCATAACCGGGATACTGATGTGCTAGTACCGGTATACACACCCAAACACATTCAAACTGACACTTGGATTGACATTTTTTAGTGTATTATTACTATCTTACTATTACAGCTTAGAGGCAGCATACCTGTAGGTCATACTGGTTAAAAGAATTTGAGTAGCGTACCATATTTTCCCAGTTTTGCAGAGCAAGATTTTTGTTACTAATGAATTAATCGCTTGTCTCCAATTGCTGCCTGGTCTCAAATAAATACCTGGTCTGTTAAGTAACTGAAACAAATAAACACCCCAGCTATTATCAGGTATTTTACTGTATTATAAGACCCTTAAAATGGTTTCTTGTATGTTTGCCTGTTAGAAGATACACTTGATTGAAACTATGATTTATAACTAAAAAGTGCAAGGACTCAGAATGGCCAAATATGTCTTGCCCCAGTACATATATATTGTATGATCTCCTCTTGAGGTCAAAATAAGTCCACTGTGAACTGTTTGCATCCAATTTTAAACCATTTTACTGACCGATAATCAGGTACGTGTTAGCATGCTGGTTGTTAGTTTTGCAGTGAAGACAAAATTACGCTCTGGTCTCATTTTCTTAAGAGAACAAAAATCAGGTACAGCGCATTCAAGAGTGAAGCTGTTCAAATCAAGTTGGATAGCTGTAAAAAGCTGTAAAGTGAAGGATCTGAAGTGAAAAATTAGTTTGCTGAAAGTGCCTGGCCTTTAAGGAACATTTTAGGATTACCAACTGAAGATAGAGGGCTCTGGGGAGGAGATTACTTTGTAAATATTAATGAAGTATACAGAACACAACTAATGGTATGTTTTTGACAAGAGAACGACACTGTAGAACAATTAAAGTTTTGCATATTATAACATCTACAATAGAAAAGGGTTGAGCAATATGATGTTAAAAATTGAATAATGATCTTATCCCTGTGACGATCTGCGATTCTGGTGTATCAGCAAATTGAGATGAACCATTTCTGTATTTGCAGCTATAATTTTCCCACTCACTTCTCCTGTTGGCCAGAATCTGTAGAGCTTTGAGTGAGTGACAGTTGGATTCAACCAGTAACCAGTTTGAATGTTCAGAAGAAACAGATGACATTATTTACCTCAGAAGGACAGCTACATGAATCATCAAAATTAAGATACGGCTCTGAGAAATTTGCAAAATGTCTTTTTCCCATATTGCCCACATCTAGAAGTTGGACTATGTATGCTCTACAGTCAGGCAGTAACTAAGTTTAGGAACCTCAGGATTAATGGACTCTATTGTGCAGTATGGATTTTGTTGTTCAACTAACTCTGATAGAGGAGAGAAAAATACCTAGCTGGAGGTCTTTGGTCCTTTCTTGTAATTATGTTCTGTCACTTTCTGAATCTAAGTCTGTGATTATTCAAAAGTAGTTTACTGTAGGTTGATTTGTGACACGGGTTTCATTTCCATATTATATATATTCATATAACCCCATCGGTTTCATATTTCCTTTAGATGCTCTCCGTCCCATGATAAATCAGCTTTCTTCCTCTCTCTCTCCTGTCCGTCCCCCACTGCAGGATACAGTAGCCAATTAGCAGTCTGAACAGAACATGGACTCAAGACTCCACCACCCCCAACTCCCAGTGTCCCAGGTGGTCATAGCCCAAGTGAATGACCCCAGCACCACCATATTAATGAGGGGGAGTCACAAACACTACAGGCTGTTGTGGAGTTGGCGGGCAGAAAGGTTGACTTGAAGGTCAAACTGTGAACGGGCTCTGAACAACGGCTTTGTGTGTGAGCTCTTGTATGATGCAGCATCAATCAGCGTTAAGCAAGGTGGGTGGGTGTGCAGGCAAGAGACTCACGCTTTAGGAGCTGCGGAGAAGAGTTGGCTCCATGTCGTCAGGACAAAGGAGGCCGGGGTGCGCGGTGATGGGGGGAAAGAGCTCTGCAGTGCTCTTGGCGGCTCATATGTGCGTGTAATTGACGCATGTCCAGTAAACAGTGCCCTATGAGAGAAGGTAATGTTCAACGGCAGGACAATGCACAATCCAGAGGTGTGACTAGTAGTGATGCATCAAGTAGAAATATGCGGGATTGGATAATCGCTTCCAAATATCGGTTAAGACGATATCCTGGCTGACATTGACACATTTTTATATACCTTCAAGGTACGTAAAGCGCTTACATCAAGAAACCATTCATACACCAGTGTACACTGGGATGGGTTATGTGTCTTGCCTAAGGACACAACATCTGTGGGAGCTGGAACCGCACCGCCAACCTACTGGTTGTGATGAATGCTCAACCGATAAAGCAGAGAGTATGTGAACCGCCAACCTTTGGATCAGTGGACAAACTCTCTACCAACTGAGTTATTGTTGCCCAGAAATAACAGCTACATAACACACTTGGATCAGTTTTGCCTTATTTTATTTTTGTAAAAAGGAAACTACACTGGTATCGGTTGATATCAGGTGTCGGCATATGCTTAAAGCTGTAGTATCGAAATCCATTTTACTAATGGTGAGGTTTTTTTGTAGTTAGTCTTTTTTTTTTTTTTTTTTTCAATCCAAAAACTTATTATATAACTTATTTTATTAGCTTATGTAACTTCTTGGGCTTTTTAAAGACAATACAGTATGTGTCAACAAGATAAATACATCTCCTACTGTATTGTCTTAAAACTTTTTTTCAAAAGATGAATTAATGTGCATTCAAGACTGAATTACAAAAAAACATAATAATACTACAAACAAATAATGGCAAAAAATGCAACTGAAGTTTGGCATAATAAACAGCCTGGTTCCATAACCTTTGGAGCCTTTCTGTGAGTAGTTTGATTGTTCTCCCTGTGTCTGCATTGGTTTATTCCACATTTTTGGGCAGGCTCATTATACTTAGAAATTGACTGTATATACTGTGAAGCGATGCACTGTACTGAATCAATAGTAATTTCATAATCGCATCGTCCATTGGTGTTTCTGTAATTAAAACGACATCACACATCATCGCCTTCTATTTTACTCTATTTGTTATAACTTGTATTTGACAAAATACTGAAACGCCATAAGATACGATATAAACCAAACCCGTGTCTATTGTTTCTGTACGTGGAGCCCATTCTAAACTGTTTCTCCTCCGCTGTAGGCCCTCTATTAAAATTCCCAATGGCTCTCCCTGTTCCAGAAGCTGTAATGGGGCTGCTGAGTGAAGGACAGAGGGGCTGGCTCCAGGTTTTATAGTGCACTCACTTTGGGAATAGGAATGAGACTAGTCCTGTATGCATACCACTGTATACAAGTGTGTAAAATGATAGTTTAGTCCAGGTTTAATCTCGATTTAGATCTGGTTTAGACCTTGTTGAGTTTAGCCCTGATTTAAGTCCTGGTTTAATCCTATGTTTTATGATGCACTTTTTAGTCCTATCTTAGTCCTTAAATGCCATTTTCATATATGCCATTTTGTTTTGTTTCATTCACACATTTAACGTTCAAATCCTACATGTTAAGGCCAAGTTCTTCTCTCAAAAAGAAAACACCCTGTTCCACCTTATGATGTCATGTGGTAATACAGGAAGTGCTTCATTATGTTTTTAAACTTCATACACCTTCACTAGAATCATTTGGATGATTTCAGCCCTGTCAATCTCTGCTGAAAAAATTTAACTGGTAGCTTTTACCTTTAACTGCTGCATGACATCACAAGGTGGAACAGAGCATTTTGGTTAAGTCCATGGTAGTTCTGGTTAAGCCCTGATTTAGTCTTGGTTCAGGCCTGGTTTATTGCTGATTTGGTCCTGGTTAAGTCTTTGAGTAATCCTTGTTATATGCTGCCACTTTAGTCACTTTAGAATACACTAGTCCTGTATGTGCAAATTACTGCATACACGTGAAGAAAATGATTCAGAGATATCTATAATTATCGAGTTGCCTACAAAATGTGCTACATTTCCTCTCTCATCATCATTTTCTCACTAGCTAAAGCGCTTGTGTGTTTCTGCTGGTGTCCCCACCTCCCATATTTTCTGTGAGTGGAATCAGCTCTGCCTTCTTCTCACTTTCATCCTTTATTGCCTTTTTTCTGCACCATCAAAGGTCTCTTCAGTAATATTTCAGAAAGACGCAAATATGCACAACCCATGGCCACACCCCACATCTGCATGCATACATAAATAATTAACCCAGCACTGGAAGCATGCTCTTTTTCAAAAACTGAGCATGATTAGAAGTGGTCCTCCCCACTGACCAGTGTTTTAAAGTTTAAGATGGTAGAAAATTGAATGGTGGCAGATAGGCAGCAAGGAATGGTTCAATATGGGTTTTTTTTTTAGATGACAAAACCAAGACATTTTAAAAGGCATTTAGCTTCTACAAAATTTTAAAATAAATACCTCAGGTGCACAGAGGACTGGGCGGCGAACAGCTTCCCCCACGACCCAGCTGGACGAAGCGGAAGAAGACGGACGAAATATCATACCATGAGAGGCATATCGTGGACATATACTTAGAGATTTTAATATTGTTACATCCCTAATAACTGAAATACAATCCCTAGTCGCAGTCACATTAAGTCAGTCTTACCTAAAGCATTGCAGCCTTTAAGCCTATATTACATAAACATACTATAAGAGAAGGTAAAGTGCTTGAAAACTGAATGAATCTGAGGTGAAGTATAAAGAGGCTTTGTCAGCATTTGGGTGGATTTCATAGATTTGTTAGAAAAGCCCCGGGGCCCGCTTGGCCGCTGTGATGATAGTCTGTGTTCAACACTCACAGGGTTTCAATTATTGAGCAGCTGCCTAAGTACAGGAGGAAGGCTACCTGTTACTACCAGATGATACACACATACACACCCCAGCACTTGGAAGATACAAACAAACTCATTCAATACTTGGTGCTTAATAGTTCTACTTTTTGCCTACAAATACAAAATATCTGCCGTCTGGAATTTGCTGGTGTAGTCTGTTTATCCATTCT
The DNA here is from genome assembly GCA_034769755.1 of Odontamblyopus lacepedii. Taxonomy (NCBI): domain Eukaryota; kingdom Metazoa; phylum Chordata; class Actinopteri; order Gobiiformes; family Gobiidae; genus Odontamblyopus; species Odontamblyopus lacepedii. The sequence goes on along the minus strand of CM068351.1, from coordinate 26,535,089 downwards.
TAAATTTGGCTTCATCCCTTTGTTTTCTTGCTTTTACTGTACCAGTAATTTTACGTATATTTACTATCCTAGCAACATAAAAGACACTGCTTAACTTAATATCAGGAATCATAAATGTTAAGTTGCAGTGGTCAAAGGTCTCCTGCAGAAAATGAGCCACGGAGATTTACACAGTGTGAAAGGGACCAAGAGAGTTCAAAACCCAACCAACTAAATGTAAACAACTCTTTAAGATAGTGAAAGTAGAATAATGGAGAACAAATTTTATCAATAAATATGCTTCAAAATATAAAGAAGAATTTGTTGGGCGGAACCAAGGAGCTACAGTGGAAGTTAAATGCAAATGAAAACTAAAAATAGATAGTAGATAATATTTTCAGTTACCATTCCAGACTATTTTTCCTAAAACTAAAATGACTCAATTCCAACAATCTGTTTCTGTACCCTCCCTCATTTTAAGTGGGAACAAGCTCTACACAGAGGACAGTCAGACTTCAAATTGCGGCGTGAATATAAGAATAGGTATAGCAGGTGTCCCTGGGGATGGTCTGATAGACAGTAGATGGAGAATTTGTTGGATATTGACAATACCCTTGTCAAAGATGAAGCAGACCTCACTAAACATGAGATTTAGGGACTTGTAATTAGCCAAGAAAATCTTATAAATGTTCATTAGTTTATTAAATTTTGTGAATTTTTGTGTTATTTTTGGGCTTTGGAGTACAAACTGGTTCAGATGAGTACGTATACATACACATCAGTATACCGGTTATGGCAGTATTCAGGATACTGCATATACATGTGCACTGAGAAACCAGCAACTCTACACTATTCTAACTCCCCTGTCTGTGTTATACACTCTCCTTTCCAGACAAACAAAAGCCCTGTCACTATGTATTTAAGTGCATAGCTGTCCTCTCAATGATGTAACATAGACGATCTGTAGTCACCCAATACAATGGAGCGGGTAGGCTGAGCTAAAGGCTGGAAGTAATGGTGTTATCCTGGGATAAGCCCTGGTTTACCCTTCACATGGGCCCACGGAGACTGCATAAGTCATTTTACTCCATTGAACACAGAAAGAGCAGCGTGAGGACCCAGGCAACACAATCAGCTCCTGCTTGCAGCCATTTTGTCAGACTCTTTATATGTCTGTAAACACGGCCAGTAAAAACTTACAGCAATCTGCCTGAGCACACAGCCAGTCAACAGAGGGGAGTTTATTACACCAGTGTCACATATTCTCAGCTAGAAGAGTGCGCTACAGAAATGTCAAAGGCTCTTTAAAGGTGCAATGTGTAACTTTTCTGTCTCTTCTGACTCTATAGAAGAGAAGACTGTATTTACCGCTTTGATGTTGAGCCTGGCTAAATTAGGACATCACCAGCAGAACTGCATCTGCACACACACAGAGGCGGAGAGAACCAGAGCACCCCCAAACAAACGAAACAAAGCGAATGCATGCTGGCACAGAGTGCGCACGTGAACGCCAGAGTGTGCACGAGAACAAAGAGTATGCACGTGTAAGCCACAGTGCACGTGAACACACATATTACGCCTAGAGGTCCCAAAAACTAGTTCACTCCTTTTGTCTGAGCGAGATCATGCATATTTCAGTGAAATTCATTATATTCACACACAGGCGCTTTCTCCTGCTTTAGCTTAATGAACGCGATTTGAATTTTACTTTGCACTTCTTGGTGCATTAAGGTCAAGTGAAAAATTAAGCAAAAACAACTAAATATTGTCGTGCAATGGGACATTTGACAAGCTTTGAACAAAAAACATAATTAACAATATATTCATCATCCAAATGTTGTGAGAATTCAGTACACTCACAATTCAGCTCTTTACTGGTTACAGCCCAGTTAGCTTCAAGAATTAGAATTGCTAAGAAAAGATCATTAATTGTTAAAAAAGCTTGCTCTCCCTTAATTTATACCATGCTTGGAAAATCCAATTAGTTCTGCCCATGTACCGTATCCCCACTTAGTGGTGTACAATATATTGCAATCCACTCAAAATCTGATCTTTTTATAGAAATGTTGTGGTACCAGTAGTTCAGTTCTCTACTAACATTTGAAAAAATGCTTTTATGAATTTATCTGTTCATATTACATCTTTTACAGCTTTTAATCATGTTATAGTTGTTTCCACTTCTTATTTACCTTCTCGAAGTTGTATTTAGTGTGATTCATACATGTCTGAGTAATCGTTATATAATATTCAAGACAATCAACCCTTGTTCCATTGCCACTGGTACACGTCCATCTCTGTGTACTTACTTCTATCCATCCATTCATCTTCTTCCACTTTATCTGGTTTGGTCACGGGGGCAGGTTGCTGCCCAATCCTCATAGCCCCTAACCCCCCCCCCCCATGAACCCCTCTGTGAGTGGTGAGCCCACAGGAGGACTTACTTCCTTCTCCTATAAAAAAGATTTTTTTATTCCACATTTACCAGTTATACACAAAGGATTCAGCTGTAGCACAGTCATTTTGGTATAAATACATTTTAAAAACTTGCTACCGTGATGAGCAGCTACCCATCTAAGGTGCCAACAACTTTTTGGCTCTTTGTTGTGATGATGTGTTTAGAGATGTCAGCCACAGGGCACTGCAGTTTTCTAACATAGTGTCATTGATTGTGACTATATAGCAGACAAAAGCACAATATGTCTTACTCCTGGCCTGGAGTTGTTTACAGTATGCTCACTGAACAGAATCCTACTTTTTAAGCATTGGTCACAAATCGCAAAACAATTTATGTCCAAAATTATGCAGCCCGATCTCAAACTGGCTTTTGTTCCTTATCTGTGTCTCATATCCACTTCTAAGTTACAATCCTATGTACAATACAAACAGTACAATACAATACAAACAGACTCAAGCCTGCGCCTTCTCTCAAAAGTCATTTCATCTTTCACTCTGTTGAAGGTCACTTACTGAAATATGTATTTTGAAGGTGTTGCTGGATGAATGAGTGGGTGTGCGTGCATTAAATTACAATGCACATTTGTGGCTCTCCTCTTCGCTCTGGGGGGGTCCTCACTGTGGCATCACCGTTGCATATCAATTACACGGCAAAACGCGGATCCATTTCTAATTCAATCAGTCAGGGCTGGTGTCACATCCCTGGCACACTGCTCCTCCGTTACTTCCTCCTTTTTGCTTCATTCCATAAGACTTTTCCACTGACAAACTTTGGGCTTTAGCTTTGTTACCACTAGTCCAGTTTGAAATTCCTTCAGTAAAATCTCAAATGTGAAAAAAAAAATCGAGGAACACCTACTACATCAAAAATATACCTGGAGCTGTGTTTTCTTTCATTCACACCTTTAAGTAACCCTTTAATATTAGTCTATCTACATCTCCAAAGTTTAAAATGCTCCATTCCACATTGTCATAAAGCGGTAGTCTTTAAGTTATCTACCTTTTACCTTTTGTTTAGTAGAGATTGACATTAGTGAAGGTGTTGGGGTTTAAAAACACAGTGGAGCACTTCTTGTATTACCACATGACATCAGTTTGCGAGAAGAACTCAGCCTAAATATGCCGGGTTAGAGTGTTAAACATGTGTGTGTGGAACAAAACACAACTCGAGGCATATTTGTGATGAGGAAACAACATTATAGATCGTAAAATAGCGTAATATGGGCTTTTTAATATGTCTGAACCAAAAGTTGAGGGTTACTCAGAGTATGAAGGCCACAGAGGTAGTAAAAATGAGCAAACAAATGATTGAAGACAGTCTGTAGTTTTACATTGTTTGCTAATGCTCCTCTTCTCGTCTGTGTCCTCTTCTCTCCTCAGAGCACAACCACTTGAACAATGCGTCTCTGTCTCCCATGGGCCCAGCCATGGCCTTGTCTCACCCCCACAACAACCTGGGAATGGGCTTCAATAAGTACACGTCCCTCAAAGCTCTGGGTGAGTGCACATTAAAACTCCACAGTACACTACAGTACTACAGCACAGAGTCAGGTGGGGAGAGATTACTAACTACACTGAAGTACATGCTCCGGAGCACAGAGAAGCGGGGCCAGGATCCTATTAAGAGAATGGATTTTTTATGAGTGCGACTCTCATCAGACCACCTCCCATAATAGTAAAGGACCACTTGTTCATCAGCTAAATGTACTACAGTTAGCGTAATCAAAACAAGTTGAGCTAGTGATATGGGGTTTATGACCAAATCAGATCTTTTGGGAGGCTCACATCACTCATTTTTGATAAGACATTTTTTCCTTGTATTTTTACACACACATTTACATTGGATTAACACAAGAGACAGCACAAAAGCACAGAAGACCCAAGTGAAAGCAGGTTTGCAATGGGCTTGTCAAGAATTTTCTTTCAATTAGGCCGGTCAAACGATTATTTCTATTGTAAATTGTGGATTAAATTGATGTCTTCAACCATGTGTTGTGTTTTAGAGTCTGTAATACTCCAATTAAAAATCCTAATGCAACTATCATTATTGTATTAACCAACTAGTCACCATTATCTCAGTTAATCAATGCACGCTTAGTAGTTTTCAACTTTTTTTTATTGCGTATTATTTTGAAGCATAAACATCAGTTCAGTTACAAATTCAGGAGCTGCAAGATATAATGTCCCTTACAAAGATCTGAATATGCTGCCACCAAGGGGATTTTTATCAGATCTGCTATTATTCCAGGAGCGCGCGTCTGTTCCCATGGTTCTGTGTTCCCAAGTCATCGCGTAAAAGTAATTATGTATTTGCTTCTGGACCTGTTTAAAATTTACTATGGGAATCTTATTTTATTATGCAAAATTGACTTTTTAGAGCTTCCCTTCTCATTTACCCTCTCAAAGTTTGTGTAATAATCCTGTGTTGTAAACATTATTGCTCAGGTCATCCAAGTTTTCACTGCCACCGGTATACACCCACTGCTCTGTAATTACTTTATAGATTGCCGTTTAAAATGTCCAAACTATAACATAACAATCCGCAGGTGTCACATTATAACTATATAGCAGACAAAAGGATAATATGTCTTTTTTCATGTGCAACAAGCAATCCAGTATTTTTCCATAATATTTAAATTCTAATTTGAACTCTTCAGAGGGGGTTTCATACAGCTGGTGATGATGACGCTATAAGGGAAGTGAAGTGGTGGAGAAGTGTCATTATGTGATCAGAGCAGACACACTGATGACACACAACACAGACTCACTGAAGATGATGAGGAGCGACTGTCTGACATGAACATGAGACGCACATGATGGCCACAACGTACAAGAGCTGCACTGTCCAACCACAACATATCATTGACAGATACTATAATCACTTAGAACTGCCGACACATACTATAGTGGAACCGTGGAATCAATGCAGACCGGACAGGCAAGATGTAGTGCAATCGAATCGAAACTGTGATTTGAGTAGTCGCAATTAGAAAATGACTGTTACTCAGAGAGCATATTTCCTTTGCAAACAACAAATTATCATGTCTTTTTCACTTTTTCATGTTTCTTTAAAATGTGAACTTTGAGCAGAATCCTACGAGAAAAGCATAAATTTTAAATCCAACCGTAATGATGTCGGAAAAATTGCAACTAGATGTTTTTTCAAGGCCAACAATTACACTTGGGTCTGATGCCCTGACTTTGTCCTGTTCTAGTCTTGGTTAAGTCATGGTCAAAGTTTAGTTCCGCATGAGTTCCTGTTTAATCCCAATTTGGTGTGTGTGCATGTGTGAAAGCGCTCTTAAAGCTTAGCCAAATAATAGACTAAAATTAAAGCAAGGCCTGTATTTTTATTTTCCATGAAAACATGCTGATGAGATGCCACTTCCATACTGTACATTTACTTTGAGTAGTATTAACTAGGTGATATGCATTTATTTGATAGACCAAGGTTAACTGACTTCTTTGATAGAACAATTAGACCCCCTTGGCAGCTTACCATTGCTAATTACAAGATTAAAGGTAATAGCTACAACATGTACTGGTTTCTAAATAATAATAACAACAAACTGTATAATAAAGCAAGCTAATTTATGTCATAGGATCTGGCAATCTAAAGTGCCAGTCATATTCTGCTTTGAATTAGACAACCAGCTTGAGTGTAATACAGCAACATTAAAATTGTTCCCAGTATCCATATTTAAAACTCATCAAGGTCATAGGAGTATTAAATCGAACTGAGTCAAAGCCCTTTTAACACAATATGATATTTTACAGTGTCTGGACTTAACAGACTGTATCATCCAATCATCGTTTCACACATGTTTAGAAATTACAGCTGTGCAATAAAGTCCAGTGCCCAAAACATCCCTCGCTGTGTTCACAAAGTCATGGCTAGGGCACACTACGAGAGCTGAGCGTGTGCCAGCTACTGCTGCAGGTACCCGGAACACTGCAGTCGGAGCTTAATGAAATGTACAAGGCTTAAGAAGGACTATGAGCAATTCAGTTTTGAAGTGATGCCAAGCTTACTCTTTCATACACTGCCCTCTCCCTGTCCTCCACATAATCAATAATACAGCTAGTATGTAATAAATATACTTAAATACATAAGCTAGGCCAGTGAAGAACAGGGGAGGGCAGAGAAGACTGTTGTTTTATTTAAAAATATTGATGAAGTATAGAAGTAAAAATTAACCAAATAATTATCAATTAGGAGTAAAAAGTATTTGGTAAATATGCTAGATAGTTATTCTGAACATTAGTGTTGCCACTTCTGACACCACAATAACAAAAACAACACTTTCTTTACACAATAGTGATGATGAGATTGAGTGATTTTCAGTATTAAATAATAGTGTTTTTAAACTCCATATACCTTCACTCGACTCATTTGGAACATTTCAGACATGGAATTGCTAATCTCTAGTGAAATAAAAGTAGCTGTTAACTTGAAAACAACCGGTACATGACATCACAGGGTGGAACATAGCATTTTAAGATATGGAGATATATAATAGAGAGACTAATAATAAAGGATTACTCAAACAACAACATTCTAACATGGCTTAAAGCTCATGAGAGTCCATGTTGTGTAGTATAGGACCTTTAGATAGGTAGAGGGACTTTGATGTGCACAAATTATACACCAAAGTGATTTAAAAGGACATGAGGTACAGAAGCTGGTGAATAAATCGGTGGCAGATGGGAAGTTGTTGAAACAGAGAAGCGCAGAGGACAGGGCTGTCAGGTGCTCCTGCTGGCCACATGTGAGCGGACACTCAAACCGACAGCACCAGCAGCAGTTTTGGGAGTCAATAAACTATTTATGCAAAGTTTATTCTGCACAATATTTTAGAAGTGGGTGGTATATATTGTACTCTTGTCAAAAGGATCAAAAATCAGACACTAATCGATATCAAAACTAGTAGTGAAACTAGATACTCTTTTGAACAAGCATCGATACCAAGAGTCACGTCTACATGGCAGATATGAGCCTTTCCTGAATAGCTTTAGAATGATCTTGAGTGGTATCATAACAAGCATAAGGACACATAGACTAGTAAATGCTTTGGATGACTGAGTGATTACAAAGATATAAGACCACATGATAATATAAAAGAAAGCACTATGATTAAATATTGAAAATTACATTCTATTGTCTAAAGAAAGTGGAAAGGAGAGTGTTTTTTATGATCATAGTGGTATCAGAATCGAGTCTATTCCTTAGTGTTACGACCCAGCTCTGCTAGGGACCGCGGAAGTAACAAAATAACCAAGATGTAAAATGGAATAAATAAGGTAATTTAATTAAAAGGAATGTACAAGGTAAATTAAACAAAACAGGCTAAAATATGTACATAAAATAACCTAAACTAAGAAAAAGAACAGGATAACAAGTTGTGCCAAAAACGAGTCACGTGGGCTTACACAAAAAACAAGTGACTTAACTAAGGGACGGAAACTAAACTAAATCACAAGTGTCCCAAAGTAAAATCACATAAACCCACAAACAGAATCGAGTGACAAAACAAAAAGGCACAAAACAGAACTAAACTAACCAAGTGTCTCAACACACACAAAGTCACGTACTAGTACAAGGAAAGTGACTGACAGAAAGAGACACAAACACAAAATGGCATACTGGCCACTAAGGCCAGCAGCCCCGAACAGGTGAGAGGAATCTTCTTAAATAGGGGGAGGAGGCTGGAGGTGAGGTGGGAGTGGCCGAGGGTTGAAGTTCCCATCAATCAGGGACCAGGGCTCACACAGCAGGAATCCAAATGACAAAACAAGAAATTAAAGCACACAACACAAATCAAAGAACTGGAGGCCTGGGGCTGTAACACTTAGTACCAAAATCGAGTTTGAAATTTTAGTATTGTAACACTAAAAGATTGCGTGCATAGGATATGAGAAATTTATATTGATAGATGCCTTATTACAGATGATATTTGAATTAAATAGTTTTGAAGAAAATGTGCCTATCGAGTATCATGAAGCCTCCTGTGGGCTCACCACCTGCAGAGGGGTTCATAGGGGGGGTCAGGTGCTATGAGTATTGGGCAGCATGCTGCCCCCGCGACCCAGCCGGATTAAGCGGGAGAAGATGGATGGATGGATGGATGGATGGAGTATCATGAAGAATGCTATCAAAATGCTGCAAAAAAAAGTAATAAACAGAAAAGAGACTTGTAAAGAAATATTTCAAACAAGCAAGGTATAAGGTAACATTTCTGCACTGTGGTTAATTTTACCGTTCATTTACTGTTGTGTGGTTCCTCCGAGACATTTCTAGGTGTGTTTTAGGACATTTCTGATGGAATGCTTTTGTTATCATACACCCTTGGTTGTTATCACAACCATCTTCAACTTCTAACTTATAATAATAATACTGAAAAAAGAAAAAGTTGACAGAAAAGTTGACAAAAAACAATTTAAATATTTTTCATTCAGCATGAGACTTAAAGAACCCAAATTATATCATTTCCAGATCTGTTGTAATGGTGTATGACCTTTGAAAACTTACCTGGAGGTTAGTTTTGTTTCATTCCCAGAAGGGTCAATTTTTCATAACCTTTAACACTAATGATGTGACCTTGTTCTCTCTTTGACGCAGATACAACTACAAGAGACTACTACAAAAGCTACCCAATGCTGGAGTACGCACATCGCCAATCTCCACCCACTTTCCAGCCAATTAACTTCCACCCCAAGGACAAGCCCTTCCTGCCGCCCCCGGACATCCACGCTCCTCTTGCCATCACCATCAACGCCTCACAGATCCCCAAGCCCAAGATCTCTAAGACCAACACCCACCCACTCACCACCAGCTCTGCGTTCAAAGCTTGGGACCCCAGCAAGAGTTATATTCAGCACAGCCACATGGGGGCGCTGCATCATCCCATGCCTCAGCAGTACCAGGCCGTGCACCCACACAACAGACGTCAGATTTACTCCAACAAAAGGCAGTTCAGCATCGAGACCCTCCCCGAGCTCTTCTCACAGCCGCTGGGGTATGGTCACTCACCGCTCATGCACCCCAAGCACAAAGGACTGCCCACCAACAGTAAGACGGAGGTCACAGTGTAGGGGACATTTTATCTAAGGCAGCCAGTATCATCATATTCTCAGTGTACGAACATGAGGAGGTGTGTTTTAGAGCCTGGATGGAGCCACGAGCAGATAACTCTTTGAACCAGCAGGCTGTGCTAAATAATTGAGTGTCCAGTCACAGTGTGAGGCTGCTGTGCTCACACCTCTATGACAATCTGTAGCCGCTGTGTAAAGCAGCGCGGCCCCTGCACCAGCACACATGCACCTCTGACTGTACAGGAGGAGCGAGGAGACAGCCCCAACAAGTGGTCAGCTTCCACTGGTCCCAAGCGCTCCGAGAGTGAGATTTCAAACACTGGAGGGCCCAAAGAGGACCTGACAAAGTACACACAAGTACACAAGGCTCAACAGTTGTGTAGTGACCGTAGTGATATCTATTAGACACAAATCTTTGTACATCAGCATTTGTACTACTTATACTCTTTTCAAGTTTGTAGCATACATAATGTATGTGTACTGATAGTGATGTGTCTCTATTTACAATCATCAAAGTATTTTCCCAGACAAGAAGTCTATAGCCTACTTTTAAACATCGACAAAAAAGGTTAGATGTGAAAGAGCGCATGCATGTTAGAGCTGCGTCCAAAAGTTATAATCTCTAAAAAAAAAAAAAGTCTTCAGTCACTAGTGATGTTTCTGTCTTTTTCCAAAGGGCTGATGTTACTCAAAACGACAGAAACATTTAGAGTGCATCAAATCCTGTCAATACAATATCTCACATCAACAAGATGAAGCCAACAAGACAGAACACACTGGGTCATCAACAAAGAATCTAACTGCTATCATACAATATACAACACAATTATAAGGCAGCAATGATAAAGCCCTTAAACAGTAGTGACAGTGCTTTCCCTGGTGTGTAGGGCTATTTGTCTGAGCCTGAGCAGCACAGTGGTCTGGAGCCTGGCTCAGGCCCTGGTAAACTCACCTTCATTTGTTTCCCTGCACACAGAGCATATGCTTGGCAAAGGCAGAGGGACAGCAGACAGGTGGTGAAGCTAATCATATAGTGGAGTTTACCGCACACGCGCACACACACACACACACACATTTAGTGCTTTTCTCTCTATTGAACTCATATTGCCCGACCTTAGTGCTCTATAGTGTTAATAACAGTTTGTGTGCTGTGTACGAGCCACTTCTCGGTCTGACTGTACACAGTGGCTGTGTGCCCACCAGAGGTACTCCCAGAGGACTATCAGAGCTCATACACTCTAAGCATGCTTCTATCACACGTACAACACAGGCTCATGAATGGCCAGATGCTTCACAATATATTATTCACATCGGGAGATTTACTGCCTCCATCTGCCACTTTCACATGAGCCTTGTCGCTTTGCTATGAAACAGACCCACTCTGCTGTTGGAGCACTTTCTTCAGAAGGATGCTCACTGCAACTCAGTCCCTTGCTTGTCAATAATAATTAATGAAACTAAGAAATCTCTGTGGTAGAGACATGTTTTCTTTACCTCCATTCATTCTGAAAGCATACTTACTAAGGCCAGCCTTGGGCAGGGCTGTGGATGACAGGTACGGCACATGGAGGGCATACATTAGCACTTGGATGGTTGCCAGAATGACATCAATGTGAAAGAAGCGAGATAATATTTAAGCATCAATAAAACAAGACTTAATACTAAACAAGCAATATGCAATGTAAGCAATAAGTCCACACATTAGTCACTGCGTCATTCTGTGTTTGAAGGTTGTGTAAAATGAACACAGGTTACAGCAGAATACGCTGAACAGGTCATAACTTAAGAGAGGCAATGTTAGGGGTTATCTTTTCCTCTTATTCCCTCAAACACCTGCCTTTGGTGTAGGGACATATTGCCTGTGTGTATGTCCGCTTAGTGTTGATAATGTCATTATTTCACCACACACCCTGGTTCTGCACAAACAGCTGTAAACTCGGAGTGTCAGTAGTGACTCTGGGACAATAGAGAAGTGACAGTCAACAACACGCCCCGAGGACGCAGCAGACAGGCTACAGGCAAAAGCGCACACAAGGACACACACCATATACTTTTACACATACACACAGTATGCAGTACCTCCTCATGGACACTTTTGGAGACACAACTCACTGTAGAGTTTTATTTAGTGCCATAAAAGCAATGACTCACCAGACAGAAGGTAACAAAAAAAAGACAATGTGACATAAATACTCCCAGTTCCAAACTTTGTAAATAACTGCAAAGAGCTAAATATCTATGCCCTTTATAGTTCCCCAGTTAGCAAACATTCAGTGGCTTATAAGGTCGAGCTCCTAAAAAAAATGTCTATGATATGTGCTCGATTCTAAATACCAGACACCGAGAGGCCGCATTGACAGTTCTTAAATCTCTACATTGAAGTGTGGTGTAACAGCGCACCAATGCACTTGAATAAGGAAGCACTGAGCAGACCCACTAGAGTTTTGGGTCGCAGATATCTCTCAGCGCTGACAGACATTACTCAGTCGAAATGACTGTTGTTCGTAAGACTTCCTCTATATTAAACAGTAAAGTATGCTATCAGGTATTCTGAATGCGACCTGATAGACATACTTGGGCTCCATGATCCCTAGCAATATAGATTCCTGTGTATGGTTTAATTGTTTTGTCTGTTTTTGTACTGTGTTTTTCAAAGATTGTGCACTTGTAAAAATAAAGTTCATCTGACTGACTGAACATTTAAAGTGCTTCCAGAATTTAGAGTCATGGCCCAATTTTCACAAGATGTGTTTGCGCTTGTGATGCTAACTTACGTTGTCTGGTTTACATGCACTCATGTATTAATGTTCAAATATTGCATTGTAACAAAGTGCTTCGCCAACACAATAACTGAAAGATGACAAGGAGGTTTTCAGTGTATAGCTTTTGCATATGTAAAAAATACTAAATTGTGTTGTTCATGATCATTTGATATTGGTGGCGATAGGTTGCATTGGATTGCTATGTTGTATATATGTATGCGGCGCTACATGTCTGCTGCAACCTGTCGATGACTCAGCTAAAATAAGGGCTTTTTCTAGAGCAGACTGGGCGACGTCAATCTCTGTAAACCACACTAAATTGCCCACTGTTTTTTAAGGGTTTGAAGGGATATACTGGATTTTCATGCATACAAAACAACAAATAAATACAATGTTTGCGTCTGTTGATACTCAGACATGAACAAAAGCGTGAGTTTGAGAAATTTCTTTTTAGGAGTCAGTTTAAACTATTTTTAAGGCCCAATATCTCTGTGTTTCTTCCTAATTGGTTGTGACATCATCTGGAACAGTCTGTGTGAGTGATGAGCCGGCACGGCATCTGTAAGAGCCTCTAAGTGTGTGATATCATCCAGAAAGGACAAACATGAGACCAGTGTATATGTCACCAGATCACGGCATTGTGTTTAAAACTACATGCGCATTAAGCTAACAACATGTGATAAAGCATAGGCCAAAAGGGAGCACGTTTCTAATTAAACTAAAAGATTAAATTGTGGCAAGTTATTTACACGTCTTCTCTGGAACTAGGCCAAATCCATGGAAGTCAACTCTATATTCAATCACAGTTGCTCATTATTGTTTTATATGTCAAGTAGCATTAGACAAGAAGATAACACAGTATAATAAGATAATGTCTAATAAGGGATTGTTAAGTGGCAATATCAGTGATATGAGACGATTTCCTCAGATAATGGTATTGGTCTGATTTTGAAAATTTAGCTGATATTTGGCGCCGATACTTTTTCTGCACTGCCCCAGGCTTTGTGTACCCATGTGTCAGTCCCATTTTGTCTTTTGAGCAGATTAAAAGAGTAAAAATATGAACCTATATCAGATAAATATTTTATTTTCACAAAATCAAAAAGCTAATCGCAAACTTCCCTATAACTTACATAAATTTGATCCTTGATATGGATTTTAACAGCTTAATATCAGTATCTACAAATATTAGTTATCAGCTACAACAACCATGGACACATATCACATGTCAGATATCTTTTTATTTTTAATCCATATCTGACCATTCCTAATTAGAATATGGGTAATAATGTCTATCATGATTAAAAAAAACTGACAACAAGGAATGTTCTCAAGAGTGTTTCAAGAGATATTTCTCCATTTTTGTGTATAATAAGCTATATTAGATTGAATATGACATATGACATTTTAGGCAAGTTGTAGCACTTTTTGAAGGATTGCAAATGTATTATCTAATTATCATTATTAAGAGAATCTCTGCGAAATCAAAACATTAATTTTTGACAAGACCTCCCTGCTCTACATTACTATGCACCTATAGGCAACATAGCGCAAAGAAACCAATTTATGCGCATAGAGAAGCAGTAATATAGATGTAAGACCGTGCTTGTTTGAGGCGTAGCAATGGGCCCCATCTCCAGCTGTCATAGATGTCACAGTTCATTTGTGTGACTCAAGGCTTTTGGACCCAATCCATCAAACAGAGCAGAGAGCCAAACGCCACAAAGCACACTGGATTTCTCCTACTACTACTGCTACTACTACTACTACATCTGTATAGTCCACTCTATTATGTGGTATTCTTAAACAGTCAAACAACATCAATAATTATTTTTTAGTTAATAAAATGTTCTCTGCAAACACCACAATATCCTCTCAGCTTATTGCAATGTATGGAAGTATTGTATTAGTTTCACAGTTTTTAAGTCTTTTCTCAAGTATTAAAGGTGCAGCAAATAACTTTCTACTAGGGATGGTCGAATATGGAATTTTGATTTTGGAATTTTGATTTGTGTTTGGGTGTGAATGATTCCATTTACAGATTAGGCTTTTAAAAGCAGTTGCAAGGATGAAATTTATGTTAAGTTATAGTGAAGTTTCCAAATTAACTTAAATAATAAAATGTATTTATGGAACCGATACTGTAATCTGTGAAAATCCTGATGTCACTGTGCTGATAACCGATAAACCAAATATAATTTCTACTGCCACGTGCTTTTCTTGTTTGAGGTGTTATTGTTTTGCCTAGAATGTTCCATAGCATTGCATTATCTAATACTCCCCCGTAACTGAATGAAATGTAAGAAAGCTTAATGCCATACCGTGGAACATTACAGGCAATGCAATAACATCTCCAGTGACACAAGCTGGTAACAAACGCTACACTAGAAAGTTACATAGTGCTCCTTTAATGCTCCTGATATCTATAAATGTGCTTTATGAACTGAACTGGCTTGAAAACATAATGATCGCAACTGCAATGCTTTTCCCCCAGAATTACACAACGCTTTTTTACATAGACAAACATCTTAATTATAAAAGACAATTTGGCAAATGCAAAAATTAAAAGTAGGACACAATGCACACATGCCAATAGGTTTCAGCAGAAAACATTTGGCTAATTCATATTCCTCCCAGTGTGAATGGAGGCTCTGGTGACATTTGAGCAGCCTACCTCTGAATCCTGCCCAGGATGTTTTTATAGACACCTGCCAGGAACAGATAAGGCCGGGCTGCAATACAAAGTCCCTCACTGCAGGTATAATGCCCAAACAGCCAGGCAAAAATCTGGTTTAGCGACACTAAAATACAGCTCAATGAATACAAGGATTTGCTCTTAGTAAAAAAGCTATGTGACAGTAGAGGTAATTTCATATAAAGTCTCAAGCTAATATTATGAATCGTGAAAACAACTGCGCATATAGGATTAAAATGCATTGTTGAGGTACTATGGCTACATAATATTGGCTAAAATGATTGAGATAGAATAGAATGCCCTGTGAAAAAAACAAAATATCCTATCTTTAAAGAATTATCTGGTTGAACTCTACAAACAAAATGTTCTGAAATACATGGAATTCTTGTATTAGGGTTCATATTTCAGAATATGAACAGAAAAGAATCCTACTTATTAAAAGTCCCATATTACGCAATTTTCAATATCTGTTATAATGTTGTTTCCTCATCACAAAACACCTAGAGTTGTGTTTTGTTTCATTCTCACATTCTCTAACACACAAACCCTGCATATTTAGGCAGAGTTCTTCTCTCAAACATAAAGCACTTCACTTCCCCCTTGTGATGACATGTGGCAATACAGACAGTGCTCCATTGTGTTTTTAACTCCATACACCTTTACTAGAATCATTTGGATAATTTCAGCCCTGGTATTGGAATTGGAATCTCTACTAAACCAAAAGTAAAAGGTAGCTGTTAACTTGAAAAATACTGCTTCCGACTAATAATAAAGGGTTATTCAAACGCATGTCAATGAAACAAAACAACTCCAGGTATGTTTCGCGGAGTCTAACATGGCTTAAAGCTTACTAGAATCAATTTTGTGTAATATAGGACCTTTAAACATATACTGCAAATCTAATCATAATACTTTTCAGAAAAATTGCAATTTGATGTCTTTACAAAACTGAGCAGCCCTATTAGTTACAGCATGGTAAAGAGTCTTATGTACAGTGAAAAAATAGCACAGTGTAACATAAGCTGTGGTGAGGACGAGCCTGTCTAGGAGCCAAAGGAAAGCCTGGGGCTGCAGCAGAGGCAGAGGCAGAGGAGAGGATGAAGAGAGGGAGAGGATGAGGAGAGGGAGAGGATGGGGAGAGGATGAGGAGAGGGAGAGGAAGTTAATCCACCTAATGCGGTGGGCGACTGGACAGAGGAGTGCAGAAAACGGGCCACAATGGGCTCATGAAGTGCTGACTACATTATACTGTTCTTTTTGGACAAGCCCTTGCTCACTGTAAGCTCATTTTACAATTACATTTAGGTTTGTTTTGGCAGGTTGTTGCTTCTCTCTAGATGAACATTTATCTAACCAGAATATAACAACCTACTGTAAAGGAAATTGGCTGATACGGAACTACAGATATATTAAAGGTCCCATATTACACTATCTTCTGACAGTTATAATGTTTCATCATCGCAAACCTACTTGGAGTTGTGTTTTATTTCATTCACACAAGTTCTTCTCTCAAACAGAAAACACTTGTCATGTGCTATTGCAGGAAGTGCTCTACTGTGTTTTTAAACTTCGCTCACCTTCCTTAGAATCATTTGGATCATTTTAGCCCCTGAATTGCTTATCTACTTAACTAAAGGTAAAAGGTAGCTATCAACTTGAAAACTACAATTTCATGACATCACAAGGTGGAACAGAGCATTTTGACCATTGGAGATGTATACAGACTAATAATAAAAGGTTTACTCAGACATGTTTGAATGAAATAAAAAACAACTGCAGGTATGGTTTTGCCAAGATAACAAGAGTCAGTTTTGCGTAATATAAGACCTAAGCACAAACAATTTAAATCTTTTTACTTGTGCTTATAATTAAAAGTAGATTATTAAAAACTAGGGCAAATAGCAGTACTGTACCATTAATTATATTTCAATTATAGTTACAATTATTGCTTTTTTTCATAATCAAGGAGACCTAGCAGACACTTCCTTAGTGAGTTGATAAAAAGTAGTAGTAGAATTAGAATTATCTCAGTATTTCAGTAACTTGAACACAAGATAACACAACCACAAGTCTGATCAGTCTCACAGAAGCACTCAAACCTCACGGTACAGTTCAGCTCAACTTATCAGGTTTACATTATACACTTAAACATAAAGGTCCAGTGGAGTTATAGAGGGGCCCAAGAGCAGAAGGCACATATTCATACAGGGCACAGGGCGCAGGCAGCCCACTATGTTATATGTGAAAGGAGGAAGAATCGGTGACAAAGCTCAGGTGAAGGATGGAGGGAGAGAGAAAGTCCCAGAGAGATTACGGTGCTATTAGATGGATGTCCCCCATCAATCTGCTCTGTCCAGCGCTTCATAAACTCAATTAAAGTGCAGGCCTCCTGAGAGCAGCTCTCCCTTTCTCCATCTATCTGTCTAAATCTCACAGTGCGCTGCGCCTCTAATCTGACGGCAAATCTCCTGCTTTGAGACAATAATGTGGTGCCCTCCTCTACACTGTGGGCCTATTGAGACGAGGGAGGTACAGACAACTGCTTAGCTGTGTGTTCAGACTGACTGACTATGTATCACAGCTTTGAATACACACATAACAATCAGTTTTACAAAAACAATGACTACGAGGTTGTTAGCAATATGCTATGGACATAGGTATTTAGACATATATGTACCATTGTATAATAACTAAATTTTTAATAGCCTTAATATAGTATGAACAGACTTAATTCTGAATGAACAAATAGTTTATTGAGAATCATTCAATTAATACCATCTTAAAAAGTGCCTTGTCAGCAGGATGCATTCTCACAATTACGGTTCACACACTCTTGACAATCTGTCTTGTCCAGCTCCAGCTGAATGTTTGCATGTACACAGGGCGGCAACCGAAACAAACCGAGCAATGTGCACAGACCTACATAAGTGGAAAAACATACTATTTTGTTTTTGAAAAATGCGCAAAGGGAAGTGTTGTGTGCATTTGTGGATGGGCCCATGTGCAAGACCCATGTGCTTTTCTCTCAACTGGATTTAACTAAAGTTTGATTACGTTTCGGCTCGTTCTGGTGTTGGGACGCTTTGACCAATCAACATGAAGTCTTTGTTTGAATGTTCTGATCAGTGGCTCTGATCACTTACAGCAAGAGCTGTCCCAGTTTGATATGTAAAACTCTATTCAGAGGGCTATATCTATCTTCATGAAGACAAGGAGGTATAACTGCAAAGCCAAGTTACAGGTCAGATCTGTGGAGATACAACCTGCTCATAGTAAAAAAAATACATGTTTTTCAAGGTATTTGATAAAATACAAGATAGACAAGTTTATTAAATGCAAGACAGACAAGTTTGATGCTGGTAGTTAGCTTAAACACTGACTCTTCTAAATGTTAATTATGAATATGAAAGCCTTTGTCCATGCTTTTTAAGGGTAATTAACGTGTAGTTGTTATAAAGTGCTACAGCCTATATAATGTAAATAATTAAACTGAGATGGAATCACTTGATAAAAGGGCAAAATCAATATATCTCTTCTAAAGGACAAACGATTGGAGGAGAGTGGGCGTAAAGCACACATAAAGATGATGAACACACTGTCTCCACCCTATTAATTAAACTTAGGTCCATTTACAGAGATTGCCCCCTCTGTATTTACTTAATAATCTATGTGCGAGGGATGGTTTTAATGCGACCATGTTAAGAGCGTGATCTCAAGATTGTAGCAGTAAATCTTTTTGGTAATGAGTATTAGAACACAGATCTGCACAAGTAGTGTACCTCTATACTCTGTGGTTGTAGAAGTAAAGCCATCCATCTTCTGTGACATCTGACCACAAGATCTGCCCCGCACTGCCAACCACCTGGGACCTAAAACAACACAAAGGACGATAAGAGGACTACAACTGATTTGGGATGTGTTTTTCAATACTGGAAAAAAATGCAGAAAAGACATAAGATCTAATATTTGTCATTGTTGATTAATATACATGCTTGCTAATGTCAAGAATTTTGCATAATGGGCTTCTTTCACATTTTCAAAATAAGGATTTGAGTGTTGAATCCAATTGCTAAAAACAAGAGCACGGCAATGTAATGTTTCCTATTAAAAATAAAATATCGTCTTACAGTCTCTATAAATAAGCCAGGAAATTTGTAGTGGGAAGCAAATTTAAAGGTGCATTGTGTAACTTTTCTGGTGGAGGGTCAGTCAAATGCTTTTGTCCGTGGGGATGTTATTACATTATTAAACCTTTCTATTTTCATGGAGACCAAACCAGACAAAGTTATAGGTCAGATCTGTGGAGGGGCACCCCACTCACATGCCTGTTTTTCTTTTGAGTTATAAAACCAACCGTAAATTAATTAATGTAAAGTAGAGCTGATTAATGTCATACTGTGGAACATTCCAAACATAGCATTGACATATCTATAGAAACCCCATCCAAAAAGTTACATAGTGCACCTTTAATAAACCTAAACTCCCACAAACACAAATAGAGCTGAAAAACTGCGTCTAAAAGGTGAAATCCGGCACGTTTGAAGCTAAAGTCCATTGCTAGAGGTGGTCGAATACTGTCAGAAGCCAAAAAACAGCACAGTGTTGCCTCGGTGGAGATCTCACTGTGGTAGTATAGTGAGCCTGTCAAGGTAACAAGCTAGCATAGTGATGGGGCAAGCTCTTAGCTTCCACATAAAATGCCATTTTGCAGAGAAGAGGCTTAACACCACTTGCTAACCCATTTTACAACAGCCACGAGTCTAACAAACAAAACACTATGCCTGGCTCACTCATTAGTGGTCTGGAAACGTTATAAAATAACTTTCTAAGCAACTTTAGCATTACCGTGTTGATTTCCCACAGCGCATTGCGAAAGCAAGTGACTTAACCTAGTGAGCTAAACGTCATATAGGGAAAAAACATAGTGAGCTAAACATCATATAGGGAAAACTGGGTTGGGGCACTGCCTCACCTGTCTCTGCTCTCCTCTCCTCTCCTCTGCTCTCCTCTGCTCTCTTCTCCTCTCCACTGCTCTCCCTCTGCTCTCCTCTCCTCTACTCTGCTCTCCCTCTGCTCTCTTCTCCTCTCCTCTGCTCTCCCTCTGCTCTCCTCTGCTCTACTCTGTTCTCCTCTGCTCTCCTCTCCCTCTGCTCTCCTCTCCTCTGCTCTCCCTCTGCTCTCCTCTGCTCTACTCTGTTCTCCTCTGCTCTCCTCTCCTCTGCTCTTCCTCTGCTCTCCTCTCCTCTGCTCTCCCTCTGCTCTCCTCTCCTCTGCTCTCCCTCTGCTCTCCTCTCCTCTGCTCTCCCTCTGCTCTCCCTCTGCTCTGCTCTCCTCTCCTCTCCCTCTGCTCTCCTCTCCTCTGCTCTCCCTCTGCTCTCCCTCTGCTCTCCTCTCCTCTGCTCTCCCTCTGCTCTCCTCTCCTCTCCTCTGCTCTCCCTCTGCTCTCTTCTCCTCTCCTCTGCTCTCCCTCTGCTCTACTCTGTTGTCCTCTGCTCTCCTCTCCCTCTGCTCTCCTCTTCTCTCCTCTGCTCTCCTCTGCTCTCCCTCTGCTCTCCCTCTGCTCTACTCTGTTCTCCCCTGCTCTCCCTCTGCTCTCCTCTCCTCTGCTCTCCCTCTGCTCTCCTCTGAGAGCAGAGGGAGAGCAGAGGAAGAGAGCCTCATTTGAGCGGCGTTGAACACTGTGGGTGACGTTACACTGGCTTAGTCCACTTCTTTATACAGTCTATGGTTTTCAGCCGTTTACACGCCGACTACAGGGTGGAGCGTCTTCAAGATTTCCACTCTCGAGGGCGGTTTCAGATTTTTGCGTTTTCAACCCCTAAAACGCCGTTGCCGTCTAAAGATATGGACATCTGGCAAAATGTTTTGCGTTTTCCACCCGTTCCACCCATAGATTTTTAATGTAAATATAAATTATAGTTTTACACCAATCAAGATGCTATTTGAGGATAAAAGTAATAAATAAATAAATAAAATATGTTGAAAATTATAGGAAGTACGCACATTTTTTCTGATATTTTAAATATGATTTCAACAAAATAAAAGTGTTTTCTTATATTTGTATTTGTCACAGTAATTGTTGTGTACATTAGATGGGTTTTGCTAGATAAGAGTTATGAAATTACCTAGTGTGACATAACTATTTCCAACCAAGAAGTAGAATTTTGAACCTAAAAAAATGGGATAATGAATGTGAACGTTTGTACAAAAATTTTAACTCTCTAATGATCTTTAACTAATGATCTTAACTGTGTTTTAATAAATTAGTAATCTAAGCTGTCATCTGCACTTTAACATCCTAAAACTAAATAGGAAAACAATAAAACTGCAGCTATTTTCCCTCACCATTCTTTTGAGACAGTTCTTATTCACATTAGCTTCTTCCATTTTATGTCTGCGTCACTGGGACTAACAAAGCCCCAGTCTTTGTTGAGTTTCCTTTCGACAGGCTCCTCCTTTTAATCAACCTCTCTGGGCAATACATCTGCCCCCTGTGAGCGCCTGAATGAATTTATTACTCGTGCTTATTTCACTTAGTCGGCTTGCCTCTCCTCGTGAGCCGCAGAATTCGATCCCCATCACTTTCACTCTAAATCAGTCTTTGTGATTTGCTGAAAGAGAAACAACAAATCGCTCTACCACATTATCGGTGTCATTTAGATACAAAGCTGGGAGATTTCAGTAGGCTGCTTTCATTTTGGGGTTCTGAAAATAGACCATTCATTGATAATTATTTTCTTACGCAAGAACTGTTACAGGCAAATCGCCTGTTATGAGCTTTCTTGAGGCAACTGTTTAAAAAGCTCAACTGGATTTTTATATTTTTACTAATTATATGTTACTGTTTTGCTATTTTAAACTAATTAGCTAAATTTGCAGCTTTCTGATCAAAAACTGAGTGTGTGCTCCCTCTAGTGGTCACTGCAATTTCAGGTACTATGTGACATCAGTCAGTGTTTCTGATTACAAGCATATGGTTGCAGAAGTGGAGTTTAAAATGACCAATTGTACTTTTTAAAGGTTCTATAATTACACAAAACTGACTCTTGTGAGCTTTACACCATGCTCTGTTCCACCTTATGATGCTGAATGATGATTTCAGGGCTGAAAGTATCCAAATGATTTTAGTGAAATTGTGTGGAGTATTTCCTGTATTACCACATATTATCACCAGTGGATCTGTGAATCTGACCACTAAACCAATGATGTTTTTGTCAAGAGCGAGATTCGACCCACCAACCTTCGGATCAGTGGACAAAAACTGAGCTACCCGTGTCAGGTACTGCACAGATTAGCAGCTCTATTTGAAATGTGGTTGTGGGCAGAGTTTAAGTGTTAAAATCCCAGTTAAAAGTTTGTATAAAGCATAAAGTAATGGGATAATTTCCAGCAACGCACTCCTCCTGACCATAAACTTGTATCTTAAGATCTAAAAATGGTGCTCACACTGTGTTTGCCTGGAGACTGGGTTAAAAATACTGCATAGGTTCAATTCTTTACATTTTATTTTACTGTTATCACATTGTGTTTCTACTCATTGCCAGAGACTTTGTTCCTCCTCTTTCCCGTGCGCTCTATTATCCTGTGTTTGTGTGGGCGGTTTAGTGGGCCTATCTGTTATTTTGAGGTCAGGTTGACTGCTGCTCTCAGCTTAGCTTGGCTCCAATTAAAAGAATACCACTTGACAGCAACAGAATACAAAGTCAAAGATGAGCTAGAGCATTTCCCAGCCAAGTGCTGCACCCTTTTGCTTCCAAGAGAGACCATGCACCTTCCACACAGAGAGAAAGAAAAACTTGTTATCACAACTGCATCCCATAGGAAATAGTAGAGCCATGTTACTTAAATCAGTCGTCATTTCAAATCAATGATCAGCCAATGGTGGCTTTTTAAAAGGCTTTTTAATCGAGAGGACTGCAGCCATCCTTATGGTAATAAAAGCATATGACTGAACTATAGGACTAATTAATGAAAGGACTAATTAATGAAAGTAATTTTAACCAGAATAAGAGCATAAATGGCGATCATCAAAATGGGGGAAAAAGTGTTTTTTTGTGTTATCAGTCCAGCCCTAGAAAAGAGTAAAATAATTGTTGCATTTGTTTCAAGAATAAGGTTGTATGGATCTAGATTCGTTGCAAAACAATATTGAATATTGTTGATGTCCATTCTTCCTTTCTTTGGCTTCCTTTGACTCTTGACTTAAAGTTCTCTCTCTATTCTTTTCTGTCTCTCTGCCTGTGTTTCGTGTTTTGTGTGACTGCTGGAGGCTAAACTCAGCTCATCTGTAAAGTCACAGGGCTGGGTCACTGTAGCCCAGTGGACCATATGGACCATATAAAACCTTTTTTCTGTATGTTCACATTTATGCACCTGAGTACTTATTCGTTTGGTTTAGGAAGGTAAAGCTTCTTTTTGTTTTTAATGAAATCAACTTTTGACATGAATGCACATTTGTATAAAGAGCCTAATACTCCACAGTGTTGGAGTTGGAGACACTGCTGAGCTAAATCAATTTGGCAAAAATATTTACAAACCAATAATGACAATTATTTTGAAATTGTGACATGTAACCACAAACTTAGCACCACAGGAGGTAGTCACAGAATAGTAAAATACCAAAGGCCATTTAAATATGCAGCCTCCAAACAAAGTAAGATAATGAAAAATCATTCTCATACATACATACGTGACACTGGTGGTGAAAATACCATACTGCTATATGTTATGACCCAATGCACCAGGTTTAGATTTTTTTTTTTATTAAATCAAATGTAGAAAATATAATATATAGTAGAAAGATAACTCATTTTACACATTAGTATAGTTTTTAAGTCAGATAGTTTATGGGTCAAATAGAACTGTTGATCTGTATTAGAAGTACCAGGTTTACAAGCTGAAATAGACTGTTTCTGCAGCAATTTGGGAGCAGGAATAACACAATAGACTGTGGCATTGTCTGTGCACGGTCTATTATTGGTCCTTATTGTAAAGTTGTCTCAGAGGAGGCCCTGTGTGCAGTACAGATTTTACCTTAATAAGAGGTGCCAGTTGGCGAGCGCCCCTTCTCTCCCCAAAAGCACCTAAAACAAGCCTTCTTCCGATGACAGTATCAAGCCAATTTAGCAATCTGAAAAACCAAACAAGAAAACCCCTATTATATTACATGTAATTCTCCATTTTGGATCATTGAGACAACCACTATTATTCTTTCTTTCATCGATACATATTACTCTCAATAAACCACCTCTTTGGAAAATAGGCAAAATACTAACAAGCCATGTCCTTATAGCTCCACTGTTGTTTTGTCCCTTACATGGGTCATTCATCATTACAGTGAGGGAACACCGTAGTGACATTTTAGGTTTTTCCTGAAGTGATACAAATAGACTGGCAAAAGGAGACTGGATGTGTACTCTGACTCTTTATTGAATGGGACCTTAGATCGATTGGGCTTTGGAAGTTTGTGGACAAAAGCAATTTCCTCAAACACAATTGGTTGGAGCGTACCTGTTCCGACTGAAAAAGCTCAAGCGTAATTAGTGCTGGTGACTTTTGTAGGCCCTACTTGTTTGTATATCTTGAAATAGAAAAATAGCAAAGTAATCAAAGTGAGTTTAAAGGGCCCATATCATGCTATTTCCTTCTCTATGTTATATATTATTTCCTCATCAAAACATACTTGGAGATTCATTCATACATGTTTAACACCAAAAACATTCAAACATGTGTAAATAAAACAAAAACACAACATTGGGTATGTTTTTGACAAGATAACAACATTATAACATGGATAAAAGCTCACAATAGTCAGTTTTGTGTAATATAGAATAAGAGCAGGTACTTCATAGAGTACAACACTACAGTGACACAACGTCCAGATGGTCGACCGAAGGGCATTCTGGGAAAAGGCCTTGGATGGTGACCAGGGTAACAGAGGGTCATGTGTCTTCGAGTATTTATTCATCTATGGATTTATGCATGGCCATGTCTGTTGGAGGGGTCTGGGCACCCCATAGACAGGCAGCACAAAATGGTGACCTGGCCAGCTGCTCCCTGCGCTCAGCTGGAGGCCTGAGGGTGCACGGACAGTCACACAGGGGCTAATAAGGAAAGGAGGCAGACAGGGAGAGAGCAGGAGCCAGGATAGTTTTGCGGAAGACTGTTTGAAAGGTGCAGTCAAGAAAGTTTAACTACATGTAATAGGTATGTACAGTATGCCATGTGCACCTTTATCTCCATCTATTCCAATTAGGGTTTATCCTGGCAGTCCAGAATAGCTTTCAGCATTTTTTATACAGAGTAATATAATTTAGGTTAGCATAACGCCTGTAAAAAGGAGTGAACTAAGGGAGAGTGACATCAGCCATAGCGTTTAGCTCCAGGCAAATGATGCTCACGAGACTAGCAGTTATAGGTTATATTAGGAATGTAATTACGGACAAAATAAAAACGCCTAGATCATGTAGAGTGGGTTAATACTAACATCTTAAGATAAAAATGATGAGGCTTACTGTAACAGTAACAGAGAAAGGGAAGTCAAAATAGGAGTCAGAGTTGCCCCATTTTCACTTCCTATATGGAACAGAGACCAAAAATCATGTACCATTCTCTTCCATTTTAAAAAGAAATCTGAGCAGATACATGAATTATGATCCTTAGTTTGTGCTGTACTGTAGTACTTTGCTATACTGTTACTGATTTGTTTGTTTTCTCTTGCTATATTTATGAATATGAACTGGTGTCAAGATGATGCTATGACAAAGGACTATGATTATGTGACTCATTATAGATACAAACTTACTACCTAAGTGTTGAATGGTGGAGTTTATACCTACGGGTTTCCAAGGCACCGGCAGTTACATCACATTCCTGAATTCAACAGGCTTAGACAATTGACTGATTAGCCATTTTTATCAATTTAATTTATTTATTTTTCCATTTAAATAGCAAACCAGGACAAAAAGTGGCATGTACATGATATTTATTCACAGGAAAAAATTGCTTCTTCATTCATATACACTGTATTTTTAAATAGAAAAAGAAGCCTAAATTTATGTGTTCAAATGCCCAAAATACTGATTCCAGGAATCATTCAGGAGGCAATTTGACATTTTAATTGGACATATTAGGCTAGGCTATAAATTGTGACTATGTCTATATTCTGATATTCTAAGAGACTAAATAGGCAAGGCTTCACAGAACTTTGATTTATCTGTGATTTATCAATTCACTTGATGTGTGCAGGCCTATTTCAATGTGAGTGAATCTGTGGCAGGGGAAAATGTTAGGGTACTCAGCATTTGAAAGCAAACTGTAGATGATGTGAGTAAAGTTCTCTAATTAATGGCTTTCAGAATTGTTAGATGTGTTTTGCGATTACTGAGTAATGTATTTTGCTTGTTGACCTAAACTGAAAACAGTATAGGCTTAGGTGGTCACTGCAGTGTAGTGGTGTTACGAAGAGAGGATCTTCCAAGTAGCAGTGGACAACAGGCTTGTCTTTTTCGTCTTCCACATCTAGCCTCAGCACGAGGAGATTAAATGGGTGACTCAACAGGACTGAGACAGAAGCCTATAGGGGCTGTTGAGTCACCTCTACGGTACAGGGGGTGGTCCCCACAGCAGGAGGGTCACAGTGATATGAGGAAGAGTCATATCCCAACTGTGGTCCTGTCTAATGGAAGCATTTAAGTGAAGAAAAAGGTTAACGGTTGTCAAATGTCACATTATTCGTACAGTAACTCAGCTGATTCAGCAAGTGGTGGTGAAGGGCAAGGACCAACTGTGTGCATTTATTATGACGAAGAGTGCAAGAGGACTGTGAAACAATAGAGAGATGGGCAGATAGTTATACTTTATATTTATTATTATTATACTTTAGGGATTAGATTATGTGTTAGAGTAAGAGCCCTATGTTCACAAATAACAGGCAAATAAATAAATTAGACCATGATGCAGACTGTCAGCAAATGAGAGAAAATTTAATCTATTATACCAAGAGCTGTGGGAAGAGCAATATTGCCTCTTTGTGGATATTCAAAGAACTGCGTAACTGTTTAGCTCTGTTCATTTTTTTAATCATGTAATTTATATATAGTGTTGATGCTTGCTCTTGATTTTAAAATTTAAAATCATAACTTTTTTCTCCCTATTTTTTGGAAAGAGCAAATTTTGGTTTATAACAAAAAAGAAAGAAAAAGGAGTTAACCTTTTTTTTTGTGATATTTTGCTTGCCAGCTTCTTATCAATTCTCCGTTCCAAAAAAGTAACCCTACCTAAATACAGAGTTTTAAAATCTAATGACATATTCACTCCAAAACCTAAATTTAATCTTGTGTGGCTCTCACTCCAATACATTTTTAAATTTAGAGCAAGCCCAGAGTATGTGGTAATGATTCTCCTCCTCAGAACCACACTGCCTCCAGCATGCCAACTTTTTAAAAATATCTAATCACATTCTTCCAGCAGTCCTACCTTCAGGACAGGGAATCAGTTGACAACCACTGAAATGACCAGATCCCTTCCCATTCATCCTCAGTAATTTTTATTGCCACCTCCCGTTCCCTTTTCTGTTTCATATATAGCTTCATTCTTGACAGTTGTAAATAGAGCATTGTATATTTTAGATTGGATTGTATATTTTAATTAGATAGAATTTTTATCCTATTTGTCCCTATTTGTTTTTAATGTTCTGAAACATGTGTCAATTGATTAAAATCACATATTAAAAAAATAGTTTTGCAATCAGTGGTTTTATAGAGCTTTACAAATACAAAAAAAAATTACACAAAGGTACAAACAATATACACAAAACATCTAGGGTCTGGTATCTTAAATAAAGAATAGGAAAGGTTGAAATGTGATGTTACAAGTAGAGAACAAGGGTCGTGCAGTAATACATTTCGGTGGTCAGGTAGGTTGTTAGCATGTGTGTTAGCAGAACAGCTAAATCACAAGGCAAAAATCACATCACCTGAGCTTTGACAATGTACTCAATGCAGCTTAGACACATTTGCACATTCATTGTTCTAGTGTGCTGATCGGTGTTGTGGTGCCGGGTGTAGTTATTGCAGGAGGCTGAAGATGGGTAATGCTGGCTTTAATCACGCTGTAATCTCCTAGTTGTCTTTTTATAATGTGTATCCAGTAATCCCCCACATTGTTTAAGATGCAAAGACTATTGAGTTTGAGTGAGAAGATGTGTATTTATGGCATGGCGCTTTGAGAGTGGAGTGTTAGACAGGCGATTCTTGAACATAAAAAAAGTATTTTTCAAAAACGTTGGGGCATTGATGTGTTATCAAATGTATTTAAACTGTAATAAATCTGGTATTAATACTGACAGGCATCTTTTATGTTTCCTTTAGGACCACTTAAGATCAAAGTTTAAGATTTATTTTAGTTTAACATTGTTACACAACATCCCAGCGTTTTTG
The DNA here is from genome assembly GCA_034769755.1 of Odontamblyopus lacepedii. Classification (NCBI taxonomy): domain Eukaryota; kingdom Metazoa; phylum Chordata; class Actinopteri; order Gobiiformes; family Gobiidae; genus Odontamblyopus; species Odontamblyopus lacepedii. The sequence goes on along the minus strand of CM068351.1, from coordinate 26,506,668 downwards.
GGGTCATAGCATCTGCATTGCACTGTGAAAATATAATAAATAACTGATAAATAATATAAATTTAAAACTGATAAATTACAATAGTTTGCATTGATAGATATAAATAGCTTCATACACACTGATATATCTGTGTTGGCCAACTTCATAGGAAAGCACTGTAGTCAAGAATAAAATGAAGGCACAGAAGTGTTCAGGTCTGGAACACACTCTGAGGGCTATTGAAAAACATTTAGTCCTTGTAACAATAGTGCCTACTTGATAAAATCATAAAATTGGCAGTATAATATAAGATGGCAACGGACATATTTTAATGCAATATTAAAACTCAATAAATAAATAATATTAATAGCCTACTATGTCATGTGATTGCCTATATATACAATGCTTTAAAATACTGCACAAAGGAGCTAAATAAGGGACAATGTGTGGGTACAGGAAAGGCTGTAATAGAATTAAACTGAATCACAATGGTCCCATTATTCCTCATTCTGCATCTTTAAAATGTAGTACATCAAATAGTTTGAAGATTACTTCCACTGTAGTCAGTACTGTAGTGGGGTAGAAAATTCAACATTTGAAACAAAAATTTTAGTACAAACATAAAACTGGCAGATGTTTAATGATTTGTGTGACTGGTTTGCTGTGATGACCCAAATAATAAAAAATTAAAGATATCTATTCTTATTTTGATTGATTACACTGGAAGTAACCTTGAACTCTTGGCCCTGCTGCATCTTTCTTGTCAGACATTTCTTCGTTCATTGATGACATTTCCTCCAGGGGGGGCAATATGAATGGAATCCAGAATAGGCCGCAGCATCTGGCCAAATGGTCTATGGAGACATGAGAGCAAATATTAGAATAATATTACATCTTCATTTGGTCTTTGTATGTCTGTTAATTGCTGCTAAGCATTTAGTCAACTGGAGAGGTTTAAAACATGTATTTGTACAAGCAGTCCATGCTCACGTGGAAAGGACTTCAGATGGAAGGTCAGTGATGTAAGAGGGTATTGTTCTGCCTGTCAGGAACTGGGATACTTCATTGGTAAAGGTGTTGCAGTTGTGCTCAAAAAGGCGATATTTGTCACCTCTAAAACACAGATTAGGAACTAGTCCAACTTAAAATGCCAAAAAAAAAAGCACAAGAAAAGTAGATTTATACCTGGAGTTGTGTTTTGTTTCATTCACACATGTTGAGATGTGTATAAAATCTCTCAGTTGTCCAATCAGAATCCATGACAAAAGGAGAAATTCAATTTGTCAACTGGACAAAAGTTTACTTTGGTCAAATACGATTCTTCAGTCTACTTCAGTTCTGGTCTGAATGCTGGTGGACACTGCCTTATATCTGCCTGGAGGGAGGAGCCAACTACATTGAGACTACTCTGAAACTAACACACCTACTTGCTTTTTGATTCACACCACCCACTGCAGCACAAACTTGGAGTTATTCGGGCATTACAACATAGGGCCCAAGTGGTTCCGACAAGCACAGAAGGAAAGAAGAAAGAAGATCAACATGTACAGAAAGCCCTCTTTGTTTGTGGATATCCAAATAGGCTTTCAATAAAACAAAGAGCGCAAAAAAACAAAACAACAGAGAACCAAAACCCAGGAGAAAGGGTTTAATTATTCCTTAGCTGGCTGGTGTTTTGGAAAAACTACAGAGGATTTTCAGAAAACATGAAATCCCAGTCTATTTCAAATCTACAAACACTTTAAAACAGAAACTGGTCCACTCAAAGGACAAAACACCAAGCCACAGACAAAGCAATGTTATCTACTCCATTCAGTGTAGCAAAGACTGGAGTGAGCGCTACATTGGAGAAACTAAACAGCCACTTTACAAGAGGATGTATTGATACAGACGAGAGAGCCAGAGTGGACCTCAGTCTGCACTCTCCAGCTAAAAGCCACGGGCCACTCCTATGAGAATAGTGAGGTACAGATCTTAGCCAGAGAAAGAACTGGTTTGAGAGGGGAGTTAAAAAGGCTATTTTTGTTAGAAAAGACAATCCTTCCTTGAACAGAAATGGAGGCCTCAGACATCATCTGTCTCACATTTCCATTTCCATCCTCAAACATAAATCGAAATAAAGAACACTAAATCTAAATAAAGAAAACTACAGGTCAGGTCCGGAGGTGTGAAAGCTCCCATTATGGCCCTGAATGATTATGCTAATATGAGCCCATACTCAGTGCAGTTCAACAGGCCTAGCTAACCAACAAAAACTGTGAACAAGTAGGGTGTTAGTTTCAGAGTAGTTTCAATGTAGTTAGCTCCTCCCTTTAAACAGATATAAGGCAGAGTCCACCAGCATTCAGACCATAGGCCGCATACATGAGTGGACTAAGCTAACCCGTTAGCCGCCGTGTGCCAAATAGGAAGTGCCCCACGAGGCTCTTCCGGCTCCTTCTCTCCCTTTTCCCGTTGACTTACACTGAGATCTTATCGCTCGTCTCTCTGTACCTGTTGCTGTGACCTTGTCATTTTGGTCTTAAAATATTCGTATGAACTCGCTCTACATGTTCCTGAATTTTTTTTCCGCTATTTTGTTTGCCAAAAAAATATCCTATTCATAACATTGAGCCTGGCTCCAAATTCGCTTCTGTAGCCATTAGCATTGCGAGCCTCATTTGAGCGGCACTAAACGCTATAGGTGACGTCACGCTCACTTAGTCCACTTCTTTTATACAGTCTATGATTCAGACCAGAGCTGAAGAAGCAGCTCGGATGAACTGCAAAATATTCGACCAAAATAAACTTTTGTCCAGCTGACAAATTAAATTTCTCCTTTTGCCATGTTTGAGTAACTACATCTCTAAAGCTCAAAATGCTCTGGCCCACCTTGTGATATCATGAAGTGGAAGTATTCAAGTTAATAACTACATTTTACCTTTAGTTCAGTAGAGAAATCCAGAGCTGGAATTATCCAAATGATTCTAGTGAAGGTGTATGGACTTTAAAAACACGGAAGAGCATTTCCTGCATTACCATAAGGCATCACAAGGTGGAACAGAGTGTTCTCAGTGTGAGAGAAGAACATGTGTGAATGAATCAAAACACAACTCCAGGTATGTTTGCAATGAGGAAACAGCATTATAACATAGATCATAAAATAACAATGACATGGGCCTTTTAAAATGATAAAATACCTGTATGTGTTTTCTCCCAATGAGGAAAGATAGTCCATGAAGATTTCCTCTGATACTTCAGTTTCTCCTAGCTCCACGACTGTATCCGGAGGACCCAACATGGTACCACCCTGTACACAAAAGCACAGATACGTGTGAATGTTATATAGACATAAAAAGTCAAGTAGTCTTCTTGTGTGATTAATCAAAATTATAATTGAATCATGATCAAATGGGTGCCAGATAAGTAAATGTAAAGGAATGTGTCTTAGACAGGAGTTTAAATTATGGTGGAATATATTTAGTACACTATTTTCTGACCTATGTTATAATGTTTCTTCATCAAAAACATATGTGGAGTTGTGTTTTGTTTCATTCACAAATTTAACACACAAACCCCGAACATTTAGGCTGAGTTCTTCTCTCAAAATTGTGATGTCATTAGGCTATACAGTAAGTGCACAATACACCTTCACTAAAATAATTTGGGTAATTTCAGTCCTGGAATTGCCAGTCTCTACAGAACTAAAGGTCAAAGGTAGCTCTTAACTTGAAAACTACAGCTTCATGACATCACAAGGTGGAACAGAGCTTTAGAGATGTAGACAGACTAATAATAAAGACTTACTCAAACATGTGTGAATGAAACAAAACACAACTCCAGGTATGTTTTTGAGGAGCTAACAACATTATAACATGACTTAAAGCTGATACACTGAATCAAAAAAGCAAGATACACTGTGTGTAATATAGGACCTTTAAGATAAAGCTGTATGAATGCGATATTTTTGGCCATATTGAAGCTTCATCAATTATATCCTTACTGGTGAACAGCTAGAAATTCCCTCTCCACCAAAGAAAAACTCATCACCATATGCCACTATAGCTGTATGCCTGAAAGACAAAAATGTGTTACAATCATACAAAATACTGAAAGTTACAGAGAAAATGTGTAAAAAAAAAAATAAAAAAAAATCATCCAAAATAAATTCAGTCAAGTCTAATATACAACTACTTACCATATACCATCGAGTTGTTTTCCTGAAATATAAAGAAGATCTGTTATTAAATGCAGCAGAAAACGAAATGTTGGAGTTAAACCTAAATAAAGCAAAAGCAATTGATCTCGTTTGATTTGATTGTATTTTGATGTTTGATGTTCAGTGATGTCACAAAACATAAACTAATGAACAATAGCTGTGGCTTTGTGGCATCCAGATCTTGTGTAACCGGCTCAGCAATCATGGAGCCGGGTTGTTATTATCATTATCGCTTTAATATCCAAGAGGCCACAGCATCGGAGGAACTCACCTAACATGATGGGACTCAGACTGCGAGCCATCCCCCGTGATAAATCATAAATATATAACTGAACATTGTATCTTGTGGGAGTTTTATCCATTATGTTAACTAACTAGTATATAGCGGCTTTTATCGGTGGTTAGCTAACCGGGGGACCTTTAGCAGGACAGCTCAGAATGATGTCATACACTACAGAAAATACAGCGCATTTCCGGTTCGAATCCTTCAAAATATTACACACAAAGACATACTAACTAATCCTATATTTATATGTACATTTATATGTGTGTTTATGATATATAACGTATATACGCTTCTTGAAAATCAACTTTATGTTGTAGAATTTTTTTTTAATTGATTTTTTTTGTAATTTTATTTTGACTTGACAAATATCAAAAATGCTTATGATACAGATTAGCAAACAACTTACATCTGCATACAGAAAAGTAATCACTGTTGTCGCCCAGGATATAACGATTAGAGAACTAAATAGACTATGTTTGGATAGTAGGTAGTGCAGCAGGTGTCTCGTAGTTGTGCACACACACTGTCTACCACTGGGGGGCGCCGAAGACAAGATTTTCCTACCTTATTCCAAAGCGGGAGGTGGCAGTGCTGCATCCCAAACTTGTCTGCGGACAGAAGAAGCTCTGTTAGGCTGGTGTGGGTGTAATCTGTGTGATCCGTGCATTGTGCAACCAGCCGCAGCCACACAGCACCCTGCCGTGGTAGGTTTGTGCACTGGACCAAAATAGCCCAAGAGCAGCTGACGTCTTGGTGCTGGAGAAATGGCTGCCACCGGAGTCCTTCCCTTTATCAGGGGGGTTGACCTGAGTGGAAATGACTTTAAGGTATTCTTTTATATTCCTGCTATTAATCCTTCATGTTTTGTTTATACCACAGACCTACCTTAAGCTAAAGTAAACTGTTCACTTGTAATATGAACAAGATAACAAAGCCTAAACACTAGCTAGCTTAGCTCATGACTAGCATTGGGCGTTAGCTGGTATTTTGTCAAATTTTGAAGTGTGAGCCAAGTTGAGTTGTTGTTGAAATCGCCATTTTACTACATAATGTTAGTAGTTAAATCGTAGACAATTCTGACTGTAGTGGTGAAGGGAATACGAATAAGTCGTGACTTGTGTATTGGCTAACTTTTCAGTGATCACATTTTAACTGTTACCAAGCTGTAGATTATGTGATGACTAACCCAAACATGATGGTGTAATAACGGTCTATTACCTGTATTACCCTTTTGTGATCTCTCGTTGTACTTTAAATGCTTAGTTTTACTTCCCACAACAGCATTCAGAACAACAATGACAGCTGAGGCCGTTTGGGTGTGTTCTGTCTGTGCCACTGAACAATTTGTTATCTTACAACATGATCCAGTTTAACAGTGAAGGCAAATTAAGTTACTTTTTATGAGTAATCATCTTAACAGGTGTCTTTTGGCTCATACTAGTAATGGTGCTTTTGATTAACAAATGTAAATAAGAAAAAATCCATTGTGCTGAAAATAATTACTGTATGTTATGCCCATCTGAGTTGTTTCTCAGAGTAACAACAGCCAGTGAAGTCATTTTGATTTTGTGGTTCAATACTGATGGTGAATTCTTAACTTATCATTTTTGCCTTTTATAGGGTGGTTATTTCCCTGAACATGTCAAAAGTATGAGCAGTCTACGATGGCTGAAACTCAACAGAACAGGACTGTGTTACCTCCCAGAAGAGCTGGCCTCTCTGCAGAAGCTGGTGAGTGTGTGGTGAGCTGCACAGACAGGGAATTCTGTGGAGGGAGTTAAAGAATATTCTCTCTGTCGGCTACCAATGTTTACAGGAGTGACAGGATTATCTCATATACAGAGAAAGAGCATTTGTGCTTCTAAATGGGATTATTCTGTTATCATGGGCTGACATCATCTCTATTATTCTATAGATGAATAAGGTTTAATAGAGATGGGGCACAGCTAAAATGAACTGTTAAAATACAGAATTTTGTTACTGGTTAATTCGTGCACTACATCGGGGAGTATGACATCAACACACTGATAGTAAAGTTTTCAAAAAATCAGATACCCAGATATAAGTAATACCATAGGAATACAAGGTTGCATCATACAGTTATGTTCAAAATAATAGCAGTACAATGTGAGTAACCAGAATAATCCAGGTTTTTAGTATATTTTTATTGCTACATGACAAACAAGTTTCCAGTAGGTGCAGTAGATTCTCAGAAAACAAACAAGACCCAGCATTCATGATATGTATGCTGTTAAGGCTTTGCAACTGGGCAATTAGTTGAAAGTGGTGTGTTAAAAAAAATAGCAGTGTCTGCCTTTGACTGTACAAACTCAAAAATATTTTGTAGAAACCCCTTTGTTTGTAGGATTTAGCAATCCTTTGAATCACTAAACTAATATTTAGTTGTATGACCACAGTTTTTAATAATTGCTTCACACCTGTGTGGCATGGAGTCAACCAACTTGTGGCACCTTTCAGGTGTTATTCTACTCCATGATTCTTTACAACATTCCACAATTCATTTACATTTCTTGCTTCTTTTGCTTCATAAACAGCATTTTTTACATCACCCCACAAGTTCTCAATTGGATTAAGATCCGGTGATTGGGCTGGCCACTCCATAACATTAATTTTGTTCGTTTGGAACCAAGACTTTGCTACTGGTGTGTTTGGGGTCATTGTCTTGTTGAAACACCCATTTCAAGGGCATGTCCTCTTTAGCATAAGGCAACATGACCTCTTCAAGTATTTTGACATATTCAAACTGATCCATGATCCCTGGTATGCGATAAATAGGCCCAACACCATAGTAGGAGAAACATGCCCTTATCATGATGCTTGCACCACCATGCTTAACTGTCTTCATTGTGTGCTGTGGCTTGAATTCAGAGTTTGGGGGTCGTCTCACACACTGTCTGCGGCCCTTGGACCCAAAAAGAACAATTTTACTCTCATCAGTCTACAAAATGTTCCTCCATTTCTCTTTAGGCCAGATGATGTGCTCTTTAGCAAATTGTAACCTCTGCTGCACATGTCTTTTTTTTAACAAAGGGACTTTGCGGGGGTTTCTTGAAAATAGATTAGCTTCACACAGACATCTTCTAACTGTCACAGCACTTACAGGTAACTCCAGACTGTCTTTGATCATCCTGGAATGGATCATTGGCTGAGCCTTTGCCAATCTCGTTATTCTTCGATCCATTTTGATGGTTGTCTTCCGTTTTTTTCCACGTCTCTCTGGTTTTGCTCTCCATTTTAAGGCATTGGAGATCATTTTAGCTGAACAGCCTATAATTTTTTGCACTTCTTTATAGGTTTTCCCCTCTCCAATCAACTTTTTAATCAAAGTATGCTGTTCTTCTGAACAATGTCTGGAACGGCCCATTTTCCTCAAATGCATGTTCAACAAGTGCTGGGGCTTCATCCTTAAATAGGGGCCACCTGATTCACACCTGATTCACACCTGTTTTTTCACAAAATTGATAACTTCACTGATTGGATGCCACACTGCTATTTTTTTTAACACACCCCTTTCAACTAAATGCCCAGTTGCACAGCCTTAAGATTGTCCATATCATGAATGCTGGGTCTTGTTTGTTTTCTGATAATCTACTGCACCTACTGGTAACTTGTTTGTCATGTAGCAATAAAAAATATACTAAAAACCTGGATTATTCTGGTTACTCACATTGTACTGCTATTATTTTGAACATAACTGTATATATTTTTATTGTGCTTTAGAAATTAACCATGGGAGTGATCATTGTATTTTGGAGATGGCAAAGGAGATTGTTAAAGGACTATATCAACATTTTAGTAGTGAATATCTGATCCAGTATCAGTCATGATAACACTAAAACATCATATGTCCCATTGACATTTCTTCTCTTTTATTAAGGAGCACCTTTCGGTGAGTCACAACAGCCTCACCACGTTACATGGGGAACTGTCCGGCTTGCCAAACCTAAGGGTATGTGATTTACTAAAGAATTATATATAGTTACATTCGTTTATTGGTCTCCTAAACTATTTATATTGCTACAGGCGGTGGTGGCCCGAGCGAACAACTTGAAAAACTCTGGTGTACCGGATGACATCTTCCAACTTGATGACCTCTCTGTACTGGTATGTAAAATCTATTAACGAATGTAATAATTTCTGTCTCATCTACATTTATACAATATCTTTACCCTGAAGGATCTGAGCTTTAATCAGCTGACAGAGATACCCCGAGACCTGGAGAACAGCAGGAACATGCTGGTGCTGAACTTAAGCCACAACAGTATCGACTCCATCCCCAATCAGCTGTTCATCAACCTGACAGACCTTCTCTATCTAGACCTGAGCGACAACAAGCTGGACAGCCTGCCTCCTCAGATGAGACGCCTGGTGCATCTGCAGACACTCACCCTGAACAACAACCCACTCATGCACGCACAGCTACGGTATGAAAAAGTACTAATTTCACATTGCCTAGACATGTTATGCTGTTATAGGTTTAGTTGGTTACAGTGTGGGAATATATTTGTGTGAGCAGACAGTTGCCGGCCATGGTGGCGCTACAGACTCTGCACTTGCGGAACACCCAGAGGACACAGAGCAATATGCCAACTAGCCTGGAGGCCCTGACGCATTTAGCAGGTAATATGTTTGATGTGTTTTTGTGTGAAATAAATTACAGTTTATTTTCTGAATAAAAATAAAACAATATTAATAATAACATAGGAAAGAAACATGCAAAGGTCATTCCTTTTTGTATGTTTACATACATCATGAAAACTCACTTGTGCTTTTTGATTGGCTTTATAGTGTATATATGCTTGGGCATATAAGATTAGGATCCAACACAGAAATTCACTATTTAAAACTAAATTATATCATTTGTGCACACATATATGTAAAATGGTAAATATTTGATCCAAAATACATAACATAACATCTTGATATCCCAGCTTTTAAAGGACAATAAACACATGCAATTTAATTTACTGCACTAATATATAATGCCTTATATTTTTCTTTTGGGTCATTTTCAACAATTATCTTAACAGAACACCTTCTGAGTCTTAATATTACACTACCTTTCCTCAGATGTTGACCTGTCTTGTAATGACCTGACTCGGGTGCCAGAATGCCTCTATTCTCTGGGCAGTTTGAAGAGACTCAACTTAAGCAGTAACCAAATTTCTGAGCTCTCTCTTTGCATCGACCAGTGGACACAGCTAGAAACTCTGAACCTGAGTCGCAACCAGCTCACTTCTCTGCCAGTAAGTATTTTTGTATTGACCTGAATACATGGAGTAAATATATCAAAATATAAATCTTGTAGCCTTTTTGATGACATTCTTTTTGTGTTTTTCTTGTCCAGTCAGCCATCTGCAAACTGTCCAAGCTAAAAAAACTGTATGTAAACTCAAACAAGCTGGACTTCGATGGCGTTCCTCCTAGTGTGGGCAAACTCTCCAGTCTCACAGAGTTCATGGCTGCCAACAACAACTTGGAGCTTATTCCTGAAGGCCTCTGCAGGTCAGTACTAAATACAGTATCATTATACTGACAACATATGTGCCTAAAATGGATTTATCGGTATTGGTTTTCATTGTCCAGGTGCGGAAAGCTGAAGAAACTGGTTCTTAATAAAAATCGTCTGGTAACACTTCCTGAAGCGATTCACTTTTTGACCGATTTGGAGGTACAGCTGTCTACAGTATTTATACTTATACGACATAATATACATAGTTTAACTTTTCATCTTTATTTCTTTTATCTTATTTTAGGTTCTTGATGTGCGAGAAAATCCAAATCTAGTGATGCCGCCCAAACCAGTGGATCGGGGAGCAGAGTGGTACAATATTGACTTTTCACTGCAGAACCAGCTCCGTCTGGCTGGGGCTTCACCTGCTACTGTGGCAGCTGCTGGGGGAGGTGGGCATGAGGACTAATTATTTTATTTTATTTTTTTCATGTTACAGTTAAAAAATAATCTATGTGACATTTCTGCATAGTAGTGTCACGATACAAAAAATTAATACAAATTTTGATACTAAGGACTCGATACCAATTCCAACACCACAATAATTTTAAAAAAAATCTTTCTTTTGATAATAGAATGTGATTTTCAACATTTAATCATAGTACTTTCTTTATATTTCCATGTGGCCTTATTTCTGTAATTTTTCGGTTGTTGAGGTAGATTCCATAGTGGTGCATGGCTGTATACCAGTCTATGTGGTCTTATACTTGTTCTGAAACAACTCAAGATCATTCTAATATCTGATTTTCGATATTTTTGACAGCCCTACTTTATAGTGGCTGAAAACGCTTACAATTCCTTACAATACTGTCTATTGCAACTAATCAAAGAACTAGAAAGCAAGAAAACTCCAATTGTAATCTTGAACATATTATTTTATCCAGGAGCAAGTCCGCGAGATCACATGGCAAGAAAGATGAGGTTAAGAAGAAGAAAGGACAATTCCCAAGACGACCAAGCCAAACAGGTGTTGAAAGGCATGAGTGACGTGGCACAGGAGAAAAAGAACATGGAGGAGAACGGAGATCTCAAGTACAGTGACCTGAAGATCCGCCGCTGGGACCAGAGTTTGGAGAAGCCCCAGTTGGATTATTCTGAGTTCTTTCTGGAGGATGTGGGACAGGTAATCCCAAGTGCTGTAGTGGGGATTTGTAGTTTTTATTTTTTTTATTTTTTTTATGGTTAATTTCTTGTTTTCCTCTAGATTCCTGGCGTGTCACTTTGGCAGATTGAGAACTTCATCCCTGTTCAGATTGACGAAACGTTCCATGGGAAATTCTATGAAGCTGACTGCTACATTGTTCTCAAGGTATCTGTTATTCTTCATGAGACTGTCTCAAACATTTTACACCATAAAAGAAAAGATTTGGCTTTCCATGTACCGCCAGATCTAAATCAGATCTAAGCTTGGGTCAAATCTTCTAAAAATGGACTCCATAATTGTTATTGTAGCTCTAAAAAATAAATTATGCAAAGGCGGACAAAAGATGAAGTCCAAATTAGGCAAACCCAACGAGCTGTCAAAGTACCACCTAAAGGAGCTTGTGTACCACCAGTTTGAGAAATATTTTTCTACACTGTTTGGATACAGTTAACATGGGTGAATATTTATACTGTCTATTTTTCTTGTATTTCTAGACCTTCCTGGACGATAACGGGGCACTGAATTGGCACATCTATTATTGGATTGGTCAGGAATCCACTCTGGACAAAAAGGCCGGTGCCGCCATCCACGCAGTCAACTTGAGAAACTTCCTCGGAGCAGAATGTCGGACGATAAGAGAAGAGATGGGGGACGAGAGCGAGGAGTTCAGCGCTGTATGTACAACTAATGCCAAAAAATACATAAATACTCCATAGAATGTATCATTATTAAAGATATGTTGTTTTTGTAGGTGTTTCATAATGAGATATCGTACATTGAGGGAGGGACATCTAGTGGATTCTTCACTGTGGAGGATACACATTATCTAGTCAGGTAATGATTAATGACAACATTTGACGAAATTTGTTTTAAAGAGGGGGTACACAATTGACTTTTAAAAAGCTTTCTATCATATTTTAATGATGTTTCTTCATCAAAAACATGCCTGAAGAGGTTTTATATGTCATCCATGCATGTTTGAGTCATGTAGCTTTGTAGGGCGATCCTGTCCAAGACTCACAAGCGTACATAATGCATGTTCCCGTACTGCAATTTTTCATAAATATTCAAAAGCACAATACAAAACTGTATACATTTTCACAAACCTGATGCGATGTACAGTAGTTTCATTCACGCAGATCACAATCTGCATGCATTTCTCTTTTTCAGCAAATATAGCATTTTAACTAAATGATAACATAATGAAATATGTAATGTAATGCAATTATACCCCCTCTAAAACATTTTTCTTCTATCTTCTAAAAGATTGTATCGAGTTTATGGCAAGAAAAACATCAAATTGGAGTCTGTTCCTGCCAAGGGTTCCTCGCTTGATCCTCGGTAACTGTCACACAATCTTTCATTTATTATATTATATATACCCTTTAAACTCATATTTAAAGCATTTCTTAAACATATATTTGGTTTCTTTGCAGCTTTGTCTTCTTGTTGGACACTGGACTGGAGCTCTTCATCTGGAGAGGGGCCAATGCTACACTTAGCGGCACTACAAAAGCAAGGCAAGTCGCAAATCAAACCACAGAGCAATCTCACATTCCTTCCGCTGTGGAGTTTCCATAACAAAGCATTAACCTAACTCTCCATCTAAATTCCTGTGCTCTGCTCACCCCTCAGGTTATTCGCAGAGAAGATTAATAAAAATGAGCGCAAGGGCAAAGCTGAGATCATCACTCTGATGCAGAACCAGGAGCCTCCAAACTTTTGGGAGGTGATGGGAGGACAGCCAGAGGAGATCAAGAAACACGTACCAGACGATTTCTCTCCCATGAGGCCCAAACTCTACAAGGTAATCAATCCGTTTTTTTTCTTTATAATAAATATATGTGTTGGTCTTTTTCATTTCATTTTATTTATTATTTTTCTAGGTGGGTCTTGGGCTTGGATACTTGGAGCTGCCACAGATCAACTACAAGCTGTCTGTTGAACACAAAGACCACAAAGTCAAGCTAGACACCTTACCTGAGCTTAGACTGGTATGCACATTTGTTATAACACATTTTACTTTAGTGGTTCAAGATAAACTAACATTTCTGTCACCATGGAAATGTTATTACTGTGCCCAAAATGGTCCACACTATGGCATTAAATATATCTGTATTACATTTATTCATTTACAGTTGTTTTTTTTATAGTTCAAAAACATGCATTCTAAGTGTGATTGGGGTCCTCCTTCCGCTGATTTTACCTGTAATTTGTCTTCTGCTTGTCTGGAGATAAATAAGTTTAATGATATACTCAACCATTTTGGGCAAAGTAATAACATCCCCAAAGAGGCAAAAATGCAGAATAAGACAGCGCGGTGTATAAAGAATTAAACTATACTATATACTCTTCACATTACGTATGAAGTTAGATATGAAGTTAAATGTATTATTATTGTTATTATTATAGTATTGTTATAAGAAATGTCCTGAGAAATATCCGTTTTCCTTTCACATGTTTTAATAGCCTGGCTCACTGTACTCCCCCCTCTCTCTCTGTGTAGCTGCAGTCTTTGCTGGACACAAAGTGTGTGTACATTCTGGACTGTTGGTCTGATGTGTTCATCTGGATCGGGAGGAAGTCTCCGCGCCTGGTCAGAGCTGCAGCCTTAAAACTGGGTCAGGAGATCTGCTCTATGCTCCACCGGCCTAAGCACGCCTGTGTCACACGAAACCTAGAGGGCACAGAGACCCAGGTAATGCTACTCAAGTCTCTGCACTGGCTTCCTGTGGCTTAGAGAATAGAACTTAAAGCGGCCCTGCTAAAACCTGGAACAGTCTTCCTGAAGATCTGAGACAGCCCTCTACTTTGACTCTGTTTAAATCCAGGCTCCAAACAGTTGTTTAGCTACATATGACTGAAAGGCTTTCATTTTTCATTCTGTACTCTTCTCTATAATTTAATGTCTCTTTCTCTTTTTTAATTTTATGATGATCATTTATGTTTTGAATTGTGATTTTAATGTTAATTGTTCTGTAAATCACTTTGAATTACTTTGTGCTATACAAATAAACTTGCCTTGCCTATTGTGTACATGGCAAGACAAGTGCAGAGGGTTATAGGTTTGAAAGTGTACTAATTTGAATGTTTTTTAGGTGTTTAAGTCTAAGTTCAAGAACTGGGATGATGTTCTGAAGGTGGATTACACCAGAGCAGCAGAAACAGTCCAACAGAAAGACAACCTGCAGGGCAAGGTCAGTCAAGACGCACCTGCTTCTGCTGTTAGAAAATACATATTCAGTGGTCCATTTACATGGACAGTAAAATCAGTTTACCCAATTATTAGATGTGATAATTGTTGTGTTTGTCATCCAAAATGCCTGGTGACATGTGCCAGTCATTAGCAGATTTTTAGCAGTACTTTTGTACTTGGAAGACAAAGTACAATCCGTATAAACTCTTTCGATCTTACTGTTTACGGTTCAATAATCTGATAACTCCAGAAATCGGATTATAATGAGATTGTGAGCATGCAAACAGGGCCATGATGGTATTTTGCTGATTATTTCAGTGTAAAATGCTAAAATGTATGTATATCATAATGTATGTATATCATGTATGTATATGTACTGTCTTTGCTTAGGTGAAAAAGGACGCGGAGCAGAAGGATCAGATGAAAGCCGACCTCACAGCTCTGTTCCTTCCCAGACAACCACCCATGCCACTCACTGAGGTAACATCACCTCCGGCTTTATTTTTAGCCTTTTCTGGGTAAATCTTGCTTCATTACACTGCATATTGCTGTGTGCAGGCGGAGCAGTTGATGGAGGAGTGGAACGAGGACCTGGATGGAATGGAGGGCTTTGTGTTGGAGGGAAAGAAGTTTGCGCGTCTGCCAGAGGAGGAGTTTGGTCACTTCTTCACACAGGACTGCTATGTGTTCCTTTGCAGGTAAGTATTTCTCGCAGGTAACATCTCTTGTTGACAGAAAATAATGGTTATATAACATCTGTCTTGGTAGATACTGGGTCCCAGTTGAGTACGAGGAGGATGAGAAGGACAAGGAGAAGAAAGAGGGAGAGGGCGCTGGTAAAGGTGAAGGAGGAGAGGAAGAGGAGGAGGATAAGCAGCCCGAGGAAGACTTCCAGTGTGTGGTGTACTTCTGGCAGGGCAGACAGGCCTCCAACATGGGCTGGCTCACCTTCACCTTCTCCCTGCAGAAGAAGTTTGAGAGCCTCTTCCCTGGAAAGTTAAAGGTAAGTAGATTTATTGTGTTTTTGCATGATTTCAAATAGAACTGCTAAACTGGGGGTGTTAAAGAAGTGAGGGAGTGTGATTGTTCTAGCAGGTTTCCATACTTCAAACTCCGCCCCTGCAGTTCACTGTTTGTTATCAGAAAGACTTGGCTGTAATCGGGTGACGGTTTTTGACCAGAAAGCTGCAAATTTACCTAGTTTGTCCTAATAATATCAAAAAGGGATAATATTCAGTGTTTAATTCCGCTATAAATTGTTAATCGCTATGTCAACAGTCCTGATTTTTTATTGTTCTGGCCCTGTGGATAAAACCTGCTGTAACTGATCTATGGATGCTGCTGTTTAGGTGGTGAGGATGACCCAGCAGCAGGAGAACCTCAAGTTCCTGTCTCACTTTAAAAGAAAGTTCATCATCCACAAAGGCAAAAGGAAACAGAAGATCGACTCCGCTCAGCCTTCTCTGTACCACATCCGCACCAACGGCAGCGCACTTTGCACCAGGTCAGATTAGAGTTTTTACCCATTACAAAGCATCAGTAATAGTTTGGAGTTCAAATAAACCGTTGTTTTTCTACTTTTCTAGAACTATCCAGATTGGGACAGACTCAAGTAATCTCAACTCAGAGTTTTGCTTCATTCTCAAGGTTGGATTTCACACGCATCATTATTGTATTATTAAAAGGTTCACAAATTTCCCTGTGCCATATATTGTTGAAGGAAATGTAGACCATAAACAATTACTCTGAAACTACTTTATGCCTCTGACACGACCACCCTAAAGCAAAACTATGCACAAACATGAGATGTAATAAATACACCATAAAATGAAACAGTTAGTAGTTAGTTTGCATAGATAATGAGTCATAGAAGTTATTTATTCCACCCACTACAGCTCAAATCTTATTGTAGCATAGAAAAATAACAAATGTCCTCCTCTAGTACAAAGAAAGAAAGAAAGAACCCACGATAAATCAACAAATCATCAACATTCCCTGGGGTTTGATGTTAATTATAGGTTCTGCTCTGTCTGAGGCTTTGTTCGTCTTTAATCTGAGCTTTATTTCAACACAATCTGACCATAAAGAACAGACTTAGAGTAACTAGGGTGACCAGATGTCCCTATTTACCCGGGACAGTCCCAGTTTTGAGCCCTCTGTTCCATCTGATTTATACAAAACCAGTGATTTGTCCCAGTTGTGACCAATTTGATCTAAACCAAGTCTAAACCAGGACTACGTCAGGTCTAAAACAAGACTAAATCAGGACTATCACAATTTTTGACTAATCTGATCTCTGCCAACAGTAAAGAGGAGCATAAATTGTCATTTGTTTTGCCAAAGTACAGAAATCCATGTTTGCGAATGACCATAAAGCAAAAAAATGCAGCGACAGAAGCCCCTCAGATTATGACTGGCACGAGAATGCACAATGTTACACGCTCTTTTCACTATTTTATTTATACCAACCATCCCAAACCGGGTGTGTCCCAGTTTAGAGTTGTGTAATTCTGATCACCCTAAGATAGCATTAGCCAACAACTGTTCAGTTAATCACTTTTTTTTTTTTTGTTGAAAATCAAACACCTGAACAGGACCACGAACGCTCATATTGATCACAGGCTCCTGAACATGTGTTTGTATTTTTTTCTTGAGTTTTCAGACTGTCTTAAACTTTTTTGGCAGTGTTTTGTGTTTATTTGTATATTTGTTTGTGAAATGCTTCATTGCTGTGTGCAGGTACCATTTGAGAGCACAGACAATCAGGGCATTGTTTACACGTGGGTGGGCAGAGCTGCAGACCCAGACGAGGCTAAACTGGCAGAGGACATCATGAACAGCATGTTTGATGATACTTACAGTAAACAGGTACGCTAAGATTTTTGTTTGGATTAGAGGTGGGCGATATGACAAAAAATGTATCGTTTTTGGCATTACTCCGTTAGCGATATCCAGACAATATTTTAGCAATCCGTCATAAATATGCTTAAATAGACTGAAGTTTAAGTTTCTCGCACCTCTAAGTTTCCATTAATGATTATTTTCTTTGCCATTTTTTGGTTACTTTACATGCATGATATATAAAAAGAATGAAGATTATTCCTTTGTGTGTACATGTTAGAGTAAATTATTATGCTGGCTAATTTGACCTTTTTAATGTCTTTGTAAGGTAATCAATGAAGGGGAGGAACCCGAGAACTTCTTCTGGGTGGGCATCGGATCCCAGAAGGAATACGATGAAGACGCAGATTATATGAAGTACGCCAGACTCTTTAGGTGAGCTCTCACTGTGGCGATTTCCTCACAAATGAAACAAAAAAACTTTCAATGGACTTTCATAGCTTTAACATCACCATGATCTTGCAGGTGTTCCAATGAAAAGGGTTATTTCTCTGTGTCTGAGAAGTGTTCAGATTTCTGTCAGGATGACTTGGCAGACGATGACATCATGCTGCTGGACAATGGGAAAGAGGTACTGGACTTTTTTAGTACATTTCAGTACATTGTGGCGAGAATTTGAATTAGAATAATTTTATCTCACACAGTTTGTTTAGTGCTATTTAATCCTGGAAGCAGAGGTGGGTAGAGTAGCCAAAAAATGTACCTATACTAGAGTAATTTTATTTTGAAGTAAAATTACTCTTACTTAAGTACATAAGGTAGTGGTCAAATAAATTGTCAATTAAAAGGATTTGGGAAATTTAGTACTCGGGTAAGAGTAAGTTTATGATTATTTATAATTTGAAGTTTGAATGTAATTGGAAGGATAAACCATTAAATAATGCACAAAATTTGGTATTTTCAAAGAATAGACACAAAAAATGAGAAAAACTAAATTGTCTGAAAAGGCAGTGCATAAAGGTTCAAATAATTTCATATTGTCAACCATAAAGCTTTTGTAACTTGTCACAGTGGACAGTGCATGTGGTAATATATTTGTCAAAATTACAGGAAGTAGCACTTCTAAAACGGATTTCCTTATCTATGTCATCATTACACAAAATTCTGTTAAAATGCAGGAACTATTTATGTGAAGGAAGCATCTTTCTGACAATTAAACATTTAAGTTATTGGAAAGTGTAGAGTATTGTAAAAAGCAGAGTCTCTGATATTAATGGGAAACACTGCAGTTTGCCTTTCACACTATGGGGCTTATACGTTTTTTTATTTGTTTTTTAGGTATACATGTGGGTCGGTACACAGACGAGCCAAGTGGAGATCAAACTCAGTCTCAAAGCTTGCCAGGTGAGACGTGCATTTTTCTCCATTCTTTTTTTCACAATCATTTTTGGATTCTAAACATTTAATCAACCCATTTCTTTCTTGTCCTCCTCAGGTCTACATCCAGCACATGCGCTCCAAGGACACCGAGCACCCGAGGAAGCTGCGCCTGGTGCGGAAGGGGAACGAACCTCACTGCTTCACGCGCTGCTTCCACGCCTGGGGAGCGTTCAAGACCCCTCTAGCATAAACACACACTTTATCAACAACAACATATCGCTCACAGATGCATAAGAACGCTTCTACCACAACAAAAACACAGATACTGGCTGCCATGCTGTTTTTACTGAAGATGATGTCTATGGGGAACCACGCTTTACTGCTGAGACGGGTCTGATGTGTACCTGTGTCGTATGGAGACAATGGGAGCAGATTCATGGTTTCATGTTATATTAACTACAGCTTAATTGGCCTTAAAAGTGTAAATAATAATAATGAACAAATGGTTTAAGAATGATTCAGGCATAGGAATCACATGATCCCTCACGTTTCGATGTGGTGCCTGATACTAGACTCACGTTACGATCATTTTGATAGAATACACGAAGTAATCGATATATTTACCTGCACGAAGTTAATATACACCCATTTTAATCATCCAAACACTAAATATGTCCTTTTTCTAAACAAGCAGCAAATTTGTACCACTGTCATCACTGTCAATTATTTTGTAAAATAAACAAAAAACACATGTATATTGATATAGCAACCCATGATAACCATTGTGATACTAAATTTGGTGATTTTGCATCCCACAACAACAATAGTTTATCAGTAGCACAGTCCTCATTCATGCATAGTACCTATTTTTTTAAGGGTTAGAAGTTGGAAGTTAGAGTATTAATTAAGTACTTCCTAAACCTGAATCATTCTTAACAAACTAGCTTTATTAAGGCTAATTAAAGTGTATTTTTATAGCGTTACCAGAATCTTTGAACATATCGATCTTAGCCTGTGCTGAGTGATCAATTAAAAATGTTTAATTTGAAAGTGGCTAACTGCTCACCGCTAACGTTTTTGTGCCATTGTGTGCAGCAGAGCAAATACGAAGTCACTGGCCGTGCAGTTTTTCTCTATCAGAGAGTCGTGGGTTACAAAGCGGCACTATATTTTTTCTAATGAATGTGTCTTGTCTAATTTGAGTCTAATTTTTCTGTTGTCTTCATGTTTTGTCTCGTGGCCTTCTCTCGTCTCGTTGCTGTTCTTACCTTATTTGACTTTGAATTTAAAGCTGCACTATGGAACTTTCTGAAGAGGGGCTGCCGCTTACTTGTCTCCATGGTGATGTTATTTGTTTGTAATGTTTGAATACATGCAAAATAGAGGATGCCATGTTGTGGTACAGTCCAGACAAAGCTTTAACATCTCCAGGGAGTCAGCAGGTCAACAACTCTCCACTAGAAAAGTTACATGTTGCACCTTTAAATGTGAGATTGTAAGACAGCCTGTTTTATGATTGTAGGGAACTCATTATGTGCAATCATTCAAGGCCAGATATTTTTTTTCAAACCAAAATGCTTCAAGCTGTGTAAATTGTCATGTAATTCTGGGAGACTTTTTATCAGCTATCAGATTTCACTCTTTTATATGGCATGAACTGAACCTCCAGTGTTGGGAATACTGCCCCCCTGTGGTCAGCCCAGACAGTCCTCGCCCTAAATGGTTGTGTACTTTCAAAAGTCTATTTTTGGTGAATCGATGCTTGAGTGTGTGGACTGCTAATACAGATGTATACAGAAAAGTGCACATGCTCCTGGTGACACCTGCAGATGCTTTATTTATGTATTTTATATTAAATGCTATCACACGAGAAATTGTGGCTCATTTATTTTAAATTTGTGTTGTTGCAATACTAAAACTTCAAACTTGATACTCAATACTCATTCCGATACCCCTATCTATCTATCTATCTATCTATCTATCTATCTATCTATCTATCTATCTATCTATAAAAACACTTTAGACCACAGAATCTGATTTAAGTGACACAAATCAGTGATTTTTCATATTATCATGGGGCCTTATACCTGTATAACCCCGCAGGTTTCCAGGTAAATTCCATAGAGGTCTATGGGCGTTTACATACTACTTTATACGATCTTATACTTCTGTTAGAGCTCAAGAGCATTCTAAAGCTAATCAGGAAAGGTCCATTTATGTCCTATCAATTGGCATTTTTAGTATTGACACAGCTTCAATTAGTATCCAGCTTGAATAGCTACTAGTTTTAGTATCTGATTTTCGATTTTTTAAAATAGGTTGTAATGTTTTGTTTTTTTAATTATTTGTCACTAGGCAGTCCATTTTGGGGTTTTTACAGAAAACAGAACCAAAATGCTAGAGCTAATGCATTTATGCTAATTGTGTATTTCAAGTACCTCTAGTTGAGCACTGCAAAAATAATGGAAACACAACACACTCCTATCAGAGTAAATAATTTTATTAACATTCACAATTGTTCAGCCAAAAAGCTAAATAAACACCATTAAAATCCTACAAACTGAATGACAAAGTAGAAACAAAGTCATTGTATTGTGGAATTAAAAAAAAAAAAACATCATTGTGCCAGTTATAGCATGATCAGAATAAGCATGTTAATATAATACTCTGTGTTAACACCAAGTAAACATTGAGCTACATCAGTTAGTAGTGAGGTCCCTTTGCTCATTTTAACAGGTGATTAAAAGCTTTAATTCAACTAACTACTATCGTTGGCTTGGTCTTTAACCTGTCTTTTTCATTGCGAATAACCTATAATATATAATTGTGTAATCCCATTAACACATAGTAAAACTTTTCTTTATATAAAAACATGGGTGAATGCTGATCATATTACACAGAATGCTTGATGACTACTTCCTCTTTCACACTTCCCTGAGTCCCATTATAATTCACTGACCATGCCTTAAGTACCAAACCATCGTACGCAAGATTAAGCTATATTTAAAAAAGCTTCAGGACTGGCCTTAATATTGAGCTCAAATTGTGTTTCACACTCAAATTTTCAATAATTTTCCAACTTCTCAAAGCCTGTGAGAACCAGCCTAACAGTACCTTTGTTTTCACCCGGTGGATTCTTTTTAAAGACATCTGCATTAATAAAATATACGTCTACATTCCCAAGAAAGCTATACAAACATTATGCATTAATCATGGTTCGACAGGTCTATCAAGCAGGTTTGGCAATGTGTCAACACCAAATGAGTTTTTTTAAGTGGGGCCCATTACAGACTGGGTAAGGCAATAGATAATATTCATATTGGCACAGATAAGGGAGATGCTACAATACGTAATACTTGGATCAGTCCTCCTCCCTTATGTTTTATAGAGTGGTGGTGATGTGTAAGCAGCGTGCACCAGAGTCCATCACAACCGCGAGTGAGTGTGCACCGTAAAACCGTCGACAAAAAGACAGGAAGTTCAGTCTCGGATGCTGAAATGTCCACAGCGAGGTTCTATGTTCCAGTCAGTGGTACGGTGGGCTACAATTCCCATGTTCCAGTTCATCTGGAGCTGAGGGTGCCTGGGCCTCAATATGGTGACGTGTGTTCGTTTCAAAAGGCGCCGCGTTGTGTTCGGTGTGTCCCAGTGCAGTGGGCTGATGGGAAATCCAGCACACGTTCAGTCTGATCAGATCACTCGAGACGCAATACTGAACTAGCAAAAGGATAAACAAGCCCGGGTTAAATACTTTGGAATCAATACACCTTACAAATCAGAAACAATCACATAAGACATACCGTACTGCGAGTTAAAGACACACAGAGAATACAGTAGTAATAGTATTGTAGTTGTAGTAGTAGTAGTAGTAGTAGTATTAAGATTACAGTAGTAGTAGTAGTACTAGTATTAAGATTACAGTAGTAGTAGTATTAAGATTACAGTAGTAGTAGTAGTAGTAGTATTAAGATTACAGTAGCAGTAGTAGTAGTAGTAGTAGTAGTAGTAGTAGTAGTAGTATTAAGATTACAGTAGTAGTAGTAGTAGTATTAAGATTACAGTAGTAGTAGTATTAAGATTACAGTAGCAGTAGTAGTAGTAGTAGTAGTATTAAGATTACAGTAGTAGTACTAGTATTACGATTACAGTAGTAGTAGTATTAAGATAGCAGTAGTAGTAGTAGTAGTAGTAGTAGTATTAAGATTACAGTAGCAGTAGTAGTAGTAGTAGTAGTAGTAGTAGTATTATTACAGTAGTAGTAGTAGTAGTAAGATTACAGTAGTAGTAGTATTAAGATTACAGTAGCAGTAGTAGTAGTAGTAGTAGTAGTAGTAGTAGTATTAAGATTACAGTAGTAGTAGTAGTATTAAGATTACAGTAGTAGTAGTAGTAGTATTAAGATTACAGTAGTAGTAGTAGTATTAAGATTACAGTAGTAGTAGTAGTAGTATTAAGATTACAGTAGTAGTAGTAGTAGTATTAAGATTACAGTAGTAGTAGTAGTAGTAGTATTAAGATTACAGTAGTAGTAGTATTAAAATTACAGTAATTATTAGTAGTTGTAGTTGTAGTAGTATTAAGATTACAGTAGTAGTAGTATTAAGATTACAGTAGTAGTAGTAGTAGTAGTAGTAGTAGTAGTAGTAGTCGTCATAGTCGTAGTAGTAGTATTAAGATTATAGTAGTAGTAGTCGTAGTAGTAGTATTGAGATTATAGTAGTAGTAGTCGTAGTCGTAGTAGTAATATTAAGATTACAGTAGTCGTAGTAGTAGTTGTAGTAGTAGTTGTAAGCGTAGTCGTCATAGGACAATTTCTTCTCAAGTGATAAAATGAAAAAGGTGGAAGAGTAGCAGTATATTTATAAGTAGTGGTAGTAGTAGTAAGATTACAGTAGTAGTATTAAGATTACAGTAGTAGTGGTAGTAGTAGTAAGATTACAGTAGTAGTGGTAGTAGTAGTAAGATTACAGTAGTAGTGGTAGTAGTATGTCAGATAAAAAAAACTCAAAGCAGGCCTGCATTTTCCGTGTGAAATCAGCAGAGGGCAAAAGAGGCGCAAAAGTAGAATGTACACAAAGAGAATACTATATATAGTAGTAGTAGTAGTAGTCCACAAATGCAGCATCACTCTTGATTTATGACAGACCGTAAACATGTCTGAATGAATGAATAAGTAAAATAGGCGCTCTGGATTCCAACACACAAAGAATCATCCACACAGAATACGTTGTGCAGCCTCAACATAAAGCTCTATTGTGGAATTCGAACTCAACTCAAACAGAACTTTACACATGTTATCTGTCCTTATTCATCCCACTGCAGAACTAGACAGGAATGTTAAAGAGCGTGTGTTATTGCGTAAACATGCCAATTGCGTTCTGAATTGTATTAAACAGCATGTGACAGGTTTTCATTGTTTTCTTTGTTTGGTGGGATAGTTTCACAGTGGTAAAGCGGGAGTTTCTGACAAAAATTTGAAAGAGAAAAATTATAATAAAGGAAATAGTCTGTTCAAGATGTTATCAAATTAGACAATATTTAGTGGTGTTCACCTGTTCAGTTGATGAGGATACCAGGAGATCGCCCATCCTCTTCTGTGATGTTCTTCAAATTATGTTCGGCCTCGTCCACCGTCCTGAAAACAGACGTTAGATTTAGTTACTTGGTATGTTTGAAAAGAAATGAGATTACTCAAGATCTGTGGACATGACATTTCAATAATCTCCAGAAATCCTCTAACAGTCAGATTTATGGTGTGCATTAGCCACAGTGGTACATTAGGATGAGGTGAGGCATAATTCCCACAGGACGAGATGAGACATGAGATCAGGTCCATGAGAACAAGACGAGACAAGACTTAATTATTTATAGTGATTCAAATGTGCGACTGAGTTCATAATTTTGACATATACATTTTTGTTTAAAGCTGGGTACCTGATTTTCCAACAATGAAAAATTAGAAAAGTCCATAGCACTCAAAAACCACATCAGTATTCACATGCGAGAATTGTTTGTGCACTAGCAGTTTTAGAAGTGCTTCTTCAGACAAAAAGTGAAACAGGGTGGACCAGCCCTGCACAGACAATCAGCTCACATCCCAGGGCCTCATGTAGTGAGTCACATGGCTCATGGCTAAACTTTGCAATAAAGAAAATGTTTTCTAATTGGGTGAAGACAGCATCTACCAGTCTGATTTCTGCTTTTATAATACATAAATTATCATTATAATTATAAAAATGTTTCACTCATTTATGAGAAAAAGGCTGGGCATTTTAACTTTAATTTTATTTAACTTTGAATTTTATTTGTATAGCACAATTTGTACACAAAGTAATTCAAAGTGCTTTACACAATAAGAAATACATTACAAACAAATCAAAACATAAATAACCATCATAAAATTAAAAAGAGAGAGAGACATTAAATTAGAAAGAAGGGTGCGGAATGAGAAATGAAAACCTTTCAGTCATATGCACAGCTAAAGTGTTTTGAGCCGGGATTTAAACAGCGTCAAAGTAAAGGCCTGTCTCAGTCTCACATGTTCAGGGAGACTGTTCCAGGTTTTAGCTGCATAAATCTGAAACTCTGACTCCCCGAGTTTAGTCCTGACTCTGGGACCAGCAGGAGGCCGGTCCCTGAGCTCCTCAGAGTGGATAAGTCTCTCCAAGTCTGCTTTAGAAAGTAGACATTTGATTTTGGCTGTTTTTTAGATGGTAAAAAGCTGCAGATGTTATTGATTTGATGTGGCTGTTGAAGTTCAAGTCTGAGGCCATTATTACCCCGAGATTTCTAGTCTGACTTCCAGGTTTTAGAGAGAGACACTGGAGGTGACTGCTGACACGGTCTCTTTGTTTCTGTGGGCCAAAGACTATGACTTGTGTCTTGTCTGACTTTAGCTGGAGAAGGTTGTTTTGCATCCACACACTGATCTGCTGGATGCAGTGGCAGAGTGAGTCCACTGGTCCATAGTCCCTTTGAGGCAGTGAGACATAGATCTGAGTATCGTCTGCATAGTTGTGGTAGGACACATTATTGCTGCGTATTAACTGGCCTAAAGGCAGCATGTAGAGATTGAACAAAAGTGGGCCCAGGATTGAACCCTGGGGGACCCCACAGGTCAGGGCCATGTGATCTGAGACACAGTTTCCAATTTAAACAAAATACTTCCTACTGTCTTCTAGATAGGACTTGAACCAGTTTAGAGCAGTACCAGAGATGCCCACCCAGTCCTCTAGTCTCTGTAAGAGGATCCCATGATCAACAGTGTCAAACGCAGCACTCAGATCTAACAGGATCAACACTGAGACTTTTCCTGTATCAGTGTTCATTAATTTATGCATTTTTTATTTTATTTTTATTTTTTTTGTTGTAATGGGAGCACTGCCTTCTTGTCCCACAAGTATAGTATTTGTTGTATATTTGAAAGTAAGGTTATTATTAGGTCATACGTGAGGAAGTCCCGGACATCCTCTGCTGTCAGCTCCCCGGTGGTGTCCAGGGTGAGGTCAGCACAGCTCAGAGGAGAGTCCAGAGGAGTGTCCAGCACTGGAGAGGACAGGCCACTCAGAGGCTCCACTGTTTGTCCTGGAGGGGAAACAAAAGGGTGGGTTCGAGTTAGAGAGTTGTGTTAAATCTTAGGAGAAGAGGTAAAAAGGTATCAGAAAGGTTCATTTGCTTGAAAAAAATATCCAAACAGAAAATCTATACATGTTGGATAATGGTAACAGTGCAATTCAATGGAAGTTTTTGTTTCATGCAAACAGGGCTCTTCTATATCATATCACTAGTGAAACATTGTGATTTATATGGCAAAATCAAATCCAATGAAAGAGATAAGACATAAGGACTAAAGCACTAAACTAAAAGCTTTAACTTAATTTGCCCAGAAACAAATACTACAAAACATACAATCTTACACTAGATAAAGAAGTTATGTGTTCAAACTCAAGCAGTGTTTATCTTTATTTGAGTACAGTTGTACTGTCTTAAAATAAGATTGGCCAATAGAACAAGTCTAAAATGTCTTGTTTTACTTGAAATAACAAAATGAGCTGCAAACTCCACTTCATTGCAAGTTTCTACAGTGACTGATAAAGATGAAGCAACCACCAGCCAAAAAGTCAAGTGTGTGGAACAACTACTTTTCTGGCTGTGCCCTCAGGTTACAACAATGGCCACTCAATTTAAAAAAGAGAATAGTTTTCCTTTTCTGTTATCGTACATAGAATTCTACTTTACTGATGATTCAAAAAATGTCCCAACAGTAAAAATCCCACAAAATCTGCTTGCGTGGACAACGAGTCACACTGTTGGTGACTGGACACAAATTCAATCTGCTTTGGTCTCCACAACAACCATTATCCCCTGCCAGGACGGAGCTGCTGGGCCAGAGGCAACTGGGTCATGCTGAATGGTTGTCATGGAGACCACAGGGGAACCCTACAAAGGCTGGTGGAGCTGGAGGGGTCAGAAAGAGAGAAAATTGATGAAGTGGTCCCAACTAAGAGCAGAGGAATGTGGAGTATACCCACCCTCAGCCTGTTCCAGCTGGTTCTTGTGGGTTCCATTGGCCCTCAGTTTACAGTCGCTGCAGAGACATACAAAACCAAGATTTATTTTACAAACCACACTGAAAATACAGCATCAACAGAGCAAGTATCCATTTACTTGTTATCATGTCAAGAGAAATGTGTAGTACTACTCTGGGTACCCACAGTAACCATAGCTAAACCTCACCATGTAAATCGCCGAGGGGGAAGCAATGGGGATTTACACAAAAAAGTAATTTCCACATTGTCATTTAAATGCTGTTTGAAGACAGATCACGTTAATTTTAAACAATCCTGCCATTAGCATGCTAACAGTGCACTAGCATTACTTCCTGGTTTGGATGTTTAAAATGCTTTAGGACAGGGGTCTTTAATGTTTTTCAGGTCAGGAACGGGAGCAGGGACCCCCAACAATATATATGACGTACAATTGTGTTTTATATTAAATGGGGCCTAGTGTCATGTATAAACATAGCTACTCTGTTATTGTACATTCAGTACAAGGGTCTAAAACTAGCTCCATCTCCAGTTCAAGCCGCAACTCGTTCCCAGACAGAAATAAACCTGAGTCTGACCAAAGTTAACTCAAGTCTGGAGTTTAAGCTGCACTTTGTGCGCTCGTGGTGACTCTGGGAAGGCCAGATCAATTTAGCAATGACGACATGGAAAATGGACTCAAAGTGTGACTTTTGATGATGATTTGATTAAATGAGAGACAAGCCACAGCGCACGGACAAGAGTTTGATTTGGGCCACCGAACTTTTCCGGTCATTCTGATCTGATGAGCGACAGGAAAGACTCCCCCCTCCTTTCTTATTCGCTCCCCCTCCTCTCCCGGTCTCTCCGCAGGTAGAGAGGAGGCTGCGTAGTGCGAAGCCTGGTTAATGTGGGGTGGGGAATGAAGTTACTTGACCCCTTCCTGATGTGCCATATTATGTGCTTAGCTT
Source organism: Odontamblyopus lacepedii (assembly GCA_034769755.1). Lineage (NCBI taxonomy): Eukaryota > Metazoa > Chordata > Actinopteri > Gobiiformes > Gobiidae > Odontamblyopus > Odontamblyopus lacepedii. Next base: position 26,478,615 of record CM068351.1, on the reverse strand, counting down.
AAGTTCCGCTCATATGTAGCTTAGAAGTAACTATCAAATCTGCGCCGATGTTGAAGAATGAAGAATGAATGAAGAAGTTAACCAAAGATTTTGTGACCCCCCGCAGTACCTCCGTGACCCCCTGTTGAAGACCACTGCTTTAGGATGAGACACACAGAGTACACAGCAGTCTTATTACAATAAATCAGTACTGAGGCACAAATTGTACTTTCTTTCATGAAAAAACTGCGTACAACCCCTTTAAAAGCAACGGTCAGTTATGGTTCTGACCTGTTGTGTGTGAGCTCTAGTGGTCGGTCCAGATGAATAGAGCAGAGTGGTTCTGTGATAACTTTAGCTGAAAGGGAAAATCTCTCATACTCTGACGGCGAGATCAAGTAGAAACCTGTGAAAAGAATTTGAAGGGAAATTTAATCGCTGATAACTTTTAAAAGGTCCGCCACATGCTTGTCTCCATGGAGATGTTTTATTGCTTTGCCTAAAATGTTCCACAATAAGGCTTTAAACATATGTACTTCCACAGAGACAAGCAGATGACACAGTGAGGCCAAACTGTTAAAATCAGAATACATATTTTTTGCAGTGTAATTCTTGCCTAAAATTGTTTCTAAAATTGGATAAATACACACATTTAATGCCACATTGTGGAGCATTCCAGGCAAACCAAAAGCAATAAGCAGATAGCTGACCTTCACTGGAAAGGTTACATAGTGTACCTTTAATGTGACCTTTTGCTGATCCATCCATGCCGTGTAGTTCCAACTCACCTTGCCCATTCTTTGTAAACACACAAGACGCTATTCCACTGATGTCTTCCTTACGTATGCAGTCGTAGCGCACCTACAAACGCATTTATAAGCAAACAGTACAAACTGAAAGCTCCAGAATCCATGTCAGATGCTTCTTCTGTTGTACCTGCGGTCGGAGGGCTGGGATGTTGAAAAGGTGCATGTCTCCCAGGTTGGTGAGGCAGACCAGGGTGTGTTCACTGTAGTCCTCCTGAGCTGTGGAGCTGAACATGACCAGGGCCACCTTCCTCACCCGACAGCCCTCATGTGCCGTCAGCTTGAACTTCGTCTTCGCGCTGACTTTGGGGAGAGAGAACACCTGGAGAAAGCAGAGAATCGTTTTGGTTTGCTGAATGCTGTTTATTAGTAATTGGCAAGATCAGAATGAGAGCTGCACATGTAACGCAAAAGTAACGATTGTGATATGGACTGACGCAATAATCAGTATTGAAACATTCTCAATGCCAATTTCTTCATCTGACAAAAATGCACTGCTTTTTAACTTATAACTTTTTAATAGATGATCTTTTTTAAGGGCTGTCCTTATTTACTAGTAGTTCAAAAATAGCTTTGGTTAGTTCTGGTTTTGACTCTATCACGAGTAAATTACAGCATTTTTTTGTTTTATTAAACTTGGAAAGATGTAATAAAATCATTCACAGTTCTTTACAACCAATTTTCCAATACTGTGCAGCCCTAATCAGATTATCAAAGCATTATATGAGTTTCTACAGTATACTGAACTGTTAACATCAGGGTATAAAATGTATTGTTTTGACTGGGAATAGGTCTGTGTTTCAATGTAACCAACATTTGACAACACAGTTATCTGGGGGAAAAAAGTGGTTATTTTTTGAAAGTTACTGTCAGATTTGAAATATTACATTTGGATATTGTTTCATGCATTCCCAATAGATAGCATTTCTGAAAAATAAATGTAAGATGCATTAGCTTGTCTGAATAAAACAAATATGACATTTCAAAGTAGGCAGAAACATTAGAAAAGGACATTGTGTTGTTGATGGAATAGTGTTATAAGAGCTTTAACATTTCCAATCCACAATGCTTTTAATCAGTTACCTTGAGCTGCTCCTCTGATGCGATGAGGACCGAGTGAGAGTTGGTCATGTCTGGAGCTATGGCCAGGTCCTGGGAGGCCTCGTAGGGGTCAGGCAGAGGCTTTCCCCTCCCGTCCAGGACACTGATGGAGACCACAGGGGCGCGATGCATCAGCTGGATCTCTTTCCCCAGTACGGCCTCCACACACGCACTATTATCGCTGGGCCCTCCCCTCTCACCCACTCGTGCCACTCCAACCCCAGGGACCTCCAGGGCATAGGCGTACACGCTGCCTGAGTTAGTGCCCGCCCACAGGGTAGGGCCGTGGTGAGTGCCTGGGACAAGACAAGACTTAAAATGATGGATCCTTATTCTGCTGAAATTCACACCATATTAATATGTTTTTGACTGTGTAGACTTGTTGTCTGTTGTCAAGAAAAAAATTGCCAATACCACTAATCCAAACTTTCAAATAGATTCCAAATCATAACTGAAAATATGCTGAAAATAATTTCTTGGATATTACTGAAAAAGTATCAGTTAATCATTTCAGTTTGTTAGGTCCCAGTTCAATTATAAACAAGACAAACTACTCTCGTTAAAAGCTTTTGTTCTGTCTGACTGAGTTTGCTGTACCATCTCTTAGGAAAGTGTCTGCAAAGCAAAGACAGCGGACCACTCCAGTGAGAGAGTCATCTGCTGAGCGTGGTTCGATTCTCCTCTGGATCGGAGCCACATCCTCTTGCTCTGCTAAAGCTGCATTGGCCTCTTGAACCTTAACAATAGAAAGGTAATTATATTATAAACTTTGTGCATTCTAAACTAAACATTTTGTATAATGAAAACACTTTCAAACTTTTTTAACAGAACTCTTCTAATATACAGTATGTGCCACTAAAGCAACCATTCTTCACCTTGCTTGTTGGCGTGGTGATGGCACGTTTCTTCCCGGAGACCCGACTTTTGCGGATGCGCCTGAAGCTCTGCCGTAAGGACTTCTTTAAAGACTTGACTCTGGAGAGGGGGCCCTCCATGGCCAGGGAGTCGTTTGGATGAAGTGTACACCTAGGACACAACAGTGATGTTTGGGGATTTGTTGTGGAAAAGATTGTAGATTATAGAGATCAGAGGGCTCAATAACGTTAAGGGCAATTCAAAAAAATCCAAAGAAAATCTACACATTTTGAGTTTATCATTAATAGTAGGTCCACAAACTTGCTTTATAAATAATTTTTTCATCATATGGTTAAAAATTCTGTCCACTGGCAGCAACAGTGCTTTTGTGATAGAATAATGCCATCACTTCATTTATGCTGACAGTCCTCTGCCAGCATGTTAAAAGAGTATTTTGCAAAACTGACTTTCTGGCTTTTTATCATGTTTTAACCTTGTTCCCTCATCAAAAACATGCCTGAAGAGTTTGTTCAATGTACAGCCTACAAGCCTACCGCACAACAAATTTCCATAAATATACAAAACTATTCACTATAACTGTCAACAACAAATGTCTAAAAAATATAAAAGTTAAATATTGGTGTTGTGTTTTCACTCACGTTTGAGTAACCCTTTATTATTAGTCTGTCTACATCTCCAAAGGTGTGCTTTGTTCCACCTTGTGATGTGAAGTGGCAGTTTTCAACTTAACAATTAACGAGTGACAATTCCAAGGCTGAAATCATCCAAATGATTCTAGTGAAAGTGTACGGAGTTTAAAAAAAAACACAACAACATTGGAGTACTTCCTGTATTACCACAGGACATCACAGAGTGTTTTCTGTCTGAGAGCAGAACTACAGGATACAGGATACGCGTGTTAAACATGTGTGAGTGAAGGTATGTTTTTGATGAGGAAATTATAACACAAATAAAAAAATTGTCCAAAATAGGCTCTATAAAACAATTATTGAAGACATTCTGTGCTCACCTGGCCAGCACTGCGTTCCTCCTGTGGTAGTCAAAGAGGCCGAACCCGTGGCTTGTCCCAAAGGCGATGAGGTTCCACTCTGCATGTAGAGCGACCGCGGTGACAGAAGCCGGGGGCATACACTGCACCAGCACCAGAGGCTGAAACCCAGGGGGGAAGGGTGGAGGTTTGCGCCGTGGGTCTAACCGGTCGTGTCCTTTCCATGTGAAGCCCTCCCTGTCCTGAAGCAAGTCCACTACAGCCACATCCACCAGATGATCCGAGCGCTCATCACTCAGCCCCAGAACTATTACCTGGAAAAAGATTTGTACTTTTGTAACATTTGTCCGAATATTTAACGGCCTCTATTGCATAAAACTCTTATGAGCTTTAAATCATGTTAGAATGTTGTTACCTCATGCAAAACATACTTGGAGTTGTGTTTTGATTCATTCACATGTTTGTGTAATCATTTATTAGCAGTCTACATCTCAAAGCTCAAAATGCTCTGTTCCACCTTGTGATGCCACGAAGGGGTAGTTAACAGCTATATTTAACCGTTTCTTTAGAGATTGAAAATTAGAGGGTTATATTTATCTGAATGATTCGAGTGAAGGTGCACACAGTGGAGCATTTACTATATTACCACATGATATCACAAGGCAGAACAGTTTTCAGTTTGCCTAACTATGCAGGATTTGTGTGTGAATGAAACAAAACACAACTCTGGGCATGTTTTGTGATGAGGAAGCAACATTATAACAGATAAATATGCATAAATAGCATTGTCTTACCTGTCCAGCTGTGCCAGCCACCACAAGTTTGTTGCTGTACTTGCACAGACTGATCTTCTGGATGCCGAGTCTGGGATCATCGCTGTATGGGTCAAAACAGCCGACCTGCATAAATAGGACAGGTAAATTTTGAATTTTATGTCAAGAGAAAGTGACAGTAAATACAATGAAATGACCAAAAGATGTCCTGGTGTTAAGGTTTCTCAAAATAGATGCATCACAGCCAATTCCAGAACATATTACACAGATTTAATAGAAATTGATGTCTAAACTTTTGACTCACATGGCTTCCTGTTTTTTTTTATTTTAAGTTAAGTGGAAATCACAGTCATTTCAATGGAGAAGTTGAAAAAACTTTTGCTGTTAAAAAATGATTTAAGTAGGTTGATTAATGTAAAATATTCAATATTTGTGTGCACCAACAAGTCAAATGCACCGATTCTATGGGGAGTTTTAAAATGGCTTTGTAGTCCGTAGTATTTGCTGTCAAGATCAGAAGCCCCATGCAAAATAATACAACCTGAATGACAATGGCAGTGCTCACAGCAACTTCCAGAGTAAAGTGAATGTATGTAATCAGAAGGTCATGTTTCATATCTTTCCACAAGGGCTTTTTCCTGAACAGTGAACACTAACAATATAGATTCTTAAATCAATGCCATCTAACACAATGCCTTACATTTCTTTCTCCAAAGTCTGACCTCTACTCCAAACCACATGCTTTTACACAATTCAAGCAGATATAAAAGATATAAAATTTACCAGAAAATAACGCAATACAGATCATTTAAAGCCACAGTATAAATATTTAGCCAAACGTATGGTTTTAACTTACAGGTGATGTGTCAACTCCTAAAAGTTACATTCTGTACCTTTAAATTCATTTGAATAAACTTAATTAGATGAACATGTTTATTTGAAGTTAATTTCCGAACTTGGCTTAAGTCAAAGGGAAATCTACCAACACAAAACATACCAAAGCTTTAAGCAAATTACTTCAGGGTGGAAGATGAGATTTACCACATAAAAAACAGGAAGACTTATAGGTGTTTGACAGGTATACAAAGATTGTGTATTTTTCCTTTGGCACAACTTTATTGCACCAAACTAACATCTTCCTGACACTCCTCCCTTCTCTTACACTGCTTTTATTCTCCTCCAAATGCCGGGGCAGCCTCTTGACTCACGATAATAAAACCTCAGCAAAACACGTGCATCAATCTGTCTCTCGCACACAGTTGATATTCCAGTTCCTACTTGGGAGAGGAGGAGAGAGAGGCTGGTCAGAAAAGAGTGGGATGATGGGTCTGGTTTTCATTATGAAGAACGGAAAAAAGGGAAAAGTTCTTTATTCCATACGAGGGCCACATTCCTGAACATGTAGCTCGGTAACCACAGAATACATGGGAAAAGGTGGGGGGAAAGCAACAACAGGCCTGAACCTCAAGTAAGCGAAACTGGTATGTACATGAAAATCAAACTTGCTAGCAAAATAATTACACAGAATTACCTGAAGCGAACACAATACAAGAGACTGTACTTGTTAATATTCAATGCGTCTTGCTTCATGACTCATCATTTTGTAGCCTGCAGCTCAGACAGACTGCTTACACTTATAGTTTTTTGCTTCATGACGGGCAATGCTTAGCTGCAGTTGTGCATGGAAAAGTGGGCCAGGAAAGCAGAATGTGAAATGTGAGGGGCGGGTTTGTCTGCAGCGCTCTCTAGAACAGATGGGAGAAAACCAGGCCACAGATGTACTGGACTCTGTTCCATATTGTTTTCATTCTCCAGTTTGTAATGAAAAAGACCCTCTTCCCAAAGCTGACCTACAACGCGTTTTGAAATCTGACGTGGAACTTGGCACATTCTATAAAGAATGTTTTTATTATCATCATGGTATTGAAATCAGCATTGAGTATATAGAGTCTATTCCTTAGTATCAAAATAAATGTTTGAAATTTTAGTATCGTGATCACTACCACAAAATCCTCTTGCCAAGGGCTCCTGTTCATCAGCTACATTGGGGATTAATATACTTTTAGGCCATGTGGAGGCATATGGACCTCTACCTAAACATTAGAACTTTGTGACAACTGCGTCCAAGTAAAATCTACCCATTTGCATTTATTTGTGGAGATTTCAGATACAGTACCTTTCTGAAGGGGGGCCACTCCTCCTCTTGCTGCATGTCAGGGTCATCACAGGAGTCATGGGGGTCATCACAGGGGTCGCAGTCTGTGTGAAAGACGTTAGCTGTGCTCAGCTTGTACAGAGGGGTGAGGGCCACGCCAGAAGCGTCCCAAAACCTCACCGTACCATCCTCGTGACTGTGGAGAAGAGAAGACGCAAGCTTGGAAACACAGCTAAACAATTACGTGTTTATTCCTGCTAATTGTATCTTGTTTAAAGTGATTCCTAAAGTAGACTAAGGATTACACAGAAAATTCAAGTGGGTTTAATCAAATGCGTTTAGTCACTTCCACTTTATAACTAGAATCAAATGTGTGCCAGATTTGTGCACACTGAAATAATTCCACCTGCTTTTGTTGTCTCCACATACCCGGTCAATAGCAGTTCTTGTTGCTTAGGCGGGGGTGCCAGGTTTTTCCCTCCGCATATGGGCCAGTTCTGCAAGAATAGAACATTTCGCACATATGTAAACAAGCTATAGAATGCCATACCTTTGGGAAAATAAGGAGTGAAATAGAAACATTATACATATTAGACTTGGCTTGAGTAGTTTCACACAAGAGCTCAGATGGTGTTGTTTCAAAGTTCTATAACCTTGGTCTGTCATACCTAATTTTCTATGCCAATAAATAGTCAGAGGTGGATAGAGTAGCCATTGTAATTGTACTAAAGTCATTGTGAGTTGACTTCAAAATAATATTACTCAAGTAGAAGCAGTGGTCTAAGAAGAGTAAGAGTAAAGTAAGAGTAAAAATGTTTTTGGGAGAACTACTAGTCAAGTAACTGCCAGGACATAAACTTTTACTTGATTTTACTAGATTATCAATCAGATGTTATGTAATTTGAAAATGTCATATTTGTCCATTTAATATTTTTAAGATTAGAAAAAACACCCACAAAAGTTCAAATCATAATCTTCCTCGCAGTGGGAAGATTAAGCAAAACATTATTATTTCAATAAAAATATTACTAGTAGGAGAAAAAGTCACTAGAAAAGTATTTTGAAAAGTAAAATTTCATTTAAAAAAAGTAAATCCGAGTACTACCCATGTCTGCAAATATTTTATAGTTGGATATTTACAAGTCACAGCACACTCATTCACAGAAGCCATGGGAACACAAAGGCATGGCTAGATATGAATCCATTTTAGCACTGCGACGAGACTAGAATATTGGATAATTAAACCACTGATGTGCAAAGCTGGTAACTGCCCTCACCTGCTCCTACACTTAACACATTATCCATGCACTGACAATTAGACTAGGCTCTTCATAGTTGAAACATTTCCAGTTGGCAAGCTCATATGGCACTACATTCACATTCACAACCAAAACAATCTACTTAATGCACAGGACACAGCCAATACATGGGTCATTATCATATTTCATATCAGGCTACTTTCCATACAGTGGGTAAGGTGTCCTTCTCATGTTAAACTGAATAGTTATCTGATATATCCATAAAGCATAAACAAAACCGTATGAAACATTCATGCTGGGCTCAAAGAACAGTAGGGACATACAAAATAGAAATTCAAGACTGCATATCACGTTGCAAAGTAATATAAAACAATCAGGGCTTTTATTAAACTTGCAACCTTTACAGTAACAGGGCTGACTTATTCTAGTATCCCAATAACAATATTCAGACATTTTTATGTTGATACAACGCTACAACAATGTGCTAACTAATGCATATCTTCAAATGTACTAGTTAAGGTTTAAGTATCAGATAAATGTAAAATGACTCAAAGAAATTATCCACAAAATTACCCAAAAATTTGTGCAGAAATATCACTTTACAGCTATGACAACATATCTTTTTTAAAATAACATTCAGAATATTATTGATATTTTGATATATTCCCCACCTCTAGTAACAAAAGTATAAAGTATTATGTAAGTAGTGTGTGTGGGAGTACAGTAACTTCTAAGCTCTATGAAGCCAAATATAAAGATGAAGTAATACACGAGTAATCCAACTTGTATAAATCCAACTGGGTAGTCAAAACCAAAGCTTGATCCCACCTTGGTCGTCTGCTGGCGGCTCTGTTGTGCTTTGCCCGCATTGAGCAGCCTCTCCCAGAGTTTGGGGGGCACGTGTGCGATGTGACATGAGCATGTGATGGCGGAGGAGTGCAGGGGAGCCAGGTAGGGCGTGGGGAGGGTGGGCCAGCCGGGGGTCTGAAGGTCTATGACAACCAGCTCCTCTTCTAGTAACACTACCAGCGCTGAGGGGTCATCGAACTCTGACGAGACAATAAATATATACTTAGTATTTCATGACTTCTTGATATTGGGGGAGTCTTAGTTAAACAAAATTTGTATTTGTTGACTTGTCGTTTTATTTAGATTATAAGGATTTAAAAGGGATAAAAGCGGAAAAGAGAAGTTAGTTTTAAGATTAAGATTCAACGCATGCTTCACAAATTTAATCTGTCTTGATACAGATGCATTGTTCCTTTTACTTTTTTCAGCATTAATGGTTGTTTTTGCATGAACTCCCCTGCACATTTATCTCCTAGTGCAGTTTGGGTCAGATACATAGAGATGCATAATAGGTTTAAGAGCTTTTGCTACGCCCCTTTTAGTTGACTAATCGATTGTCAGGACATGTCTATAGACAACCAAGGATTTCTTTAATTGGCTCTGGCCCTAATTGTCACTAAAATATTCACTCTTACCATTTTCTTGCTCTATACTGTGAACGGTGAAGAAATCAATGACTCTAGATGTGAAGTCCAGTGTGACGTGGTCTTTGTCTTGCTGAATGGTCAAACAGTGGCGATCGCCGTAGCTGGCTCGAGGCATCCCTCCACTGTACAACAACACTGGGGATCTGCATCAGCATAGCACATATTAACTGTTGATCAGAATTTACATATAATGGCAATATTAAAGGTGCACTATATAACTTTCCGGGAAGAGGGTGTGCCACATGTTTGTTTCCTTGAAGATGCAATAACATCGCAATGGATTTGTTATTGCTTTGCCTGGAATATTCCACTGTATGGCAGTAAACCTATGTTGCATTTATCGAACTACAGGTGTTTTTAGTAACAAAAAGGCAAAAAGTTTAATTTTTCTTAAGTTTAATGCCATACAGTGGAAAATTCCAGGCAAAGCAATAACATATCCATGGAGCAAAGCAGATGACAAGCCCTTAAACAGAAAAGTTACATAGTGTGTCTTTAATCATGTTAATAAGTAATACGTTTTCCAACAGAAATCAAAGCTTTGAAAAATTGGCTTACCCTGTCTGTGTTGTCCTCCATAAGATCTTGTTAATAGCTTTGCATGGAAATGGCCCTAAAGTGACAACACACACAGTGAGAAACTAAATAGTCTAAAAACTATTACATTCTAAATTATAAGATTTTAAACCTGGCATAATGTGGTTATTATTAATGTGTGACTTCACCATTCCTGGTCTGGTTCTTTATCATTGTCAGGCCCAGACACATTAATTGTGAATGAGTTGCAGCTTTTACAGAAAGTGTAATTAACTCCTTATGTCAAAGTTCTCACCATATGGCGTTGTGGAGGAGACTGGTTGCTGGCTGCAGGTGCTGCCGTTGGTAACAGGCCAAACAGAGTAACTTCCATCGTTATGTGAACTGACAAACAAGTTACCCGAGCGTTCCCACACTAGACTCTCCAACTGCTGCAGAGAAAAGCACACAAATCTATTAAAAAGCAGCGCTCCTGACAGGGCATATTTGAGTTGTCTGTGCATCCTAGACATTTACCCATCACAAATATGAGTTCAGTTGTGTGTCTGTCTTTGACTATGTGCTATATCTAAATGAAATACCTTATTCCCCAAAAAGAGCTGCCCTATTTTGCACTCGCTTAGGTCCCATTGCACAACCAGGCCGCGGCTGTAGCCAATCAGGATCTTTTCTGGCTGCTGAGGATGCTCCTGAAGAGACTCAACTGGCCCCAGTGACTTTCCACATCTGTAGTCCTCTGGAAGACTAAAAAACACAGACAAAAACACAATTAATACCTGTTTTTAATCTGTAAATTAAAGGAACATGACAAACTCTGGGATTATGCTTAACTGTGGCTAAGCCTAAAATCATACGTTGTTCCACGTGGTTTCACTGTCATCCAGCGGTAGTAATAACAAACTTTATTTGTATAGAACTTTTCTAAACAATAATTATTTCATGTTTCACAGTGCAGAAAAACTGTCTTTTTTCATCCTATGCCTACGTGCATTTTGTCAAAGCATCTAGCCATTATAGAAGATACCCAAGACGGGAAAGAGGGAGGGGTAAATAAAACCACTGATAGGACTGAGCTGCCTGCGGCCAATAGGGACTTGGGTTTCCAACCATGTGCAGATAGATATGAAAGAAAAACAAAAAGCAACAACATGAACTCCTGGAGAATGTGAATGAGACATTCCTCTGAGGCGGAGGAAGAATGTGGAGGGAGACACGCCCAGAGGATCCACTCGCATGGACAGGAAAATTATGATTGTAGAGCCTTCGCTCAAACAAGTGAAGATTGCACTTTGTTGGACATTTAAATAGGATTCTAACACACACACACACATATATATACACATATATATATATATATATATATATATATATATATATATATATATATATATATATCCACTGATGTCTGACTGCCCTGCCCGGGTTCAATCTCTCCGGAAGCACAGAGGCTGAAACATTCCCAACAAAGCTCTCCATTGTCTCTGTCCCTCAAGTATTTTTAGGGAATCCTGCATCCTGCCACATCTCTCTGGTGATGAGCCCTGGCCAGTGCGTCTGAATGTGTGTGTACATTGGAGATTCAAGTCTGACACTTCCTCCACCGGAACATTGCGTTTTTTGGCAAATGGTACAAAGCCACAGTGTCCTCCTCATCGATTTGCACACAAGGCGTTATCAGGGTGCTCATTAACCCTCTGTTCTGCCCGCCTCCACCACAAGCCCAGTTAATGAGAGGTTTGGGGAGAGGAGGGAAAAAACAACACAGCTGATGTCTGATATGCTGCCAGTTATTGTGCAAGAATTGAAAATCGAAAGTTGATTTAATGTAATCGTTTTGAAATGGAAAGGGGTTTTGTCATGTTTGTGTAATAAATTCATGTGGATCTGAGCAGTTGCAGGTCAAATGTTTTTAGTTTTTGAACTTACACATGAGCATGACCCGCTCAGCTGGAGGTGTCAAAGGAGGAAATTAGTGTTTACAAAAAGGAAGACACTCTGACAGACAGACAGACTGAGAATAGTGGTTGCAGCTAAACTATTCTACTCTGCTCTGATGTAAGAGAGACATTTACTATAATAAAAGGTTTTAGGGCTGCAGCTTTAACTGGAGCTTGATTTATTAATGGCGGGAGATTTTTTCCATTTTGCTTTCAGGTTTGGGCTTTTAAAAGGTCTATACTGTGTTATTTTCTGATCTATGTTATAATGTTTCCTTATCACAAACATACCTGGAGTTTTGTTTCATCCACACGTTTAACATGTTCTTCACTCAAATGGAAAATACTCTGTTCTACCCTGTGATGATACAGGATTGGCTCTACTGTGTTTTTGAACTCCATACACCTTGTGTAATGTGTTACAATACAATATTTCTCACCTCTGTACTACCTGATCCTGTGGTAACGTCTGGCTTTCCTTTAGTGTGAGACTGGGAACCTCCAGAACATATACGCCCCCTCCCTCTGTACCAATGCACAACAATTCACATGACTTCAACAGCAGCAGGACTGTCACCCGGGTGGCACTGAGGGACAAAGAAAATAATTTGGAAGAGTTAGAGGGTTTTTCTTGGGATAGTGTTTCCATTTCCAAGTGTGACCATTCCCTCACCTGCAACTCTCGATGCCTGGTCGCCCCGGTAACATGTAGCTTCCCACTTCCTGCAAACAAACCACGCCCTGTCTTTTAACCCCGCCCATTTCTTTAGACGCTCCTGCTGCAAGCTGCCACAGGTGGATGGTGTTGTCATCCAGCAGAGACAGCAGACGACCCTGACAAATTGAAATAGAGTCAACATGTAAGATTTTATTAAGCTTTTTCAATGCATTTAAAACAACTATGTGAAAGCGCTTACCTGCCCAGGCAGAAAGTGAATTTGAGTAACAGCAGTGGTATCTTTGTGCAGACCAGTGAACTCCACACCTGGAGCTCCATATCTATAGGAATGTGGTTAAGGGCAAGGACCAATTACTTTTTTTTTTTACAGTGTAACCTTAAGAATTTTACTTGTAATATTCCACTAGCATGGTTTGAGTTTGGAGATCTTCAAGTGTGGCTTAAATAAATCATTTGTCATTGATTTTTTCCATTTTTTTCTACAAAGACACAGATTTAAAAGGGAACAAAGTGAATAGTGCTTGAATCTAATCTAAAAAGATAGTGGTTGGAACAAATATTTTGTATTTAAGCTTGTTATACTTAGTAACTAGTTAAAAGCCAAAAATTGGGGTGAGCCTATTAAAAGTGTTTATTTCTAGCTCTAAACAGTGAATAGTGCTTGAATGAAATCTAAAAAAAGCGGTTTGAATAAATATTTTGTATGTGAGATGCTACAGTCAGTAAGGAGTACACCAGATACCCAGTTAAAAGCAGACACAGAAAATGGGAGTGAGCCTATTAAAAGTGTTGATTTCTAGCTATAAACAAAGTGAATAGAGCTTGAGAGTCATAAAAAGGGCAGAAATTAGAACGCTGCAAATAAGCCCTGGGTAATTACCAGCAGCAGATGACGCAGTTAGCCAAACCACTGCTGCGTATGTACACATTCATTATGGGTCCTCTCTTTTGTTAGCTTACTAAATCAAGCTTAACTGTTAGACTAAAAACAATATAGAGATAGTATTTACATGATTAGATAATGTTTGGATAAAATATCAGCTAGCCACAACTGTACACTGCAGAAGATGCACCTTGGTACGCTGTTAAGTGGTGGAAAAAGTACTCACAGTAGCCAAAAATGGACTTGAGTAAAAGTATCACATGAAAAAATAAACGGAATTAAAATTATTGAAGTATTGGTTTAAAAGTAAAAAAGCACAAGTATTTCACACCAATTGAGAACTATTTATAGCTTTTTGATGAAGAATTGTGCTGAATTTTGTTCCAAAGAAGTGACTCAAATTGATTTCATAATTTGTCTTGTGATTTTTATTTATAGAGATTCAGTCATGAACATGCTCCAAAATAACCCCTCAAACCAGTAGTAGTGCAGCTAAAAAAAGTAGTAGAGATACTTGCTTTTACATATAGAGAAATAAATGTAAAAGGTATCCACTGTGAAATGCAAAAGTACAGATATATAATAAAAATACTTTGGTAGAGTGACTTTTATGCTTTAACTTCCAGCACTGTGCTGCTTAAATAAAGCTACAGGAATGTGGACAAAAATGCAGATAAAAAAAGTCAAAACAGTATGTGACAAAGAGGTGCAACAATAGTTTTTGATAAATACATTCCAGCGTTATAACTGGTTAAATTCCAACTAGATTTCATGGATAAAGAGTTAAGTGCTCCCTTGAGGCCACTGATATGTTTATAGTAAAATTCCTGAGCAATGTCACTTCCCATAGGCAGGTTTTATTCACTGCAGCAAAACATGCCACAGACAGCTGGGGTGGAGGTGCGAGAAACCCATTCACTCAAAGGTCACGAACCAGCAATATGTTCAGAAAGTTGAGACAGAAATTTAAATTTAAATGTCACAAGTAGTGACTTTCTACCGACTAGATAGGGCAAGCTAAACTCAACATTTCAGACCCACAAACTCACAGCAGACTGTTGTTTTGGAACTATAGAAAATTTGAATATTGTGTATATTGCCTTGGAGTTGTTAAAAGTATTGAAAATCAAATACTAATCGCTACTAAAACTTGAAACTAGATACTCATTTAAACAGGTATCAAAACTAAATATGTCACATTCATGGGGTAGAACTTGACCTTTCCTGAATAGCTTTTAAATTATTTTGAGCTGTATCATGTATAAGATCACAGAGTCTATTATACGCTCATGGACCACTAGGGAACCTACATGGACGACTGCAGGATTACACAGATATAACACTGCATGGTAATATAAAATAAAGTACTGCGAGTTAATGTTAAAAATGACTTGTCTTATCAAAATCGGCCTTACATATCAGCCCAAAAATATCGGCAAAGCTGACCGGCTATTGGGGCTCTGGATTCTAAACAATTGGTATCGGCCATAAAAAAAATAAAACATCTGGATCGACCCCCATTTGAAATGGTTTGCATTGTGACATCGCTATTCTGAAGCAACAACCCCGACTCACAAAGCTGACCTCTTGATTGTGGCAAAGAAACAATGTAGTGCATTTAACTCTGACAGCCCAGACAACAGTGGTTTGTGAGTGCACTACAGCTATGTAGCAACCACCGCTGCTCAGTCATCACCAAACTACACACACTAGTCTTTAGTGTAAAGCATGCAAGAGGGGCTGTCACAATCTGGAGTAAAAAAGACCACTAATAACTATTTAGGTCTTTGTCAGGGGAGCCTTGACATTTGGCTTGGTCCTGACAGCAATCACATCATTAGCTTCTCGGGTTTCAGACTATTTCCATAAGACTGCAAAGTAGCTGACAGGGGGTATTGGAGGAACTGAACAGCATGCAGTTTTTACATTTAGAGGAAATACAACCTTGGGAGCACAGTTTGGGACACTTCCTGTTGGTGATGTCATACCTCACCACAGCTGTTGAGGGATTTCCCGGTTGTGATGTCACCTGGAGTCCCCCACAGGTTCTCACTGTAAACTGTAAAGCTCTGTCAAATCCTCGCCAGGCCACGGGGCTTACCAAGTCCGCACTGTGAACTGTATTGGACAAACATATTAGGGCCCTTACTGAGCTTCTTGATACACTCAGACTGTCTATTATAAGTTCTGTTAAAGGGCCTGTATCCTATTTCTTTTCAATACATTTGCGTGAAATGTGTCTTGCCCCAGTGCAGATATATTGTATAAGCAGCTTGAGGTCAAAATAAGTCTCTCTGCATCTAACTGGAGAGAGTTTCAATAATCAGGAACTGTGGTGTCAGCATGCTAGTTGTCATTAGCTTTACTGTGACCGCTAACGCCGCTCTGGTCCCTAAAAGTTGTGAAAAGCACTTAGAAAGCCATCGCCATGAATAATTAGGAGGCTTGGAATGGATAAGACAAGCAAGGAATAACTTTGGTCCACTGCAAACCACTTAAAAAGGATTTTTTTTTTCACATTGTTAAGACAGAAAAAAATCAGGTATAGTGCCTATTGTTGTAAAAACATGTTGTTTTTTTAAGTTATCCTTTAATTTTATTCCTACATTGGCAAAGAGTGTTGCGTCACAAGATCTAAAAGGATCGACTAACTCATTGAGAAAAATGTAGGGCAAAAAGGACAATGATGTATTCTGCATTGTTTACATATCACATACCACATATGTACTCTAAAATAAATATTGTGGGAGGAAACACATTAGATAAATCTCAAATTCTAAGAAAAAATGAAATAACAGATGACAACAAAGGGTGCAAATTCTCAGGACGCTTTGCCAGACATTTATAACCATAATTCAGGAACGTCAGAACCTACAGGCAGTTGGGTCAGTGCCTGGCAAAAAGATCCAATCTCCCAATCAAAAGCGGCTTTCATAACATCAAAAGGCAGTATCTTTTGCATGCTCGAACAAGAAGAACCAAAAACAGGGAAAGGTAGTAGCGGATTCATTCAGCCAAGTCTTCTGTACACACAAACTGTTCTGAGGGAGTGATATGCAAAGATATGACGCAGCAGCACTCCCAAGAAGAGACTGAAACTCAGACAAAAGAAGCCGACGGTAACTTGTAATCACTGAATCAATGTCTCCTCCCTCCACATACACACTAGTGCGAGTGCGATTGCCCGCTGAGGCAGAGAGAGCGAGCGTTAGCCAGGATAAAGCGATTTCACGGTCTGAATACGGGCTAACAGAAGGCATTGTCCTCCCAGGGACACATCGGCAGCAGCCAGCCCGCCTCCCTCACGCACACACACATGCACACGCACACACATTCATAAATCTATGAGGTGCTCGTGAAGATAAGAGCGGACAGTGGACAGGAAGACGGGGATGAGAGCAGGGGATGACCACACACAAAGTCAGACCAGTGTGGCCAGGGAGAAGTTCAAGTTTGCACAGCACAGATAAATAGTGGACTTTAAATCAGGGGTCTTCAACGTGGGGGTCGTGACCTAGACGGGGGCCCTAGGGGTGCAGCAGAAAGGAAAAGGGGAAGCCCTGGTTAATTTCTCCACTGTCAACTCAATAAATATGTCTTATAAATAAACGTTCTAATCTGACAGTTTGGGGAATTATAAATCATGCTTTGAAGTGCAATTGATTTGTGCTGGTTTTGGCAGTAACATTTCATCCTTTTATCCAAATTCTCATTGTCCTGCATGGGCACAATTTAAACCTCTTCAACCTAAAATAAACTAAACTTCTCCACCCACCCACTGAAGAAACAATACCAGCTCATTTACATGCTCTTGAGATGGCACCTCCCACATTCGCCCACTCCACACTTTCTACTGATAATAGCAGCGGCATCACGCGGGGGGAGTTCTGCATGTATCTCTAATGGTGGAATCTTCAGGAGTTACCATGGTGAGACAATGCACACATAAGCAAATACTGTACTGTGAAAAAAAAATTTAAAACTGAAGAAAAAAAAACACAAAATGGATATAAACATACAAATCTGCAAGAGTTTGATTTTCAGATGACATCCGCTGCAAAGTATCAATACATTCA
This sequence comes from Odontamblyopus lacepedii, assembly GCA_034769755.1. Classification (NCBI taxonomy): domain Eukaryota; kingdom Metazoa; phylum Chordata; class Actinopteri; order Gobiiformes; family Gobiidae; genus Odontamblyopus; species Odontamblyopus lacepedii. The sequence continues at coordinate 26,461,070 of CM068351.1, read as the reverse complement.
AGCTATTTATTCAATCCCATCCCAACAATACATACTATGAGGAAATGCAAAATAAACATGGCAAATATCAGATACATTTTCAATATACCAGGACCAATATATAGCTCACCCCTAAATGTTACAATATAAATATAATATCCACTTAACAAATGAAGTCTGTAGAACAACCCACAGTCTCCAAACTAATTAATGTGAAGCAATATAAAATCCACTGAGAACTGTGACACGAACAACACAAAGTCATTTAATTACAACTGAAAAGAATTAGGCCAAACAAGCAATAAAACTGTACTATAAAAACCTTGAAGACTAAAACAATGGAAATTTCACATGGCTGTATTGGAGGGCGGTGTCATTTTAGATATTTTTGAGGTCATTGTGAGTCATGGTGCAAAAGTCCAGATTTATCCACAATGTGACAGAGACTAAGATCAGTTTGTAACCAACAGGAGACAGACAGTGTGAGCAATACACATACACTCTGTGTGCAAATATTAGCAGTGTGGAGAAATCATGATACTAGCCCTGAGGTCGCCATGGGTTTGGTGTGATTCAGCACGTACTGGTTTACTGGACATGACACGGCACGGATTATTTTGTACAAGTGGGACCTGTTTGTGAAGTGTCTATATGTAATAAAGCAGTCCTACCAACTTCAAAGACAATTTTCTCTAAATTTTTCCCATAGACTTTTTGAAAAAATTCTAATATCAAGAGTATGATGGAAGTTAATTAGCAATGTGGCAAGATTCTGCAACATATCTTCATTGCAACTTTTTTTGTAAAATCTATGGGAAAAGCCCTACATTTGAGAAGGTTTCACCTCTAAAATATAATATAAAAAGGGATGCACCTACACCGATACTGAATATCATCACCAATACTGAAACATTTGCTGGATCGGATATTGACTCCATAGTATCGGTTAAGTAATATCCTGGTTGGGACTTTAATTGGATGTAATAAGACTATTTGCTGGTCGATTTAGGCCTGACTAGAACTAAATTATTGCAGCAATGTCATATTACAAATATAAGCTCATTACTTTTGTGGAGAAGGCACAGGCCAACTTTCTCACAAGTTAAATCATATAGGGAAAGATTCAAATAATGGTATTCAAAACACATGAAAATCAATTATCAAGTTCCAGGATATGGCCTAAAGAGCAATAAAACCAATGCAATATCATAATATTTTACCCTTTGTTTGTGCAATGCATTTCCAGTTACATAACAAATTCAGGTAAGCATTGTGAAAAGTTATCTTTAGTCAATCTTATAATTTTTATATACATGAACCATAGTTTTTGCTGTTAATTCTAACCACCCACCATAAGTTAAAAATGCTCTAATACCAACACTTAACTTGACCCAAATTAAAACGAAACATCATTTGTTATCTTAAGACTTCTCGTTTTTTAGTTTCAAAATCTTCATGTCTCCAAGCGTCTCTCATCCCAGGCGAATGCGGTGGTCGCTATGGAAACCAGCAACTCAAAAGCCGTCTTTATTAAGACTAGACTCCGCAACAAAGCCCTTACTCACTCAATCTGCACATCGCGACGTACGGGGAGGGTTAACCCAGGGCAGCACAAAATGCATTCCACCAGAGACAGACTCCTCAAGAACAACCCCCTCCTCTCTTTCTCTCCCTCCTCCATCCACGCTCCCTCTCTCCCTCTCTCTACCCCCTTTACCCGGAACCCCCCTCCAGCCGTCTCTCCACAACAACACGCAAAACTCCCCAGTGTCCCCATCCTCTCTACTGACTCTCCCTCTGTGGTCTGGGCTAAAACTCTCAAGGTGTAATATGACGCTGACTTTGTAAACACTGAAAGAACATGTAAAAAAAAATAGGAGGAAGAAAGTCAAGTTGGCAAAAAATTGAAGAACAAATCTCATGTGAACAAGAGCATGAAAGCGGGCCTGGATTCAAAGAAACACCATGGATGTTGAAAAATGTTCCAGAGTCTTTGTAACTGTGTCAATAAAGTCTTGGTCAAACCCATTTCAGAGTACAGTACCGATAAAGTGTAGAGGCTAAACACAAGCTAGCACTTATGGTCACAAAACTGTCAGTAAATGTACGGTGTATGGAACTATAAGCAAGATGCCGCACTACTGTACAATTTTGAGCATTTCTAAGCGCGATAACCCAAAAGTCCTTTCATTATGGTACCCGCCCATCTCTCATATTATCCAAACAAGAAATTATGCCTCCAGAGTTTTTTTTTTTTTTACAGTTCTGTCTTGCTAGTTGCTACTCATCTTAAACATAATGTATCTATCAAACAAAATTGCGCCATCATCAAGTCTATGCTTGCAGCCTATACAAAATACAATTACAACACAGTGCTAAGATATTTTAATGTAAAAACTAGAGCTAATACATGAAAAAAGTCACAAGCAATTTCTAACTTTTCACTTGCAGCAAAGCAAACAAGAACATTTGATTAATCGACGTGTTAGTACTGGTTTTAATATTGCTTGTCATTGTTCGGATGGTGTAATTTGTGTTTAGCTTAATCAGCACTTTGGTCAATTGTTTTTATATGTGCTATAAAATAAATTATGATCTAGTTTATTAATAAACCATTGCAAATTATGCACATAAAAATTATGATGTGACGGCATTAGAATATCAGATGGCTGTCTAAATCTTCTTTTCAGGCAATACATTTCAGTGCAATTTGCATTAACTTTTTACTACTGTCGAGTGAAGAAGCTCTGTGCATCGCATTTAATTCATCAGTCGTGCAATCTTTTGAAAAATGTTTTTGCATCTCTATGATCTGAAAGAGCATCCGACACAAACTACACTTACAAAATGCAATGATAAATCTGCGCACAGAGAAGTACTGGTGTCTTCAACCAATTAATCAACTAAACAACTACAGCCCTAGTAGACTAAAAAAACAAAATATGAATTTGTTCAGTATGTGTATTCTCTGAGGATATACATTCCGACATTCTTTTTCAAAATTCCAGCAGCAGATGTGAGTGAGTTAAAGAGTAGACTAACTGCTCTAAGTTATCAGTCATAGCGTAGAGCAGGCAGAGTAGCATGGATGTACTTTAGCCTCCATCTTTTCACACTCCCTGCTCTTCAGTGCCACTGTTTATCTACCCTCCACCTCCTCCTCCTCCGGCTGCTTCCCAAGTGCCTGGTACGGCCTGGCTCTCTCCCTCCGTCTGTGAGAAAGAGAGTGGGAAAGAGAGGGAAAGAGAGTCCATTCTCCAGACTAATGCATTACCAGCATGTAGCACAGATAAACATGTACCATCTCCAGAATGCACGCTGTTGTTTCGAATGTGCAGTTAAAAACACCGAGAGATCTGTGGCGTTCATTCCAGCTACACACTCTGCACTTAACACATTCCCCAAGTCAGACACGCGAGACAAACCTGAACCATGTGAGCTGAGCATAATGCTAGAACCTCAAAAGGATCTCCAAATACCACCATTTCACCTTAAAGCATGCATCGTTTCACCTCATAATCGACAAAGCATTCCAGTAGGGCAGCAGCACTACTGCAAACCGCATGTTATCAAGCTCTTAGGTAACGTATTATCCATATAGCAGGAAGCTCAATAAAGGTTCAACATTTTAGCCATTATTTTTTTTATTTTGTTGTTGAAAAGTTAGCCTTGTTTTGGTTTTAGTTTAGTCACTGATAGCTAACATATTATGCTATTACATTTAGTTAATTGTAAACTGCAATATTGTTCCAAAAGAGTTTAGTAATAGAAATAGGTTGGTATATTGACCTTTTGCACTCAAAACTGTAAAGTAAACAAATAAATGCACAACAGTGGGCAGAGACAGGGGGTAAGTGAAAACAGCCATTTTCTGAGCACAATACAGGATTATTCATAACATGCATGAATCAATCAAAATACAACACACAGTAAACTAATGATTTAAAGCTGGTGAATGTTGATTCATCAGAATATGGCTCCTTTAAGTTTCTATCGCAACACTAAATTAAGTCATTTTGGGATTTTTTGTTTGTTTGTTTGAATTTAACCTGAAGATAACATTCAGCTAAATTTAATTGAAATGGCAATTTGATTCAGATAGGCTGCAATTTTTTGTAACAACCATAATTTTCCCCACAAACAACAAAATATCCTGTCTTATTCTAGTGCTGAACCTGTAGTTTAGATTTGTACAGACATGTTCTAAAGTGCATATGTGTCCTATAGTAGATTGTCAATTATCTTGGATGTGATTAACATGTGAACTTAACAGAATACCATTAATAACACACAAATTACAAATCTAATCGCAAAGTTTGTCAGAAAAATCATAATTAAAAATATTATTATATATAAAATGTGATTGTTAGTGTAATATATAAATAAAGTTATCAAATCTTGCATTTTTGTCCATAGTTTTGAGTCCTACCAAATCTACCAGTCCTACCAGAAAACACAGCGTTTAAACCATCTTCTGAGAAACTAATGGAGCCAGTTAATCAATAATGTCACCAGGCGTATGTGGCATGGACAGGCCATGAGCTCATCTAAGTTTCTGGAATTTTTGACACAAGTGACACGCCAAGCCAAATGATGGTTTACCGCAGAGGCCAAACTAGCGCTCATCTCTGCGCACTAACTGTTACCCAATGTTCCATCCTGTGTTCTTCTTTAAAGGCCCAGTCTTACCATGGGGGCTGGGGGAACATTCCAACTGGTCTGGCCACAAAGTCATAATGCATTTGTGATACTGGAGCAGATATGTGAGGTTTGGTTCGGATGTTGCATTTCACATAGCCATATAAAGTTTCTGTATGAATCAATAACAGGAGGTGATGAGCTATCTGATTATTTTTTTTATTATTGGGCCCAAGATAAAAGAATGTAGTGGGTTGACAGGAGTAGTTATAATCAGCACTGGTACAGTTAATAATAAGAATTAGTCATTCACTAGTCTCTACACTTCTGAAGCCACAGCTGCCCTGGCGCTAACTGACCAAATCTGACTGCCAAATCTGTTACCACTACCAGCCACTATACACTAATACATACTAAAGTCATACATTAGCCAAGGGATTGAAAAGTCTTATCCAAGGAGACAACAACAACAACAACAGTCCACACTGGTTGAAGTTTGACTGAACCTCCAACACTGAGCCAGCAAAGTTAAAATAATTGCACAAATCCTAAACACAACCATGAATGCTTCTATTGATCATTGAAAAGGTGTTGTTTGAATCTTTTTTTGTATATTTTCTTGAGTTTTCAGATAAGCTTACAACATTGTTGACAGTGCATTGTGTATCCATGGTAACTGCTGAACATTCCCATAGAAATACACGTACATCACCCCCAGTGAGATGTCACTGCAAAGTATCAGTAGCGAAGCAGATTCAATTAATATTTACCTTACTACAGTTCACCAACCTAAACCCTGAGGTCTAAGGTGTGATCATGCGTTCTGATGGGATAAAATTACAGTGCAGCTTGCTCATTTCACACAGCTAATTGATACTCTCTGTCGCTACCAACTACTATTCACCCAATGCTTGAGTATAGGCTACCAAACTCAAGTGGATTCAGTTACAGTCCGTACAAGCCCATATATATTAGCTCCAAACAGCACAACAGATGCTCAAGTTGAAGACAAACCAGAAGGATACACTTTGACGGCTCCTGACTTGGTACCGATGGCCATGAGTTGCAGCTTGGGGTCAAAAGCCAAAGCGCTGGGTTGATGAGGGAATCCATGCTCCACTGTCTGCAGGAGAAACACACAAGACACATGAGAGAAAATTCGATGCATAAAAGTGTAGTTTTTACTTTGCTAAGATGTAGGGATGTAACGATAACCAAAATGTTGTGATATCGCCCAAGTCTCATAATAATATCGTGGGCTATCAAAATGTACTGAATTACAAGCTGCTTTGCTTAAATGCTTCATTTTGTTGCAGCAGTTAAATATTGCACAAAATTGCCACTTGTCAGCTTTTAGCCATGTTATAATATAGTTACCTCATCGAAAATATACCTGGAGTTGTGGTTTTTTTGTTCGCACGTTTATTATCAGTCTACTCTGTCTACATCTCCAAAGCTCAAAATGCTATATTCAACCTTATGATGTGATGAAGTGGTAGTTTTTAAGTTAAGCACTACCATTTATTTTTTTGTTCAATCAAACTACAGTGGAGTGCTTACTGTATTACCACATGACATCACAAGGTGGAACAGACTGTTTTTCATTTGAGAGGACAGTCTAAATATGGAGGGTTTGTGTGTTAAAAATGTGTGAATAATACTAAACACAACTCCAGGTATGTTTTTGATGAGATCAGAAAATAGTGTAATATGGGCCCTTTAAAACAAACTGTGGAAACTGCATAAACCATAATGAAATAACCATTAATAAGCCTTTAGTACTTTGGCTTTGGACAATTCATCACACAAAATTGTCTTGAAGGCATTTTGAGAGGAAAAAGCAACATTTCTGTTAAAGTCTCCAAAATATCGCAATAAATATCATACTGTGAGGTGCATATTGTGATAATATTGTACCATCAGATTTGGATCGTTATGTCCCTGCTAAGATGTCCCTGTGTGCGTGCATTTGTGCCCTGTGCTGTCAGACTGTTTAACCAGCGAGGAGTCTCAGTGGGAGGGTCCTTAAAGTAAAGTTGGATGATAGTTCCTAAAAGCTCTGATGGCAGACGCAGGACCTTGTAAAATGGGATTAACATAAATTCACGACTTAAGCTTGGGTTTGTTTTAAGAGAGGGAAAACCAGCTGGGCAACGTGTACAAATCTAAAAATAACAGGAATACACACCCCAACTAGGCAGTCAAAATGAAATTGCAATTTGAATGTTTGCAAATTGCTAAAACTACTTATCCTTTGCACACAAAAAAGAACAAGAAAAAACTAACTATTGTCTATTTTGCTTTAATGTGGTGTATACAACTAGCAAACCCTGTAGGTTGGACCACTAAACATAGGCCTGTAAATGGGATTCTACTCTTGGTTAAACAATTACCGTAATATTTCAGCCTTCTCTCAAATGTTAATGCTCCAGGATGTGTTTAAAATGTGCTCTGGGAAATGAATTGCTCTTTGCTTTTAAAGAAGACATGGATCATTAAATATTCTGATATTTTAAATTGCAATATTAATATAAAACAACTTCAGTACATGAAACAGGTCTGGTAGCAATCCACTTTTCAGATGTTTTAACCATTTTATAGTTGTTTCCCCTCACCATTTGCCCACAATTTGTAATTGAAATGATTTGTGCATGTTTTGAGCAATCTTTAATCGCTTATTTTCAAGACACCATATTGCCAATCAATCCCCATGTTCACCGCCACCAGTATACACCCACTGCTCTGTATTAACTACATTCTCTGATTTCATTTTATTAATTGTTGATATTGAATGGTTTCAGCAGCATCACATAGTCATTTTGTTACAAATGAAAAAAATGTTGCTGCTCGCTAGCACAATCTGCAGCTATCCATCGGAAGCACCAATAACTTAAAAATGTATAAATATAGAGCAATTGATGGGTATAGGGGGTAGGGGAAAATGTCACTTTTCAGACCAATGGTGACTTGATTGCAGGAGATTACTCAAAATCACTCTAACATGAATCACTTTAAATAGAACTTTGAGTAAATGAGAAGACAAAACAATCAAAATCTCATCACAATCAGAATACTCGGAATACTTACTAAAATGCAACAGTCATTCAACCTAGATTGTGAGAGGATTTCTTAAAACTTCTTAGACCCCTAACAGAGCTTTGTGACCATTTGAGGTTGAAAAATTAGAGATGGACATAAAACATTAAGCCTTTCTTCTTTCAAGTCTAGACTTGAGCGTTCACATGCACATTAGCAGAGTGATAAAGTGACATCAAAGTAGCACTCCTGCTGAGAGACCACCTCTGATAGTTGTGGCAGCTGGTGTCAGACCCTAAACTGTGTGTGTGACCCAGCACATTGCAACACATAACTGCACCAAGGCTGCATAGCAGTAAACAAAGAGGCAAAGAAGCTCAGTCTACTCACTACTATCCTAAATTGTCTATTATAGAAAGGGAATGTACTACATACTTAAAATGTACATAAGACCCATGCACAGCAACTTGGGATAAAAAATTAGGACTGCAAGATCAAAATTAAAATTAGCCAAAAAAGCTTCAAGTATTCACTAAAAACAACAAAGTATTCTTCTAAATAAAAGAAAAACTGCTAACCCTGTAGTTTAGACCTCAAAAATTGTTCTACAATGAATGAGATTTTTTTCAATTAGGTTTCCTATTGACATTTCAGTCTTCTTATTGCACCATGTTTAAAATGTGCTTGTCCAGTCATTGAAAATGTATAGTTAATGATATAGTTTGCATTACCAGTGCATATGTAAAATTGTACTTAACACCGACACATCTCTATGCTGTAACAGTGCTCTACTTTCTACATGGTGACAGAGAGAGCAGACAGTGGCCTCACCTAAGGTCAAGGCCACTGGTCACCTCAGCAGATATAGTCGGCAGCACATCCTTTCACCAGCAACTGTAATGTGATACACGGATACTAGTACACCCCCACAACCAACAATTGTCAATGACCTTTGTGTTTCACAAACCAGTTTAGCAGCAGGTATCAACATGTACGCTGTGATAATGCTCAGGGAATCAGCACAGAATAACCTGGACACATTACATGTGGATAATATGATGCTTACAGCCAGGGTCAGTAGTGTGAGTGAACCTCAGATTGACAGCCATTTTAACTAATGTGTGGGGTATGGTCATGATACGAATGAGGCATCAAACCGCTGAAACGCTCTGAGGTGAGGTTTGGTAATCCCCTCATAACACAATCTGATGCTAGTTAGCTCAGATCACATAAATGTGTTATTCTGCTACCCGCTTTGGGTCATTAACACACCATGAAAACCAATGGACCATACGAACATATCCACAAACACATGCATGCCCATTTAGCCACTTAATGGCTAATTTGAGTTCTAAACTCTAATCTAAGCGGTAGAGAGGAGGCATTACCTGCAGTAAAGTTGCCTCCAACATAACTTGTATTGTATGACACAATAATAGGCCTTGTTTGAGTTAAAGGGGCAGTGTGGAGTTAGAACCCCTCTCCCCGGTGCTGTCCCGTTAGTTTACCTTGTTGAAGGCGAAAAGCTCCTGCTTTATCTTCTCTCTCTGCGGGTCGGTGCCCTGCCGACGAAACCTAAACTTCATCATTTTGAGGCCGGGGCAGGAAAATGCAGCTGCGGGTGAAAAGGGGGAGCACCCGGGTAAGGTAGTCCGGGCTTCTCGCTGACTGAAAAGGCAGTGGCGCCCTGTAAGGCGATGTTAAGCTGCTAACAGACTAGCCCATGCAGCTGTGAGCGGGGCTGGAGCTGCTGCTGCTGCTGCTGCTGCTGATCGGGGCTGCGGCTCGGCTCGGCTCACTGCTTTCCTCTTTGCCCTCGTCTTTCCCCTCCTAAAGCTGCTTGGGTCGCAGTGGGTTTGACCACAGCCCCCCTTCCACTCGGTTCACACGGACCCCGTCATTGTTAACCAATGAGTGTGAAGAAATCTGCTCCCAATTATTCAGAAACACCCACACACCGCGAGCTGCTCGAGGGATGCTCGTTTTGAAGCATAGGGTGCACCGACTGAATGCACACACCCTATGATACTGGAAAATAAATGTGAGGCTACACACGGGTCTTCCGTTGCATATAATGAAACGAATGTATTTTAGTATGAACATTTTGTAGTAAAATACAGAAATATACATTTAGGAGAAACAATAACAAGTAAACAAGGTACTAAAAATAAATTTTACATTTTTCCCTAGATCCACATTTTTATATACAGCATTTTTCCACATTATATTCACAAAATTCAATATTTACACAACAGAATAAATACATTTAACTAACCTGTTGTGCAAAAGTTTAACTTAGTGAATTACTGAATTCAATAACTCATCTCTTTTATACACATAAACCAGAGGCAAATTTTGTGAACGATAATGTACTTTTAAAAAATGATTCTAGTTTAGAGGTAGATATGCAAGAGGTGTTCTACAGCAGGGTGATCTCACTTGGGGGCAGGGTAAGTCTCTTTTCTCTCACTGACAGCATGTTTTCCATATGCATTGCAATTACTCGACATAACTCCAAGCCCTAGATGAAAAAGGTAAAAAATGTAGTTGACTTGAATGAACAATAAAAGGAACAATACTTCTACATTAAAACATACTTGCTCTAGCTGCAGCTGTGTGATCCTCTGATTTAACAGGTCTCCAATCAGGATATCAACGTACGGATAACTGGAGCCAGAAGTGGGTCTCTGGGTCCGGGTTGATTGGACTTCTTTCAGAGGGAAACGCACCATAGCCTCCTATTTATAAAAGTGTTACAATTCAATTTTTAGAATGTAATACACTCAAAAGAACAGGTGTAAAAAACGAAAATCTTGCATGCAAACAAGTATTACATATATACATATCTAAACTAAGGATGTCTGTGTAATCCCTGTGTAATTTTGTTAATTTTGTCCAGATTTTTTGTCAAACTAAGGATGCTATCAAGTGAATGTTATACAAATCATAATGAAGAATTGTAGATGATCATCATATGTCCAACAGGGGGTGCCATATCCCTAGCCTAAAATGTATATGAACTTCTACGTAATATTTATTGCATATACTGATGTTGTGATACTGTGCAAAACGTTTTCTTACATGAGTATCTTTGTGGAGGAAGTGCAGTCCGTTCAGATTTACTGCCAGGATGCACGGAGCTTGGACAGAAGCAGAGCTGGAACTCTGAATGTAGAAAAATGAGGAGCCAAACATAGGGAAGGCACTGACTAGGCCTGGGGATAAAGAAAAAGTCATGATTTGATGTAATTCATACATTTCACAATCCCTACTGCTACAGGGATTGTACATTTAGCTAATTAGCATATAAAATGGGTAAGAAACAATGGGGTGGTGGAAATGGCAGAAAGCTGAAAGAAAGTTTAGAATAAGAAATCAGTACATCAGGTCATGTGGACGAAATGGGAATTATGGTGTGAAAACGAAAGACAACATGAAATTGGTAGAAAAAATGGTATAGCATTTGTATTAGTCTGTATCATTTTACTTTCTGACTCAAAAGAAACAAACATTTACCCAAAAATTGAGCTCTGGCCTGATGTGGGGTTAATGGCTGGACATGCTGCATGTGTTGAGTCACCATGTTCAACCAAGGCTGTGAACCTTGTTTGGAGTAAAACTGTGGCGGGACAGACTCCTGCACTTCGCGGCTGCAGAAAAATCCAATTACAGTTAAAAACACACAAAAACAAGAATAAGTGTGGGTATAAATTTTTAAATCTAACAGTGGTTCTCAAACCGTGGTACAGTTTGTTTAATTTATATCTTTGTAACATTTCTGTTAAAGGGTCTGCCACCTGCTTGTCTCCATTAAGATCTTGTTGCTTTGCCTGGAATACCACAGTATGGCATTATTACACTTAAATTTCTCCATGGAGACAAGCACCATACACCACCAGGCTATGTTACAGGTCAGACGTGTAGAGAGGTAAGTCCACTCACCGTAAGAGTACATGATTTTCAAGGCATTTCTGATTAATAAGACTCCTGTAAATGAACAAATGTAAGATATACAAGTTTAATGCCATACTGCGGAACATTCCAGGTCAAGCAATAACATCTCCAAGGAGATGAGCAGATGGCACATTGTCCTCCAGAAAAGTTACATAGTGCACATGTAAAGGCAAATTCATATTCCCATTTAGGTTAGTCCTCACTATCATCATCATTGTCATTTTTCACCTAGTTGAGCTATTTAGACATGACACTGTTGTTGCTTTTGATCGAGTTGTACTTTTCTTGAGTGGTATTTGATGTGAAAAGTTTGAAAACCACTGGTCGAGGATTTTACATGTCTAGAATATGTGCTTACAGAGTTGGCAGGTAGATGGTATCTTTGGCACGATGCTGTAGGGCTGATAATCTTGCTATCTGCTGAAGATGCTGATCAGTAACATTACCTTGAGGGACCACACTTAACAAAGCTTTCAAGTAGTCTGGCAACACCTAAAACAGCAAAAAAAAAAATAAAAAAAATCAAGACAATGCAACAGAAAGCATTCCAACATTTATAGCATGTACCTGATTGTAATGCATGGTGACATAAAGCTCATTGTCCAGCTTTAGTGGTAAACTCCATATGACTCTTCTGAACCACAGACTGTAGTTGGCATCCACTGTCTCAGCTTCTGTAGTAATATCCAGGATGTATTCGCGCTTGTTTAGGGGCCGCACATTCTGACCTATATAATGTAATGGAGTGCGATATTAAACATCAAAACATCAATGATTAATTTCTTTGTCTTTTATGTCTTTTATACCTTTGTGCGTGACTAAAAAGACAGCATATTCATCCAAGGCTTCCTCTCTGTGTAGCTCCATCTCAAAACAAAGTTCTTCAATGGCATCCAAAGCAACCTAAAACAAGTTCCATTAAATAATTAACGTATTCATCAAAACTCATTTATAATTTAGATTAGAATGTGTATTATGTGTCATACAGAGCATGTCTTGATTTTTAGGTGTCTCTCAATCCCCCCGGGCAGCAGGAAAAGCTGCCTCTTGGAGCTCCTCCCTGCCTGCAAACCCACAAAACAAAAAGGAAATATATTACAAAAGACTTGAGAGGAAAAAAAGACAAAAATGAGACATACCAGCATAGCTTTGATTTCCATGTTGTTTGGATACTGGATACGTCCACCATATTGAAAAGTCCTCCGCAGATTCTGCTCACAGGCCTTTGCAATACCTATAACAAAAGCAATGTAATCACTGTACTTTAAGAATCTGTCCCTCTCCTATTTAAATTTCTGTTTGTTTTTGTTGTACCTTGGTACTGAACCCCAGGACCAGAACACGCATCCAGTAGAAACTTCATGAGGAAAGGTTTCATGACGTCAGAACAGCGATGAAAAGCTGTCAGAATGTACAGCAGCCTCCACCCCTTCTGACAACTTTCCCTAAACCCACAAATACAGAAAAATCTTCAGAAACACAAAGATAAAACATGCAGCTGCTAAAATCATAGGACTCCCCACACCCTTTTCCCTCAGGACAGAGGTACCGGGCACTCAGGTGCAGGAGGGCCCACTTTGGCAGAAACCTGATCCCCTCGGCCATCACATTTTTGAACAACAGGCCCCACTGAGTGTACAGTAATGTTTTTGCAATATGTCTGTGTTTGTTGTGCTGTGTTGTTGCTGTATGTGTCAAATGAGAAGTGTGCGTAAAATGAATCACCCCTTGGGGATAATAAAAGTCTAAAGTCTAGAATGCACATTCTTTGTTGTTCTTACGGTTTGGAGCTGGTGTTGGCAGTAACTTGCTTCATCACTTGGCAATATGCTTCATCCTTTATCAAACCATGGTCCCCACTTAGCTGGTGACAATTTATTGATTATTTTGTTAATTATAAGTAGAATTAAACAGAGTTTATAATTACCACTTACCTTCAGAATAGTGGTGACAACCTCCTGTTCTGACAGGCCTTTTAGCGGATAATCTCCCATAAACTTCATTATGGCTGAAAATTAAACACTGTTTAAAATTCTGCTATCTCCACTGCATTTCTATTTTTAATACACTTCACTCACCTAAAAAGATATCTGTAGCCACTCGGTTCATTCCACTGTCAGAGAAGTCGATCAGGGATTCATGTATTGGGGACTAATAAAATAAAGATGACATTACCACATATTAAGAGACATATTCAGTATGTGTAAAAAGTGTCTTGTTTACCTTTGAGAATTTGACCATATCTGTTGGGTCTCTAATCTCCTTTCCTTTCTTGGCTTTCTGATCTCTGTAGGCAGTTCATAAAACAGTTTAGTTGTGATTTAGTGACATATATGTTGTTGAAGCAGGTGCATTTTCTGACCTGTTCCTCTGTGCCTCTCTGAAGTACTTTTTGGCAAACTCAGATATATTATACTGACTGCTGTGCACAGGCAGATCATCCAGATCACTGCTTTCTACAAACATCTCAGCCTAAGTAGATCAAGTTTATATGTATTAACATGTAATTTGTTATGTAGAAAACCAACATACATCATAATACTGTGTTCATGAGTAATAAATGTTATGAACCTCAGTGGAGACGTCAAGCTCATGGGCTGCTACTGCTGAACCCAATGCCACAGCAACAGCAGCAGAGGCAGCGACCCGTCCCTGTCTGTCCCGAGGTTCCACTCTCTCTGGAGGGAGCACCAGAAAGTCTGGGGCAGCCACAGGACGCACATATTCACTGGGGAACACTCCTGACTTCCCAAATACAGCTCCAAATCTCCATCCTGTGAGCCACCATACAGGAGTTAGTGAACAGACCAAATGTCCAAATAACTGATTTATTTTGCAAATATTTTGTACATATTTCCCACAGGTGTCCCTGCAACAATTAGTGGTGGTCCCCATATATCAACATCAAAGACCTAGGTTATGGTCATTAAGATTTTCTATAATAGATATTTGGGGTAATGGGACTAATAGTAAGTACCAGTCAGGGTTCTTATTCATTTCATGTTTGTAATAGGCAGGTTTAAATAAAATGTTTTTAAAGAGGTTAAAGAAACAAACATAAACATCAACAACTTACTGAAAAGCATACAAGGTGAGTAAAAAAAGAGGAGAAAAGCACAGCAAAGCAGACACTGCTCTACTGTAAAAGCACACAAACACAAACCCACCAAACTCTGGAGTGTCCCTCTTTAACTCCTCTAGAAGTATGACCTTCTTTCTTACTATGCAGCCGTAAGATTTGCCTGAACAGACGATGACAGAAGCAGAGCGTTAAGCAAAGAGAAGCATCAGGCAACCACAATGAGAAACACGTGTCTCACCAGAGTCAAGGCCATTCATGTTCTGGAGCTTGATGATGTCTCCTTTGTGGAAGCTGAGGAGGTTCCTGTCTTCAGTAATGTAGTTTCTTACAGCTACTACATATTCAGAATCCTGAAAACAGTAAACATAAAACAACATGATTTAAAAACTTGGAAATGACAAAATAGTAAAGTCAAATATTACAACTGTTACCTGTTCTAAAAATGGCATGGAAAAATATGTACACATTGCATACCAACCATAAAATTCATGTTCATAAAAGACATGAAATTACTGTTTTGGTGACTTAAAAGATTTTAGAAGGTGAAAATGCCATACTCCCAGATTGGGGACAAGAGGCTTATTGGTTATATGTCTTAAAGGAAAATCCATGGATATTGAATCCAAACATTTCTATTGATAAGGTCATTGAACACACTGTTAAAACACAAAAATGCAGTAGTATAGTACTGCAGACAGTACAATGATAGTCTAACAGCAGTAAACTTACTCACACCTTGTAAAAAATATAGCTCTATAGTTAATCTGACGCTCAGCTCATATTTCAATTACACCCTCTATTATTGCAATGGTTTAACAAATTCCACCATTGGAGTTTAACAACATTTTAGCTGTTCACATTTAAAGCAGGTATCTGACCTTCTTGAGCTCTGTGAGGAAGTAGTCAATCATGTGTTTGACTTGTGGGGCTTTGGCAGAGAACAGGATCAATTTCTCATTGGTCAAGTTGAACTCCAGCATATTATTAGATGGAATGGATACAAACAGGATGTCCGAGTAACTGCAGAGGAAGTGAGGCACAAAAACAGGAATTATGTGAGACAACGAGGTCAAAGTTCAAAACATTTGGTCACTGGGGGGTTGGTCACCTGTACGGTCGCAGTACTCTGAAGTAGTCTGGGGCATTAGAGCTGCTCCTCACCATCTTCAACAGTTTGATGCCTTTATGGGAGACTGAGAGCACTTGTACCCCTGTCCCTACACTGCCCTGAAAACATGTACACATATTTAAGTTTAAAGCAAATGGTTTGAGTGATGTAATATTTAGCAAATGTAATGATAAACTCACAGAAGCTGGGAACAGTCTGGAAAAATAAATCTCCCATAAATCTTTCGCCATGGTAACCACTTTCTTCTTCACATTGTCATCATGCTTTTCTGATGGTTGATCTATCTTGTGTTCAGCTGTTGTGGGAAAAAATTACAAGGAAAGTTGTTTTTTCCCTTTTTTTCTAAATTGAGCCAAGAAACAGTATAAACAGTTTTTCTGTTTATACCAAAAAGATCTCTCATCTTCTGTCTCTCCTCTTGAGTGATACGGATACAGGCCTCAGATTGAGTATCATGCACAACCTGTGCATAGATACATATGGAAACAAAACCATTAATCACCATAGAACACTGAATATAATAAATCAAAAACAGAATTATTACCTGTCTAAATAACAGATCCAAAACCAGGGGGTTGTTGAATGTCTCTTTAGGATAAAACACCTGCAGACAAAAATAATGGTCACTTTGTCCAAGAACTTTTAACATACTGTAATGTAGAAATTCAAAACTAAATCACAAACAATACCTCCTTCCTCATGTAGAGTTTCCATGGCACATTAGTGTAAGTGTAATAATCGTCACTGGTCCGACTGTGGAGTTGAGTCTGAATGGCCTCTTCTTCAGTGGGCAGCTCTCTTGAGACTGGATAAACAGAAGAATAGAGCAGATTTTGCTTGTTTTTGCTAATCCCCACACCAATAACATTGGCTCACCTGGAGGAGGGGCGGGGCTTACAGGTACAGTAGTGATGCCATTAGATTGTGCCTTGGTTGATTTTGTGACTTTTAATCCATCTTCTTTTTGTTGGGTGGGTGATGGTTTTCTTGGAGTCTATAAGAAAGACTGTTTTAGGCTTGCCGTGCTTTGTGCATATATACAATAAATGGGAGTACAAATTATATATAGTGATAATTGGAATATTTGATAATAATATTTTGTATTTTTTGTGTTAGACAAATGTTCAGTAATCTGCTTGTATTATATTTGCAGATAGTTAGCCATTAATGTGCTGTATTTTTGGAGATAAGGTCCTAGACAAATTGATTTGACTGCAATGTTCTACCTATTGAATATGTATAATTTATGGGTATACCAATCTCCTTTATTTAATGTATGTAAACAAGCAAACAATAAATGAATGAAAAAATGTTATATATACCGGTTGTGGTGGGTTTGCCATCTGGTCTTTGAGGATCTCCATTGCTTCATCATGAGGGTCTGGCTTTTTTACAAAAACCTTCCCATCACCTTTTCTAGAAATAAAAAAAAATCACAGAAGCATTAAGCTTTACAAAATGCCTATGTACTAGTGATTGTATTGATACTTTGCAGCTGATGTCATCAACATTTCCTGGGAGTGTGATGCTAACTGTAGACACTGCTCTGTCTGAGGCTTTGTTAGACTGTAATCTGATCTTTGTTTTTTTTTTTTGTTACATAATCTTGACCAGAAAGAACAAATTTAGGGGTGAGCTGGGTGTTAAACTAGTCCTCTCAGTCACAAGCTAGCTAGCACTAGCCAACTGTTTTTCAATCAGTCACGCTCATCTTTTTGTTGAAAAACAAAACCTAAGAACATGAATGCTCGTGCTGCTCATAGGCTCCTGAAAATGTGTTGTTTCTATCCACTTTGCATTTTCTTAAAACTTATGAGGCTGTGTTTACGGATGTGTGGCCATGGCAAAATTCCACCATTGGAGATCCATGTATAACATGCATGATGTCACTGCAAAGTATCAGTAGATCAAGTAGACAGATGCATAACTGACCCAGAGGAGGAGGTTGAGCCCGCTGGCTGATGCTGTTTGATGATGTCTTTGATGTCATGGCTGGGCTCTATGCGCTCAGTGTTATTAGGACTGGAGCGCACAACATCCTCAGGAGGCGGACCACGTGTTGGACCTGAGCAAAGATTAATTCATGGTTTGAAAATATTCAGAGAACAACACAAATAAATTACTTTTTTCTAACATACTTGTCTTCCTGGTAAGCGACCCTTCACTGTCTTTTGTCTGCAAACATCAAAGTGTGAAATGGTCAGACTGTCATAAGAACAGTCAGTGTAATATGTTTTAATAGTGTTTACTGACAGGGCTGGCTGTGTAGGAGGGCTGTGGAGAGTATGTGTGATGGTGAGTGGGAGGTGACTGCGGAGCTGGTGTAGCTGGAGGAAAGGATGACAACATCTGCTGCTGAATTGCCATTGCCTGCATAGTCATCTGCTGAGCCTGCGACAAAATCATAGCATTTTTTAGAACAACTTTGTAAATGCATGCTGTTCATCTTAATATTAGGTGTATTATTCACCATATGAAGATAGTAACATACCAAGATAATTGCTTGCTGGTTGATGATGGCTTGCTGCTGTTCTGTCAGTACTGTTTGTTCTGATGCAGACAAAACACATTCATGACAAAAATATAAGTGATGTGAAAAAATATGAGTTCTATAAATTGGGATCTGAGAATATAAGGGGTAATAAGAAACCCCAAAGATACCCCAAATATCTGTCTTATTTGTTTTTAACCCTCTGCATTACACTAGAAATGGATGTTCCCCTTATAACTGCAAACTGACAAATAGAATTAAATAATAATTGAAATAATTTAATGTTATCTGACATAAATGTAGAATATGGGCACTGTTATTTCGGAACAAGGAGATAGTGTGATCCATTGCTCTAGGAAGAATGTGGTTTGGATGGCTGCTGAGGAGAGTTTTGCAATTGAGATTAAATGGTTAAAGGTGTGAGATTAAATGTTCAACAAGGGTATTCAGTAATGATATAGATACTGGTTAATGCAGACATAAATTAAGACTCAAAAACTCAAAGATGGAATCTCATTTTATAGTTAACCCAAAGACAAGTATTTTTTAAAGGTTTAACAAGTACTTTGCCAGTGTATTTTTAAAAAATCACACATACAAAACAGTGTTCAACCAGTTAAATAATTTTGTGAAGAGCACTTCACCACGCCTTCAGGCCAAACATGCAGGACAACCTGGGATTTGTACCTGGCACACCTGCCATCACAGGTAACCCAGGAACTACAGACGAGGAGGGGAGGGCACCCACTCCTGACAGCCCAGGCACACTACTGACATCAGTGTCCAGGACCTGAGCTGCCGCAGAGGGGCGTGCTCGGGTGGGTGATGAGGAGGGTGAGACATGAGAGGGAGGGGTGTCAGAAGTGAGAGTCCTCTGGCGGGCAGGCTCTGGTCTGTTGTACTGGTGGTACTGGGGCGGCTCTGGCTCCGGTGGTGGCTGCTGTTGCTGTTGATGGTATTGTTCATGATGGTGGTGGTGGGAGGGGATTGGCATGGTGGGAATGGGTGGCATCATTCCTCCTGCTACTGGGAGCACTGGCACAGCTTGAGAACCCACAGGTAACAACTCAGTATTAGTGGTCAATTAAGCTTCTAAGATTTAAAACGTTTATCAGATTTTAACTGGTCTGGTCCCTGCCTTTTCAAACTGATATCATCAAGATCATAAGCATAATTATAAAATAATGGATTTGTATATGAAACAATATTATATGAATAGTATGTTTACAATATACAAAAAAATATGTCTTTCCCTTGTAGAGATTCTCTTGTAGATGCCAAAAGAGCTATCTGGAAATGATCCCTCTGATGCACAAAATGCTACAAAATGGACAAATTAGTTAGCCAGGCTTCAAACTACTGGATCACTTGCTTCAGAGAAGAGTCACAAGAGAGATAAGTTGACAGAGAATGATAGATCCCTATGAGCCAAGGTTAAATGCGTCATCTGTGGTTACAGTGAATGACTACCCATGCATTATGGATGTTGCCAGAGCGCTCATTACAGCCTCTAAGCGACAGATTAAGTTTGGCCAGCTGTATAACTGGCCATTTACACTTTACACTGCGTGGTGTTGAGAATCATGAGTTACAAAACACATTACATTGATTAGGTTGAACAACCAATAACTTGGTGAAATAAATGACAGATTTGGTGTAAACTTGTGGTTTTACAAGTCATTGAGGAAGCTAAATATTTTAGTGCAGAAGAAAAACAATCCTATGCGTTTACCTCCAGGGTGTATTCCTGGTGGGTATGGTCGAGTGGGTGCTCTGTTTCCTCTCTCCTCCTCTGTGATGCCAATGCCGCCTCCTCCTTTCATTCTGGCTGACAAAGATCTTTCCATCTCCTGAAGTGCACAAATATATTTCATTACATAATACATGACTGGGAGGAATTTAGCTGCACTGTTCGCTTAAAATAACTACCATGTTTTATTTTAGTTTTAATTGTTTATATTGTAATTTCAATGTGTCTTTCTTTCTTGTTCTGTAAAGTACTTTGAATTAGTTTGTGTACAAATTGTGCTTTACAAAAAACTTCAAATTAACTGTTTTTAATAACATACATTACGATGCTAAACTCCACGAGTGCTAGCTGGGTTTAAAAATATTTGTTCCATTTATGAAAATTAAATCCATTATCAAATCTTGTCAACAGATATTCTCCAAGGTAATTAGATGGCAAATAGATCACACCAAAAGAGAATAACTCACTTACTTACAAAATGTATGTCTAAATTTAATGTAGTTTCATATCAAAGGTCCTCAAAAATATATCCACAAAAAGCCAAGGTTCCTTGTGCCCAACTGAAAAGTATGAACTTTTCAGTTCAAAACACTTGCTCATGTACTCTGCCTGCTGTACAAGTCAGATACGGTATGAGGCTTGGTAACCCAATCATCCTTCTAACCGGGTGATAAAGTCTGTTCCATTCATACACCAACACAGGCAAAGTCACATGGCCAACCCGTCTATCATCTCTTTACTCCATTCACATACAGGGAGCTTAACTGGAGTGGACATACACACATCATCTAAATACTTGCCAAATTATTGTTGTACTATCTGCCATCCGTAATACCTATAGCTACTTCAGTAACATAACACTAGGCCAGTACAGCTAAATGGCATAGTACTGAAAACATTATGAAAATGTGTTTGTTTTATTTAAAAGAAAAAATCCGAGGCATTTAAAGTGAAGTTTTTCCACTGTGATCCTGATGAGCACCTGGCCTGAACTTTAACTAACCTACTGAAGCACTCATCTTCCTCTCTTACATGTCTTTGTTTTATGATTTTTTGTTTTGTTTCATTTTTCAAGGGACATAAAAACAATGTGTGCAAAGGAAGCATGTAAATAAAACTGGTAGGAAAAGAAATAATCTAACAATATACAACATAACATCTGTAGGCCTCATATAATAGGGTATAATTACTAAATAATTAAATAATAAATAATAATTATTAAATGGGGCCACTAAAGCATAGTTTTTACATTTATGAATGTGGAAGTGTGTGGCTGGGACATGTGCGGGTGTCTGAGGTTGTTAGGCAATTTTTATGTACTGTACATAGTGTCTGTATCTTTTTACTATTTTACCATTTTATTACCTTTGCACTGAACGAGGAATGCCCTTAATTTTGTTGTATTTGTTACAATGACAAATAAAGATATTCTATAAGTGGCATGAAACTTAGAATAACATATTGCTCAAATTATCAAGGAACATAAAATTTGTGTTTACAACTTATTAGGATACAAAACTTGATGAGGCACTCTATGTTGCAAATATGAAAAATACAACTTTAATAAAATTTCGCTTCTCAAAAGTGAGAAGAGTTTTGGGGCAGCAAAGAATTTACAAATGTGTGGAATTCAAAGCAGGAAAATAGTGTATAGTAGATATACTTACTGTGCTACTATCAGACAGAACAGGGTCAAACAGAGAGTCCAAATAGCGGTCCATGCCTCTTTGAGTTTGACCATCACTGAAGCCATCAGATTCTATTGGAAAAAACACACATATATATTGAAAAAGACAGCTAATTTTAAAACACACTAACTACTTTATACTAATAAACTAATGTTTGTATATGACACAGTGTAGTTGTAATGTATGCACCATGGCTATAGTAACCATCAGAATCAGGCAGGCTGTGAGCTGGTCTGCTCCCACCTGGGGCCGAGAAAGGAGAAATTTCTTCATCTGAGTCAAAGCCACTGCCAACCATTGCACTGAAAGACAAAAAAAATGTATACTATTTTTAAACATGTACATAAATTTCTTTCTAGGTAACTTTTATATTGTGTAGATCTTACAGGCCAGCATTAGCTCTGACTTTTGTTGGGTCGTCTGTGCTGATTATGAAGTAACTCTTTTGTTTGGGAAAATGAGAGGGAAGCTCCAGGTCTGCTATTAAGTCCATCACATAATCGTGTCCAGCCAACTCGACCCACTGGCCATGCTCCTTCATCAAGACTGAGCTCCCTTTCCACCAGTCAGACACACCCCTATAATAACATGTCATTCAAAAATCATTTACAAATAATAGCAAATGCATGTACCCAAATTGCTTTTTCAAAATTGGCACCTGTGTCTCAAAATATCTCCTGCCAAGTCCTCCCCACTGGTCCATGAGTGAACTGGACATAAGAATGACCCACCTGAAAAAAGTAAAATAAATAAATAAATAAATAAATATATGTGATTATAATATTTCTGTATAGCTGTTAAATTTGAAATGTTTTGACAAGTGGAGTTTTAAAGCAGAGAGCTGATACCACCTGAGCCTGACAGGCAATAAATAATCAATGACTGTGGAGTAACTGATACCCGGAATAAGTGCTTGTGGCTGAGTACTAGACTCGGAAAAGACTGTTTGCTAAATATGATATGACAAAATAGGTTTAACAAGACACCTGCATTGTTCTTGGATAATAAATGACACTCACAGCACCTTTTAAAAGAACATAAATTATAACGCAGTTTCCATACCGCTCGCGTGGCTCACCGTCAAAGCAGTGCACATGTAGCGCCATGTTGGCCTTCTTTCTATTGGCCGTCCACTCCAGCAGGGATAGTGGGTAAGTGCGGGCGGTCTCTGTGCCATCTCCAGAGCTGAACTGAGTCTTCTGACCACCCTGGATTAACCTGTGCTGCAGCATGGCCTGGTAACCAGCAGGGGCGTGGTCAGATACAAACCTGGAGGGGAAAAGATGTAGAAGCAAAAATCCATAAAAGGACAATTTTCTTTTAAAAATATGAATTCTCCTACTTAAGCAGATATTTGTCCATCTTGGCAGAAGGGGTAAAGCTGCACAGACATCCCAGCAGTAGCAGCCAGCCTCTCTCAGCATTGTCAGGGTTGATGTTTCTCCAAACCTGGTTGACCACCTGAGCAAAGATCTCATCGCGAACACCGAATGAGACAATGCCTCTCTGGATGATGTAATTCCCAAACATATTCTCCTGGGCTCCATTCAAATGAGGGTCCCCCATGAAGCGTAATACCTATGAGTGCAAGTGGAAGATTAAGAGGAGATAATAAACTAAAAAACATGACAAAAAGACGAAAGGATTTAAATTCTATAATGAAGACCACACATTACCATAATAAAGAGCTGAAGAGCTTCTTCTTTAAGGTCCTCTTCAACTCGAGTTAAAGGAGTCTCCAAAGGGGCCATCAACATACCAAAGTTTGGTTGCTAGAAAGTAACATAAAATATATACAGCATGTGTTACAAAGTGTATAAAGGTTGGTTTGCAACCGTATTTAAACTAAAAGTCACCTTGAAGTGAATCTGTACATAGCGATAGAAAGTGAAATTATTGATGTCCAAAGGCAGAGTGAGCTGAGTTTGTTCCTGAATATGAGGCGCCTGAAGCAGAGCCAGACAGTCCGAGTGCAGCTCCCTTCTGGCTGGAGACAAAACAGAAATAAAATGGTACATGACGTTTAATTAAAACCATTGCATTTGGACAATAGTACAGCAACATGTACTTGTCTGTTAAATATATCCAAAAGCTGTATCAGTCTAATTTATCACAAGTTCTTTTATAATGAGACATATGCATCTACATTAACCTCCTGCTGTCTGCAGCAACGCGCCCAGCTCTGCAGGGATCACTAGGTGTGTGACATTAACCACCTCCCGTTTGGTCAGCTCCTAAAGGAAGCAAAAATATAATATAAATATAAATTATTGACTGTTATTGTCTATTCACTGTTTTCCAATGTCCTTTTTTTTTACCAATTCTCTTTTCCGTCTTTCTTCTTCTGCCCTCCTTTTTGCCTCAAACTTTCTCTGCAAATAAATACAACAAAGCAAAGTGAATTCAAATACGACACATTAAAAATGTGCTTGATTTGTGAATTATCAGCACAAATTATATTTCTTCTTGTACCTTGACGTATTGTTTGCGATTTACATACATATGGATCAAGGATCGGAAACGAACCAGACTGTCTCTCATTTTCATATAGCGCTTCCTGGAAAACCAATCATCATTTACATTCACATCTCCACACAAACATATTACTTTATTGAAATAGTAATAAGCAGTGAAGTACCTGGCGAGATACCCTCTGCAGCGGGCCTGCAGCCGAATCATTTTGTTGCGGAACTCTTTATAGCGTTTTCGGACGAAGAACATGCGAGTGTAGCGCTGCAAAGTGAGAGCAGCGAGGTGACGGGAGCGCTCTCGTTTACACTCCAGCAACTGATAAATGTCTTCTTTCAAGAAGATCTAGAGATTAGAGGCACAAGTCCAAAAAATATTACATTTAAATAAAATCCCACACACATGTATTTCCTCTTGTGTGAATAGATAAGACTTGCCTTTGTAACCCCCACATGGTATAAACCCGGTCGGAGTGGACACAGTTTACTCAACATTAGTACACAGTTCTCTCCACTGGCTGCAGGAATCTGATGCACCCCCACCAGAGACTTGTATCTTCACAATAACCAAAAAAAATATAATTAGACAAAACAGAGAGAGTTATGAATAATTCCAAATATATGCATAATACCTAAAGAGAAACACATCAAATTCCATTCTGATAGGATATCCCTCTCTCCGGATCCTAATTGTCTCTAGGATACCAGAATGTCTAAGCTGGTGGCTGACCAGTTCGTCCTCAAACACACTTGGTTCCTATAAAAAATATTGGTGAACTCACAAATAAAAAGTAAATTAAATAATATATAATGATCCAATACACTACCTTCAGATTATTTGGCTTAATACAACGCACAAAAAAAGGATTGCACCTGAACAATAAAAAGCCAGAAAAAGACAACAATAAAGAAATGTACACTCCAAGCAAACTTCAAACAAAATTCTAAAATAATTGGTCCCTACCTCTCCATCTTCTCCACCAGCTCCAGGAGGGATTGCTGAAACTTGCTGCTGACTGTGGAAGCTTGGTATTTTCGTGTGACTGTGCTGCTCTTCCTCTTGTGACCCTTTTGTTGGCCTATGAGCTCCAGGTGTGCTACAAAGATGTTGGACACCATCTATACACAGGTATCACACATTTATATGAATCAGTTACATTTGGGTTATGCACTATACAGATGTTAACCTCAGATTGACCTTATTCTTGCTTTGAATGAACAGATCAAGCACATCTTGCCGGACCTGGTCATAGTTCTTATCAAGAAATTTATGAACCTATATCAGGAACAGAGAAAATGACAGAAAAAATAATAGTATTTAATATTACCCTCAAAAAGATGAATGAACATGATGTGAATGACTACATACCTGGTAGGTGACCCGGCCAGCGTAATGTTTGATACTAAACTCGGGAGTGGGCATTTTTGGCTTAATGTACAGTGGGTTGTGGACATGATGATAATGACATTTTTGTAGAAAGGTGTGGTCTGTTGCCTGATAAGCAATTTCAAATAAATATTAGCGTGAAGTAAAACTAATACATTAGTAATACATTTTCTTAAGTTTATCTTTTTTTTCTCTCTACCTGAGGAAAACAGCTTTGATCATCTAATATTCTCAATATCCCATGAGGCTTTGCAGCAACAAGGTCAATGCACGGTTGGTTGTCATTAAATGGGATGTCTTGCCAGGGAACTTGTTCCCTGCTATAGTCTTCCTGAAAATAAAAACAAAATTCATCAAAGCACAGATTTGTAAAACTGCTCATATTATAATGCTGTTAGCTTCTCAAAAACATACCAGGAGTTGCGTTTTGTTTCATACATGTTTCAGTAGTCCTTCATTATTAGTGTGTCTACATCGTCAAAGCTCAAAATGCTCTGTGATGTCATGTGGTGGCATTTTTTAAGTTAACAGCTCCTTTTACCTTTACCAGGGTTGAAATTAACAAAATGATTCTACTGACGGCATATGGCATTTACAAACACAGTGGGGCACTTCCTGTATTACCACATGACATCACAAGGTTGAACAGAAAAAAAAGATCTCAGCCTAAATATGCAGGGTTTGTGTGTTCAACAAGTGTAAATGAAACAAAACAAAACTCCAGGTGTTATTGATGAAGAAACAACATAGATCAGAAAATAGTGTAATATGGGCCCTTTCATATAAAAAAAATCTGATCTACATGAATTAACTTGTATTACCTGTTCCTCTCTGAAAATGATCCGATTGAAGAAAAATTGCAAGTACTCATTTGCATAGTTGATACATAGCTGCTCAAAACTGTTGAAGGCCAAGTCCTGTTTTAAATATTTATTAGATTACAATTTAAAGGCACACACACAAAAATAATAATGACATTTTTAAACTGTATTAAGTCGTACCTCAAAGCCATAAATGTCCAGGATAGAGATAGAAAGTGTGTGTTGATGGGGGTACACCTGAGAGTTAATCTTCTCTGTTATCCAGTGGAAGAGCAGTGAGTACAGGATCTTGGCAACTGCATCTCTGAGACCAAAGAGACAGGCTAAAGCTAAAATGGCTAATGATAGCACAACTTGAAGCTGTCCAAATGTGTTATTTTTACCTGGCATCAATAGCACTCTCTACAGTAAGTGGTGTGAAAATCCTATCCCTCATAGTATCCTGAAATGTGCAAAAAATAAAAAACATTTATAACATGATTTAAACAATATGACATCATGGGTAGTACTAGTGACTGTACAGAGAGTTGAGAGAACAAAAACAGATCACTGGTATACAGACCGTTACTTTGTATGTGATGGCTTTCTGCAGCCCTTCAGGGGAGATCTGTAGAAGCTCAGACACCACTCTGATCTCTTGGGCACTGATCACTGTCGCCACCTCCTGGCCATCAGCCTACAATGCACCAGTAAACAGATGTGCCATTTAAACACAAGAGACAACATTAAATAATATGACAAATCAAATAGACAAAACTTACCTCATGTCTTTGAAAGAAGATATTGCCCAGGTGCAGAATAGAAGCAAGAACTCTGAAGATGGAAGACTGGTCCTCAGCAGCAAAGTGAAGGATTTCCATTGCAGCTACAAGTCGGCGGTAATCCTCTGCATCGTTCTTTCCTATAATCCCACAATCTCCTCCCTTTATGAGAGACAATACATTAGATTTCAGACAGTTGTTCTTAAACTTTGTAAACTGCAGATTTATGTAGGTGTACCTGATTGAGGTAATAGTATGTCTCAGCACCCTGTAGATAAAAAGCTCGCTTTTGTTGTGATGGAAGACCAGCCAGCATCTCGTAAAAGATGTGATAGTTCCTCTCATCTTTGGCCTTGATGAACAAGTACATCAGTTCAACATGAATAAATGACACACAGCATAAAGTTACTTAGGTAAGCCCCAGACAATGTACGTTACCTGAAAGACAATACGAGACTTCTCCAGCAGATACTGGGAGGTTATGGCACCACTGATCACTCCGCTTAAATAAAATAAATAACATATAAAATACAGGGTTAAGGGAAAGCCAGTGTAGATATTTTATTACACTTACTTTTCTAAAAACACTTCAATGTATTTTCCAAAGCGACTTGAATTATCATTTCGCACAGTTTTGGCATTTCCAAAAGATTCCATCAGAGGAGCTGCCTCAAGTATCTTTAAGGGATAAGGAGAAAAAACACTCAAAGAATCATTATGGATTTACTGCTACATGTTACTTAGAGACAACCACTCCAAAAAAAGATATAAATAATAAAAGTGACTAATGATTCATTTTCAAAGCAAATAAAAACACAATAACAAAACAAGCAATGCAATCAACCACTGTAAACAGCTACAGCTCTACTAATTACAAGTGGAGAAGCACAAGTCATGCAATGGGACCACACTACCTCAATCTTTGATGAGTTAGGTGAAAAACAAGTAAAAGAATAACATACAAGTTTAAATGGTTGTAGGTTAGATTATAACCATGTATCCAATGTATAAGTCAACATGTACATACCTGTTGTGCAATATTGCTCGTGTGCTGAATTGCTGCTAAGTAACGAAGGACTAGTTTTGTCGCCTCAGTTTTACCAGAGCCACTCTCTCCACTACACAAAAAATATATAAGAAAAAAAAAAAATATTATACCTTCTTAGGGATAGTAAATAAGTCAGTCATGAAAGTGTCATACTTCATTTAGAGTTCATTACCATAGATAATGTGGCCATCTAAATATTAGGCTGAAGTGATTTCCATTTTTTCATTGAACTGCTTGAAAGATACACCTGTTATATACTGCCAGCATCTTAATACTATCATTATGCCAGCATAGCCAAGGAAGGGAGCAGTGCTGCATTGGTGTTTAAGGACATTGGCACCTTGGCCACATTACAGTACTGGGTTTCAACTCACGGGCTGTGAAGCTAAAAAACTGGGCCATTATTGGTCACTGTACACCAGACCTCAGTTACCCCTTAACATGCGCTCACGATCACATGTACACGTAGCAGGCGTGCACACCGTACACACATGATAGTAAGCTGATCGGCTACTGGCCTAGACTGTGCTGGGCTTTCCTTACAGGCCCTTCTACACTGAGCCACACTGAACTACATTGTGCATGTGAGGCATTTGTGGCCTAATTGGAACAGCACATGTTTGTGTACAGGTGCACATGACTGTACTTCACTGTATATGATTACATCTAAGTGCAGCTCCAGCAGATTTGCTTACAGTTTCTATATGCATGTGTGCTTTCTCATTCAAGAGATCAGTTTTTGACAGACGTCTGATAGACAGAGCATGGCAGGAGTAAGAGATGACTCTGTATTAAGTTTGCTGGCAAGTAAACCACAGACAGAAACTCATGAATTTGCAAAGACAAAGTCAACTGGAGATGGAAAATGTCCTAAGTTCCATTCACATGTCTACACAAGGTTAACCCCATGATGTACAGTGTACTGGCTGCAACTGTACTCTTGCCACAAGCTGTTAACTATGTTAACTATGTATAATAATAATGTTCTGTAATGTAAACCTTTAAATAGTGACAGTACAAAATGTGCATGCCTTCCTAATTATACGAACCTTTCCTGACCCTCAGTACATTTTTCAGATGAAGTACACAGTGAAAAGAATACCTGATTATTATGACCTGGTTGTGATTGGCATCCATCAGTTTGGAATAAGCAGCATTTGCTATGGCAAACAAATGCCTGGAAACAAAAATTAGAATAGGAGAAACAATTGTTTCCAATTTGTGCATAAAATGTAAGATGGAAACCATTTTTAACTAGAATCCCAGAACTTATCTTTACATTATAATTAAAAATCAAACTTACGGAGGATTCTCCCCAAGAGCATGGCCCTTGTAAAGTAGCACCATGTCTGTCCCATAGATGTTGTACATCCTATAGGGGTTCACTGACACCAGTATACTCCCAATATAAGTCTGTCAGAAAGAGTGTTGAAAACAGATCATTAGCCAATATCTTTAGAGGAGTGTAGTATATAGTGTTGCTTACATAAATGAGCTCCCTCTGAAATCTTGTCTTTATGTTCAGCAGAACAGCCTCTTCATGCATCTCCCTGTATAACACATCAAAACATAATAAACATATAATAGACCAATGTGGTTTAATTAAGACATTTCTATTTAATTTAAGCACTCAGCTGGCTAAATGATATAGAAATGTGCAGGTTTTTAAGAGTAAGAACCCAGATCAACTTACTCTAGTTGTGTCATATCCTCCACACCATCTTCCTCTCTTTTTTGCCGCTGAGTCACAGATGACAAGCTTCTGATAGAGTACATCTACAAAATATACACTTATAGTTAATAATTAATTTTAATCAGTTCACTGATGCATTCAAATGATTTTATTTCTCTGACTTAAAATATACTTTCCAATAATGCAAATGCATTACAAATATTACACTGAGATTTGCTTGTGCACCTGAAACAAACTAATCACTGATATGTTCTGAAAATGCATATTTCTGGTATTCTAAATTTAAACGTTAGTTTAAATACATTTATTCACTTATCTTTATTTTACCTTATCATACCAGTTCCCCTCCGGTTCGCCCTCCCTGCTCAGATTCCACTGTCCTTGATCCTGCCCCATTTGTCTTTGTACTCGGGAGTCGTGTGGGATCAGGAACTCCCCATCTCCATACATTGCCCATTCGTCTTGCATTTCCATCCCCTCCATTCCTGGACCATGAGCCCAGTGCTGTCCATTCCCTGCTCCTTGGACTTGTGGAGACACTATGGCATACGAAGGCAGGCGATATGAGGCCCCTCGCAAATTAGTGTTTAGTAGGGCACCAGAGAGGTTAAGGCTGCGGGGTTCTGGAGTTTTGGGAGCACCTAGCCTGGTCATTAAATTGCCCTCAGGAAGACGATATTTAGCTTGACGAAGGTTTGGGTTTTTGGACAAAGCATTTGACAGGTCAAAGGAACGGGAGTCTGCAGCTTGCTGCCTTGGATTCATTAGGGATCCATCAGGCAAGCGATATGTGGCCGACCGAACGTTCTGATTGCGTAAGGCATTGGAAAGGTCAAGGGAACGTGATCCAGATGTGTCACCAGAACCAGGCTGCCTTAGGAAAGAGGTATCTGGAAGTTTGTAGGATGCCCCACGCAGGCCTGTGTTTAGTAAGGCACCAGAGAGCATTGGTCCTGAGGGAGGAGGGGGAGTAGGTTCATTTCGTGAAAACAATGATGATGCACCAGGGAGCTGAAACTTTGCCATCCGCATATTAGCATTCATTAAGGCACCAGATAACCCAGAGGAGGACACAGCACTTTGAGGAGTTGGTTCCTCCCTTCCCGGACGAGACAGAATGGAACCATCAGGTAATCGGTAAGAGGCCATTCGTAAGTTAGAACTGAGAATAGAAGAGGAGAGCATGGGAGAAGAGGGAGTGACAGGCTCGGACACAGGCTCCTCTCTTGAGACTAGAGTTCCATCTGGTAGACGATATGTGGCTTTTCGGACATTGGGGTTTAGCAGTGCAGAGGAAAGCATTGGTGACATAGGGGAAGGAACTGGTGCAGGCTCGGTTCTGGTAACCAGTGATCCATCTGGCAAACGATATGTAGCCTGACGCAAGCTGGGGTTAAGCAAGGCAGATGAGAGCATAGAAGAAGAGAGGGGGGAAGGAGCTGAAGTAGGTGCAGCAGTGCTCTGGGGCATCCTCAAAGTGCCACTTGGAAACCGGAACATTGATCCCTGGATCTGGGAAGTTCGTAGTCCACCAGAGAAAATAGGAGTAGTGCCAACACTGGCTTCTGGTTGATGAGTTGAAGGAGGAGCAGAAGAGGCAACAGATATTGGAGAAAGGTGACGTTGAAGAGGTGAAACAAAGGAAGCATTACGTAGCTGGGATGTAAGCATAGTTGAAGACAGTTGTGGTGAGGATTGAAGAAGGGAGGCAGGGGTCGTCGCTACCTGTGGGGTGTAAGAACATTTGTAAAGAGGTTAGCATTGCGCAGTAAAGGAGAAGTACTGAGAACAGATGAATTCTGCATTGACACATTGGACAGACCAAGAGAGTCATTGGGGTTCACCTCTTGGCTCACCTGTTCGTTGGATATAATTTGCTGCCCATCAGGCAGTGGAGAGGTGCTTCGTTGTAGAGTAGATGTATTGTTGTTCTGTAAGTAAGGATTCTGAAGAGCACCTCCCAGAAGAGATGATGCAGATGCAAGAGGTGAGGAAGCTCTAGATAGAGGAGATGGAAGTAAAGGAGAGGACATTACTTGAGGGTTTGGTAAAGGATTTGCCAACATCGGTGATTGTCCTTGTTCCATCATATTTAGACCATGCTGGGGTATGCTTTGCAATGGTGCTTGGGGTGCCATGGGTAAAATAGGCTGGGGCATTTGAAGTGGTTGTGCAAACATTTGTGAATTCATGCTTCTAAGAGGTAGTGGAGATGCAGGATGAGAAAACTGGTGCATGGGAGAAGAAGCTGCACGTGTGGGAATAGGAGATGCGGGATGGCTCTGGAACCTGTGCATGGACGGTTGTGGAGATATAGGGCCATTGTGCTTTAAAGAAGGCTGTGGGGAAATGGGAGGTATAAGAGGGGCTCTAAATGACTGCCTAGATTGAAGAGAGTTTCTGGCCATACGCACCAGTGGTTGTCCCCTACCCACAGGTCTGTGAAAGACTCCTTGAGAACTACCAATTTGATGTGGTCCTACTAACCCTGTAGGCCGCGAGCCTGATCTAGCTAGCATGGGGGGTCCACCTCCAATCTGAGCTGTTGGTGAAGTATGACCACTATGGATGGATGATCTAAAAGGAGCTACATGCGTGACAGGGGCACCATGTCTACTCCGTCGGTTTGGGGAGGGCTTGACTGCTCCCATTGGCACCTGTGTTCGATTTAGTCCACCTCGGCGTCTGCGTGTGGAAGCTCTGGTGGGGAGTGGACGCCTGCTAATCTGTGATGGGGAAGTGGAGGGTGGGCGATGAGGCGAGGCTGGTCGAAAAGCTCGGGGTGGAGATTGAGGTCTTTCAGATAAAGGGGGACTTCGCCTTTGAGGAGATGGAAGTGTGGGGGAAGAGGAACGCTTCTGCCTGGATGTTTGGTTTCTTCCTTTAAATGCATTAGGCCTTGTAGATGGGAGGGGCACTGCATCTGGAGGGGGTTGCTGCCTGAAAGAAAGTCTTGGAGAAGGAGGTCGTCCTGCTCGTTTCCTGAATGATGCTCGTGGAGAGGACAGGGGGCTTGAACGTGGTGATTGAGCCCTCTGTGTTGGAGCTCTTTGCAGACCGGTGCCTCTTCTTCCTCGAGCCAAAGACGGCTGTGTTCTTCCTGATATTCCTCGTCGTTGTTGAGAGGGAGAAGGTGGTGGACTCGGGGACCTTCGGCGCTCTCTTGGGGACATTGGTGGGCCCCCAACAACTGAGGCACGGGTTACAGGGTCTCTTCTGCGCATACGGGGAGAAAAATGAGATTCAGGTTCCATATTTGCTTGAAAATCCTTATGATGGCGCGAAAGGCGTGGGGAAGCGCGAGGAGAAGCTGGGGCTAATGTTCGTACAGATTTATTTCTCCGTGAAAATTGTGGTGATGGAAGAGGACTGCGTCTCACTGGCCTTGGTGAAGTAACTGGTGAATGAATAGGAGAGCGCATTAGTGGGGGCATTGCAGGGGGAGCAACAGGTGTCATTTGGTACATTTGTGGCTCTTGAGGAAGAAATGTTGGCTGGTAAGGTGGTGAACCCATATGTGGTGGGAACTGACTTGGGGAAGCAGCCAGTGGAAGGTGAGCAGTTTGAGGAGGAAGAAACTGATTTTGCTGAAACATAGGAGACGGAGGGAGAAGTGGCTGCTCATACTGCATATCTAACATCATATCTTGGTTGTTCATTGCAATCGATGGTGAGTTAGGGGGAAACATTACTGAAGGTGGTGACATGTGAGGTGGAGGGGGTAAAGGTTGCACATCAAGTCTCTCTTGCCCAAACATTCTCACCTGGGGCCTGGGAACTTTAAATTGTTCTGTTAGAAAGGGTTGGGGTACAGTATATGACAACTGTTCCTGTCCATAAAAAGGATCCATTTCAGCGTGATCAACATACAAAGATGGCTGGTATGGATTGTACATAGCAGATTGGTCTACATACCCCATCATTGGATCAGAATATTGTCCCATAAATTCCCCATAACCTCCATTCATCATGTCATATGGATCTGTCATTGCAAAGGTATAACCCATATTTGGATCAAAATAATCCTCATATTCATCATATTGCTCATAAGGATTATAAAGACCATTGGCATAATCATAACCATATGGATCAGGCTCCATTGCATAGACCATTCCATTATCACCATAGTAATAATCCATTTCATCTTCATAATAGTCCTCATATTCATCATCATAATATCCATCAAATTCATTGAAGTAATCGTCATAGTACTCATCTTCATAATAAAAGTTTCCTTCATCATCATAGTAACCATATTCATCCTCCCACTCCTCATCATCATAATAATAATCCATGTCCTCTCCATAAGGGTCATAGGGGTCGTAAGGGTCATAGGGGTCATAGGCCATTGGGCGTCTGTGTAAGCGTCTAGGTCTCCAACCATCATAGTAATCTTCCTCATCCTCATATTCATCAAAATCATAACTTTGATTGTGATAGAATGATGGCCTCCCCTTATCATCCCTGCGAATAAATGACAAACGCTTTTGGCCCCGTTTTATTCCTGTAAGTCTGCCATGCCCTTTTACCGCCAAGAACCGTCCTGTCAACCAGTTAGTGGCTGCAGCAATCTTTCCGAGTAGTTTGCTTTTGGTCTTAAAACCTTCTTCTTGCCTCTGCTTTCCGAACAAGCCCTTGAACTTTCCTCCCATTCCCTTGGCTTCAGCTGCCATTTTCCCACCTTTTCCAGCTAAACCTGAAAGATTTAGTGTCTTTTTCTCTGTGTCTTTTGCTGCATCTTTTTTACCAAACAAACTAAATCCAGACAAGCCGGGTTTTTTGTCTCCAGATTTACCCCCAAGCCCAGCAAAAAGCTTGCTAGCACCCAGAGTTGGTTTGTTCCCGGCAGCTGGCTTTTTCTTCTTGGAGAGTCGCAGGAATAGACGGGAAGTACTTTTAAGGTTTCGTTTGGGTTTTGCTTTTTCTGGTGGCTTAGTAGGCTTTGCCATGGTAAAGGGGGACGCTTTTCCTGTGATGCTAGTGAGAGCTTTGGACGCCCCTTTAAGCTGAGTTGGTGATGGACGTGGTTTTGGTGGTGGTAAGGCCTTTTTTTGTCCGTCAAGCGCAAAGCCCATCATTGCCTTTGAAGCCCCTTTAATATTCACATCAGTCATCTTTTTCAAGTTGACTGCACTCATCCCTTTCTTCATCTGCGCCTTCCTCGGATCTTCTTCCTCCTCATCATCGTCAGACACAGCTGCTTTGGATGGCTTGAGATTTTTCACAGCCATGGCCTTAGATGCCCCTTTCAGAGCAGCTTTTCCTTTGCCCTTATCAGCCTTCTTGGGTGCCACCTCTTCTTCACTCTCATCTTCACTCTTTACATCTTCTTCAGATGCTTCAGACTCACTGGCAGGTTTTTTGCTCTTTGCTTTGCTTTTAGGGTCCTCTGCCTTCTTCCCACCTTTTTTGTCATCTTTACCTCCCTTTTTATCATCCTTCGCCGCCTTCTTTGGCTCCTCTGATTTGCTTTTCTTAGGAGCGGATTTTGAGTCACTCTTTTTGGGAGCCATAATATTCTCTTTTGTTCAGATCATCTCTAGGGATTAAAAAATCCACATTGTTCTAACTTGTAGAAGATCTACAGCCGGCCACAAACCATAGTCCTTCAAAACTCAATCCAGTAACAGCTTCTTCCATTGGTAGTCACTCACATTACAGTATGAAAAAAAAAACAGAAAAGAAAAACTTTTAGGGTTTGATCATTACTGTTGAAAAGTGTATAACTTTCAGTTCTACTCTTACTTTCATCCAGTGAACTCCACAAACAGCTTCACAAAAGAACACAAAAGTTTCAGATTTGGCTCCAGTGCGTTGTGCAGAGAGTCAAAAGTAAATCCCAGGAGTCACAGAAACAATAAAAGCCGGCGCTACCCCTTTGACACACTGTCTTTAGTCCTTTGAGTGTCTTGCATTGTCAACTCGTCTTGGGAGTCCGAAACAAAATCCTCATCTTGGCCGCTGCACAAACTTTGGCAGGAGGTCCCCCTGAGGAGAGTTGAAGTTTGCCTGTGTGAGCCTTGGCCTTCGGGGGAGTCCTCCTCTTTGTCTGAGCCCAGGTGCATGTGTGTGGTTCCCATTTGTGCTGGTATCCTCCCCTCGCACACGTCAGCTTGCCTTTATGACCTGCTGCAACCTCCGTCATCTCTCTAGTTACTACGACATCAACTGTGCTCTTAGCGTCTCAGCTTCAGCACCTGTCAAATACACTGCCTGTGAGCGTTTCCTAGTATTATGTATAGTGTTTATATGCGGGAGTCAGATTTTAAGTACGCCTGGTTAGAGTTGCAAAGGGCACATAAATGTACCAGCTTAACTGGCACAGGGTAACCCTACCTGCAGGCTCATTCCCGTATCAATAATGCAAAATAATTGAGCTGTTGCTAAACTGTGTCTGAGAGGCAAAGCCAAAACACACACATGGAAATAGACCATAATCATGCACACGCCAGAAACAATGTCAAAGCTAAACTATCAGTACTGACACAAGGGATTAATTGCATATTTTTACTCAAACAAATATATTTTTTCTATAACTAGTCTGGATATGCATGACAAATTAAAACAGTTGTTTTCAATGAACCATTTAGGCATTCTAATTAGACATAAATAGTGGAAGAAAAGAACTGTCAATTAGAGAGCCACACAAGACAAAGACACAGGCTGTAAGACAGGGTAAATAAACAGGAGGTACAGGCTCATTGATAATTGTCTGATGATAGTCCTGGACGTAATGCATTGATGCTCTGCTGATATTCCACTAGGTCATCTCACTGGCAGATATGAATGTTTAATGTGTGTCCTCTGTTCCGCCTACGCAGCATAGATAAAACATTCATCGCTTGGTGATCTAAATATATCGCAGAGGGACATCTTTGCGCTCAGCCGCACCTCTGCCAATTTATAATACATTGAGACTGGTGTCAGGGGTGAAAAAGATCAACTCAAGGGTAAAACATCAGGATAACAAGGTGGCTATCAGGATCTTGCTTTACTTTCTAATGATTTGAGCAGGATTAAATTGTCTTCTTGACCCGTGACATGGTTTAAGTAGGAATCTATATCATGTGTCTTTCTGAGCAATAGCTGTGACAAACCATTAAACTGTATGTAATTGTCTGCACTGAAAAATCCATGCACTACCAGTCTGATACGATAATCTGGGCAGAACTTTATGGATGTTTGTTGTGAACACAAACTGAGGTAGTCTAGGCAATTTGATGTGTATGACATGTAATAGTTGCCAGTCTAGTGAAATTATCTAGTAAAAAGAAATGGCAAAAAGTTGCAAAAATGCAAATGTGGATCTTTGACTTATACCTGTGTAAATGTGCCTTGTGTTAATTGTAAATTAAAATGGAAGAGAACTTGTACTAACACTAATAATACACATAATACAATAAAGTGAGAGATACAGGACTACATTTATACAACTATATAACTCGCGCTTATGTAATAAATAGCCTTCTGTCATGTCAATTTCATCTTCGCTCTGTTTCTCCTTACAACCTCTTGTATATAGCTGAGATATATATTTGCATTACTATATTTTCTATATTTTTTATTTCACTTGTACATCTTGTTATTTCTTAATACTTATTTTGGATGTATTATTACCATTTATATTTTTGCTCTTTGTTATTATGAGCTACTGTGTCCAACTAATTTCCCTTGTAGATCAAAAAAGTTTGTCTAAGTCTGATACATAGATCTATGAATATGGACCATCATGCAATTCTAAACGTTACATTTTAAGTCACAAAATGTCAGGAGGAAAGAATGGATAGACATGGTAGAGTGACAAATATGATTGCCTGTGCGTGTCAATGACTGACAGTGTCCTTTCAGTGGAGGCACTCAATGAAACACTATAATAAAAAGGATCACCTGAGTAGACATGCAGCCCACACACCCTTTAATGACTCCAGCCAAGAAAGCATGAGCTGCGCATGATAAAGCCTCTACGATCAATCACTCATATCACAATACAGTATCTAGGCAATGTAACCAACTAAATACTTGCAAAATATGCAACATATAACAGACATGAATGACAAGGTATAAGATCAATTAATTAAAGAAAAATAATGGCTGAGAAGGTGAGACCATTGGGCATAAGGCATGGGGTCAAGTTTCCTGTAAGCCGTTAAGCCCTATTCACTTTAAACCTTCGCTGTCAGGTATTCTAGAGTCTTGACAAAGGATCAAGGTTGTTCAACGACCTGACAAAAGATTAAACACCTTGACCACAGTCACAGTTCAATTCGAAATAAGGGTTTCCAGATTATGTTTTAATTGCTTATGTAGGGTAGTGTGTAAACTTCATTCTTTTAAGAGTAATAGTAAACTGAAATGGATTGTACAGTTAATTTCATAATAGAACATTAATTTTAAAGTTATGAGACTCTCATTTAACATGGACCTCTAGTCAAAATATCCTTTCTAGGAGAGCTGTCCCCAAAATATTCAAGTCTGAGAAAAATGACTTCAATTTCATTAGTATTATGAAAATATTATTATCAGCACCATGATTACAAAATTGTTAAACAGTTCAAGTTATTGTATTGAATGAGCTTTAGAAAACAAACACGAGACAACCTGTAGTAGCTTGTATGACACTGCTCTCTTGTGTTGGAAGAGGGGTGCAGTCTATACATACAGTACAATTGACTAGTATTGGCTCGAAGTAGAAGCAGAAATTTTATAATAGTTTCATAAAAATAATTTAACATTATGTGTGTATTAAATTAATTTATTAAATCTTTATAATAATTATAACACTAACTATAATTATAACAATTATAATATTAACTATAATCATAATAATTATAACATAATTAATATGTTCTAAATGTAATTATTTGAATAAATATGAATGATGATTAAATACATTTAAGTGATGGCCCCATCACTTTTCATGGAACTATTTCCATGGTTCCATGGAAATAGAAAGTTAAAACCATACTTCAGAACAGCTTGGATATAAAAAGTGACATGTCATACTGTGGAATATTCTAATCAAAGGAACATTTCTATGGAAACAAACAGAAGAAGGCCCTCCACCAGGCCAAATAAACTTCCAGGTTTGTTAAAAAAAAACACACACACACACACTAAAGCTTTAAGCAAAGCTTCAGGATAAATATTATTTTAATTTTCAAGCCAGTAGTAACATGATTCAGTAGATAACTGTTTCTACACTTCAGTGACGCTGCCAAAATGTGCATTAACTCAACATGAACACAAATTTAGCAATATTGGTACTAATAAATATTGCTAACAGCTAATTAAAGACTATAACAAACAACTAGCACACTCACACAACTTATTCTTACCTTATCTGGTCTTCTAATCTAAATTACAGTATATACCTCCAAATCCTCCCTTCCAAACAACAGTGCACTTGTTACTGGTCAAAATCAAGCAGGTCTGAGTCCCGCTCATCCCAAGGGCCTTTGTCCATCATTTTATAGCCTTCCACCCCACACACACTCCCCTGTTTCTAAAATAACATGGACCATTTCAACACAATGGGGCTTCAATGACAAACCAAATAGTGCCTTTGGTTTGTACATTTTCAGGACAAAAGAGACATAGAACATGGCTTTAGGTAAAACTAGTGCAATTACATCAAACAAACATCAGACGTCCCATGATTGGGTTTCATAGTCAACATTCATTTATGCGTCTATTTACATTATAAGCCTTTCCTATCTGCTAACAACAAAATGGTTCCATTGTTGGTTAATGGCAGGGTGACATAAGCTGATGCACGCAGGCCAACCACGCGCTTAGCATTATCTCCACACCCACACGAGGGTCCTGATGTCATAGGCTAGGTGGTTTCTCTTATGAGACTTAAAGAAAGGATAAAAGGTGTTTGGATCTGAGTCAGGTCCCTTATCAGAAATGCCCACACAAATAAATAGATGAACAGTGGTTTACAATAACTGTCCACCATTCAGCAGATGATGCCTCATTATAGGCACTTCCATCCTCTAATCAAGAAAATTTAAGCCAACAATCTGCCCATAGTCACACACACACTTATGGTCATTCTCCTCAGATCAAAAGTCCCATTGAGTGACTCACTACTCACTAATAACTACTCACTTTTTTGTTCCAGTTTATTAACCATGTATATACTATGTCATTATAAATATGTAATATGTCCATAAATGTGTTGTCATCTTGTCCAAGATTGGAATACTATGTAAATTGGAATGCTTCTCTGAACTATTTGAGTATATTGTGCGTGCGTATGTGTGTACTTGTTTTTCATGTATTAGCTCTTAAGTTCAGTCTTCCCCACATTTTGTATAGTGTAGTGTAACAAGCAAATATTGTCACTAGAGGGCACAAGAGACAAAGATGAACCTTCAAGCTAAAAGCCCTCTCTGTAGGCTTGAATGTAATGTGTCAGTATCTCCTTATTGTTTACATTTGTTTTCTGTGAGTTTGACAGAACATTCACAACAATAATGTTAATTGTCCTTATAAATGTTTGATCCTACATAACTGTGATGGAAACTGATATTAATTATAACTTAACATGTGTAAAGACTCAGCAGACACAACTGTCTCCACCTTCAGGAAGCCCTTGGTTGAACTACTACTGGTTAAACAAAAATCACTCTGCCTGTATGTAATTTGTATTTCTGTATAAATACTCAGAGCTCAGATGCTCGGGGGGAGATAGAGAGAACGGGTGACTGGAGAGATACTCAAGAGAGGCTGTTAATTTCTGACCAGAGCAGACCTGGGCCCTGTCCATATAGCTTCTGTCCTGGATCAGCACCACTGGATTCAAAAAAGATCTGCTTGGTAGCATTTGCAATACCTGACTTCATTTCATTTTAGCTCATTTTAAAGGAAACCTACATCTACAAACACTTGGAAATGTTTAAAGGACAGTGTGCCTCCTATTGGAGTAAATGGACTTCTCTAAACATACCAAACTCTAGCTCTGTTCGTATACAATTTTTAATTCAGCTCACAAAAGCTAAAATTCTCATATTTCAATTAATCGCCTGACCTTTTTCAATCTTTTTGCCTCCAAAATCTCATATGTGTACCACCATGCTTCTGTAACAACATGTTGCAAATATAAATTTATAAGACCCGATCATTTGACTTCTTCTGTGACTCGTGACGTTTGGGAAACATACTTGTGTAATTACATCACCAATGGACTAAAAGCAAACATTTCTTCAGCTGTGATGAAAACTTGCATTGGCTGGAATGCTACTCGCCTAACTGAACTGAAAAGACATGCCACATATGCATATGAACAGCTACTGAGAAAGAATATAATGAAGCAAGAGAAAATACAGAGAGAACAGCATATGGCAGCTGTAACTATAAACAATAAGATCTAAAGACATGAAATAAAAATCATCAACTGGATTCACAATTTCATACACAAATACAGACACATCAGCCAACACATAAATAAGCAGAACAAATGAGGGAGGAGAGCTAATCAAAAGAACAGGAAAAGATTTTCCAAGGAATCACGCTTTATGTTGTCAGCATCACACTGACAATGGTTAGAGAAGAACTAGACAGAAATGGATTCCAACTATTTTCCAACTAGTCTTTGAAAAAAAGAGGAAGTTTTTTTTTATTTATATTCAGAAAATTGTGCTTAAGTACAGTGTGACAAAATAAATCAACTGCATGTTTGTCTCCTTAGGACCTAATCAGTCAAACAGCATGTTGTAAATTGTGCAGTGTCAGTATCTACTTTGATATGTATGTAATTTGTATTTCTGTATAAATACTCAGAGCTCAGATAATCTGGGAGGAGATGGAGAGAAGGGGTGACTGGAGAGAGCAGACTCACGACAGGCTGTTGGTCTCTGACCAGGGCAGGACTAAGCCCTGTCCATATCTGCTGTAACAAAAATAAACCTTTGTCTGTATTCCAAAAACTCACCAGGCTTCACAAATTCATTATTATTTATCATTAAGAGATACAGTTTTTTCCCACAACATATCCAATTATAAATACACCATAATGTGTGAACAAAAGTACCAGGTTGGTTACCAGGTTGATAAAACAAAAGGTTTGTGGTGTGATACTAGCTCTGACCATAGTCATGGTGTCCATGGGTAAGACACCCCCTCACTCACCTTGTCCCTGTGTGAATGCTGATCCAAGACAGCTGTGGCTTACCACCAGAAATTGTGGAGAATAAATGAATAATTCAATGTAAACTCCAGCAATGATGTATTACCAATAATATATTTTTCTTGCAAAATACATAATGAATGGATTAAAATACATATGTCCATCAAGGCACATTACTTTAACTATGTGCTAACAGGTTTTTCTTTGCAATGTTGCACAACTACAATTAATGGACTTGAAAACACTGAAAAGAAAACTTTCACATCCTCTGTGTTACAACGTAGCTTCTCAGTGTCACCTGCTGTGGGTTCAGTTTCATTCAAAAGAACCGTGACGTAATTTGAATGAGAAAAAAAAAGTTAGGTCTGATATACAATTATCTGTTACTATTACTAACATTTAACCTTCTTTGGTTAGAAAAGCATAACATACATAAATCATACAAGAATCAATAGTTTTCTGTGTTTCTTAGTTACACCCTACATCAAAACGTGATGTAGGAACTAACTAACTAATGAACTAACATGACAAAACTTCTATATTTTAATTTGTGTGTGTCAGAAATGTGTTGTTGAATGTAGTGCTTGGTAAAGATTATAGACATACACAGCCACAAAATATTGTCCCTTTCAGAAGTTGCATTCTCCTTTTTATGACTGGCACAAAATTACATTTTTGCCGTTTTAATGAACTCGTATAAACTCAACTTGAAAGGTGTGGGCAGACGACCCACTAATAGGAACACTGTAAGACAATCCCAAGACAATTCTACTACTCACTGCCCAACCTAGTGTTCATATGCTATATTATGTTTCACAATTAGCATATTATATATAAAAATATGTTTCATTTTTATCAGATACATTATTCAAGAGAAAATGCTCTACTTCCGATTCAGGTAGATTTTGGAAACTGATGGATCACAAAAAGGTTTTAGTGTATACTTTTCAATACACATTTGTGCTTTTCATGACTGTATATGTAGTACTTA
This sequence comes from Odontamblyopus lacepedii, assembly GCA_034769755.1. Taxonomy (NCBI): domain Eukaryota; kingdom Metazoa; phylum Chordata; class Actinopteri; order Gobiiformes; family Gobiidae; genus Odontamblyopus; species Odontamblyopus lacepedii. Next base: position 26,418,021 of record CM068351.1, on the reverse strand, counting down.
TATCTATTATATAACACGTAGTAAAACATAATGCTTCAAAAATACTAGCAATGGTTCTGGGTGGGAAAAAAAGATAATGTATTGTTCCACTTTGTATTAATATTAGAAAATCTAATTACATGTAATTAACACAAATGTATCTTATGTAGCCTACTAGTAACACACACGCACATGCTAGCTTAGCCACACCATATGGAGCCAAGCAGCATCAGGTGTCAAAGCCTTTTCATCTTAGTTCACACCAGAGGAAACCGTACCTTAATTCAGCTACGTCTTCACAACTTTATCTTCATTCATCCCGGTCCTCTTCAGGTTATCCCATAGCAAAACCTCTCCATCCAGTTTGCCCTCTGAACAAACATCTTAGGTCATGTTTAAGGCCTCTATCCCAGTCACTCTCTCCTGCAAGCCCTGTACTCAGTCCCACTCTCCTAGGCCAAAGAGATGCTCGTCAATTTTTAATGGCACTATTGTGCTCCTGGCCATGTGTTAGTGAATGGGGAGCACTGGCGCGGGAGCAGCCACTTTCTGAAATAAAATGATCAGGCTACCTTCAGTGCACTCAGGACAAACAGCTGGGAGGCAGGGAGTAAGCTGTGGGTCAGGGGTGTACCTGCTGTGGTATAGGTTAGATGGACGAAGATCAGAAGTGGACAGTCATGCAGTCTTTTGGCATAAATTGCATGAAAATAATGGAATTATCTTTATACAATACAGTGAAGGAATGCATGTTACATGCAAATATATGAACCCAATGGGATTGATAATGTAACAGAAAATGCTCTGTTACATTAACGTATAAATGATTTGTAGGAACACAGAGAAACTTTAACATTTTTTATTATTTATTTTTCCTTTTTGAGTCACGGTCTATATATGCCAACATTATTACAATATAGTACACCAAAATTCAATGTACGTTTTGGTTTCAGTTTTAAGGAACCCAAGTTTATTGTGAACATTTCACTATTCATTTCTCCAAAAGTGTCTTGTATGAAACAGAACGGTACAGCCTTGAGAGTTGGTTTATAGGTTATTTTATCTAGAATATTGTATTTTTCATAAAATTCATGTCATCTTCAAATGCCCTCATTTAACTTTTTTCGGTTGAATATCAATTCTTGCCTCCTGTGTTCCTGGTGCTTAATAAAGCCTCCATTTATTTCTTTACAATCTGGATGACGTCTTCATGCTCCATGATATGTGTTAGACCCACTCTCTGAGGACTGTACTTGGTACTGGTGCCCTAAAAAAGAAAAATATAACATAAAAATTAATTTGTAATGAAGTATTGACAAGATTTAACACTTGTCAAAATGAATGCAGTTGTAAACACTATAATTACTTATAATCATCTGATGCCAGTACCTTGAAAAACACTACATTTTCAAATATTTCTGATGCATTTTTGTGTGCACTGCCCTTTATCAGATAAAAATGCTCAATGCATGGTATGACTTACCCAAACCAAGGCATATTTGAACTGGCTGGCTAAGGTTCTGTGGATTCGATGACACTGTTGAAACACAGAATAAAGATAAATCTTGAAATATTAAATATTCCTAGGTTTATTCTTTTGTTGTTGCTAATATTAAGTGTTTACTAACCACATGCTCAACAGATGCTCCTCTTCTCATAATGATGGCGTCATTAAAATCTGGCCTCTCTAATAAGGAATGAGATACAAGATATTAAAAATGTAGTTTTATAAGACAATTAAACTATAACCAAAAAAGTATATACCTCCTCTCTTCTTTGTGTAAATACAAATGAGGGCCAGGTATTCCCACAACGTCTCCAGAAGGTAATCCAAGTTCAATTTCATCCCACAACTAAAATGATCAAATTGCAAATGTATAATTATAAACACAAGATAAAAACAGATACAGCATTAATAGTTTAGAATGAATTTTGCATATATTAACCTGATGACTACACTGTGTGGTCTATGAGCAAGACGGTTAACCTCCTCAATGGAAATCTGATCAACTTTATTGTAAACCTGAAATGAAAATAAAAATAAATAAATGAAATTACTAAGTACATTTTGAGAAGCATTAAAGAAAAGAAAATAGTCCCTCTTACATAAAGGCATGGCATGTAGACTCTGTTCCCCACAATGACATCAATGAATTCATCTGGTGTACTGTCCTCCCTGAAAAGGACTTCTGCATTAAATATTTCTGTAGTAAAAAGTTAAAGAAGGTGGTGGTAAAGACTCACAACAGCAAGGAATAAGTTATAATATAAACAACATAGAGAAGGATACTGTATTCGTGAAGAATGAGCTGAACCATCTTCTCTGAGCAGTGGGTGAGAGGAACTGTTGAGTTGTATGAGAGGCCACCACCTTTCTTTTGCTATAAGAAATAACAATTCATTTGAAAATGTTTACATGGACTGCAATAAGTCAACATCACAAATACAATTTACTGTAATAAAAACTGACTACAAGTCCTATAACAAAATGTGGAAATGACTCAAAATGCTGCATTTGTGTAAGAAGATATTGGGGAAAGGTGAAGCAGTGAAGAGTAGTATGACAGTTTTGGTTCATTTTTGTCTGCAACTGTCTAAATACTTTACTTTATTCCCATGAATATTATTTTTGTTAAGTCTTTGTTTAAAAATGTGGAAAAAAACTTATCTACCTTGAAATATATGTTTGGTTTTGTCCGATTAAGCCTGATGCCCACAGACTCCAATTCTTTCTCTAAAAGTTCTCTGCAAAAAAAAAAGGTAGTGAGTCAAAGATATGCTCAAGCAGTTTCATTTATCTTGATAAAAAATATACTCAGGTACCTCTGGACATCTCCTTTAGTAGCATCCAACATCATGATGACAACATCTGAAGTTCTGGCAACAGCAATAACCTGTCTACCTCTACCCTTGCCTAGATGACAAATATTATGAAGAAAACAGACATCTTAGAAACTGTATAATTATAAAATACAGTTGTACCTTGAGCAGCTCCTTCAATAATTCCTGGCAAGTCAAGTAACTGAATATTGGCCCCTTTATACTGAAAAGGAACAACATCAAAACTGAAATAAATTATACTTTTGATTATTGAATGAAACTGATCATTTATGTACCTCTATAACACCGGGTATACATGTGAGGGTTGTGAACTCATAGGAGGCAGCTTCACTGGCAGTAGAAGTCATTAAACTGAGAAAAGTGGACTGTGGGTACAAAAATGAAAACATTATATATTCTGTCATACAATAGGTGTTTTATCATGAAAAATTACATTAAAAAACAGGTGCATTTTACATACCTTACCCACAGAAGGGAAACCAATGAGAGCAACACGAGCGTCTCCAGATTTCATAACATCAAAACCTTCGCCTTTAGCTCCAGCTGACTTGGAGGGCTCAAGAAGCTGAGACCTATACTTGGCAAGTTTGGCTTTGAGTAAACCCAGATGGTACTCGGTGGCTGATGGTGAAGTAGTGAAAAACATAATTTATCATTGAGCTTTGAATCATTTGCTGGTGGGATGCATATGAGAGTTAAATTGAGGTACACCCTAAGCAAGTTAAACTTAGCCACAACGTGGAAGTGAACAGTATTATTCAGTGATCAGAATAGTCAAGAGTAATGCACAACGTATAGGGACAACTTACCTTTGTTTTTTTGTGTTCGAGAAATTTCTCTCTCTATTTCAGCTATTTTCTCCAATATCCCCATTGTGAAGGTTTTGCTGAATCAGAAATTCTGCATAAAAATAAAAACGTGTCACTTTTCAGCTTTGCTAAACTCGCTACTAATGCAACACACATGCAAATAAACGTCAAATAGCGGCAACTTATGCGTGTAGGCTTAATAAAAAGTAAATAAACATCATTTAGGTACTGTCATTTATGTAAAAAGTGTAGATAATAAAGAAATTTACTCTGTAAAAGAGGCCACTCTTGTAGGCATGCACCGATATGACATCACACACAGGAAACTAGTCCACCGGCGGTCAGACTCCGGCTGATACAAAGAGAATTACAACTTTGGTTCCGTTGGGTTTTCTATCTCTTGCATCACGCTTCAAAATGTGCAGTCATCTTATGGTAGATTCGAGCATTGTCTACGTGTCATTCGGCAGTCATTAGATAGAAATAGCTATGATTTATATTTCGCATGATGTTGTGACGTGCTGGATAAATGCTGAGATGTTTTTGTAGTATAGTGTTATTTTAGTGGTGAATACAGACAGTGAACATGGCTGCGCCCGGAGGACAGAAGGGTTCAACAACCTCTAACCCGCCAGGGTTTGAAGGCTTCCCGTTTCCAATGACAGCCAAACCATCCGAGGACAAAAGTGGTAAAGAGCAGGAGCAAAGAGGGGATGTTAAAAAGAAGCCGTGCCGAGCCTGTACGGACTTCAAGAGTTGGATGAAAGTCCAGAAACGGGCGGCAGCAGCAACAACACAGGTGTGACTTAAGGTCATGGCATGCTGGTGGGGGGAAAGGGGCATACAGTCTATTACACTATAATTACTAGCTCTTCTCAGAGTAATTTATTATTTTTCATATCATACATATTAAGTGAACATATAAATTTGATTTTAGTCTCAAACATATTGTCTTTATCAATATATTCCAGAATTCACCCAGTGAATCCGAGCCACAGCAAGATCCTGAGTGTCCCCTGGACCGTCAAGAGCTGGGTCGTAACACCTGGTCCTTTCTGCACACAATGGCTGCATATTACCCTGACCACCCAACATCTACACAGCAGCATGAGATGGGACAGTTTATCAACCTTTTCTCCAAGTTCTTCCCATGTGAAGAGTGTGCAGAGGACCTCCGAGACAGGTCAGAGGGGGGTTGAAGAGTATGCAAAAATATACTCTTCAATAAAGTTGAAAAATGTGTTGTAGATACACTCTTGTAGACCGCAGCTAGTTTTTAACTGTTTATTATGCTATTTTATTATTAAGGGTGCAAATTAAAGTACATCATTGGCCGCCATACATACATTGTGCAGTTACTTTACAACTAAGTGTTTAGATTAGGGGTCACAGCAATTGTGTGAATCTGCTTTATGAACCCTATGGTCCAACCAAGCCTATGTGTTTTAGTGGGAGGGGGAAGAAAAGTCAAGAAAGTAAAGCAGATGAAGAGAACATGCAAACTTTGCCCATTTAGTAGTTTTTTTTAGGAATGTCTTTTGTAACATTTACATGTGTGAAAGTTGTATGTTTTCTTTTTTTCTTCCAGACTGAAGACAAATCAGCCGGACACTAGCAGCCGCCACTCTCTTTCCCAGTGGTTCTGTCATCTTCATAATGACGTAAACATCCGATTAGGGAAGCCAGAGTTTGATTGCTCTCGCGTGGATGAAAGGTGGAAGGATGGATGGAAGGATGGAACATGTGACTGATACATTCAGATTAAGCTTTCTTAGAGACTTGATAAGACCAAAAATACCCATATATATGTACAACACTGACACGGAAGAGAACATCTGATGAATATCTTTATAATAACATCCTCATTACAATTCTCTCAGATAAGCTCTGAGTTGTTAAGAATACATACAGGATAGTTGTGCAAATACTACTAGGCTATATTAATTTTTTTGTGAAGTTTCTATTTTTTTACTGAATGATATGTTTATGTGATAGGGCAACTTTTGTCACAATACTATTGTGGAAGGAGAGCCCCATTGCTAAAATGCTCAAACTAAGCTGGTTTTAACCAGTTAACAATAAAGTGTATCTAAGATGTGACGTTGAATAGATCAATGTATTATTTGGATAAATAGTAAGGATCTTTAATACTGAAAAAAAAAAAAAGGTTTATATTGTGTGTTTTCATAGCTAAGCTAAGCACTCGTCCTTATTTTGGCCTAATCCTTGGATAGGCTGTTCCCATTGGCTCTCGGTCTTTGTATTGTCCATAAAGAGCAATCGCGTATCACATCACGGGCTCCAGCGCGTGGTGTTCTGTGCGTCTAGAATGCACGCACTCTGCTGTCCGCGTGCGTCCTCGCAGCCGCGCGCCTGGGTGCGCGCGAGACCCGTCCCTCTACAGCAGAGAACAGCCGCGCGTGCATCCTGCCGTGGAGCCGGGAGCGTGGAGCTGCCAGGAGAGAACCGAGAGCGAGCGACAGAAGATGGACGGAGTGGGATCGTTCGGAGCGGGCCGAACCGGGTCCACCATTGACCCCATAGCCTTTGCCAAACAACCAACTACCATCCTCAGAGTGCTAACCTGGGTGAGTGCCGCTTTTCACCGTATTGCTGCTGTGTGTGCGTGCAAACGTGCGTGTGCGTATGGATGGAGAACACTCTGTGTTGCTGTTTGCGCGAGATCCCGTGACGTTTCCGCACCGCAAATCAAGCCACAAGAAATCCCCATCAAACATATTAAATTAATGTCTAAACCTACAGTATCTGTGCTGATGTGAACGCTTAAATCCGTGCGTATAGTGAAAAATGAAAGGGTGTAGCCAAGGCCTACTGGTTATCTGACACTGTGACCATCAAACCTATTTCTGCAGATGTTGTTAGAACAAGACACCAACCCATCATCCACTATGTCGTCAGTTTTATTCCTACAAACAGACTAGAACAAACCCAACATCTGTTTTCGAAAAAAACACACTAGAAATTTCACATTGAAGCGTATTTTAAATCTATAGAGCATTCGTGTCGTTTTCCTCGATTTTGCAGGGCTATTATTGTTTAATTAGCCTGTTATTTGTCAGTGTACATAATATTTTTAGCTAATGATTTTCCTGATTTACCCAAAACGCTCGTCGTCCGTCACCCCACCTGTGATTGGTCCATCATTATCGTTACACACGCGGGGCCATAAGACTCGTCGTGCCGTTTGATGTAGCGCATCACCTTTGGATGACACAGGGAAGGTCTTTCTCATCAAAACGTATTCAAACAACCTTCGATAGCCTCTCTACGTGTATGTGTCTTGGTGTGATCAGATATGGAGGTGCTGATGTACAGAGGTACAAGATAGGGTATGGAACAGGTTGTGTCCAGTTGAGAACTTAGGCTTGATTGAAATGTACCTTGTTTTGTCATTTCTTATTGCAGAAATTCAAAATATTATCATTTAGACAACATGTTGGTCTCCAAACAAATTCATTTCAGTGAGGAAGACTGCATCCCTGTCTTGTGGTAAAAAAGTCAAGATCATTTAAATTAAAAGTTTAATAAGCCATCTCAACTAAATGCAATTTAAAGTCACATAGACGACAAGCTTATCAAAGACATTGAGAATAGTATGTAAAACTTCATAGGTCCAGATTAGAGCCATGTGATGAGGTTAAATTGTGCATTTGACTTGATCCCTTTGTGTGTCCAGCACCATCATATGATTCAAACCTCCAAGTGCCAGTGCTTTTGAGTAGGAGTGTGTCACATGGCCCTATTCTGCCATGGAGTGTTAGTCAGCTGACCAGTGTCAGGCTGGTGGTCTACAAATGAAGAGGGTTGGGAGAAAAGGAAGAAAGTTGAAATAATCTTGTATTGTTTTAAAAGCCTCCTAACTGCCCATGTTGGTGTAGTACTGAAAAGTGCCTCAGGTCTGTGGGATTCTTGAGGGGAAGTCAAGCATCCACCTCTTCAGTCACAGAGAAAAAGGAGAAATTAGGTTAATGCCTTCATCTGAGCGCGCTCAAAAGAAACGTCTTCGAATAGTGCGTCCCAGCTTCATTCTAACAATGTTTGCAGACTGTACAAAATACTGTTCCAGAGGCCTTTTCAAATTAAAGATTTTATATACCACTCTAACACAAACTAAGCAATTTTGTAGTCTAACACTTACATGATCTTTTCCTTTTCAGATATTTTCCCTGGTGGTGTTTGCGTCCATTGTGAATGAGGGTTATGTTAACATGGGCAGTGAGCGTCTCCACTGTATCTTCAATAAAAATGCAGACGCCTGCAACTATGGTGTGTTTGTGGGCCTGGTCGGTTTGTTGGCAAGCTCCTTCTTCTTCCTCGTCGATTACAAGTTTTCCTCCATCAGTTCTGTCAAAGACAGGAAAAAGGCTATAATGGTGGAGATTGGTTTTTCAGGTGAGGCAAATGCATGTGTCAGTCAAGATCTATGGAAAACATGGTAATGGATGAACTATTCTCATATACATTAACACCGTGGCGGCACGGTGGCTGAGTGGCAACACTCAGGCCTCACAGCAAGAAGGTTGCGGCTTCGATCCCCGGGTCGCTGTGTGGAGTTTGCATGTTCCTCCCCGTGTCTGGATGGGTTTCCTCCGGGTACTCCGGTTTCCCCCATCAACCTAAAACATGCCCGCACCCCTATGAACTAACATCAAGGACCATGTTGTCCACCCTCCTGTGGGCTCACCACCTGCAGAGGGGTTCATAGGGGGGGTCAGGTGCTATGAGTATTGGGCAGCAAGCTGCCCCCGCGACCTAGCCGGATTAAGTGGGAGAAGATGGATGGATGGATTAACAAAATACTTTTCATTTTGCAGGTTTCTGGACCTTCTTGTTCTTTGTCAGTTTCTGCTTTCTGGCCAATCAGTGGTCTCGAACCACGCCTGATATGCTGCCACTGAATCAGGGAGCAGATGCCGCCCGAGCTGCTATTGCTTTCTCTTTCTTCTCTATTATAACCTGGGTAAGAACATCAACTCATATTAATATTAGTACTTTTTAATGTATTGTATATTTTCAAATGCTACAACATTTTTGCTATTTTTATTCTAAACACCAATTAATTTACAACTTACAATAATTCTTTTTCTATCTCTCCTCCTAATTCCAGGCTGGTCTAACGGTCCGTGCGGTGCAGAAATACCTTCTCGGCACAGACATGACCCTTTTCACCACAGAGCACATGGACGGTGGTGCACCTTCCCAACCATACCCCTCCAACTCACCAGGGGGCGGCACCACTGAGACCACGGAGACATACCAGAGCCCACCTTTTACTGAGAACAATGCAGCACCTACATACCAGGTGCCTATTTATTAAGATTAGACCGTTGTGTTAAGGGTTAGTGAGAGAAACCTGCTGTCTGCAATGCTGTATGTGTGTTGAATTTGAGATTTATTAGCGATTATAGTCCGGCCTCTCAGTTTCCTTCTCTTACTACTATATACCTTTCTTGACATTCCAGTTAGATCTGCACACACACTATTACTTCAGCATATCCAGTGTCTTTATGATAGACATGATTTAAACGGAGCAAGGAGAGCAAACAGAGAAAAACAGGTCGTCTTTTGATTGCGAAAACACTGACATTGAAAAAAAGGGTAAATTAACTATCAATCAGTATTAAACTTAAAAACCCTCTCATCTCTTATTTTATCAACTTTGCACCGTTAAAAAGTGTCAAAACTGTCATGCCAATTGAAACAGGGATGGTTCTATCTGTACTACGACATCACAAGTTGAAGTGTGTAGTTTATCCCTGCAATGACTTAATATAACATGTATTGATTCTGCATGTAGACATCAACTAAGTGCCATGCTGTACTGTGACTCACACAGTGTTTTGGTAACATTATAATAACTAAACTAAATAGTCTTAATAAAGCATGAACAAAGACTTAATTCATAATGAGAAAATAGTTAATTAAGAATGATTTTTAAGAAAATATTTGTATTATTAATTCAGTCATTGTTCATGATTTAAGACTAATTATACTGAAGTAATTATAAAGTGGTACCATGTTTTGATTTAGTAGGTTTCCACATGCTGTTAAAAAACAAAAATCTAAAAAACATTGTGACCAAGTGCAATATATCACATTTTATGTACAGCAGTTTTAAGTGTATTCTGTACTGTAAGTAGGCAAGTTACTGTGGATTCATTTAATTCTAGACACTGTCTCAAATCATATACTAATTCAACTGCATTAAAATCTCAGGCATGTGTTTTATTTCCAATTTAAGGCTGAAAAATATAGATCTCTAGCGATACCTTCAACTCTAGCTCAAACCAAGTCATATTTCCCCCATATAGTCTTCCGTCGTGATACCAATTTAAAAAACATTACAAAGATCTTACAGTAGTATCAGTCTATGTCCAGTCGTACCATGGAATGTATGCAGTATGTAATTTGAGACAGTGTCCAATGTTGAGTGTAGTGTCAATAAATATAAGAGTGAATGAAGAGGTCCTGGATAAGTCAGGTTTTTTATGTTTACTTGTAGAAGCTGCCAAACTGCCCTCTGTTATTTCTTATTACTGAGTATCACAGTAGTACTACTTATTGTTTATGTAAGATTATGTAATCATACAGTCTATGTGTGGGCGGGGGTAAAATATTGAGCGAGAGAGAGAGAGATGTTGAATGATTGGGCACAGTCTCAGGCAAAATAAGAATCGGTTTGTGGGATGCTAATCTGTTCGTAGCTAGCAAATTCATTGATTCTGCGATCGGGTTATTGGGAGGGGAGGGTGCTGGGTGGGGTGGGTGGAGGCTGTTTTGTTGCTATGGTGACAGGGACTGGGATGGGTGGATGTGGGTAACTAGAGGCCATGATGTAGATAGTAACCATGTCAACAATGTCAGTGTATGTATACAGTTTGTGTTTTGTGGTTATGTCAAATCATCTCTGAAATATAAGTTAAGTTTGTGAGGATGAGAGAGTGTGGGCTTGTGCACATGTAATAGGTCTACATGTGTTTGCAGAATAACTTAAATTAAGTCTGATTTATTTGTGGAAAATGTGTGGAAAAATGTGTACTTGTTTGAAAACAAATATTACATTTATTTTTGTGGTGTGTACAATGTGTCATTGCGTATTAAGTGTGATGGAAGAAATCATCCGTATGTTTGACTATTCAGACCAGGAAACAAAATGACATTTATAAAATATAGTGCTGATATGGCAAAACAATGTTTTTATCTTGATAAAGAGAGCCAAATATAAATTTAGTGTTATCCTCAACCTGTAGATCATGGAATGCTTTGCCTGCTATTCTATCTGTGCCCTTGAAACAGTGCCCTCTGCTGACCAGAGAAAGCTGGGGCTTATAGGGATTATAAAGTAATCACGTTTAGAAATGAATGCATGAAATTAATGTATAGAGTCCATAATATATTTATTGTATAATCTTTGAATTGATTTTAACTGATTTGAACAGCCATGCAGATGTCAAGGTTCTTTGTGCCAACATTCATTTGTCAGAACATGGTGAGTGGGACTGCTTTCACTTTTCAAACCCCAAACTATGGGCAAGAACAACCACAGTAGTCAGGTGACTCCCACTTTGGTCCGTTTAGATTATACTTATAGTAAGAGCATGACATTTAATCAGAGATATTGTCAGCCACTGCAATTATAGATCTCTTATTTCATAAAAGTTCATTTAGATGAAATGTTCTTTTTAATTTGGTGCAGTAAAAGTAGTTGGTTCACTGTGCTGCTATTAACTACTCCACAGCTGTGATCTTAAAGCAAACTCTGTGTGGGCCCTGTTACTTTATTATCAAATACTGTCAGCTCTGATTGTATTAGTGTTTTCAGTGCTTCAGTCTCCTCTTCAGTCAGTGTGGTAGATTAAATAAGATTACAAGCATTATGTGTTTTAGTGCTCCAGCCCATGTACACACCTGTGGTATTGGTTGATTGTAAACTCTGGTATGTTATTGCAGTAAATGGAACCTATGTGTGATGCTGTCCAGGGTCTGGTTTGTCCTGTACTTAAGAAAATACAAATATATAATTCAAATGCTGATTATTTATGATTATTATGCACTCTTTGTTAGAAATGATTTGACTAGTTTGAAGGGGAAGTTGGTGCCAAAATCAATGTTTTCTTGTGTGTTCATGTAGTTTTCTCAGACTAAAGTTATAAAGGGTATGGCAGTACAACTGTAGTGCAATGTTTTCAGTATCTCATTGCATGGAGTTTAAAATTTGTTCTGCTACAGTGGTGATGACAAAATGGCATTGATTTTGTAGCATACCACCCCTTTTTTATTTTAATGAATCTTGTTCTAAAGGTGTACAACTTTTCAATGTAAATCACTGTGTACAGAGGTGTGTGTCACTGTCAACTACCTGAATGTGTCTGGACTGCAGTCTGACTGTCACACGAATAATAAAACAAAACAAAACAAGTTCCATTTCATTTCCTGTCTCAATAGTAACTTCAGGTAACCATTTCAGATGTACAGTTCAAAAGAAAGCAAAATATTGATGGCCTGATATTCAATATTTGTCTTGCTGTTATGGCCAATAAGCAATAATTACCATTATCAAGTATAATATCCATCCATCCATCTTCTCCTGCTTAATCCGGCTGGGTCGCGGGGGCAGCTTGCTGCCCAATACTCATAGCACCTGACCCCCCCATGAGCCCACAGGAGGGTGGACGTCATGGTCCTTGATGTTAGTTCATAGGGGCAAGTATAATATGCGATATAATAAACATCTTTAGCTTCATTGCTCTTCTAATTCCTTGTTAACTCCCCATTATGTTTAATCCACTGACACAGACTTTCAGGCAGTTTGGAGAAATAATATGAATTTGTCTATATTGAACAGACATGTGAAAAAAGACCCCACTGATTATTAGCACCGTTTTCATGTTGAATTATGGTAGTGCTGAAACAAAAGATAATTCTTGCTTAAATGACGTTAATCTGCTTTTTACCATTACACTGAAGAAAAGAAAATATATTATTCTATCCTATAAATCCCTATTGCTTGGTCTATAGCACAGTATAGCTTTACAAATTAAAAAAATATCAAATTAAGAGCTTAAAAGATTGATGACATCAGTTAAGATATTGCACTGCAATGTAGTATAAACACACTCTGTATGGCAGAGATATTGCTGAAAAGTACAGCTTTATTATTAGGCATCATGAAAATAGAGAAAGCTGTTGTGTGACAATCTCAGTGTAGATCCATAGACCCAAAAACACATGCGGGTCGGGGTGGGCAGCAGTGCAGAGTGAGGGTCCTGAGATGATGAGACAAGGCCTTATGTAAAGGGTCAAAGAAAGGTCTCCACTATGAGCTCCAAACATTCACAGGTTTCAGGAAGTGACTCAATAGTACAGTGTGATAAGGAGAACAAAGGGAATCCTGAAGAGTATAGAAACCATATAAAAGTGTAAACCATTTAGTTTCTCCTTGTTCATAAACCTTCCAGCGATTCACGTGGTTTATATCTGATATTACCATCAGAGTTAGAGTTAAAAGCAAAAAAGGAATACAACTAAATTTATTGTTGTATTAGTAAGCATTATTCAAATAAGAGTCATACTTTTCAAAACTCAATAAATAATGAACTCTGATTTTATGATGCCAGTACCAGCTGGAAAGGTCACCACAGATTGTGTCTGAAAGCAGAGCCTCTTTGTAGAGCAAACCATCCAAACCGGTCCACTGCAGTATCACTACAACTCCATCACCCTCTTCTCACTCTCCATGTAAGGTCCGGTCTCCATAGGGACGTGGTTGGCTGAGAAAGCAGCAACTGCAGGCCTCTGATAGTTAGCCAGACTAACTGTCTTTAGAACAGCAAGGGCTAGGTGATGATACGGCTAATTGACTGGAGTGAAGGGAAATCCTCGTTCTCCATCGTGTGCAGGGACTTGTGGGAGCTGAAGTCTTTAGGAGCCAGCACCTGTCTACAAGTGGGACAAATCTGGCAGTCCAGTTCAGCAGCAGCGTTAGAAATAGTGGGAAGGGTTTGCCATGCATTCTTTTTGTTCTTATTCTTCTTGCCTCCCCCGTTCTGCTTCTCCAGTGCTCTGCTGTCTCCGTGGGCAGTGAGTAGTTCCTGTTGCTTGCTTGTGTCCGGCAGAAGCACGAGCAGTTCATTGAAGATGCAGTTGAAGTCCTCTCCGAGCAGGTCCTTGCAGCTGCGGTGGTACTGCGTGGCAGAAATGACACCCTGCCAGCACAGACCACAAGACTTTTAGCACATTTTCACAGGTGAATTTTGCACAATTTAACACCACTGTGAATAATACCAATACCTGTCTGAATTGTGCAGAGTAGTTTTTGAACTGGTTGAACTTGGACTCATCATTGCGGAGGTACTTCTTAATAGATAAGATCAGGTTCAGATTCCTCTGTTGGAAGTCTTCTGGGACACAGTACCCCCCTGATGTCACTGAAGGGCTGTAAACAAAAGAATCATTACAATGTGTCCACATATGAAGACCCAATCTATATAAAGTCTTAATGACTGACGTGTTGGTGCTAGAGGAGGAGGGCTCAGGCACATTACTGTTCAGAGGAATGCCAGTGAATCCTGGAGGAGGTTTAGGACCAGTGTTCCCCAGACCAGGAGGTGGGCTTGGGGCTACAGACACAGGAGGAGGATTTGAAGCCTTTATTGGAAAGGATGTCTTGAAGCCTGTAATGATTAAAATTTGAATCACAATTAAAAAGAATAAAATATATAATAAAGAAAAAAATCCAGTTTCTGACCAGCCAAATACAGCTCATGTTAAACTTTCTCCTTTCTAACAAAGCAAATCTAGCCATGTCATATTGTCATATCCCTAATAAACCAATAACATCACGTTTGGCTGTTACTAAAAACTATTAGACCAGGTACCTACCTGGTGGTGGTTTCTGTGCTATGAGGGCAGGAAATTCTTCCTCTTGTTCAGTTGTTTGGTCAGTGTTTCTTTTTACATCAGGAACGTCCTTGTTTGTAGATGGGGAATTGTCAAGATAGCCATTAACTAAACTAGGTTTGATGCAGGCTTTCTCAGGAACATTTTCCTTTTGGGCAGCAGTTTCCACAGGACAGGACTCTGCAATGGATGCGTTTTCTGACCCTGATGCCAGAGCTGACGAGACCGCATTGTTCTTCTGCTGTTTTTTCTTTTTGTTGTTTTCTTTTTTGTCTTTGGTCATAGGCATGGGGTCCATGTTGGTGGTCAAGTTTGGAGGCTTTTGAGGTTGAGGCTTTTTATTATTTCCTTTTACAGTGAGCAATGAAGAAATATCCAACATGGTGGGCACTGCCCGAAACTCCTGCTGGGTCAAGCCTCCAATTTCTTCATCTGAGTTTGGAGGAGACCAATTAACTGGAGCTTTGCCACATTCTCCTACCTTCTTTTTCCTCTTAGAGGATGGCATGCTCACAGAAGAGAGAAGCTGAGGACCTGGGGGGGTGGGAGCAGGTTTAGTGGTAGCAGGGGGTTGAGTTTTAGGGGCAGCAACTTGGCTGGACCAGGCAGAATTAGTTCTTCCTGTGGCTTTCACAGGCCGAACCTTAGAAACAAGAGCAGGGAAATCCTCTTCCTGGAATGATGAAGTCTTTTTAGGTTGAGCAGAGTATGCTGGAGCCATGGGTGAAGAAACATTGGCCACAGACAAACTTGGGAAGTCATCTTCTTTAAGAGGCGCATGAGATGCTGGTGGGGTCGGGGCAGAAACCGGCTTGACACTGAAATAAAAATGTGTAACATATGAAACCAAACAAAAACATATTACAAATGCATAACAGCACAATGTATGCAATATTATCAAATCAGGAGAAAGCATTACATTGATATTGCTGCAGTGGCTCCCAAAGCAGGAAAGTCATCTTCATCTCCAGGATTTGTGCTTTTCATGGTTTTCACTGTATGAGACAGTATATACATCAGCACAAAATTGCGCACTGTAATCAGCTACAAAGCTGAATGTGTAATAATCCTTTACCTGGAGGCATGGTGACTGTGTGGTTTACAGGGCCTGTCCTAGATCGTTGTTCATCTGGATCAGTTCTCTCTGCTCGCTCCTTCACCTTTGAAGCTCCCCTTTCTTTCATGGCCCCTCTCTCCTCCTGACGACGCATTGCTAATGATGCCCTCATGGCTGCTGCCACATCTCGGTCTTCCTCTTCTCTGTACACACACGAAAACTCAGAAACCACAAATGATGATGCATCTCTTCTGCATTAAACTGTGCAACTACCTGGAATATCTCCAGCTCTTCTGTCCCCCCTGATATCGTCCTCTTCCTCGATTATGATGCACCTCTTGATAGTCTTCACCGGTCACTTGACCTTTCAATACAAACAGCCATTTTGTTGTTATTTTTAAAAATTTAAGTGCAAATTAACCGGAAAACAGCCTCAGCACTTACCATCATTTCGTCTTTGCTGTCTGGGGGCCAAGTTGAACTGCAAGTCAATCTGGCGGTTTTGGCGTGCCTCGGCTCGGTTCTTACTGTGCGCTGCAGCCTTATGAGCTTTATAGTCAATCTCTGTACGAAATGCATGAGTGAACTGCTCTGTAGCACAACGGCCCTCCTCACACAGATAGTGGCTCTCTCTGAAGTGTTCACTCAGGAACTGGTAGTCACTGTTCACATTTGAAAATTAGAAAATAAATAAAAGGTAAAATATTGATTAAGCAGGCAGTTCCTCACCAGTAGTATTCTTGTGATCCATCTGCATCACAGAAATGACAGAAGTAATGATCTCTGCGCAAGTGTTTAAGCAGTTCGTCGTTGTCTAGATATCGGTCATCACAGAACTTGCAAAGCGGATGTCCTCTGTGACTTGTGTCATCAGGGTCTCCCTGGGTTCGATGACGGGCCAGCTCTTTTCGGGTGTACCATTTGCGCTCATAGGAGAAGATCTAGAAGATGATGCTAATTCAAGTTAATCACTCAAGGAAATGAGTTAATAAATACTGGATACTTCTACACACACCTTGAGATGTTTCGAACAGAGCTTGCAACTAAAAAGCTCATGCTGCTTCCTCATGTGCTGCTCCAGTTCTTCAAACTTTGAGAAGACCTTTGGCTCTGGACAGTGAGTGCACTCTGGCAGCAAAAGATGCCTGGAGGAAAAAAAAAAGAGATGTTCAGATTCTGTATCCATAATTTTGTTTTTGTTTTTTTGTTTGTCTTGAGTTATATTTTAAAAAACAAAACAGAAACTTGTTGAAACCTGTACTGTGCGAAGATTCTCTCATCCTTAAAATATATGTCATGATTCTTATCACATGGAAACTTCTGATATGATAGAGATGAGAAGTTTTCTAGTTTCTTCAAAAACACCACCTGGAACAAACAAGGTAAATGTTCCTTTGAACAACTATGCGGAAAGAATGCGGGGTTTGAAAACAGTAACAGCCTACTTCAGAATGAATAAGAAGCACACAGAAGAGCATATTTGGTTGACATTTTAACCAACACAAACAGCACAACATAGTATAGGTTGAGGCAATCTGCCATTTGAAGCGCTGGGTAACTGTATAGTCACTTGGGTAAAGTTCAAATAATGAAACTGTGTATATTAAGAGTTCTTTTGTTCTATCTTTACTGTTTGTTTTATTCTTACTTGTCAGATGCTGGAAATTTAATTTCCCTGAAGGGTCTTCCCAACGAGATCAATAAAGTCAAGTCTAAGTCTAAGTCTCTGTGGCCTTTGACTATGGCAGATGATTCAATCAAACTGGTAAATCTGGCTTTGAATCTACGATGACGGTAATTTAATCCAAACAACTAAGCATTAAAGTAATTATTCATCTACAAGCAACCTCATAGAATTAGACATGCTGCTATCTATGAAGCCACTTGATTTGAGAACTGGCAGCTCTGAATGACGTTCTCGCAATGGGAAGCTCATGCTAGCCGAGTTAGCTTTACTGAAGCTAATGACAGCTAGCATTAGCCAAAAGTCAGGGGATGAACATAGTGTGTCTTAGTAGTTAATTTTGTCATTTTAGTTTACCGATTAAACTATCACATATACATTAGATACTGAACTGCCAAATCGGCAGTTGTATGAAGTAAGATTTCTTAATTAAACACAGAATCACACGCTAGCACACAGAACATACCTTATCTAGCTCCTCTCGGCACACTGCACAGTACTTCTGCTCACACAACACTCTCATTTTAGTGGAGCAACGATAGCACACTGGGTGGTCACATTTTCCTAGGGCAAAGATGTCGATTTCTTGACAGCAGAGGACGCATTGTTTCTCGGTTTCCTTAATACTTGGGTCCATTGTTGCTATTTGAAAAGCACCGGAGTTCAGGGTTTTGAGAAGAGCCAAGGCGGTGAAGTGCTTACGTAATTCTAAAGTCTGCCGCGTAGCGTAAGTGCTGTGCGTACGATTTATGTAACAGGGCAGAGACCAGAGAGAGACAGACCAATCCCGCAGGACTCACCCATAGGACTCACCCTTAGGACTCACCCATATGACTCACCCATCCACACGTGAACTGTAATCAGGAATTTTGCACGTGGATCAAGCCCAGCCTACATGGTTATGTTGTAAACTAAGAACCAAAGAATAATTAACCAAATCCATGTCTAATGGAGGAAAAACTAAAAGAAAGTACGTCTACAGTGCAGTTTCATGTGTCAAAATAGTGTTTAATCTTCCGCAATATATATGTTGCAAAAAAAAAAAAAAAAAATCAAAAGAGATTTAAGTGAAATGAGCAAAACATGTGGACAGGAGAATTTAATTAGTCAATACAATACAATATACTATTACAGAACAACACAAAACAAAATAACATAGTATTTTAATAGAGTATTTCAGTTATTCAAACATTTCATGTCAGGGGGGCAGTGATGTTTTTATCTAGCGCCTCTTGTAGTGAGCATTTTGTAAACCCATAGCTCTGAAGGTGCAGCTGGCAATCTTCTCATAGAGAAGAAACATGAGGGCTGCTGTCAGAACTGTCTGCAGTAGTTTGGCCTCCAGGCCTTTAAAAAGGCCAAACACGCCATACCTCCTATAGAAAATCAAATCAGTGATTGGTAAAAAAAAATATTACAATCAAATGTTTTAATGGTAAAGGAAAGCTTTACTGTCAATATACCTTATTCTGTTCACCAACAGACATTTAATTGTTCTAAGACTTGATAGAAGTTTAGACTCTTCTGTCGACTTGTTAAACTGTCCGAACTGTAAATTTAAGAGACTTTTTAAAAAAAAAACTTTTTGTCTTTTAAGTAATAAAAAATATAATTTGAAGAAAACATTTTGAACAATTATGCTTACTCTAAGGATTGACTGTATAGTCTGCAGTGGGTATGTTACAGTGGTGGCAACAGCCTTGGCCACAGCACCAATGATGAAGACTTCAATAGATGTCAGCTTCAGTGAAAATAGTGGTCTGTCATTAGTTAACAGTCTTTGCACAGTAATATACTATAATAATGCTACCAATGCTAATAGTAATTTCAAATAACAGGAACATTTTAAGATCCTACCTCTCTAGGAGCATCATTTCTGAGGCGTCTTTTCAGGCCTTCATAAATCATAAATTGGATTGCAGGATTGAGCACAAGTAGCAGGGATGGGAAGGTGCCATTCCAAAGGGCCCCAACACCCTCCTCACAAATTATCTGCATAAAGGCATCTGTGGGATAATGTTTTTTGTTATGTTTTATAACATACACAGCAATAAACAATTAATAAAATAATTGCTTATTTGGAGAAAACTGTAAACTTGAATAATGCATATACCCAAAACATACCCAAAATGCCAGAGTAGCTAGTTGAATGTATTTCTGCATTACGAAACTTGGAGCCCTGAAGCTTCAGCCTGGTGTTTACCACCCACAGAGGAGTTGTTACTAAAACATTTACAATACCTAAAGAAAATTAAGTGAATGTGAACAAGTACTATCAAAGTAATAATGTATGCCAATGGTCATGACAAGTAAAGGCTACAAGAACTCACCAGCAGCCATTCCTATGAGAAGATCTGCACTTGATGTTGACTGTTTTCCTTTCAAGAAGCTTGCCTTAAGACTATGGAAGCAGTAGAAGTACACAAAGTTGGAGCAACACAAGCTGCATATGACAGGAAACCAACCTCTATAAGGAGCCAAACTGCAAACAAAAACAAAATGCATTATTTATCCATTAAGTAGTAAGCTGACTATAACTGAATGATAATTAGACCAATGACTCACAGTCCTTCCTCCTTTATAATTTCTGCAAGAATAGTTGGAGTAGATTTAGACTCTCTACCTTCATCCACTGAAATTGACATCAGAACACACTTACACATGTAAAAACCAAAAACAGCATGGTATTGGATAGAAATCTTACCTTGAAGTCTCAATCGTGCAGTATCAAGAGGGAAAAACACTGTCATTGCAGTTACACTTCCCTAAAATAAGTAAACAAAAGCGAAATTATATCAAACAAAACTATAGTTACACTACATTGTTAAGTAGTTATAATATAACATAATGTCTAATGTAGTTACACTAGTCGGTGGTTACTAGTTACAATTTGATCAGCAGGCATTAATCAGTTCTCATTACTCAATACTAATACTAAAGACACCCTACTATACTAACTTATAATTTTAGTAACCAAGTGGAAACATTCCCATGCTTACCATTGCACCGGACACAGCGTGTACTAAACTTTCATAAGAGAAGACCTCAAAACTCATTTTGATAACAGTTTAACTCTTATATAAAACTGAAATGCGCAGTACAATACTTCGTTCTTCTTGCTCAAAATGTTTGCATTGTTGCTTTTTCTGCGCTTCCGGATCGTCGACGTCCTACCAGACGAATGGAACTCTGGGTAATGTAGTTCTGCATGGAAGTTGTCGAAAAAAACAGAGGCAACTGATTAAAACGTATGGTGATCCAAACTACATCGGGTACATATAATTTATATACATAAACTAAAAAAAAAAAAATTCTTGTCTTTTAAGTCTCACATTAAATTATTTCATGCTAACAGTCAGGAAGTCAGGCATCTTTATTAGCCATTTTGTTTCGCATAATAATAAATGCATTTGCATTTCAAACAAACACTTATATATTATGATGACAAAGTAATCATACATACATTAAGTCAGTACAAAATATAACAATACATAATATAATAATAAATATAAAGAACAATGCCTGTACCATACTGCTGTTGTGTCCTTGGGCAAGATAATTCAACACCCTTGGCTCCAGTGTTGAAGTACACTGGTGTATGAACGACAATGCGTGAGAATACATGAGAATGGCTACAGTCAGGCATGTGTACATGTATGTATCTCATGTTGTTATGTTTATTAACATGCACTGTTCCAACCATAAATAAACCAATAACAAATAGATTCACAATCCTCATATATCTCCGCCCCACTCACTAAGCCACCGTCTTGTCTGCTCCTCACCCTTTTTATCCTTCTGTTTTCTCAAAATAGCCTTTTTGTTCTTCTCTTTTAAAGCACGTTGCTCCTCCTCTTCAAGTGTCCTTTCCTCCTCTAGTCTGCGATCCAGAACCGCCGCAACAGTGTCCCCAAGAGTTCTTACAGATCGCTGAGGGTGCCACTTTTGGTCCGCAGTGGGGGTAAAAGGGTCTTCAGTCGATACGAGCAGTGGCTGAGGTCCCAGAGGTATGCGCAGCAGATAGGCGTGCAGCATCATGCGGTATGGGGCATCATCTGATCCAAGACTATAGGTAAAATCACCAACTATTGAATGTCCAATGGCACTGCAGTGGACCCTCAGCTGGTGTGTCCGACCTGTACAAGATAATGTAGTTTAGATAGATAGATAGTGTAGTGTTTTGGTCAATTTTGCAGCATAAGCACCTTAAAAGAACAGTCATAACCAATTTATAGTCTATGTTACTAATGCTTAATGCTTAGAGTTACCTGTCAGAGGCTTTAGGAGTACTTTTGTGGCAGGCTCTCCATCATATAATCCATACTGTAACACGGTTAGCTCAGTTTGGCAAGACTTTGGGTTTTCACAACCTGTGTACATGAGGAAAAATAAATGAGGACACAAAGGAATACAACAACAAAATAACAAAAATATATTTGTCTGCATATAATTGTTTCTACCTTCTGTTCCTCCAATACACATCATATGAGTTTTGCCCTCAGAAGAATTCTTGCCAATGGAAAAGTCCAAAGTTTGGGTTTCTGCCTCAACCCAACCCCGCAACTGTACAGAGTAGAGAAGAAATTACTTTTTTTCATAGGACAAATTCAAATGCAATGTATAGTAAAATGTGTACCAGAGCTATATAAACTTTAGTAACAGTTCGGTCCTTGAAGCAGCGGTAGGCCTGCCCAGCAGCAGCCTTATTCAAGGCGACACACAGAGCACCGCTGGTCGAGAAGTCCAACTGATGGCAAAATCTGACGAGAGCAGACCAAATAAGAGATCTTTAAACTCCACACATACATAACTTTGTTATGTTCTAGTTACTGAAGTCTACAGCATTTCATTTACCTAAATCCATAGTAAGTGTTGGGGTCAGCCAGCTCAGGGAAATGTTGTCTCAGTTGTGCCTGCACTGTAACTTTCTCATACCACATTTTGCTGTCTATGCGGATGTCCCAGTGCTTGTCCACCACAATGTAATCATCACTTTGATACAGAATCTTAAGATTTTCCAGACTAGCAGGTTCGGTGCTCATTGTGGATCAGGGGTGCATACACAACCTGCTGTTATGAATAAGATTATTAATTAATAACAAAAAACAAAAGTTAAATTTAAGTAAAAGACACATTTTGGTTGACTGTTTTTATAAACTGACATAATTGAACCTACCTGGCCAAAACACACGACAGATGGTTTAAAGAGTCATTTTCCAATGTCCATCTAATACCTATACAATAACTTATCCTTTCAAGCCATATCTTTTCAATTAGATTTGTTGTTGTTAGCTTAGTTAAAATATGTGGCTGTCTAGAGTTAAGTTGCTGTAAAAAAAAAAAAAAAAAGAGAAAAAAGAAGAAAAGAAAGAAATGCGCAATAACAGTTATTTCGTTAAAGAAAGAACACGACAAATAAAAGGTTAGGTCCAAAACAAACCATTTATATCAGATACCCACAGACTGCATGCGGTCTATGCATATATCATGATCGTTCATGTGAGCTAAAAACATTGACGCAAGGCCTGTCCACGGCACATGCGCATTTCTTAAACTTTACATGTCAACTTCAGCGTATAGCACCCCCTGCGGGATTGGAGTAATGTACTGCTACAACAACGTGAAACAAAACAGGCTTGTAATGTCTGCATTAAATAAGCGTTCTTAAAAATGGTTTATCTCTTACAGCCTACAATACAAGTGCTTGCAAAACGCAATAGTATAAACTATACACATTTCATCTTTGCTTTTATTAGTGTGTTAATTTCTATGGGTTAGGTTAATATTTCCAGGCTATAACCTTTTCATCAGGTTTATTCTGGGGATTGTGTTATTGCATTGGCCCTGTGATCTTTGTGATTATTGCACAGATACCCTGTAACGCTTATGTTCTACTAAAAATAAGATTAATCCTTTAACACCAGCTCACCTTGACAGAGTTCAGTCTTATCCCTTTCATGTTTATAACTTTCAGTGCTTGAATTTCAATTAAATTTTTTCCTCAGATGTTTCCCATAGTTTTGCAATAATGTTTAGGTGAGCCTACACATTTAACAATGCCAGTTTGTTTGGTATTCCACAATTCTGTGACCATTATGTTTTACTTTCTTTTTTTTTTTAACCCTAGTCTATTTTTTTCAAAATATTTAAATATTTACAAATGGCTCAAATCTATCTCCACGAAAATCATATATGAAAAAAATTATGGACTTATATCCTATATACTACTGAGTCCTCATTTGGCTCTGTATTATTGTTACATAACTGGTGAATCCCACCACCACTGATGTGTTGTGTTCACCTATGAGATCACATGCAGATCGAAATCAATATAATGCAGACACACAGCCACGGCAAATAACAGCCCTATAAGAAATGAAGAAAACTGTGGACCTACAAGAACATCCACTTTCTTTACTCTACAAAAGCAGCTTGGACATTTTGTGGACTGGATTTTGTTAGCATTTTGTAACCACTTTTTGGTTACTTTTTTGATAATTGTGTGGACCATGCCTAAGTCTTTTCTTCAAGCTCGCTGTGAGGAGCCCATCATGACCACAGACTGGGGGATCCCTCTGCTGCTGGCTCTTCTCGTCCTGGCGCTGGTCTACGCTTTCCTCTACCTGCCATCCACAGCCCACAAAGCACTGATGGAGCAGGCTATGGGCAGCAACAACACCACCTCCGCCCTCACCATGGACTGAGGCAAAAGCTCGACTGTGACATCAATTTTACATTTTTCCTGTATTTTGGCATTTGTGGCTGTCAGTTAAATGAATAAAAGCAGCACAAATGTTTTAAAGGGAGGTCATTTGTGCTTGACTTAAAATTGGACAAAGTGTGATTGGTTGGTAGCCTTTATTAAAAGATACATAATACATAATTGACACTGACAGTGGCAGTTTTTACAGTGAGAGGCAGGAGACGCACAAATGTTTTTTCCTGTAAGCCACTGGTCTAATTTTCATCACATCAATTTTACAAGAAACATGTAAAAAGTGAGAGAACCCGACTAAACCATGCAACACCCAACAAGCCAACAATTACAGTATGTTCCAGTGTGATTTTCATATTTAATGTTTAGCAATGTGACAATATCATATTCAAATAATTAATACAGATAATTGGTTTATAAAGGGGAAAGGGGCTCCAGTTATTAACATTTTCTATTAAAGTGTTTATTATAAGCTGTGTTGTATTCACATTACATGTCTAGGAAACCTTTTCAATGGGCTCATTAAGATTTATTAATTACTAGTTACAATTTGATCAGCAGGCATTAATCAGTTCTCATTACTCAATACTAATACTAAAGACACCCTACTATACTAACTTATAATTTTAGTAACCAAGTGGAAACATTCCCATGCTTACCATTGCACCGGACACAGCGTGTACTAAACTTTCATAAGAGAAGACCTCAAAACTCATTTTGATAACAGTTTAACTCTTATATAAAACTGAAATGCGCAGTACAATACTTGTTTTTGTTTCGTTCTTCTTGCTCAAAATGTTTGCATTGTTGCTTTTTCTGCGCTTCCGGATCGTCGACGTCCTACCAGACGAATGGAACTCTGGGTAATGTAGTTCTGCATGGAAGTTGTCGGAAAAAACAGAGGCAACTGATTAAAACGTATGGTGATCCAAACTACATCGGGTACATATAATTTATATACATGAATTAAAAAAAAAAAATTCTTGTCTTTTAAGTCTCACATTAAATTATTTCACGCTAACAGTCAGGAAGTCAGGCATCTTTATTAGCCATTTTGTTTCACATAATATCTGCATTTACATTTCAAACAAACACTTATATATTATGATGACAAAGTAATCATACATACATTAAGTCAGTACAAAATATAACAATACATAATATAATAATAAATATAAAGAACAATGCCTGTACCATACTGCTGTTGTGTCCTTGGGCAAGATAATTCAACACCCTTGGCTCCAGTGTTGAAGTACACTGGTGTATGAACGACAATGCGTGAGAATACGTGAGAATGGCTACAGTCAGGCATGTGTACATGTATGTATCTCATGTTGTTATGTTTATTAACATGCACTGTTCCAACCATAAATAAACCAATAACAAATAGATTCACAATCCTCATATATCTCCGCCCCACTCACTAAGCCACCGTCTTGTCTGCTCCTCACCCTTTTTATCCTTCTGTTTTCTCAAAATATCCTTTTTGTTCTTCTCTTTTAAAGCACGTTGCCCCTCCTCTTCAAGTGTCCTTTCCTCCTCTAGTCTGCGATCCAGAACCGCCGCAACAGTGTCCCCAAGAGTTCTTACAGATCGCTGAGGGTGCCACTTTTGGTCCGCAGTGGGGGTAAAAGGGTCTTCAGTTGATACGAGCAGTGGCTGAGGTCCCAGAGGTATGCGCAGCAGATAGGCGTGCAGCATCATGCGGTATGGGGCATCATCTGATCCAAGACTATAGGTAAAATCACCAACTATTGAATGTCCAATGGCACTGCAGTGGACTCTCAGCTGGTGTGTCCGACCTGTACAAGATAATGTAGTCTGTTTTGGTCAATTTTGCAGCATAAGCACCTTAAAAGAACAGTCATAACCAATTTATAGTCTATGTTACTAATGCTTAATGCTTAGAGTTACCTGTCAGAGGCTTTAGGAGTACTTTTGTGGCAGGCTCTCCATCATATAATCCATACTGTAACACGGTTAGCTCAGTTTGGCAAGACTTTGGGTTTTCACAACCTGTGTACATGAGGAAAAATAAATGAGGACACAAAGGAATACAACAACAAAATAACAAAAATATATTTGTCTGCATATAATTGTTTCTACCTTCTGTTCCTCCAATACACATCATATGAGTTTTGCCCTCAGAAGAATTCTTGCCAATGGAAAAGTCCAAAGTTTGGGTTTCTGCCTCAACCCAACCCCGCAACTGTACAGAGTAGAGAAGAAATTACTTTTTTTCATAGGACAAATTCAAATGCAATGTATAGTAAAATGTGTACCAGAGCTATATAAACTTTAGTAACAGTTCGGTCCTTGAAGCAGCGGTAGGCCTGCCCAGCAGCAGCCTTATTCAAGGCGACACACAGAGCACCGCTGGTCGAGAAGTCCAACTGATGGCAAAATCTGACGAGAGCAGACCAAATAAGAGATCTTTAAACTCCACACATACATAACTTTGTTATGTTCTAGTTACTGAAGTCTACAGCATTTCATTTACCTAAATCCATAGTAAGTGTTGGGGTCAGCCAGCTCAGGGAAATGTTGTCTCAGTTGTGCCTGCACTGTAACTTTCTCATACCACATTTTGCTGTCTATGCGGATGTCCCAGTGCTTGTCCACCACAATGTAATCATCACTTTGATACAGAATCTTAAGATTTTCCAGACTAGCAGGTTCGGTGCTCATTGTGGATCAGGGGTGCATACACAACCTGCTGTTATGAATAAGATTATTAATTAATAACAAAAAACAAAAGTTAAATTTAAGTAAAAGACACATTTTGGTTGACTGTTTTTATAAACTGACATAATTGAACCTACCTGGCCAAAACACACGACAGATGGTTTAAAGAGTCATTTTCCAATGTCCATCTAATACCTATACAATAACTTATCCTTTCAAGCCATATCTTTTCAATTAGATTTGTTGTTGTTAGCTTAGTTAAAATATGTGGCTGTCTAGAGTTAAGTTGCTGTAAAAAAAAAAAAAAAAGAGAAAAAAGAAGAAAAGAAAGAAATGCGCAATAACAGTTATTTCGTTAAAGAAAGAACACGACAAATAAAAGGTTAGGTCCAAAACAAACCATTTATATCAGATACCCACAGACTGCATGCGGTCTATGCATATATCATGATCGTTCATGTGAGCTAAAAACATTGACGCAAGGCCTGTCCACGGCACATGCGCATTTCTTAAACTTTACATGTCAACTTCAGCGTATAGCACCCCCTGCGGGATTGGAGTAATGTACTGCTACAACAACGTGAAACAAAACAGGCTTGTAATGTCTGCATTAAATAAGCGTTCTTAAAAATGGTTTATCTCTTACAGCCTACAATACAAGTGCTTGCAAAACGCAATAGTATAAACTATACACATTTCATCTTTGCTTTTATTAGTGTGTTAATTTCTATGGGTTAGGTTAATATTTCCAGGCTATAACCTTTTCATCAGGTTTATTCTGGGGATTGTGTTATTGCATTGGCCCTGTGATCTTTGTGATTATTCCACAGATACCCTGTAACGCTTATGTTCTACTAAAAATAAGATTAATCCTTTAACACCAGCTCACCTTGACAGAGTTCAGTCTTATCCCTTTCATGTTTATAACTTTCAGTGCTTGAATTTCAATTTAATTTTTTCCTCAGATGTTTCCCATAGTTTTGCAATAATGTTTAGGTGAGCCTACACATTTAACAATGCCAGTTTGTTTGGTATTCCACGATTCTGTGATCATTATGTTTTACTTTTTTTTTTTTTTAACCCTAGTCTATTTTTTTCAAAATATTTAAATATTTACAAATGGCTCAAATCTATCTCCACGAAAATCATATATGAAAAAAATTATGGACTTATATCCTATATACTACTGAGTCCTCATTTGGCTCTGTATTATTGTTACATAACTGGTGAATCCCACCACCACTGATGTGTTGTGTTCACCTATGAGATCACATGCAGATCGAAATCAATATAATGCAGACACACAGCCACGGCAAATAACAGCCCTATAAGAAATGAAGAAAACTGTGGACCTACAAGAACATCCACTTTCTTTACTCTACAAAAGCAGCTTGGACATTTTGTGGACTGGATTTTGTTAGCATTTTGTAACCACTTTTTGGTTACTTTTTTGATAATTGTGTGGACCATGCCTAAGTCTTTTCTTCAAGCTCGCTGTGAGGAGCCCATCATGACCACAGACTGGGGGATCCCTCTGCTGCTGGCTCTTCTCGTCCTGGCGCTGGTCTACGCTTTCCTCTACCTGCCATCCACAGCCCACAAAGCACTGATGGAGCAGGCTATGGGCAGCAACAACACCACCTCCGCCCTCACCATGGACTGAGGCAAAAGCTCGACTGTGACATCAATTTTACATTTTTCCTGTATTTTGGCATTTGTGGCTGTCAGTTAAATGAATAAAAGCAGCACAAATGTTTTAAAGGGAGGTCATTTGTGCTTGACTTAAAATTGGACAAAGTGTGGAGTCACCTGATTGGTTGGTAGCCTTTATTAAAAGATACATAATACATAATTGACACTGACAGTGGCAGTTTTTACAGTGAGAGGCAGGAGACGCACAAATGTTTTTTCCTGTAAGCCACTGGTCTAATTTTCATCACATCAATTTTACAAGAAACATGTAAAAAGTGAGAGAACCCGACTAAACCATGCAACACCCAACAAGCCAACAATTACAGTATGTTCCAGTGTGATTTTCATATTTAATGTTTAGCAATGTGACAATATCATATTCAAATAATTAATACAGATAATTGGTTTATAAAGGGGAAAGGGGCTCCAGTTATTAACATTTTCTATTAAAGTGTTTATTATAAGCTGTGTTGTATTCACATTACATGTCTAGGAAACCTTTTCAATGGGCTCATTAAGATTTATTGAGGAAATTGTATCAGATTTCAACTAACTACATGCATATCTCTCTACAATATAGACAGATTTCCAATGACTAAAGCTTTAGAAGCAAACATCCAAAAATACTGTTTCCAAAACAGAATAGATTTTCACTGTAACCCTAGAATTAATATGATCTCTTCTTCCATTACAATGAAAAATTATATTGAGGAATGAGAACACAAGCCTTGATGCAAAAAAGCATACGACAAATCATTTCAACTGCACAGAAAAGCAGTGAGGGATTTTGACATCATTGACCCCAAAAAGCCATTTATACAGTCCCTAAACTGACCTTATTGTCTATCACCAATTCTAGTGAAAAAGGAAATGCTTAAACATACTGCCATAGTCCCATTTGCATGTTACAGTAACCTACCTGCTGGAGTTAAGATTTGACAAAGGAGAGGCTATTTCCCCCTATTCACTCCCAGTCTTTTTTGATATCGAAGCCCCACTCCCATGCCAAATGCATGTTCTTGTCATCATCAATGAAGCGAGACTTGATGGTGTAGTGGCCGCGTGCAATAATGCCTTTGGGAGCTTCCTCCACGCTGGAAATAAACTCCTGTTCCTCAGCCCGTGGTCCATAACTGCCCACCATGTATGCTTCTTTATCCACTGCACATAAATATACAGCATATATATATATAGCATATATTACATACAAACACAAACATGTATTTCACAACTTTTTAGGTCAAATTACCGTTCATTCCTTTTCTTGAGGTTACATGATAGTATTTTAATCCAGAAACGATCTCGTGATTCACCTGCAAAAAAAAGTTAAATAAATAACAAATATTTTGTGTCTACTTAACAAAAGTAACAATTCTATATTTGTCCAGCAGATGTCCTCGCTACACCCTCGAAACTCACTGAGGGGCAGAAAAATTTATCATTCCTTTCTCGGCTAAAGTTATTGTTATTATTTAAATATGTGCAGAAATACATGTAAATAATGTTTTTATCAAATTTGGTTCTCAGCAGAGGCCAGACTAAAATATAAAACATTGGCACACTGTGGATGGTATGTAACCTGCTTGTCTCCATGGTGATGTTATTGCTTCACCAGGAATGTTCTGCAGTATAGCATTAAACATAACTATCTTGCTTGCTTTCATTCATTTACAGGTATTTTATTGCTACAGAAATGCTGTGAGCCAGGTTGCCTCTCCACAGATCTGAGCATTCTTGGAAAGCCAAGAACATATCCATGGAGACAAGCACATGGCAGATCCTCCACTAGAAATTTACTTTTAATGATTTACTGAAGATAAAACTGCTATCTGCAAACTATGAGAACACATAAATAATACTGAGGATGTAATTTTGGCGACATCTAGTGATAAGTTACATTTGCTCTTATGAACATGCATGCTCTGAAACACAAATGCATTAGAAATAATGCAATGACCAGGGATAAAAGTGCGTAGAATCAGGACAAATAAGAAATGATACATGTGAATAAAAAAATGTAACTTAAAATCCATAAATGTGATGCATTGTCTTACCTTGAAAACTATCTTTATTCTGAACTGCACTCCCTCCTTTAAGGTAAACACTGGTAGATTGCTCAAGTTCCCTGGGAGACAACATCAAAAATAAAACATTACTCACGGCTGCATTGTAAACATATGACCAAGTACTCAGCCTAGCAGCAGCAAATAGGGATGACAATACATGACTCATAGGATGAAGTCAGCCTTGTTCTCTTTGTCACTTATTTGCAAAAGCTATAACTCATACAGATCCAATACACCACAAAGGAGTTCTTCTCTCAGACAGAAAACACAATGTTTAACTGCATATACTGTATAGGTTGCATACTTCTCACAAATGGAAAACACTCTGTTCCACCTTGCAATGGCATGTAGTTATACAGGAAGTGCTCCACTGTGTTTTTAAACTCCAAGCATCTACACTAGAATCATTTCATCCCTAGAATTTCCAGTCTCTACCAAAACAAAAGGTAAAAAGTAGCTGTTAACTTGAAAAATACCAGTTCATGACATCACAAGGTGGAACAGAGCATTTTGAGCTTTGGAGATGTAGACTAATAATACAAGATTACTCAAATATATTTGAAAAAATATGTTTGAAAAAAAAAACCACAACTCCAGGTATGTTTTGGATGAGAAAAGAACATTCCAACATACCGGTAGATCAGAAAATGGCATAAGAAAGACCCTTTAAAAACTTGATGTGTACTATTTCAAGTAATGGTTTTAGTTTCTGCAATTTACAGTTTCTGTGATTTACAGTCCAACCACATTAATATATCAAACCTCAACCAAGACATTTAAAGAACAAAGCTGATAATATTCATATAATATCTTCTAATCTGGACATTAATTTTGGTCAATATCACCCATATTATAGAATTTACAAGACATGCAGGAGAAATTTTACTCTTTAACATCCCATAATGATTCTTTAAAGCCCGTGACTGCCCTTATGGTTAGTGTTGAATGGGCAGTGGTTGAAGGGCAGAGAAGCGCACTGCAAAACCAGCACAATCAGAGATACATTCAGGGCCTAATGACTTTAAATCTCAATTTAAAAGTGCGCATCAGGCCGGAGTGCTTCCTAATGGAGGGAGGAAGAGGAGGGAGGAAGATGAAGGGCAGATAGGAGAACGGGGCAGTGGTGATAGGTTCAGATACAGGCACACTGAGGCAGAGGACAGGAAGGAAGTGAACCATAGATAACACGCACACCTAAACCGCACAGAGCCTTGTGTCAGCTGGTGGTAGCACAGCCATAGCACAGTATGGAATTTTACACATAAAATTAATGGCCGTATGGATCAGTCACAATATTTGATTTAGTTGTTTTTTGGTAATACATTTTTTCTTCCTAAACCTAAACAATACAAACAAACAATATTTTACTTCTATGGGGTGTAAACTGCTAACACAACACATGGTACCTTTTATTGTTTCGAAAATTCTACATTCACAGAGAACATGTTCAGTGTACATGTTTCACTTTTGTTTTTGACACTCCTGAGTCACCTCTCCCTTTGCTCTCCATCCTGAGGAGGGTACGAATAGGGCCCGGAAGAGACCACTAAATTGCTGAAAAATGCATGCATGACATCTAAAACCTCTTTTGATTTTTATGACCACGTTATAACTAGGCATGGGACAATACAGAAATTTGGTATCATGATTATCATGGCCAAAATAATTGCAATTAACAATTATATCACAATAATAATTAAAGTTGTAATTGTTGTGGATATGAATATGTACAACTTTTAAGGGTAGGATTAAGGTCACGGTTGCTGTCCCCATAGGGAAATTTGTCCTCTGCGTTTGGCCTGAGGTCAGGGTTATCTGCACCAGTTTTTTTCCATTGAGATGATGTTAAACTGTAATTAGAATGTATTGTGCATCTTTCACCTGCTTTTCCAACGCACCCCCTACAACCTTTCAATCCAATCCAGTCCAATCTAATATCACATAATGTAATACAGCGCATGTGGTTTTGGAGACTTTCTTTGATTCTCTTTGTGTCAGTTTCCTTGTCTCAATAGGAACATGCTGATTACTTCCTCCACACTGACTGATTGAGTTCCTGGGTCTCGTATCAAGGGACGTGGAGGCCAAGGCAGAAGTGTGGCCCCTGGGAGCGTCTGGCACAGAAAATGGGTCAGGGTGGAGATAGACTGTCTACTATTGAGTCGTACAATGCACTAGAGATAGGATTTATGAGTCTTTGAAGAAAGCAAGAATCTATAAGGTCCAAAAGACTGCCCTAAGTCTAAGTTATGTTACACTGAGCGGAATAGCGTTATTCTAATCTTGATATTGATCACAATTAATTTAACCACAAAATAGACCTCTACTCCAAAATAGATTTAGTGTAAATCAATTTTTTCCCCAATTGAAACTAAAACTGAAGATTGAAAAAAGTATTTGAGAATTTTTCAGAATTCTTACATTATAAAATGTTACTTTAATTGTCATTGTCGGGCATTATCTATAACAGCTTAAGATAACATAGACAGAACATTACTAAGATAAAGAAAAATGCTTACTGCATAATGACCTTACCTAAGTTGTAATTGTTTTGTGAGTTGTATCCTAATGCGGCTACTCCATTATGTTAATTAGCCATTCTTTGTCCTAGGCTGTCAGCATGTGAGTAAAGAGATATGTAGGAGTAGAACACATGGTCAGCAAAACATGGCCGCCAATACCATGAAAGTTTAACCAGGTTGAATTTAGGGCCCTGGAGCGCTGAGGAAGACCAACTGGAAATATTGTGTTGTTTACTGTATGGGTATCTACACATCACCATTTCATCCATTATATGCTTTTTGTAAGGTATAAAAACTACTTTGAATAATAATAATGTGCACTGAAACCAGCTACCGTCTGGTTAGTGGGAAAATAACAAAACAGGCAGTGAATGTGACAGGTTGGAAAACAATTTTACTACAACATAGTTAAAATCACTACATTTAAGATTGTGCTAAAAAACAAAATCCCAGTGTGGCGATTTTTTCTTCCTGGTTTTTCTTCCAAATTTACTTCCTGGTTGGAAATCATTGTAGCTAAGGAATTCCAGCATCATCCATCGTCATCCATTTTTTTTTTTATCTAGCAACCAAAACTCCTCTAATGTACACAGTTATATGTATTATGATTTTTAGCTCAGTCAGATGAATTCTTTTATTTATGGAACAAAACCATTCCGCACGGGAGAACTGCAACACTTTATTTGTATTTGTGTTTTTATTGGTGTTTATTGTGAAGAATGTGGATGAATGAAATGTGGGATCAGCCTCTCAAATGTGCAAAACAAATTTACCTACGGGTACAAATAAAGCAACCTAACCTAACAGAAATTATTATATGACAAATAAAAATAAAAGAAAACACTTTTATTTTGCTGAAATCATGTTCAAATCATGTTTCGTGTGCATAAATTGCGCTGAATTTTGGACAGAATTCTCCTTATTGTGATATTATCAATATTTACCTCTTTAAATAGAATTCTCAATTTACTGTCATTTCGAACATATTTTTCAACTTTTCTCCAAAAATTGCTTCTTGATTAGTGTAAAACTATAATTTATATTTGCAATAGATATTATCCCCAAAATTAGAGAATCGCCAAGCTCTATCATACACACTTTATATATTAATAATATATAGTATTCTGTGTGGAAGAGCCTACAATGGTTACTACTACTGTGTTTTGCTTGTAATCTTGCACATTTGCATTGCTGTTTACTAGGGAAAAAAGTAGAATTTAAACCAATGTCTTGCCATTTCAAAGCACACTCCTGAGTGGAACAAGACACTGCTACACTGTGCAAATGTTGAGACATCGACCCAGATAAAAACAGCAAAACGATGACATTTAACTGTGGTTAGAGATCCTCTCCATCAGCACTTCTTCCTCTCCACTTTACCATCATCATCATCTCACACACACACACATATAGTACAAACATGAGTACCAGCCATTACTTAGGGCACAATGCTGCACTGCTAACGGCCTATAGTTTAAAATGAGGTCTCTAATGCGTTCTAGTGGAAAGTCCATTTCTCATCTAGTCTGGTGCCGCCTGGACTGTCTGCCTGCAACACGATCCTGCAGATTAGTACCTTATGCCTATGTATGGATTGAGTCTGTGCATTACACGCTATTAGATAGAGAATAGTATCTGGATTATATAAAAGAGAAAAGAACTTAGAAACAGCGCACCGTGTCAGCAAGACTTCCCATCTTTGGATGTGACTGTCACCTAGCAACCGGTGACCTTCTGTTTGAGTATGAGTAATGCAACAACTTGCACTTGTGAATTGGGATTACCTCACAACTAAAAAAAAAATCTAAAAGTCAATGAACATCTTCATTATCTGTACATAAAAAGGGGACACACCCAAGTAGACAAAAGGTGCTCCACTGTCTGCAGCCACATATGACCCCCCCTCCCCCCTCTCCTCATCCTCAACATGACATTTCGCTGCACCCATGGGAGGCTGTCTATAGTGCCCAGTAAGCAAACATCAACTGTACCCTTTCTCTGCCTTTTCCAGCAGGCAGGGACACACCCAATGCAGTGGCTGTGCTCATGTTTATACCCACTGCACATAATAAACAGAGAAAAGGCAAAGCTAATTACCTGATAGGTCCATGGTAAGTGGTGGTAAGCCCTCATCGAACAACAATGTCATACTGATCACCTGCACGTTGGGGGTGTTACCTACAGAATAAAGAGTCAGTAATAAATGTTTAGAAATTCAATGTATGACAATGCATTAGATCAAATAAGTCTGTGTTTTGGGATGTTGCTGCTTTGCCTGTAATGTTACATATTATAACATTATATATATTTTCTATCTTGCAGGTATTCAATTACAGGTGTTTTTCATTTCTAAAAACATGTGTTCCTACTGTGTCTCCATGGGTATAGATAAGTTTAAAGTGATACTGTGGAGCGTTCCAGGCAAACCAGCAATATCTCCATGGTGATAAGCAGGTGGCAGACCCTGCACCAAAAAGTAATACTGCGTACCTTTAATCTAAAATGCAATACAGTAAAATACAATAAATAATGTGCTTACCATAAACATATTTGTATTTAAAGTATATACACACAAAATGAATTAAAACTGGTCTGTAAATTTAATGTGCGGTTGGAAACATATGAAGTTGCCTGAGATCCAGGACACACACTTCTTCAATACTTTACAAGGTTGCGAGTCTGGTCAGTGAATCTCCCTGAGTTCAGAGTGCTGTAATTGACAGGTGGATTAGCCAATAAGGGACACATAAGCTCTGTTCATATGAAAACAAATATGACTGCTTATGAGGAAAAAAGATAGGGAAAAATATTGCAGAGTACTGAAAAAAACATTATGGATTTCTGCAGAACATGACGGAGGGTGTGGTGACCAGACTGATATCCCTCTGTATAAATAATACAGAAAGATAGCATTCAGGATGTGCCAGAAAATATATGCAAACAAACCACTGTATTTTATTTTCCTTATTTGAAAACTTTATCTATGGACATTGCCTAAAAACCTAATAGTACTGATGCAAAAATAACCTGCTGACAGTGAGCAGAGCTTTGTTCAGAGTACATTATTTTATTTGATCATATCATTATAGTCCATCTCTGCTGTTCTTCCCATCTTATCTGATACTATAGAGTTGTGTTACACTGCAGGGATACTCAGGGCTGTCATAGAGATGCTGAGACAAGTATCCATGCTCTTGCTATGTGTCAATACTGTTATTATTACGGGTACAAGGATGACACATATACACAGATAACAATATGCACAGACCTTGGCAGCTTGAGGTCACTCCCAGTAGAGTTTTCTTGTATCGGACCAAGCTCTCGTCATCCTGATCCAGGCGTTGGATCTCCTCTAGAGTCTTCGGTGACGGAGTTTTGAAGGCCACAGTTTCAGCGGGAGCATCGTCTTCATCACCTACCAGGCCTGTGTGGGAATAAGAAAGAGAAGATTCTGCGGTAGTAAGATAGTACTCATGTTGTAGTATTGCGATGTAGTACTGAGCCTCCACACAATTTTGCAATAGTGTTCTATGGGGTTAATATACAACTCTATCATGTGATTTGGACAGTTACATCCCTCCTCCAGTTTACTCAAAATATGTACAATGATAAGGTAATGTCTGGAATTGTTGCATCAATGCAGGAATGTAAGCATGCTGTGTGTGTGTGCGTGTGCGTGTGTGAATTTGCACAGAGTGATCTTGTAAAAGCTAACTCTTGTCCAAAACTTAGCATTATCTGTTGCTTAATGTGTTAATGACAAACCTGCTTATAATAGTGCTTAAAGAGACTGTATGTAGCCTGTGTGTGTCAAAAAATCTACTACAATCACAAATCTGAGCTGCAGGGGCCGCACTAGCACTCATTAATGATTGACTGCCGGTGCTGGGGTTTAGGTAGTGACTATTCAAATCCTCATTACCCCAGAGTCTCAGGTTCACAGGGCCTTTGGTTTAAACTGGATTTCAGTATCGGAAATGGTAACCCAAAGAGCCTGATGTGAGTCTTGAAAACATGAAAGAGGGCAGACACGTGGAATGGAGCAAGAATCAAATGAAAAAAGTCCATTTGGATGTTACATATCAAGGGGCTTCACTTCTAAATGAATAAATAGATATGTTTTTTTAATAAATAAAATAAATGAGAACACAAATATGCCTACCACTTTAACAGCTCAATAGTTTTACATGTGCAACCTTAATATTTACTTCAAGATGCAGTAAATATTACACTAATAATAATAAATACACACACACAAATAAACAATCACATAGAAATCAGATCATAAAACAGATTTCCTACCACCACCTTTTCTCAGCCATGTTTAGATCGAAATTGTGTGTAGGGGTTAAGTCGCTTTGGAAACAGCAGCTGTCAAACCCTTTGACTTTATAGCGCTTGGTTGGCATTTACCTCATATTTTCTTCTCTAAAATATCCATTACAACTGTTCATTATTTTTATCATTAAATTAAAACAAAGCCATTCTATGTTCTCTTTTATTTAACATTCTACACAACACATTTATGTTATTAAAACCTTCATTTTGTTCAGTGGAATGGTCAAAGCAGCACAGGTGACTGCCCTGGTTCAGTGTCTATATGTTCGGCTTGAATGCTGTAGGAGTTAATTTCATCTGGGAAAATGGTTCAATATTGGATTGTACAGACATATGATAGTGTGAGCAACAAGATAGAAAGGAAGTCCAGTTTCAGTGCAGCTAAGTTACTGAGTGATAAAAATAATCAATTAATGTTTAAAGGCAGTGTAGAGTTTTAGTTAGAACACCTTTGACGCCCTATATCTAAACAGAAATGAGAATATCAGTCTTAAAACTGTAGTACTAAAGTAAATGAAAAAATAACTAAATACAGTGACTAATTGCCGAGGAAATGGAACTTTGATCAAAATGTTAGTTTTGCTAGTTAAAAAATATTCCACAAATTTTGTCCAGATTGGGCTTAAAGTGGTGGCAGCGCAGAGCATAGAGTCCAGATAATCAAACTCACAGTACAAGAATTACCTGTAAAAAGGTAAAAAATGTAAAATTTAAAAAAAATTTAAAAAGAAAAGGAAAGAATTTCACTCAAAGAAATCCAAAATCTCTCTCAAAAATCAGATTCATTCCACAGCCCTAATTTTTTGTCATCCAAAATTACTCCATCATTGTCAAAAAAAACCTTCAAAGTATCCAGAATTCAAAACACCAGATTACAACATCCCATAGGAATGCCACCTTTGCATGGAAACCCTTGATGGATCACAACAGAGCAGCAGACTCCAATTATCTCAAGAGCTGGACATGGACACAGTGGCTAATGTGGTGTGGAAGCCATCATGGGACATGCTAGTGTTTTGTATTGTTCATAATGACAGCAGTGGAGCGGTACTTATCTGTGGAGGTAATTGGCTCACACGAGCCTCTAATCGCGCTCACACAAGGAGACGGGTGGGTTATAGATTCTGAAAAAGTCTAAATCAGGAATGTAATCGGTGCAAACAGGGCACCTCCAGCTAATCAGGGCCAAACACCAGGGTCCGTCGGCGTTACCATGACAACCACGTGAACTTCCTTTTGCTATGACACATTTTTTTAAGGAAACCTGGTATGCATTGTAATCAAACAGACATAAAGGGCCATGCACCATCAAAACCAAATTTGTTAAATTTGACCCTATCTCGCATTGAGGGGCGCAAGAGGCACATTTACTTTACTGTATAATCTGGAGACACACACTGCCAGTCAAAAGTTTGGACTGATCATCTCATTCAATGTTTTTTTTAAGCAAGATATATGGAATTATGTAGCCAAGAAAAAAAGATAGATAATTCAAATTTTTTAAATATATTTTATACTCAAATCCTCAAAGTAGCCACCCTTTGCCTTGTAAAAAAATTCAGAAAAAAAGTATAAATAAAATTATCTTTACTATATAGTTTCACATTTCTTATTCCATATATTTCATGAATGAATGACATGGTGTGTCCAAACTTTGACTGGTAGAGTGTTTAAACATCATTATCAAGCCACAATAGCAGTACTAATACTTTTTTACTGACCTCTTGTGGTTAGATTTAGTAGCAGTGGCACTCTCTTGCAACAGTTAAAAATACAAACAGATTTTAATGAGATTTCATACAAAAAACAACTACAAAAATATGTGTTCTGTTACTTTACTGATCCCCTGTGGCTGGAATATATAATTGTGTATATAACAAAAATGCCGACTGCTGAAAAACCCTTTGCCCCATTGTGTTTCAGGCTATGAATGACCCAGGCCAGTATAAGTGAATGATTGCATCTATTTATATATGAAACCCTGCATGCTAACAGTGTGTGTGTATAAGCTCATGCTGTCATGTCTCTTCCCCTTTGATCTGCACTCTGCTGACCTGTCACACTAAACCGCATTCATTAGCATGCATTTGAAAGTCTTTACTCCACCGGTACATAGTATATCCTGTATATAAATTACAGGGTCTACATTTTCATGGAGTATATGGAGGTGGTTAGTGTAGCCAAAGAACTGTACTTCAAATCAATATTGCTGAAATAGAAGTGCAAAGTATAGGTCCAAGGAGTAACTTTAAGAATAACAACCCGAACATGATCCAATTTCTAATTTGAAGTAACTGGAAGAACAAACTGAAGACAAAATCCGATATTTTCAAAGGATAATGAAAAAAAGTAACTTGTGTCTAAAGAAGCTGTGCAAAAAAGACGAATAATTTAATACTTTCAACAGCTTTTGTCACAGAGGAAAGAGTAACCAAAACTTTTACTCAGTGAGAGTAAGAGTAAGAGTACTGCTGCACTGTACAATAGATTACTCAAGTAGGAGAAAATGTATGGTGTCAGAAAACTTGAGCAAATGTAACTAGTACCTCTACCTACCACCTCTAATGGTCATAGTCATGTAACAAATAAGGGAAATTCCATTGAAGATTTAACCTTTAATTTTGATGTAACTTGTTCTCCAAATGTAGATGAATGGATGCCTGAGGTTCTCAATACTGACCAAATTAAATACTGTTGAACAATGCTTAGTCTCCATCTGTAACATCATCTGGTACATTTGCCTTGAGGCCCTATAAATCTGCCCCATTACCCCCACCTTCTGCAATCATCATTAGTTCTTACTTATTCAGTCCAAGTGGGTTTTACGCCATATCTGTGATTCATGGGTGGCTCCTTGGATCTATGACAAAAAGACTGGAGGCAGGCACATGGTTCTCCTCTGCCAAAGCGAGCACAGTTAGTTAAAATCAACACTGCAGTCTGGTTGGCATTAGGAGGAGCCCTGGGGATACTGCAAGGCTGGCGAACAAGGAAAACAATGTTAGATATTCAATGTAATGGCATTTTAATCTGAGGGTGTCTTGTGTTTAGTGGGACATGAATTGTAAGAATGGTTGGTAGGAGGTTTTTGTACATACAAGCCATATGAAGCCAAAAAGAGGCAATGTGATATTTTTGAAGTGATACGTTTTTCTAGCTGTTAGGTGGACTAACTCAATTACAATTGGCCAGTTCCAAAGTCTACAGTATAAAGATGCATTAAAAAGAATGATTTGATTTGTGTCAATCCCAAGTAATAAAATTATAGTTTAAAAGTCGACTTAAGGGGATAAAATATGGGTTACTTTCAGACTGAATAATGTGAGAATGTCTTACTCTCAGATGGGAACATATTGATTAGTGTTTTCATTAAAATTTTCACTTGAAAAATCCACAAATGTTGATCCTGATCATTTATAGTAGTGACAAGTGACAGCTTGCATATTGCTCCATTCAATACTATTGGCCTGTATAATGTTGTGGTGTCATCTACCAGAAATACTACATACAGCAATACTGTCGCTGGGAGTAAGTAAAGTAATTAGGAGCATTGACAGCTATTAACAATTTAAAACTAAATATAATAATATGGGGGAGAATCCTGAAAATGTTGCATGTAACAGGAAGATGAAACACATGAATGTCTATTTCCTTGTTATGAAAATATATCTTATCTTCCCTTCGCCCAGCTGGCCTGCATCCTCTCATCCTCCTAACCCAGATATCTGCTTACTGTGAAGAAAGCACAGGCACTGCGTGCAGCAGAGCATGGATCTGCAGTTTTATAGTCCTTTGTGGCTCACTGTCACTGTTCCTGCTAATACTATAATAAGACCGTTGGGACGCTCAAACACACAGGCTATATGCCAAAGGACCACTGCAGCAGATTAAAGGGGGATCCTTCACAGCTCTGTTAAAAACCATATGAGCTAGGAGATTGAAGGAAAAAGCTATGGAAGCACATTAGTGACAACAAAGATCAAAAGTCCAACACCAGGGCACTGACATAATATCCTGTCATAATTCAGTACAGATTCCCACCAGTTGAACACAGCTCTGCAAAGATACGCTATAGAATAATCTCAGTGTAACTGCTATTCCATAGTTCATTATTCTTAGTTCTTCATTGCCTTCATTGCCCTTAAACTATCACTGACCTTTTTCACACTTCTGCAGCCATATGACTACAGTACCCATAGTGCACTGGGTTTTACAAAGATATGAAATGTATGAATTTTGTGACTTTTTTTTGCTGTTTGTAAGTGATGTTTCAAGGCATTTACAACAGAGTTAGATATTAGCATCGGTAATCTGAAAGAAATAGTTATCTAATGTCTCGACAAACATGGGCACCAATTAATCAAGAGTTTAACTCACAACCTCTTTTCTTTACAGATTAATACTTTACCAACTATATTGGTGAACTATAATTCAGTATAAAAGTACTCCTACTAGAGTGAAAGTTTAGTTATTCATATGAGTACTCAGTGACAAAAGCTTGACAGTACATGACAGCACATTTATTTCACCGCACTCTCAGATATGATTCTGTTAATTATTTGAAAATACCAGATTTTGTGGATTATTTAAGGCATTTTTTGGCCATCTCAGAGATGCACAACAAACAAAGCCCATCTAAGAAAAAATATTCTTACATAATTCCTAATACCCATTAAGTCGTCCCTTGAGTGAATTATGTAACTATAATAATGTATGTTCAAATTAGTGGAGACAATTAAAAAGCCATTGTTCGCACATGCACAAGCTGCTGGTTCATCCCCAGCTGTTCTGACAGAAACAGAGAGAGACAGCCGCTTGTCTAATTGACTGACTTGATAGGTCCTGTCTGTGTCTACTCACCCACTCAACCTCATTTATCACTCCAGCAACCCAAAGAGGAGGAGAGGAAGAAGAAACAAAGATGGACGACGAGAAGGGGCAAATTCAGTATGATTTCCTAAAGACCCTCATCTGACAAGTTGACAGGAGTAGACAGACGTGAGTGTGAGTGGAGAGACAGTGGGCCGTGACCAGGCTGTAGGGGATAATGGGAAAATCATGTTTATGGTGTTTATGGTTCAATATAGTTTTACAGATCTGAAGTGTTAACAACTGCAATATCCACTTAGATTTTCTGCTGAAATCATTACATTTAATCATTTTTTATTATGATTTTGAAGTCAAGTTTAGGTCTGTCTACTGTTACTGTGTTTGCCCCACATTTCAAAATTATTTAATTTAATTTGGGAGATTTATGTCTGCATAAATTAAGTCTATTCTGTAGCCAAATTAAAAGTATATTTTATATTCGTTTTTTCTTGTGTTCTTTAACTGAATTAAATGTGCACTTACAAAGGACCAAATACAGCATTTAAATACTTCACTGGGTCAATAGATACAAGAAAAAAAAAGTGTTTGTAAATTTATAATGTATTCAGATTCAGAATCGAATTTGAATTGCACTCTGAGTTAACAAGCCCTGATTTTATTAACTTTCAAAACATTGTGTGATTCTAAGCTATAAAATGCACAAGTCATTGAAACAAGCTACAGTGACTTAATTAAGGTGATGGAGGTTGATTGACAGTTGGCCACTGGAGTAGCCTCCTCTGCTGACAGCACAGACTCTGCTGTAAATCCCTTTGTTCTGCACATCTTCCCCCTGCTAAGTCTCTCCTCCTCTGCTTTGTCTCTCCTCCTCTCCTCTATCTCTCCTTGTCTCTCTTCCTCTACTGTTTCTCCTCCACTGCTGTCTTTCCTCCTCTGTCATCTCTCCTGCCCTTCCTGTCTCATCTCCTCTGCTCCATCCCTCTTCCTCTGCTCTGTCTCACCTCCTCTACTCTCTCCTTTATCTCTCCTCCCCTGTTCTGTCTCTTCTCCTCTGCTGTCTCCCCTCCTCTCCTTTGTCTCTCCTCCTCTGCTTTCTCTCTCCTCCTCTTCTCTCATTCCTCTTCTATTCTGTTTCGCCCTCTCCTCTCTCTTCCTCCTCTGCCCTCTCTCCTTCAGTGCTCTCTCTCCTCCCCTGCTCTCCCCCTCTTCTTCATCTTACTCCTCAGCATCCTTCCATTAATCTTCCAATGACGCTTCTTAGACTGTAGCTCCTCTGTCAAGTCTATAATGTGACATAACCACAGCACCAAAAGGATTTATTCTAATCAGTAGAGATAGTAAAAAGAGTTTCTGAATACAATTATGCAAAGTGTAATAAAATGGCAAAGTCAGATTCAATGAGGAGTGAGTCACAGTTTAAATGCATGCAACAGTTAGAACCAAAAAGCAAAAGATTAAAAAATACTGTATCATTTTAGCATAATGTTCCAATAAGTCACAAAAGCTCTAAGTCCGGTTCAATGCTCTATAGTATGATTTAAAATGCATTAAATTCCTTCAAAATGTGTTTTCCTATTGCATATTGATCAGCAGTCCTTGACACAGAAGACAAATAAGGGAAGAAAAGATAATAGGATAAAATAGTAGTCTATAGTAGTACAAACATATAAAAATGTCTATATGATCTACATGATACTAAATTTGGTATTGAGTACTGATATTGTAGGTTACTGTATCTGTATCTACTATGTTACAGAATAGAGTTTGACCGATGGCTGATACCGACTGTTTAGAATCCAGAGGAACTGATGGCCAGAGAGTTCTGCCAATATTTTTGGGCCCATGTGTAGAGGATTGGATTCTTTTCTCCAAATTATGTAATTTAAATTGACTACAAACTCTCCCAGAGCTCTTTTTACCACAAACCTTTAAAAGAGCTATGTAGTCATTTTTTATGCTATTACCTCTTCACATTAAAGTGTTAAAATAAAGCTTTGTGTGTACTCTTTACTCAGATCAACCAAAACAAAATACCAGCCAGTGCTGGGAATTTAAGGCCATTATGCTAAAAGGTTCAAATATCAGCCATATGTATCATCCTCTATTGTGGAAGCTCCTTTATTTTTCTGTGTATTTAGATTAGAGATAGAACTGTAATGCAGATGAGGTATTCACCATTTTAATCAATAAAGGTGCACTATACAACTCTTCTGCTGTAGGGTCTGCTACCTGCTTGTCTCCCTACAGATGTTATTGGTTTGCAACCTTCCAATAACATTCCACAATATGGTTTTAAGCTTAATTATCTCCATAGAGACAAGCAGGTAAGGCCACCAGGAGAAGTTGTGGGTCAGATCTGTGGAGATGCGAGTCCGCTCACAGTAAGAATGCATGCTTTTAAAGTATTTTGAGCAAGACAGATACATTT
This sequence comes from Odontamblyopus lacepedii, assembly GCA_034769755.1. NCBI lineage: Eukaryota > Metazoa > Chordata > Actinopteri > Gobiiformes > Gobiidae > Odontamblyopus > Odontamblyopus lacepedii. The sequence goes on along the minus strand of CM068351.1, from coordinate 26,373,455 downwards.
AATACAATACTGTGGAACATTCCAGATGAAGAGTTAATGCACCTTCACAAGCATATTGGATAAAGCTGTACAGGCAGTGATTTAGCTAATAAAAACTGTTATAGCTTTTTTAAAATGTGTGATCGATTGTGGAAAACGCACCAAGTCAGTTAGAGAATGTGTGGCCACATCTTGATATTACTGTATTGTGAGCCATTTATTTTGTATCATATTAAATTGTGAGGGACGCCGTAATTCCCAACCACAAGATCAAAGCTACCATAAAAAAACATAATTAGATTGTAAACTACTGTAAATTGTATTCTTGCACTGTTCCTATCATTTCCTGTTGAGTAAAGAGTCCAGTGAATGCACCAAGCCTCTCTGCAGAGCAAACATGTTCACGCATTTCTTCCCTGATGTTCAAACAGCTTTCAGTGTTGCAGATACTGAGTGCGACAGCCTCATCTTTGTCACGCTCTCTATCTCTCCACGCACACACACCTGGGCGAGGGAAACCCCAGGACCCCTCCACCATCTGGCCCTGTTCAGCCTTTTAAACTGCTGCAGTCATACCACCATCACTGGTTATTCAAGCAGGTGACATCATGTAGGCACTGTTTTGGCTGTGTCATCTTTCACCCTGCTTTCTGTAATACCTATTTCTGACAATTACACAGAATATTTAAATATTCATGAGCAGAGGTGTAATTACCCAAACACACTCTAGTCTACAGCCACATATAGAAACAGCCCAGCGTGTGATCAATAGCTATTGATCGGGCCACCTTTGGCTTGTGTTGGCACAGACTCATGTTAGGCATAAAAATGTCCACACAGCCTCTCAAATGGAGACTTATGGCACAGGTCTGGAATCGCAATTTGCTGTAGTCTGCAAGAGGAATCAGCTCACAAATAATTAAGCCAGGTTATAATGAAAATACAGCTTTATAAATGGTTATTTCAAAAATATATCTTAGACATTTAATTTAATATCAACATTCAATAACGCCTAATTTTAAAAAAAAACATACAAACATAAAATCTGCACAAATTATTTCTAGGTGTGTTGTAAAATAAGTAGTAAGTAATTTTCACAAAATTATAACGAAAAAAATGCATTAAAAAAAAGAAAAGACTACATCGCGGTAACTCTTAATGCGCGTTGAGAATTGTAATTTGCACATTTGAAAAGAATCTTACGCGCTAACTTTGCACATTAACTGATCATTCACATGCGCAAAGTCACGCCTTAACTTGCATCACAAACTTGGTGGCTTGGCTGCTACTCTCGCCCCTTCGGTCTGTCCTCCTCACCTCTGTAGCACATGGCGATCCACAGCAACTCCACCACTTGGCCCCCGAACTCACACGCGTCCACTCCCAGCATGGCGCTCCGGTGTACGGGGCTGCTCCTGCCGCTGTCTGCACGATCACCGGAACCGAAGACCGACCTCCACAGGTAGTGCCCAAAAAAGTAAGACAGGCGGCGGCGAGCATCCACGAGAAATAGTATGGAGAGGTGTGGAATCTGTGCGTGTGTGAGGGGAGACGGCGCAGGGGAGGGGGGTCCGTGGGCGTGGGTGTGTGGCAAGACAAGATGAAAAAGGAATAACAAAAGCAGCACGCACGATCCGGCTCTTAAAACTTCTTATGTGTTTTCAAGTGTTGTAACTCTAACGCAGCGGGAGTATGGGAGTTAGCTCGAAGGCTAAAGGAGGAGAGCCGGCTGTGCGCAAGAGTGGTGCGTCTGACTCCGCCGGTTATCGACTCGCAGACGGACTGTGCGCTCCCCTCCACCCCCAGCCTCCACTGTCATCAGCCCGGAGACTGCAATGAGCTCATCCTTTACCCACCCCATCCCTTTATTTCTTTCTTTCTCTCCTCCGCCTATCATCCACTCCTCATGCCCCAGCAGCACCAACCCGTAGATTTGACTCTAGCCCTATGTCCACTGTCTTCCACCTATCCATCTTTCTCTCACTCACTCCCCTCCATCCCCAACACACACTCTTCATTTTTCCCCTTTTTCTGCATGCTTTTAGTGACCACACCCTGGCAGCACTGTATGCACACTTTACACACATATTTTCATGTTAAACAAAGAATAGTAGGTTATATAGTTGTTACAGAATAAGATTAGAATAGCAATCACTCTAAAAAGATGGAATATTTAGGAAACTGTAAATCTATTAAGCAAATGATTGTCCAATTTAATGGCACAGGTCATTTTCATATAGCCTAATCTAATGTATGTCCTAAGTTTCATTGAGAATCAAAGATAAAGCTTACACAGTTTGGACTCTATGCAAAATCAAATGACTATCATGCTTTCTATAGCTAATTAGGAAGATAGAATATGTAATATTTTTGATGTGGTCAGCCACATGTTATTCTTTTCCCGAAATGCTCCACAGTATGGCATTAAACTTGTACATTTGATGACTAAATTGGGGGTGTTTTTGTTACTAAAAATACCTTGAAAAACATGCATTCTTCCTTTGAGCAGGGTTACAAATCTGACTTATAACTTTGCCTCGACTGCCATATCACCTGCTTGTTTCCATAAAAAAGTTGAATGCCATTTGGCACATTCCAGGCTAAAAAATGCATCTCCATGGAGACCAGAAAATGTATATATTGTATGTTTAAGTAATTAAATAATTTTTTGCTGAAGAAATGTCTTTATTTGAACCCTCATAATTCTTGTCTTTCCTATTAAACTCCCATCTTTTCACCCAATCTAGCATTTTGGAAATAAAATATACTTTTGACCATAAAACAGAAGTACAGTTCACAAGGCCCCTAGGAGGAAGTGATAAAACTCCTGACATGTGAGCATAAATATTGAGCCCAGTTAGACTAAATGAATATGGCCATCTTGCCCTGGCTGTCACCCCTGTCCCCGCCAGCCCTGGATCTTTTTCCCGTCTGTCCTAAAGCAAGCACAGCCGTAAAACTATTATATTTTTATTGCTTTACAGAAATATAAATCAGCTGCGATGGTCCCTGGTGCAGTGAATGGCATGTATAAAACGGGTGCTCCAACATGGACACTCCGGACTGAGTTATAAGCCTGTCTGAGGCAAGTGCTCCCCAGAGACTGCACACAGACGCCTGACACACTTTTAGGTTCAGAGGGAAATACTCACAAGGAACTCGTCATAAGAGCTGCAAAGCTATTTTTACTGGTTGGGATAGCTCAAAAATAATATTGAACATTTAAATGTGTTTAAAGGTGCACTGTGTATCTTTTCTGATGGAGAGTCTGTCATCCTCTGGTTAAACTGGCTGGGATGTTTCACAGTATGGCACTGAACTGATCTAACTTTTTGAAGACAAGTAGGTGACTCTACCAGGCCAAGTTACTGGTCAGATCTGTGGAAAGGCAAGCCCATTCACAGTAAGAATGGTTTTAGCAATCAAAACATAACTGATTGAAAATGCAAGGCAGATATACATTTAATGCCATACAATGAAACATATTCTAATGGAACAGAACAACGTCACCATGGAGACAAAAAGATGATGGACCTCCACAAGAAAAGGTACATAGTGCACATTTTCATATTTTTATTGCTCAAGGTATCTGGCAAAACATGCATTCTTATCTGAGCGGGCTTGCCTCTCCACAGATTTGACCTATAATTTAAGATTTGACCTATAATTTAATGTCTTTATGGAGGTAGATACGTTTAATATTACACTGTGGAACATTCTAAGTAAAGCAATAATGTCTCCATGGAGGCATATGAATGGCAGACCCTCCTCTAGAAAAATGCAAAGTGCACCTTTAAACTCAGCAACTGAGACAGCATTTTTTCTTGTGTAGTTGCTTACTGTAGCACATTTCTTTGCTAAATGTATGGGACTTATTGATCAGAGAAAAATCTACACAAACGCAGGGAGGACATGCAAACTCCGGGACCACAGTGCCACTGTGCTATCCAAAATATTGTCTATAGGGACTATTCCAAATGAGGCACAAACTTGTCATGTTCAGTCACTGTTTTTATATTCAATCTCAAGCTAGGGTTTTTGAGCTTGATTTTGTTGTTAAAAGGCCCACTGCAGTCTATAAAGCACTGCATGAACTGCTCTGAAACCAGCATACGCAGTTAGTTGTGGCATCAAGGCACTTTTACATATTCCATAGTATGCCCCTCTATGCTTCAGTAGCTGACAGTGCTGCTAACAACACTTCTAACACGTTAACACTCCTCAAATTGAATCCCACACTGATATCACTGGGATTTGCAAGTGTAATTGCATTGATTCGCCAAGTTATTCCATTAAGCGGCGGTGCACAGGCTACGGTAATTGGCTTTTCTCTCCCGTACACAGTCAGATATAGTATGTAAGCTATAGAGCAGGCTGTAGGAGCAGTGACTAAATGGTTTTCAGACTGCATAGTGGGCGGGTGCGGGCGCTTATCTGGGCCTATAGAGACGAGACATTAACCCAGCTCATGTGGACATGAGCTTCAACCACTGTAGACATGTTTACATGATCATCAAAAATCTGATAATCAGTTATCCGGGCATTCAAAATCATGTATTCTGATGTGATTGGATTTTTTCCTGATAGTTAAAACAGGTTTTTATTAGGAAAATTATGCAGAGGCACTATTTCACTGCCTGGAAATCCAGAAGGATGTCTCTCTGTATTTGTTAGGCATCAAATTTTGAACTTGGCCTTTTGAAAAAACATTGTTTTTATTACAAAGTTTAGTTTTAGTGAATATATAGTATAGGTTTTCAATGTTGTAAATAGAAAAATTCCCTTTAAATATTCAACAGTCCCTCTCTCTCTCAACAAAAAACAAATAATCTCCCATGATCTGGTTATTATTGCACTACATAGAAATAGAGATAGAGATGCTGCCATCTAGTGACTGACCAGGAATGAACAATATCAGTTTTTTTCTTCTCATATTTGTATTTTATTAATTCACAAAACTTATTTTCACAGGTTTAAAAAAAAGAACATATGTCTTTTGTTTAACAGTAGTCTTGAAGATTCAAAATTTGGAGTGCAAAGTGCACAGAGATATGGAAAATCAAGGATTGTAAATAGAAAAATCCTATGTATGTAAAAACAAATATTTCTTCACCAGCATGGTTGGTATTTTCAAATATAAAAGATAAAAAAAAATCCTAATCATTTATATTGTTTTAAATGTTTTGAAGTTAAGGTTTTCATTTTGATATTTTTTCCTAAATAAAACAATTTTGGTCTATTTCTTAAAGTAACAAACAGTTTTTCGTGGATTTAAATACACCCATCAGTGCAGACAACATCTACGCCATTTTGAGAGATCAGTCCATACATACAGGAGATAAGTTCAACATACAGGAGATAACACCAACACACATACATCATTTAAAATAAAACTTCATAAATTGAACAATAAATATTTTGACGTCAGTCAGTGCAATATAATGAATGTGCTAACACTGTCTAGAAAGTTCTTGAAAAAACTATTCAGAAGAGTCACACGGGAGAAGAACTAAGCACCTACTGGCATTAGAGGATCTTGTTTGAGGAGCTGAGTGAATATTTCTGTATAAAATAGCTCTACATTTATTATTTTTTACAGGTTTTGTACCTTCTCAGTTACTGCTATTTCTGCGTAGCTGGTGGTGGACAGTAAGGGCATCAGGTGAAATCAGTTCATTGGGTTAGAAGTATGAGACCTATGAGTACTAGGTCTGGGCCAGCTGCAGCTCCTCTAGGCCATGTTTACCCATATGATAACGGGCGAGGTCTTTCCTTGTAACAAGTCCAACCACCTTCACAAGACAAAAGCACAATTAGAATGAATAAGCTGGTTTAAAATTTGTAAAATGAATGCTATGAATTACAAACGTACCCTGTTCTCGTCATCCACTACTACTAAGTGTCTGAGCCCGAGAGCTCTGAACAACTTGAACACACGGGGCAAAGATGTATCCTGCGAAAAACAGTAAATTAACAGCAGTTAATTAATAGGTATGTAATCAAGGTCTATAAACACAAATACAATTTTACAATTTCTCATCATAAAGTAATGCGGTGACTGAATTGGGTCTAAATGGCAATAGATCAAATGTTTTCTAATTAGAAGACAGTGTGTACTCGTTGGCACTGTCATAAAGTTCTGCTTTTACAGTACACTTTCTGGGGGAAAAAATACAGAATAAAAAGTTGGGCAATGCAGCTTTAAGATAATTGTGTGAAAAGTTAAAGTTTGATGCAGTTTGCAACAGGTCTGAATATGCACTACAAGTCAAAAGTTTGGACACACCCATTTTTTTATATGTTTACTTCTTTTTACATTTTATATACATACAGAAGACATCAAATATATGAAGATATATAGAATTAGTAAAGAAAAAAAGTGAAATAATTCTACTAAATATTTTTTGACAAAACAAAGGGTGGCTAATTTGAGGATTTGGTTACAAAATATTAAGTCATTTTGCTTTTCACATATCTTACTTCATATAATTGATGTCTTATGTATATATGGGAGAGTGGCAACAAATGTGGAAAATGTCCTGAAATATATTAAGTTGGACTAGCAATTCTGTACCTTGGTATACTTTTTTACTGTTGTTTACGCTAACCTGTGGGACAGTGTAAGGCGTGGGGTTCATAAACTCTGTGAGATCCATCATGCACTCCCTCTCGTCCTGGGACACGTGGATGCTCTGGATTGGGGGGAAGCGCGGGTAAGCGTCTCTAAAGTCTTTGAGCTGGAGTTTCCTCTGCGTCAGACGAGAGCGGGCCAACTCCACAAAGACCTATGCAGACAGGACCAGTGCCACTGTGAGTAAGACTTTAAATCCCTCTACATTGTTCGCATATGACTTCACATACCTTGTGCTTGAGAAGAACAATGAGCTGAGAGCGAAGAATCAGGCCACACAGCTTCCCTGGCTGAGAAATAGAGAACAAAGAATTACTGAACAGATCATAAAAATAAATAATAAATAAATAGTTCAAGCTAAAAGTGCAAGCTCATCTGGGGGAATTCTCTAACAGGGCAGTATTTATAAATAGAAGTGTTTATATTATTATTACATTAAATTTAGTCTCCTTAAAAACAGGAGTTTCCCTAATGACTCACTACTGTGTAGCGCCATGTGACTTTGTGCTACATTTATCATAAGGAGGAAGTGTCTGGTAGAGTAGGTCTATTTTATACAGTACCTCATCATTCCCAAGAGCCTGTACCACCACAGGGAAACCGTTGTGATTGGTAGAGGTGTTGCTAAGCGTGTCCACAATGGTCCCAACCTTTTCTATCCGGTTCAAACAGGTCACAGGGGAACTCATCACTTCTCTGGAGAAAGGGAAAGGTGTTCAGTTTTTAAAAAGATTGAGGCAATCACGCCTTTGAGGTTGTGTAGGACAGATCTCTACCTGGCTGTGAGCCAATGTGACGTGGCAGGAGCCTCCCAGTGCAGGAAAGGAACACTCTGTAGTTTAATGTGGATGTCATACAGACCCTGAACAGGGACAAATGAAGTACTAAACATTACTACAACGTATAATAGTGCTAAACAGTATTACCAATTTACCATCAATATCATTATATAATTTTGAAATTATGAATTATTATTTTGAAAGAATAGCATATAGACGACACTGCCCATGTGACTTACTTCAATAAAGTAATCCCCAACTATCTTGGCTGTCATCAGCACTAACATGATAGGCAGACCATAGGTGACATTTCCTGTAGCCTCCACCATGATGACTGTCAAACTTAAAGTCATTCTCACAATTCCACCTATGGTAAGAAAGGATGAATAGTTCATTTAAAAAATAAAGCAATCATACTTTTCAGAACTGTTTATTGACAAACTCACCTAGCTGAGCTGCAGCTCCAATCAGAGCATATTTACCCGGGTCAGCCCATGTCTACCACAACAGAAAAAATGTCATCAATCAACATTGATCATTATTTAACTTTGTTCTGAATTCTCAAAGCGAAAATATTATTATTGATATATAGTCCCATCACAAATCATTTACATGTGCAGTTGTAATAACTGAACCACTAGATGAGAGGGAGGCCAGCAGTATTCCACACAGCCTCCCCCAGGCAGCCCCTATGAGCAGAGAGGGAATGAAGACCCCCGCAGACACAGCCAGGCCATAGGTCCAACAGGCCAGGAAGAAGTAGGTGAGAGTGAACACACCCAGGGTCAGAGGGTTGTACGAGCCTGGGTGACAAACAAAAATTAAATGAGGTGTTTCTCATAGGATGATTCAATACCACGCCCAGCACAATACCTCTAATTATATTGTATATTGTATAATTAAATTTTGAGTAATAAAGGATAACTGTTGAGTTACCTAATAACATACAGAAATTTTAATGTTTAGTCATGAGGTATCTTGAAATAACAATTTTATTGGATCTACTGATCTTAAAATCAATGGCAGAAAGAAATCCTATAGCCACCAGTGGTACAGCTTTATTTGCAATCATGTTTCGTATTGGAATAGTTCAGAACACAGCGGATTGGCAACTTTTATTTCTATGAAAGAAACTTCACCTGGCTGGTTGTGGAAAAGACTGCGAACACTTCTCTCAGGAGTGTTGAAGAAGGCTGTGGCCATGGCATTATACTCTCCATCAGAACAGAATAACTGAATCAAAGACAAAAATTATTTTACGGAATCTTTTAAGCTGCAGTATTTACAAAAAACAGTAACAATTGTTTTTGACAATCACACATTTGCACTTTAGTGTGGCTGTGTACCTGCAGTGGGTACTCCTCGTTGTTCTCAGGGGCCAGTGGCTGACAGTCGTTGGAGAAGTATATCATTGTGAAAGAAACTGTAGCCGTCACTGCAGCCACGAGCATAGCCTCCATTACTTGCAAACAAGGTCGGTGAACGTATCTGCAATCAAAACCAACATCATATAAGTAAATAATAAAACATTAACGATAAAATCTGATAACGTCACATCCAGGACTTTCTCTAGTTCTAAGAATAATAAAGGCAGGGTTTGGGTTCATGCCTTCAGGCTACAGGTGCAACTACTGTTCTGGTTATGAAATGTGAGTTATTTAGATCAAGACTTCCCAGACAGGTAAAACATATAGGCACAAATATGAAAACTGCACATAAAAAACACAGTCACTCTACAATACAATACAATACAATCACATGTCTAAATATAGTTTGAATTTACTTTTTTTTTTAAATGTTCTGATCTGGTGAGATATTCCCTTCTACAAAAATATAACATGTCCTCTTTTTGTTATGTCTTGCTGGCTAGAGGTCAGTCAGTGACTATGTTCCAATGACTCATCCATCCAAAATAGAAATTACACAAAATTTGGCTAATGGACTCTAAAAGTCTACTTAAAACTGAAATCAAGGCTCAGCAAGAGAGAACGACATGAGTCCACCCCCGCAGAGGTCTGGGCGGTGAACTGCTGCCCCCACGACCCAGCCAGATAAAGCAGAAGAAGATGGATGGATGGAAGTCTACTTAAAACTCCAAATTAGGATTAAGTTTACCTTTGTGTATTATGGCTTTTGGGTGACTTTGCAAATGGCAGCCACTAGGGGTGGGCGATATCTCGATATTTAAAATATATCGAGATATTTTTGAAACTCGATATGAATTCTGACATATCGATATATCGCTATAATGCTTATGTTTACTTCTGGTTTCGCCCGCTTGTTTCGCATTCTCTGTGCCGCTGCCTCCGCCTCCTGCTTTTGTCCCCTGAGCTCCTCCGCGGAGCCCGGACCTGGCCTCGGACTAAACCAGGACTAGAACTAAACCAGGACTAAACGCGGCCGCAAAGCCCGGGGCTCGGCCACGGACTAAACCAGGACTAGGACCAGGGCTCTGCAGTGCGCCCATTTCACTCGCATTTGCGAGCAAATATTTCGTCGTGCGAACGTGGAAAACCAAACAGGCGCATCTGTGCGAGTGTTTCTGCAGCCACAATAAGGAGCTGCGCACAGACGTAACGTGACGAGTTAAACTTTCTAAATGCACGTTTCCCAGTGCGAGCGCAACCACGTGACACCTCTGACCGCGCACGAGCCCAGCGTCACGAGCTCAGCGTGTGTGCAGATATCACGAACAAACTCCGCTTCAAAACACACCCACGCCCCCTTAAACGAGGAGCCCCGCAGCAGGACCCACACCTGCCCCACCCCTCACAGACACCGCGTGCGCTGGACAAAGCGAGAGCTTTGGCTTTTGTCTTGGTCTTGTCTCGGACTCGGCGCATTTGGACTCGGTCTTGTCATGGACTCAAGGTCTGAATACTGAGTGCGGTCATTTTTCATTAATGCCGCTGCTGTTGCCAATAAACTCATCCCGGTGTGCGGGAGTGCGCGGGAGTGCGCGGGAGCGCGCGGGAGCGCGCGGGAGTGCGCGGGAGCGTGCGGGGCTTCTCTCTGCAGCCTGTGCCAAATGCCAAATAAATCCGTTTGTCACACTGTGCGTTTGATTTGGTAAATGTGCAGAGACTAAATACCACTTTAAAACAAGAGAACGTAACTCCAGTTTGGAATTTGAAAATAGAGGTTTAAAAATCCTGCACTTTATTCACTTTGAAGCAGTTTTGTGTCAGTGGAAGTCCTCTTAAAGAAGAGGTTCTTAAACTGTGGGTGAGGGTCCAAAAAGGGGTGTCAAGAGTGTTTAAGTGCAGAACTAAATGAATATTAATCAGATAAAATTTGTTTTTTTGTTTTTGCAGTAGTTTGGGGGGGCTGTATTTTTTCCTGTAAAGATATCGAGATATATATCGTATATCGAGATATAGCAAAATATATCGAGATATATTTTTTGGTCCATATCGCCCAGCCCTAGCAGCCACTCGACCTGTTCTCACCCTTCAATCAGCATAGACTCTTTCTGGGAAGGTACTACTGAAAACTTCCTTCTGCGTAACCCCACCCAGTCTTTGACAGCCATTATCATACCAAGCTATTGTTTTTACTGGTACATGGTTTAACACAAAGCACATCTTCACATATAACCTTTGTTCTTACTTTCTACCACATTTATTTATTTTTGCAATGTACCTGATCCTGAAAATGGTGAGCCAGTAGTTTAGAAAATTGAACAAAGCTCCTAGCAATCCTCCTGCAGAGACATTAACAAAAAAATAACAATGCTGCTTAAATGGAGAGATTATACTCTCAAACACTTTCTGCTTACCTATAGCCCCCATAGCAATAAATAAGGGAATCTCATAAAATTTGTATGCCACAATCTGAAAAGATCAATTTGCACATTTAAGTTAACAATACAATTAATATATACAGAAATACTATTACTAAAACAATGACAGCGGAAATATGCAACAACCCTAGCTAGGATTGATGGAACTATAATATTTCAAACACATTTTGAAAGATACAGTTAAAAGATTATAATTATGCATTTTGTTTCACAGTATTGTTGATGTTTTTTGTCTTAAATATGGGTCCTACCTCACTTTCAAAGCGACCAAAGTTGATGAGACCAGGATTTGAGAGATCCCCAGGTTTCTGATTATAAATACTCAAGAAGAAATTCAGAGTAAAGGTAGAAATCATGGAGGCAAAAAACTAGAAGTGCAATCAAAACAAGAACAAAAAAAAGAAGAAAAATAAGACAAGCCGCAAACTGCCACTAACAACCAAAAAATGACACACATATACATTACTCTTGGACACTTCCTTCAGGGTCAATCATGTTTGCTTGTTTTTTAAAATTGATTTTTACTACATTTTATATACATATAGAAGACATCATATATAGTCATTCATATATGAAGTAAGATATTTTATGCAGCAAAGAAAAACGTTAAATAACTCTACTAAATTCTCTTGTTAAACTGCACTGAGACCTTTATATTTTATATCCAAAACCTCAAAAGTAGCCACACACTTTGCTTTGTCAAAAAGTATTTAGTAGGGTTATTTAACTTTCTTCTTTTCTACATAATTCCATATATCTGACTTCATATATTTGATGTCTTCTATATGTATACAAAATGCAGAAGATAGTAAAAATAAATAAAGAAAACACTGAATGAGATGGTGTGTCCAAACTTTTGACTGGTATTGTATACGTTTAAATTGATTGACATGACTCACTATCCTCCATGTTAACATCTGGTTCCAGAAAGATGCTCCTTCCTCCAGAGAGAAAAGTACCCCACCTGTTGATCAAAGAAAAAAAAGAAGCTTAACAATGCAAAATATAGTTGCTTTATAGCCGCATAAGGGCCCATGTAATAGATTAGGAACAAACTATAGCTATTCACCAACAGGAGCTCCAAAAGCTGCAGAGACACCGGCTGCAGCCCCGGCCGAAACAAAGTCCCTCTTTTCTGTGTCGCGTCGGAAGTACTCAAATATCTGCAAACAAAAGAGAACCATTTATTCTGCGCTAGAGAAAATACTGTCAGAATGAAAAATGTCACATCGTAAAGTGTGACCTAGTAAATGTATAAAATGTACAGTTGCGTGTGCATGTTGAATGCGTACTTTAAAATCTCTTTTTAAGGATGTGCTGCGGCCCTGAGACACCCCGGCCGCCACAACAGCACCAGAGTGGATCATGGGACCTTCCTGAAAGAGAATAGGGTCAGAGAAAACACTACAGTGAACTACAAGCTCTCAAACTATATAGTATCAACCACACACAGATATACATGTTGGGTTCCATGCTTTAAAGGGCCTGTATTACGCTATTGTCTGACCTATGTTATAATGTTGTTTCCTGATCAAAAACATACCCGGAGTTGTGTTTTGTTTCATTCACACAAACCCTGCATACTTGATTTCTTCTGATTTCTCCTGATTTCTTCTCTCAAATTGAAAACACTTTGTTCCACTTTGTGACATCATGTGGTAATACAGTAAGTGCTCCACTGCGTTTTTAAACTTCATACAGCAATCTTTACTGAACTAAAGGTAAAAGGTAGCTTAACTTGAAAGCGACCGCTACATGACATCACAAGTTGGAACAGAGCATTTTGAGCGCTCAAACATGTGAATGAAACAAAACACAACTACAGGAATGTTTTTGACGAGGTTATGACATTAACACATACTCACAAGAGTACATTTTGTTTCATATTATTAAATCATATTGCAATAAAAAAGGCTCTATTTCACATAGACCTGATTTTTGTCCTCATAAGGAATGTAGGTCCCCATGAATTAGTTGTGTATACAGTCCCCATTAGTCCCCACAATGTGATAAACACCTGCTCAGAAATTACGGTAATAACATTTTATGGCTTTTGTTTTTTCCTCTTGAAGTCATAGGTGCCCTTCCCTGAAACTTTTGGTACAACCTGAACTGTTGCCAGTAAGTCACATAGTCAACTACACAGTAAAATAGGAATTTGCATCTTATGCTATTATGATATTATTATTATTGAGTCATAGATAGATACACTTAATCAGTCCAATCCAGGAAAAAAGCCAGTATAGTCATATTAAGTCCTGTATTTTCTGTCTCTGAACAGATATTTGAGCAAAAACCTGAGCATGGATATGTAAAATGGATATGTCTCTGTAGAGTTGCAGTCTTGCAGTCCATTAGTTGCATTCAGTGACCACATTGTTTCACTTACCTTACCTACAGCAAGACCACCGACTACAGAGCATATGACACCAAATACTTTTACAACCAGAGTCTGTCAAACACACAATAATTTAAACATTATTATATGATACTTAGTAATAATAATAGTACAATGTGTGTCCATTTGCTACGTTTACCTTGAGTCGCACCACTCTTGGAATTTTAACACCATTGAGGTAACATTTGATTTGAGGTATGCCACTCCCTCCTGCTATGGGCTATGAGGAGAAACACATATAATAATTACAATCCAGAAAAAATTGCCTGAGTAGCAAAGAGGAATTCATTTGTTGGAGACCAGATAAGTGAAGTATGCCCTACAAAATAAGGAAGAATTCTACCACAATTTTCCCTATTTATACATAGTGGAATTTCAAACTTGTTTCACATAAACACTTGTGGGCAAAAACATTACTGTTGGCATTTGCTGACTCATTCAAATGTATATAGAAAGCTACAAGGACTGATTACTTAAGTTACTTTGATAAGATTGTACGATTAACAAGTGCAATGTTCATTTATCAGAATACTTTAAAGGGCCCATATTACACTTCTTTCTTATCTATGTTATAATGTTGTTTCCTCATCGCAAACATACCTGAAGCTGTGTTTTGTTTCATTCACACGTTTAACACAAATCCTGCTGTTTAGGCTGAGTTCTCCTCTCTGTTATACCTTGCGATGTCATGTGGTAATACAGGAAACGCTCCAGTGTGTTTTTAAACTCCACACACATTCACTAGAATCATTTGGATGATTTCAGTCCTGTAATTGCCTATTTCTACTCAACTTAAAGGTTAAAGGTAGCGGTTAACCTGAAAATAACCACTACTCATATAGAACAGAGCATTTTGAGCTGTGGAGATGTAGACAAGACTAATAATAAAAAATACTCATACATGTGTGAATGAAACACAACTCCAGGTATGTTTTTGAGGAGGTACCTTTAAACCTTTAAACATAAGAATCATGTGGAAATGGTGTCTTCAGGATCTCACCTCAATAAATGCTACTACAATGGACCCCAGCATGACAACGGCAGCATTGAAACCACTCCAGAGGATAAGAGAGATAGAGAGTCCGCCCGTTTCTGTAAACTTCACAATGTCTGTCAAAGGTCAGAGGTTAAGGAATGCATAATATGTCTGGAATCACATGGATGACAGATGAAAGCAAGTTTAATCTGCTTTTTTCCTTGCTGTTTACTAGTATTCTCAGTACTGATACTTTGCAGTGACATCGCGCTGCGGGTGTGCTATATGTATCTTAATTGGCGGAAAGCTCAGTAGTTACCATGGTGACACAATGCAAACACAGATAAAAAAAAGTTGGTAGATTGTATGAAAACTCATAAAAAATACAAAATGGATTTAAACAACACAGTTTCAGGAGCCTGTGATCAATGAGTGTTCATGGTCCTGCTTAGGAGTTTGATTTTCAATAAAAAGATGCGAGGGACCGACTAAAAAAACTGTTGGCTAATGTTAGCTAGCTTCTATCTGTAATTTTATGTAAGAGAGACTTGTTCAAGTGCACAAATCATCTCACATGTTGTAATTCCAACCAAGTAAGCTCTTTCAGGTATCAAAATAAGAGTAATAGAGCTTCAAACAGAAAAGTGCTTTAAGTTAGCTTCACAACCGCAACGATTGTTGATGACATCAGCTGCTGTTTTTAGTTAACCAAGAATTTCTTTAGTCGACTACAGCCCTACAGTCTATTAGTAGTAGTACCAATATTAATACAGGTTAAGTTAAGGTAAACTTTAGGGGGTCAAGAATTTAATCGTGAGTTCAATTTGTTAATGTTAAATTGTTAAAGATTTACAATGGTTGAACATGAGATCAGGATACTTTTTTTGATGACTTCATATTTGAGGCCTGCCAGGTTTTCCACTGCAATATCAATAAGACAGGCAATGAGCCCTGTTAAAATGCCGATGAGACCACAAACCACCCAGCGACTGATCTCCAGACAGCGGAAACTCTACGGACACAAAAATGGGTACAATTATATAGAATTATATTATATTATAAGTGTATGTGGAGGTGTATAGGTCTAGTAATAGTTCTGTTTAGCTTCTTATTTATTTACCATGTGACTCATCCGCCTTTCCTCCTCAAGAAACAGTTGGTTTTCAATGTTATCATAGTCCAGACCCTGAGAAAACACATTTCCCAAAAGCAAGATTCAGCTCAGAAAGCACATTTTAGCATGTCTAAGAAGAGAAGAATATAAAGTACTAAACTAATATAAGAATTCTATGCATTTGAGAATGTTTGTAAACGTGTTAACTGCAGGGTTAGCAGATTATATACATAATAACAGTTCATGGACACATAAGTGGCATAGTCCGGTTTCTAACTATTTTATATTGCAACAGACAGTGCAGTGAGTAATGGCGCGTTATTGGTTGAGAAAACTTACTTCATATTTAAGTGAGAGCAGCTTTTCATTGTGAGGGATTTCCCGGGTCTGTCCTCTAATTGACTCCTGTTAGAAAAAGTAACTAAATTTAACTTTAAAAACATCTACACAGGACTGTCACCCAACCAGTCGTTTCCAGACATACTGCTTTCATAATACTGTAGATACATGTACATACAGTGCGGGAAAAAAGGTGTGGCAAATGGTAACATGCATATATGGTAACACACAAGACAGCTACAGGCCATTCATGAGCATGCACCATTTTGTGAGACACGCAACATATACAGCACTATGAAAAACAGAGAAATAAAGGTTTTATATAGGATATCACATGCAAAACAATAAAACTAATCAGATGTTCCCTTATGAAGACAATAGCATGAACATTTTGCGTATTTAAATGGAGTCAATATCAATAAAATGCAGATTCAGCAAGTCCTTCAACACAACTTACTTGAACTTTTATGAAAAATAGTTTGGGTTCACATGACACAACATTCTAGGATGTCGGTCACTTGAGCTGCAGGACAGGTCAGAACTCTGTGGTTTAAGATTGCAGTTTTGTTGACCTGGTTTATGGTTATCTCTCATGAAAGTAAAATTATGTAGCTCCAGAAAGTGGTGCAAATATTCAACCCCAAAGACATGATTGTTGTGAAAAGCCCCTGCCCTGCATCTGAAATTATGATATGAACACAGCCAATTTCATAAAAGTGAGGTCAACCATTTCAAACAATATTTCTAAAGGTTTACAAAAGCATGAGATTTTAATCAATTACTAATTAGAAACACTTTGACGACATGACGGTGGCTTCCCAGTCATGTGCTTTCCACACACTCTGGGTGAGTCAAACTGGCCGCTATTGGCTGTTGTCTGCTTATATTTCCACAAAGTTTGTATTGAAGATCTATGTCTAACGAGAATATCTTATGGCCTACAAAGTAAAAGCAGGACTACAAGCAGGAAAGCTGACATTGAATAAGATTTAGCTAAAATAGAAAAGAGATATGGACATAGAGAGCAAGGAGTTAAGTTTTTCATTTTGGCTGCACTTTACCTCATCTGCTGTTATTTCATCCTCCAACTCCACCGTGGACATTCTGCCTATCTGACCACACACACACCAAATACACAAATGTATGCACCTCTCACTATGGGCTATGTGTCAGAGTAAAATTTTTGCCCCTGTATGCTAAAACAAGCAGGCAATATGTTGGTATAAAGAAATTACACATTTTGCTTGTTGTGTAATCATAATACATATATAGGAGTAACTTTATGTTATAACAAGTTACACTTTTTTCCTCTAAAAATATTCAAATAAGGATCTCCTGTGCCAGTCTTAGTATTAACCTGTGGTAAACATTACTCATAGACTATGTGTGCTTAGAACTTATGTCAATACGACTAAAACCTACAGTACTGCATTTTTTGCCTTTTGATTTGTCAAAAATAGTTAGATATTAAGATATTCAGAGGTGGCACACATGTTAGCTGATAATAACTAGAAAACAGGAAGTTGGCTTCTTCTGTAAAAGGTAGATTTTAATACAATGGTTATTTAATGATATGATGATAATGTAACTGTAATATACATGGATAGGATTCAGTTAATTATATTCAAAAAATGTCTTGTTCACTTGTGATCGTGTCCTAATTACTCCCTTGATGACAGTCATTAGTAACACTGATGCCCATCACATTCAGTCCTATTCCCAAAAGGCTGCAACATAAACACAAAACTACACGCCTGGTGAAGCTCTGTTTGATCAGTCATGCGCAAAAATAACCACGTTAAACTGGACCCAGGCAGATGCTGCTGACGCTGTGCTATGGACCATGCTAACTGTACCTGTCTGGAGGAGAAGCGGGGCTGCTCGGGTCCGTTCAGCAGCGGTGTGCCCTCCCCCGCCGCGGCCGCAGCGGACTCGTCCGCCCGGCTCGACCACGATACTTTCTTGGTGATGTTGGCCATGTAAGCCGCAGTCTGCGCAATTGTTTTTAGGTTTAAAATGCGCCAACTACAGTGGCACTTCGCTAACAGACTTTATTGTTATTGTTCCTCAACTCCCAGCCATGATCATCCCTGTAACTCGTGACGTCTACGGCGAGCTCGGAGGGCCACAATGTTTGAGCGTTGCATTATGGGACTTGCTGTTTAAAAGTCTTATATTACGCAAAATGTACTCTTGTGAGCTTTAATCCTAGTTTGTTGCTGGCTCACCAGAAACCTTTGTTTCATTCACACATTTGCGTATTTCTTTCAAGTTAACAGCTCCTTTTAAGATAAAATAATACAAATAATAAAAAAAATGTATGAGCCTACAATAAAATGTATTCCCCAAACCAGTTTCCAGATATACTAAACGAATATTTTCTGCAAAAACCTAACAAAATGCGTGTTTTCTAAAAAAAAAAAAAAAAAAAAAAAGATTAAAAAATGAGCAAAATACATTAATTCAATTATTTAATTAATCATTGCATTTATATAGCACCTTTCAAGATACACAAAACACTTTACAGGTCATTATTCATTCACTCCACACTCAGTGGTGGTAATCTACTGAGACTGACAGAAGTGAGGCTGCCAATCTGCGCCATCGGACCCTCCAACCACCACCATCACTCACACACACACACACACCACTTTTATACTAGGCAAGTGATGTGTCTTGCCCCACTGTAGCACCTTGAATTCCCAGTGGTCACTCATCCAAGTACTACCCAGGGCTGGCCTTGCTTTGCTTCTGAGATCTGACGAGATCAGGCTGTAACAAGCCAGTATGGCCACATACATGTTGTCATTATAAATGAAAAATCTAAAGGTACCAAATACAGACAGGCAGACACAAAAGGAGCAGGCTAGGAGAACATTTGGAACAGCTGGCAAAAAAACATTGTGTATCATAGTGCCATAACTAGCTCCTGCTCATTAGTATGGTACATTTCCATGCATTTGACCCTGTGTGACTTCAATTATCTACAGTGTGTCAGAGTTGATATGCACAGGAAGCTTTCTGCAGTAAGTGTTCTGCTTTTTCATACAATGTCCCAATTCTGGAATTACAGTTATTTCCTATTTTTGGATGAGTTCTTTGAGAGGTTAATGTTTGTAGGCTATAGGCTATTACTATATAACAACACAAAAACATATGATATATCTCTATAACTTCAACCTTGCTTGATTAAATATCTCTTAATTTTCCCTCCAATCATGGTTTTATTTTATTCCACTTTCCCCTTATTGTCTGAAAGTGTTAGAAATTGCATTTCAGTTTTAGTTTCACAATTACTAACCGGAATCCACAATTACCACACTACATGGAAATCACACTAGTTTCAGCATCACGATCAAAATCCCTTTCTTGCCTTAGACAACAATGAGGGACCTGACCAGGGAGATGATAGACATGTTTGACAGATTCTAATCTTTCACTTGACTTGTTTTAAGCATTCTTCTTGTGAAATTTCATGGTTTCTGGACTCAACAAAGCAATTTAATACTGCAGACATGGCAAAAGACGAAGCAACACCACTGCTGAGAAGGAGGTCAGAAAAGGTAAGATATTTTAAAAGTACTTGATTTGTTACTCAAACTTAATCAAACTTTCTTTCTTAGTTGTGACCGTGTAAACTTTTTGATCTCTTAGCAAAAATGTATTTCTGTTACTGTTATCTGATGTGCAAGCATCATAATGGACTTAAGACCACCATATACCTAGAAAATATTTTTGTCTGTGACTTTAGATCTGTCATTCTCTTTTAAATTTGAAATAAATCTGCTCATCAGCACATAAATCACATAAGGAGCAATTTGGAAATACAAAGTGAAATGCATGTTATTTTGTTTGTTTAAGTGACTTGATTAATCCACCAAAGTTAGAGAATATGCCTGCTTTGAGTTGTTGCAGTTCGAAGATTACATTTTATTATTGTAAGATAAATACAAAATTCATCATGCCACACACTGTAAAAAAAATGTGTATAGTTAGTATATTATTTGTTCCTTATATAGCCTACTGTAATGCAACCAAATTGGAAACTGTAAAACTGATCAACTAATATACAGAAATACATCTAATAATGGTGTTAATGACTTCCAGATCCGTAACTCCAGACTGTTCCTGGCCGTCTTTTCTGCTGTCCTGGGAAACTTCAGCTTTGGTTACTCCATGGTGTATCCGTCCCCTGTGCTCCCCGTGCTGCAGGACCCTGATGACCCTGATGCCGACCCCAGGCTGAAGATGAACACCGCTCAGGCCGCCTTGTTTGGCTCCATCTACACGCTGGGGGCCGCGGCCGGGGGACTAGGCGCCATGCTGCTCAATGACAAGATTGGTCGAAAGATGAGCGTAATGTTATCAGCAGTTCCATCATCTATTGGGTGTGTAGTGGGATTGAGAATACAATAATGATTTATGTAGGCTATGGAAGTTCATGTTTTGATTGTCTTTCCTAGGTACATGCTAATGGGAGGTGCTTTAAACCTGCCCATGCTTTATGTGGGACGGTTCCTTACAGGTTTAGCTGGAGGAATGACTGCAGCATCCATACCAGTAAGTCATTGGTCAAAGCATATTTTTTGACCCAAATTCTATAAATTTTCTGTGTATTTATAATGGTTTGCTAATGCTACTTATGACCAGTGTGCAATGTTTTACAGAGAAATTTAGTGGCAAATCAAAACAATGTCTTGTCTCTATCAAGTTTCTATCAGAAGTTCAGTATTAAAAGGCCCATATACTATTTTCTGAAATGTTATAATGTTTTCTCATCAGAACCATTCCTGTGGTTGTGTTTTGTTTGGTTCATTCACACAAACCCTGCATATTTAGGCTGAGTTCTTCTCTCAAACAGAAAACACTCTGTTCTGCCTTATGAAGTCATGTGGTAATACAGGAAGAACTCTGCGTTTTAACTTGCATACACCATTACTAAAATCACTTGGTCATTTCAGCCCCAGATTTACCCATCTCTACTGAACAAAAAGGTAAAAGGAGCTGTTAACTTGAAAACTACCGCTTCATGGCATCACAAGGTAGAAAAGATCATATTGAGCTTTGGAGATGTAGACAGACTAATAATAATTCAGGATTACTCAGACAGTGTGATTGAAATAAAACATACCTCCAGATATGTTTTCATTATAACATGACTTCAAGCTCAAAAGACTATGTTTTGCATAGAATAGGATCTTTAAACTATAACATGCTAAATAACTAAACATCTTAATAACAGAAATATGGCTACTGACTTCTTATTCAAAAATGTAGAACTAAGAGGCCCCACCTTTCCATAGCAACATTTCTCCATAACAAGCAGTAGATTTCAGAATAATGCTTTTATTGTCAAGATTTGCTATTTGGCATTTTTTAACCCTACATGTATGAGTCAGATATTTTTTATTATCGCAGAGCAGTGAGCAGGAATAGGGGATAGGGGAAAACAGACATTTTCTGAGCACTCAACTCTGAACCAAGGATCAAACACACATGAAACAATCGAAATGTAATTTAAAATATGGTGGAACAAAATGAAAATGGGTTAAAATCTCATCACGGTTGATTTTAAAGAAACGTGTTATAAATATATTGTTTGTTTATGACAGGTTTACATCTCTGAAATCTCCCATAAGGCAGTTCGAGGGGCTTTGGGCTCCTGTCCTCAGATCACTGCAGTGTTCGGGACATTAACTCTTTATGTGCTTGGTAGGTTCACACGTCAGATAATTCCTCCACACTGCTTGTGTATTATCAGTTTTTAATCTGAGGCTCTTGTACAGGTTTGTGGGTGCACTGGCGCTGGTTGGCCATAGCAGGAGGAATACCAGCTGTGCTAATGGTCGTGCTATTGTCCTTCATGCCGTCCTCTCCCAGGAGGCTGCTGTCCATGGGCAGAGAGGACAAAGCACTACAGGCCCTGCGCTGGCTCCGGGGCCCAGACTATGACCCCAAACCAGAGCTCAGTGGAATACGGGTAATACACCATGCGAGACTATTTCAGTTTCAAGGTTTTCGGTTCAATTTCCACACCAGAATTTCTGTCAAGGTCAAGGTGTTGTTGGGTGCTTTACCCTACTGCCCTGTGTGTTAGGAGCTTGTGCAGCAGTGATTGCCTATGCAACTGTGACTACAAATAGTCTTATTATCATTACTGAGTTTGATGCAGGCATGGGTAATCAGTATCTAAAGCACATTATAAGCAGTATCTAAGGCACATTATAAATCCTCATCTAATATAACATTTAGGGAAGCAGAGATTAATTGGAATAATTGTGACTAGTTGATTACTTGGCTATTAAAATTATCATAATTGTATTTTGTATTGTAACCTGAACTATACAGAATCTAAAACACAAAAAGCAGTTTTATAACATTATTAAATTGAATCACAATATTTTAACCTGTTTTAGTTGGTTAAAACTGCATTTAAAGATTCTCAATGTATTGTATGTTTTAACAGAAAGAATGGTTTGACAAAAATGGTCACCAGTGGTGGAATTTAACAAAATAAAAGTAGTAAAGTACTGTACTTGAGTATAAATTTTAGGTATCTGTACTTTACTTAAGTACATTTTTAAATGGATACTTTCTACTTTTACTCCACTACATTTGAAAGCAGATATCTGTACTTTCTACTCCACTTCATTTTAGAACAGGACTGAAAAGTAAAAGTATTTTATTATAGTTTGAGACTTGCTAAATAGTTTGAGGGTTTATTATTAACATGTTCATAGTTTGAGCTAACAAAATATAGAAATAAAAATAGGAAATAGGAAAAAACAATCGATTCAGTTATTTCTGTTGTAGAAAATTCAGCACAAATCTCTATCAAAATCACTACATCTGAAATTCTATTAGACCTCAATATTTGCACAAAATACTTTTACTTTTTACTCTTTAAGTGCATTTTAAATGGTTATTTTTACTTGAGTAGATTTTTGCATGTGATACTTTTACTTGAATATTTTTTTTGCTCCAGTATCTATACTTTAACTTAAATAACAACATTTACTGCTTCTTCCATCACTGATGATCGCTCAACTACTAACTGTTTGTTGCTACTAATATATATTTTTATTTAAATAGCTGCCAGTTTTTGTTCATATTGGTGTTGTCTATTCCAGTACAGTATCCGCATGCAGAGCAGAGTGACTTTATCCCAGCTGGGCACACCCGAGTATTATAAACCAATCCTTATCTCTGTGGGGATGCGATTCCTTCAACAGATGACAGGCATCACTCCAGTCCTTATTTACCTACAACCCATTTTCGCCAGGAGCAAAGTCTCCCTACCGGCAAAGTAAATACCTTTGTTTATATCAAATCTATCATATAGTTTCCATTGCGTCTATGGTCCTATATTACGTAAAATGGACTGTTGTGAGCTTTAAACCATGTTAGACTGTTGTTACCTCATCGGAAACATACTTGGACTTGTGTTTTGGTTGAGTGAGCCTGCATTATTAGTCTGTCTACATCTCCAAAACTCCAAATGCTCTGTTACCTTTTACCTTTAGTTCAGTAGAATTTGGCTATTCCAGGGCTGAAATTATCCAAATGATTCTAGCGAAAGGTTGTGGAGTTTCAAAAGAGAGTGGAGCACTTCTTGTATTACCACATGACAAAGTGTTTTCTGTTTGAGAGACAAATTCAGCCTAAATATGCAGGATTTGTGTGTTAAACATGTGTGAATGAAACAAAACACAACTCCAGGTATGTTTTTAATGACGAAACAACATTATAACATAGATCAAAAAATTGTGCAATATGGGCCCTTTCAAGTAATACCTCTCTATTCTTCAGGTATGATGCAGCTCTGGTGGGAGTGGTGAGATTGTTTTCAGTGGTATTGGCAGCCAGTTTAATGGACAAAGTTGGGCGTAAAGCTTTGTTGTACACGTCAAGTATGCTCATGTTCCTCTCCTCCCTGACACTGACGATCACCTCCCACACCACTCCTTGTCCCGGCTCCCAAAACAGCACAGTCCTGAACTACAACTCCCACAGTGCCCTAGTAAATGCTACAATGGACGTCAGCAACAGTGATACAAGCATCATTCCAGTCATAAGCACTATGGTGTTTATCTTTGGTGAGTGTTCGTGCGATTTACTGAAAATATTTGAAAGCTAAGTCAATATCACTTAAAAGCTTCTTGTCTCCATGGAGATGTTATTGTATTAACTGGAATATTCCACAGTAAAAGTGCCCATATTACACTAGTTTCTGATCTATGTTAAAATGTTGTTTCCGGATCAAAAACACACCTGGAGTTTGTTTCAGTCACATTTTTAACACACAAATCCAGCATATTTAGGCTGTGTTCTTCTCTCAAACTGAAAACACTTTCTTCCACTTTGTGATGTCATGTGGTAATACAGGAAGTGCTCTACTGTGTTTTTAAACTCCATACAACTTCACTAGAATCATTTGGGTAATTTCAACTCTGGAATTTCCAATCTCTACTGAAGAAAAGGTAAAAGGTAAAAACTACCGTTTCATGACATCACAAGGTGGAAAAGAGCACTTTGAGCTTTGGAGACTAATAATACTTACTCAAACATGTGTGAATGAAACAAAACACAACTCCAGATATGTTTTTGAGAACGTACCAGCATCATAACAAATCTGTCAAATTTGTTTAAACTTAAGACTTACTCCCATTCTTACATTTTCTAATTTTACTGAAATAATTACAAAATAGATGCTATGGTAGTTTTAAAACCTTGATCTATGAATGGAATAGGCTCTTGCCAACAGACTAATAAATAAGAGCAAATCATCTATTTACGACTATACAACCAAACAAACAAACAGCGCTCATGTGCTTGAATATGGTGCTTGTCTCCTAGGATACGCCATGGGGTGGGGCCCAATCACCTGGCTGCTGATGTCAGAGGTGTTGCCTCTGGTGACGAGGGGCGTGGCCTCGGGGCTGTGTGTGACAGTGAGCTGGCTGACTGCGTTTGCGCTCACTCACGCCTTCACACACATGTTGGACTATGGCCTGTACGTGCCATACCTGCTCTTCACTGTGGTGTGTGTGCTATGCCTCCTCTTCACCGCCGTGTGCATCCCAGAGACACGTGGGCGCTCGCTGGAGGAGATTGAGAACTACTTCAGGACTGGGCGCACATTCACCATCTCCAGCCGCAGCACCTCTGTGCTGGAGTCCACTTGAACAACACAGGACAGCATTCAGTGCTGTGGAAACCTTTTTGTCATGACTAGTCCATTAAGCTTTGTCTCACCCTCTGAATAGCCCCTAACTCAGACAAATAAATCTGTTTATAGCAGTATGATACTTTATTGTCAATTACTACTTGTAAAAATAATATTTTCTTGTTTAAATAGCACTGTACCTGATTTTTACTCTATTAAAAAGAAAGTTTATTATTAACTGTTTGCAATTGTCCAAAGTTACTCCTCACTTACCTTACGCATTCTGAAAATCCTAATTATTCATCGTGATGCCTTTATGAGCGCTTTTCACAACTCTCACATACCGAAATGGAGTTTTGCCATTAGGATAAAGCTGACAACAACTAGCATGCTAATGCACACTCCAGATGATGATCAGACAATAAAATGCTTCCTAATTAGACAGGGCACAGCACACAGCACTTATTTTAACCTTAAGAGCTGTTAAACCAATATATCTGTAAGGGGGCAAGACACATTTTGCTCAAATACATGGGGAAAAAATCAGGTATGGGATCTTTAATGATAGTGATGTCCAAAATCCTTTAAAACTTACTTAAAGATGTAAACTTAACTACAACAGTGCTCGACTCTCCAAGGGCGTCTATTGGGAAACACTATCAGGATGTATTATCACAATAAACAAAACTACACTCCTCACAAAAACTCTCAGAATTTTCATGTATTAACAACAAAAACTATTCATGACATAGCGTTAAACTGTATTTTCTTCAGTGTCCACCACCTGTTGTCTCCATGGAGATGAGATTGCTTTGCCTAAAATATTCCACAGTTTGGTATTAAACTTATCTGCTTCCTTGTTGAAAGAGTGGCATTTTAATTGTACAATACATGCAATTTTTGTTTTATTCTTTAAGCAGAGGCACTCTTCTCCTATTATGCATGTATGGCAAAGTGTCCACCCTCCGTAAGCCCGCTAATACCTTAATTGAATATTCCACTACGTTCATTAGTGCTAAAATGGTTTCGGTCAAAGAAACGCCTTCTGCAAGTTGTTTATACTACTACAAACACTTATCACAACAAAATATGCTGATTAATGGGACATATATGCACTAATTAGATGAACCAGAACAAGATGATAGCTTCTTCTAGTGTTTGGTATATGTTACTGGCAGGTTGAACAAGCCGGGTGACATGCCCCGCTGTGCTGCTTTTTAAGTGACTCAGATAACAACTCCCAACATCCAAACATTCTGATTATTAAACCAATAGATGGACATAAAAATGAAGTAGGGCAGAAAAACATCAAGGATCTAAAGTAAGTAGTGTAACAAATACAGAAACTAAAATAGATATAAGACCAAACATGTAAGTGTTTTATCTTGTTCTTTTATGACATAATTTGTGCTTTGTGAAAATGGATTCTTGGTAAAACAAATAATACATTCACATGTTCTAAACAAAAATATAGAGGGTATGTTTTACAATGTGCAATACAGAATTAAATTAGCTGTACTTCCATCTTGTCTTTAGTAGTTCTTACACTGCATTACCCTTTCTCTGTAACTGACATCAGCTTCTGTCTCCTGTGTAGCTTTATATAGTGGCAACATCCAGGCTATTTATAAATCTTTAGCGTCTTTCCTCATTCTTTTTCAGAGTATCCAATAGTCTACTTATAATTCTTACCAGTGGTTAATAATATGCAATAATCGCTAAAGTACTCTAAAGTGAGTATAAATTACACACTTAGGTTAGAAGTTGCTTGTAACTCTCTTTGGGTCACGCAATCTATTATGTTTTTTTTTTCTTTTTTAGACAAACTTCTCAATCTTCACTCACTCAGTTGTAGACTCTTCATGTGACCAGGGTAAGATGACAACTTGACAACTGTCCTGAATATCTTTGGATGTTGTGGAACTGTCTTGGATTGAGTCTGGGTGGCCAGAGGATATGCTTTAAATACAATAAATCCATTCAGATTTTAAATTCAAGAAGAGTCTGCCCATGTATCTAAGCAAATTTTGTCTTGTCCAAGTTCAAATATATTGTATAAGCAGCTCCTGTTAAATAAATTAGGTGTCTGCATCTAATTAGAAAGTGTTTTCAGTCCAAGTACCAGGAATTGCACGGTTATTTGTCATGCTATTTGTAGTTAGCTTTACTGTGACGGCAAAACTCTGCCCTGTTCTCTGAAAGTTGTGAAAAGCATTTAAAAACAAATCACACTGAATAATGAGGATGCTCGGTATTCATAAGGTAAGTGAGGAAAAACTTTGGACCAGTGAATTTTCTAAGACATTAAAAATCAGGTACAACGACTTGAACAGCAGACATGCTCTATAATTTCGGGTTGCTTGAGGGTTCATATTAGGTTATCTGGGCATATGGATTCCAAGGCCTGTGCTAGCTACAGCACAGGCACAGCAAGAGAAGGAGCTCAGTTTGTATTGCAAACACAAAGTCAGAGGGGCACCACAGAATCAATGCTCTTTTCTCTTCTGGCCTTCGAGGGAATAGCGGGAATAGCCTAGTATGTGGAGTGCCCCATCATCATTAAAATATGCCTTTTTGGATCCATTGCTGAAGTTGACTGTCGTTATAAGGTGACAAAGAGACCTGGACTCCTCAGCCTTACAGTGGAATGTAAAACACTGTAAGGATTGGTCTATTGTGTGGAATGTAGTCAATCAAGCCCATCGAAACACACTCACAGCTGAGCACAGCAGCAATGTGCTCAGCTTGTTCATATCGGGCAGACAACACCCCACACACCTTCAGTCCTCCACCCGCCATTCTGGGGTAAAATGCCCACTTCCGATTCACATTAAAAAAAAAAGATATTTAACAGCCATACACACAAAAAATACAAATGTATTATTATTATTATTATTGTTGTTGTTGTTATCATTATTATCATTGCTATTATTATTATTATTATTATTATTATTATTATTATTATTATGTTTAGTGACTACATAATAAATATATAGATATTTAAACTTTAAAGGTGTTGAACATATCTATTTTGCGTTTATTCAACTACTGGTGATTTCATTACTCAAAAATACCTTGAAAACCAATATTATTAAAGTAAATGTGGTTGCCTCTCCACAGATCTGACCTGAATGATGTCTCCTGCTTATCTCCATGGAGATAGACACAGCAAGTTCAGTACATTCTTGGCAATAACATATCCATGGAGACAAGCAGGCAGATCTTCCCTAGAAAAGTGACAAATTTTGTATCTTTTTTCACAGTTAAGTCCACTGAACATGGTTATTTATTTCAGAGGTTTAGCGATCGTCCAGGGTGGTGGGTGAATCCTAGCTCCAATCATGCGCTCTATTGCTGTGTCCTTGGGCTAAACACTTGATTGACTGCCTTCTATCCTGAAACCACAGAATGAAAAATTATTAGTCTAGTTTTGGGGGGGTGCTTAGAAAACTTTGTAAAGCTCCATACAAATATATGGCATTGTTATTCTCATTACTTGATATATACAGCGGTGAAATATCTGCAATATTGAATTACTTCAATATTTTTTCAGCATATGAGAGAATCAAATCTTGTAAGAGAGAGTAGGGAGAGACATTCAGTATATTGCCATTACCTCATCATCATAATCTTCGCAAAGAAAGATAAGGCACTGCAGATTCACAAAATTGTATGTTTAATATTTATTTAAAAAGAGAGAAAACCATTGGGTATCCATCAGTCATTTAAATATATCTTATGGTGTTAATATATCTTTTATTAGATTAATCATTCAGAACAATTTCCTAAAGCAAAGAAGTTATCGGTGCATTGACTGTTTTTTTAAATTGTGTCTGTAAACAAAAGTTAATCATCTTTCTTGCTTTAAGTCAAAAAGGCCAGACTAGGAAAATAAAGTAAGAAAACAGGTTAGACACTACATACTCCCTTAATAACGGGCTACAGAGAGAAGACAAAGCCAAAAGAAGACCAATCCTGCCTTTGAAACTACGCCTAATGACTAAGGCACTGCTTGATTGCATTTCAGGGAGGAGGCAGCAGGTGGGTGGGGCTGGGGGCGGTTCCAAACTCAGGTACAGGTGAGACAGGTGAATGTGCCTGTCATTAGAGCCTGTGGGAGTCTACATCACCAGCAGCGCACACACTGAACTCTGACTCTGCGGACTGAAGGCAAGCAGTTCAACAGGTAAGATCAAAGCACTCCAAAATGACTCCGATATTTTAAACGATCAGAATTACTTCATATTATTTATATTACTGAATCAGTTATATGCAGAGGAAAAGGTCTGAAGCAAGGGCAATTTGTCTCACAACTGTTCATACTGTCAAGCTAAGATATCCTTACTGTAGGTAATTCACAATATGCCTATTTCCTAAAACATACTACAAGTAAATGTCTGTGGAAAAGTAACATTTTTTTTACAACTTGAAGTAGGATTAAACTTAGTATTGTTTTACTATTAGTACGGCGCAAAAATGCATTTCAGTGAACTAAAGTAAAAAGTGAATCAGTATTTTACACCATGGACATTTGTGGTTTAATACTAACTGAAAAACACAGATTACTTAATTAAGGATGTGTAATTTTAAATAAATGCATCAATATAGCGTGATTTGGATCAGCTCCGCTCAGATAACTAACTGGGTCAGTGAGTGTCATTGATCATTGGACAGGTGCACATCCAGAGCTGTCTGACTGGCACACAGTGACACACCTTTACTGAAGGATGTGAGTTCGAGGCAGGCAGGGAGGGACCGGTCAGTGTGAATTACAGCACAGATTAACACCAGTCATGGGTTCACTCAAGAAATGTGGGGCACGGATGTACCACTGTGCCAAAAGTCAAACAATACAGCTACTGCATTCATGGGCCGTTTGTTTGATGATAATAGGATATATTTACTTGATTTATCTTATATATTCATTACATTTGGGCAACTCAACTTTATCCATAATATCCAAATTATCCATAATTTACAGAACCGAAAAGGAGGCAAAAGAAAAAACATATAAATGCCTACCCCTTCTCAGGATATAGATTTAAACATATTTTTAAACTAATATTACTACATTGTAAGTACTTTTAACGAACCTTGCATTCTGCTGTTATGCCAGTAGAGGTAAGATCTTAAGCCTGAGCCCGAGCC
Organism: Odontamblyopus lacepedii; assembly: GCA_034769755.1. Lineage (NCBI taxonomy): Eukaryota > Metazoa > Chordata > Actinopteri > Gobiiformes > Gobiidae > Odontamblyopus > Odontamblyopus lacepedii. The sequence goes on along the minus strand of CM068351.1, from coordinate 26,343,123 downwards.
CGAGCCCGAGCCCGAGCCCGACCCGACCCGACCCGAATTAAAATGTCAATCATTGCTTCGGGTCGGGTCGGGCCGGGCTTCTTTCTCGCTGACTTTTTTTTAATAAATAAACAGTTAAATTTGTGCGCAGAGCATGAGCCAGAGCCAGAGCGGCTCCTGTAACAGGAGCCGCAGAGCCAGCGCATGCTCTGTGCACGTGAACGACGCCCTCTTAATAATCTTCCCCTCCGCAGTTCCGCATGAAATTTCGGGTTTGCTTCGGACTCGGGCCTGCAAATCAAGTTAATTGGTCGGGCTCGGGTCGGGTCGGGTTTTAATACCCGCGGGTCGGGTCGGGTCGGGCTGGATTTTTTAGGCCCGATCTTACCTCTATATGCCAGTGGGTAAAATACTATACAGCTGATTGATTTAAGTAGGGCATCTGACATATAGTGCATCATAATTTAAGTTCTAAAGAGCATGAATGTTATGTTATGTTATGTTATGTTATGTGAAATATAATCAAACTACTTGACATCAGCAGTGAAGGTGACAAGGTTTGTGGTATAAAAACTTACTTGGAATAGAGTAAAAAAGTTGTTAAAAAAGGTCCAAGGCACTGGAAATTGTAAATTAAGGAATTAAAACAGTTTTCTTTACACATACGTTAACATAGTGTATTTCTGTGTTCCTTGTTGAAATTTTGGATAAACGCAAAGAGTATTGAGACACGCCCGGTTGACAGCTCACAGAACCATGTGGCTCTACTGCATTCTTCCCTCAGATCCTGGGTGTATACAGGCCCTTTTGTGTGTGGTTGTGGGGAACAGTGACAAAGCAGTGTGTCATGTGTGCGATGAGGAGGGTCACGGACTGGCCAAAACTACACCGCACAGCCTAAACTCAATGCTCAGACACATGGGCACAACCAACACACAGTTTAGGTCCAGTTCCTCTGAAAGGCAAGCATTTACAGTTGTCATTTGAGCCACTGTACGTGCATCGTGTGTGAGCAGAGACAATAGAAGAAAAGAGAGAGATTGGCTGTGTGAAAGTACAATGTAGAGAGAAGTGCTCAAACAGAAATACTTAAGAAAAATTTGAGTTTAAAATTAGAACAAAGCTGAAATTTCAATTTGAATTCCGGGTTCTGTGTTTTCACCTCTAAAAATGAGTGATGTCTTTCTTGTGCGAGTCTTTTATTATCAGTTAAGAGCTGAGGTTAAATGTTCATGTTATCTCTCCGCATACATGACAACTTAACATTATTAGCAATCCAAGCATGTTTTAATTGTCTGGATGGGTATAGACACACTGGTGCGTACATTTAGTTTAGCAATAAAGTTTGATTGAGTTTGAAAAAAATATGAGCTATAATTAAAACAGCTACTATTAAATATTATTCATGAGGAAGACAAAAGACTGGACCGAAAGCTAATCCAGCAACGCACACACACACAAAAGTCTGATTTGAAATAGTTATGTAATCTGTTTATGTTAAGTGAATTTATGCATTAGGCTGATAACTTTGACTCAAATAATTGCTTGGGATCAACAGGAAATGATCTAAATTATACTAAATGACGTATGTTTTGAGTGTAATCATACCTCATTGTCACGCCCTGAAGCCTGACAGGAGACATTCACTGTCTGACTGGCATCCACAGAGCTTATCAGATCCACTCAGAGGCAGAGAAGAGAGGAGCCTACAAATGCACAGAACATAATTTGTCTACAATCACTGTACAATTTCTTTTACAGTGTAGTGCAATGAATGCGGACGGAAGGAAGGACGCTCCGCCTTATATGGTGCCGGGTAAGCAAACATAAACAGTGTAATATGACATGATAACTAACTCTAACATGAACAACTAGCCAATGGTTTTCCTTCTGATCTAGTGGAAGGTGGAGACGGTGGCGGAGTCAAGGTTTATCATGTCCACACGCCATTCACTCCTCCAGAGAGCTCCCACTCGCAGCTACCAGGTAATTTACCACCACTGAGGCAGGGCAATGTGGAAAAAAAAAATCTAAATCACAATTTTTTGAACAGAGATTATAATTTCAATTTTATCGTGGTTCATGTAGTTTGTATCTTTAAATGTGCAGCTAAAGCCACCTGCAGCTCCTGGGAGAATACGCTACATTGTGATTGGTTAAATCTCCGTCACTCAAAGATTGGTGAAAGCTGACAAATAGGAAGAGTGGATGGGGAAAGTGCATGTGGGTTTAGTATAGAATAGAGATACACCAATCCAGATTTTTCTGCTCCAATACTGCTGTTGATACTACTACCAGGACAGAGACAAAAAATACACAAAAAAACATAATTGATGTATGATTAATATTACCTAAATGTAACTACAGAACTGCTTTAAAAATACAAGTTCCTCAATATGAGGTGTTTTGGGCCATCACTGGTCAGCAACTCATCGTATTACACCAGTTAATAGACCAAAAGGAGATAATGACTGAACTGATATCTTGGAACTGATATATGATCCATCAAAATTGTTAAAATCAGCGCCGATATCGTTCCCAGTATCATATCGACGCATCCCTAGCATATATAGAGCTGCAATAAACAGGGAAGTACTGAATAAAGACTGAACTACATAGCCAAAAAAGCATACATTGTAACAGGGATTAGATCAGAATTTGTTGTTTATCTCCATATCGCCCAGCCCTAACTCATTTTCTTTGATGCAGTAACTAATAAAAACACAGTATATTAAAACCAGAATGTCTTCTGTCTGCAGTATACACAGGTGGGTTGAACGCCAACCCTGACTCTGATGGTAAAAATAAGTATGTGAGCTATGACACCGCTTTGGGCTTTAACCCCGGCATGGCCACCTGCACCTCCTGCCAGCAACAGGTCATGACCAACGTGACTTACAAGGCCGGACGATATGCCTGGCTCATGTGCCTGCTCTTCATCTGCCTCGGGTATGGATTTAAACACAACTCTGTCTTGTTTTGTGTGTTTTGTATCTCACCGAGTTGAATTGTTTGATTGCTGTGGTTTTCTCATAGGTTGGTGCTCTGCTGCTGCCTCATCCCCTTCTTCATGAACAAGTTTAAAGACGCCTACCATACGTGCCCCCGTTGTAACAGAGTGCTGCACATCGAGAAGAGAAAGTGTTGTAAATGACACCCATGATGCACAACCGGACCTGTGGAAATGAACAGATGAGGATTAGCATTATTAGCCTAAGCAAAATCAGAAGTTAACACTTCTAAGATTCCTCTGTTGAGATTAGGAGTGATTTTGCTTAAATTAAGCACATCCAATGTTGCGTTCCAGCAGAAAAATATAAATTCTTCTTTAATGCTTTAAAAACTTTAAAACGAAATGAAGGTTTGTAAATAGACTTAATTAAATACTTTTATTTTATTTTAAAATATTTCTTTTAAACATTTAAAATATCTGCTAATTTAGTATTATGTTTACATGCAGACGTCAACCATCAAACTGCCAATTACTAAATTAAATATACAAAATGAATTTAGTAATTGGTATTTAATAAATAAATTCTGAATTTATAAGCTAGTCTAAATAGATAATACTTCGGTATTTCTTAAAATTGAAATGTAAAAACATTCTGACAGTGATGATGATGATGATGATGATGATGCATTTGCTCTACCCTAATATTTGGCTATGTAATTTCTCAAATAAACTGCAGCAAATAAAATGCAAAGTCCTTTCTCCTTTTTTTGGCCTATATTCTACATTCTAGAGATTCATCAAACAGGTAGAGCATGTAGCTTGACCTGTTACTGC